>JAPTHN010000001.1:181528281-182728281 GCA_026936325.1 Platynereis dumerilii | reverse complement strand
TTTCCTGCAGCAGTACTATATCTGCACTGGTAGTACGAATCACCTCATCTATATATTCCATCTTGGATCCACCTAATCCTGTGCTGTTGTAAGATACCACTGTCAGCTCTCCCATCAAAGGTTCATTTGAGGATTTTTCTTGCCTCTGCCTCGATTAAACCACTGACGAAAGTATATCCTATTTGGCCAGAAGTTGTCTGATAATACTTTGCTGAAATCCTTTGCATGAAAAGTTACAAGGAAACGTTTTGTATCCCAACCGTCATCTGAGGTATCCTTCACTTCAATCGGCTTCACTGTGTCATCCTTACTTGCTATGTACTGTTTTATGTCATCCTCTGTTTTTTCGGGATTGACATTAGTGAGCTGCAGAGTCATTTGCGTGGGTCCTGCCATTAAGCTTTTGTCCTCACCGGCTGTCCCCTTCATTCGATCGCGTCTAGGTTGTCGAAATTCTCCAGGTCCAGGTCTTTGGAAACTGGTTGCCGTTGGTTTATCCTCAGCTGCGTAGTTACTCCCAGTGCTTGGTCCAGGGGGGTTTGCTTTTCTTTGGGCTTGAATTTGGCCATTATTGGCTGCAACTGTGGCGAATGATCTTCCTTGAGGTTGTCCATCTTTAAGGGCTGTCACATCACCTTTAACTGCAGTCATAGCGGCACAAAGGTCATCGATCTGTCTCTTCTGCTGGGTGAGAATCTCGAAAATGGTCAACATGCTACCACCAGCTTCAGGGGGGGCTGCAGGTAGTCCGCTGATGTCTTGGGCACAGTACTTCGGGCCATCAACCAGGTTTTGCTGATCAACAATCTTGAAGATGCTGATTAGGTCATCAATGCAGGCTTCCTTTGCTGTTCTATTGGCTGAGTTCTGCCTCTCTTTAGCTGCATCTCCCAGGGGCAGATCCAATCCATCCAAGCTTTCAATTAATTCCATCTTTGCTTCTTCAATATCTTTTTCACTATAATGAGCTGATACAGCCAGCTTCAGCTGCAGAGATGATGATCTATGCTGATATGTAGATACATATGCCAATAGCCCATTGATCACTATAGGACTATTCTTGTGTTGATTGCATGTCTTACAAACTGTCTCTGCCTCAGTCTCTTTCTCTTTGAAGCAAGACCTGCAAACTGTGAAGTCAGCTTCATTGTGCTTTTGTTCACAACAATGGCATTTGCGTTTAGCCATTGCAAGCTGTGAAATCCATTCATAAAACTAGCAAAAAATCCACAAAATTTGTGAGTTTTTGCTTATATAAAGTCCAATAATTCACTTTTCAGTGAGAAAATTGTATCAGATGAATCAGTGATTTTAGCTCCACAGGCTGATAATTTTTTTAGATCAAATAATTATCCATAAATGATCAAAAGTGTACAATTCACTCAGAGCTCTGACACACACCTGTGTTTGATTCTGCCAGTGGGGTTTTCGGACCAACTCCAAGATAATACCTAGTTGCACGGTATTGCACAGCATTTATGCACGAAAATGATTTGTACCCCCACACACACGCACCATAGTCTATTATGGGTTGTACAAGCTGGTCATAGAGTTTACTGAAGCAGGCAAAAGGCATACCTCCTTGCACTTTATCTTTTGCAATCAGTAATCCTAAGGCACGATGTGCAGCTTGAGCCACTGCTTTAACCATGATATCGAAGTCCATAAATTCAGAAAATATAAGGCCCAGGTAACGATATCTATCCACCACAGAGATAACTTCCTGACCACATGAAAACCTGAAGCCTGTACGTTTGACACTCGGACCTCGACGGAAATGGACTACCTGTGTCTTCTTAGCATTTATCTGTAAATCCCATTTGGTGCACCATGTGAATAATCCATCCAACATCTTCTGAAGCTCTTGCTCTGTCTCAGCCATCAAGCATACATCATCAGCATACATCAACATATTAATGCAATCATCGTTAAGAGTGATGCCGGGATTGAGACGATTCATATAGCCACTCAAATCATCAATAAACAACGAGAAGAGCATGGGTGATAGGAGGCATCCTTGTTTCAAACCAGTCTCTACTTCAAACCAATCTGTTTTGAAGCCATTGACCCTCACACAACATTCCACACTGTTATAAAGTGATTGAATCGCGGCCAGGAAACGACTGTCTCGTAATCCAAAGCATTCTAGCTTTCTCCAAAGCAAGCCCCTGTTCACCCGATCAAAGGCTTTACTAAAGTCGACAAATGCGATGAAAGTAGACTTGTTGCAACGTTTCCGGATATCTATCAATGTAGACAAGCTTATCAAGTGATCCTGGCAACTCCTTCCTTTTCGAAAACCATTCTGACAGTCACTCAACAGGTTGTTCTGCTCTGCCCATCTCGTTAGACGGCTATTCAAAATTGACACATTATTACAGTTTGTAAACAGCTGACGCAATAGTTATTCCCCTGTAACTGAGAGGATCTCTTTTGTCACCATTTCCACCTTTTGGTATTGGATTGATAATTCCCTTTCCCCAAACTGAGGGAGCAAAACCACTTCTAAAACATTTGGTAAATAAATTCTCCAAATAAGTTATAGCCAACTCGTTTCTTAACACTTCCATTGGAATTCCATCTAATCCGATAGCCTTTCCATTCTTGGCTTTTGCTTTGGAGGTGTGTCTGACTTAATTCAATGAAGGCTGTGCTGAGTGACTGGTTTGAAACAAACTTCTTTCGGGCTCGAGTGATATTAATTCACACAACAGCTTGTGATATTGTTACTCAGTGACCCTGACTTGGGTTGTTTTGTTATAGTATTTCATCCTGTCTTATTAAGATGACTCAAGTGTGGTGCACTGCACGTACTTCTGAGCAGCCTGGTTGCCTGGAAACATAGTGTCACCACTGCTGCAGGCCCCCAAACAGTTGTGACGTTACCATTTTCTACTCTATTTTTTTAATAATTAACAGCATGGCAGCCAGTAATTTGCTATTTAAATGGGATCCAATGCAGCTATAAGCATAATTTTTTTTTATTGAATGTAGTAACACCTACTGTAGAGTAGGTCGGGGCATGCAGCCCCCCTTAACTTCGAGGTGCGATTTTATGGCCGATTCCTTGCATGCTTATGCTGTCAGGAAGATATCACTTGACTCTATTTATAACTAGTGAAAATAAAGGAGTTACGGCAATTTTTGTAAAAAAAATTGAAAATGGCCTTCTTACCCCACCCATTGGGCAAGAAGCCCCACTATTATAATCCTATGGCAACCTTTTTTGCGAGTGCATTCGGCTTGAAAGTTATTTCTTGGGGTTCTTCTATCATTTTAAGGCATTCTATCCACTTTTTCTGAATTTCAGAATTTTTCTGTTTATACATTCATTTTTTAATATTTTTTGCCCTGTTTCAATTTCGGCCAATTTTTTTTTTTCTATTTTAATTAGCTATTCTATCAAGATTTAAGGTAACCTACACATTATTAAATGATTCCTGAAGCAGCTTTGAGGCCCCAGTGTAGGGGGCCTCATGCCCCATGCCATGTGGGGCCTCTCGCCCCAACACACATATTTTAATTTGACCTCTATATTTCGAACTAAAAGGCAAAAAACATGATCCAAATCATATTTATGTGATGGTCCTAAAGTGAAGCAATGCAGATATCCATTATACTTTCAAAAATTTCCGAAGTTATTTCTGACAACCGCTTTCAAAGAATTAGTCAAAGTTACAAAAACCATGCATATTTTTTTGTTTCTTTAATTTCTACTATGGTTTAGTGCTGTTAGCCTTGAAAATTTGTGACGTCACCTAAAAAGCCTCTAGCTTCAATCCTAACAATAAGAAAACGCACCAAAAATGTAAATTTAGATATAAACCTGGGGGGGCCTCTCACCTAACGCGGGCTTCTTGCTCGACCTACTCTATGCTAGTTCAAAGTTTAAGCTTCCCATCTTTATCCAAAGAATTTTCTCGGTTAAAATTTCAGTCAACTCTGTCAAAAATTGTCTTTATTTCTTTAAATTGACATTGGCGCAGCCATGGTACCTCAGTAAAAAAATGACTTGGTAAACTGCTTTTATTTTTTGCAATTTGTTTGACATTAGCTTGTTTAAGATATAAGCAAATTTTTAAAAAAATCTATACGATCGTTTTCCTAAAATTTGATTACTGCCAAAATTGATGCATACAAAATCTGCAATTAATTAGTGTGTTGGTGCCCTTTGAGCGCTTACAGAAAAAAGTATTTTAATCCTTTTTCTTCAAATTTGTGGCAAATGTATTGGTGTACATCCATGGAAAGACATTTCTGACGTTTTTGTGTGACAAATGCATGTAATGCTTTATTCTGTGTTAAATAACAAAAACTCAATTTATGACTTTTAAGCAGTCATCAGGCCAAACATGCTGTTACCATGGCAATGAAACGAGTCAGTGAAATTTTTTATTTTTCATTTTTGGAATGTACGGGTCTCATAGAGTACCTGTGCAAAATTTTAGAAAAAAAAAATGAAAAAATTTCACCGACTCGTTAGGTTGCCATGGTAACAGCATGTTTTGCCTGATGACTGCTTTTAAAGTCATAAATTGAGTTTCTGGTTATGTACC
This sequence comes from Platynereis dumerilii, assembly GCA_026936325.1. Lineage (NCBI taxonomy): Eukaryota > Metazoa > Annelida > Polychaeta > Phyllodocida > Nereididae > Platynereis > Platynereis dumerilii. The sequence goes on along the minus strand of JAPTHN010000001.1, from coordinate 182,723,725 downwards.
ACAGAATAGAGCATTACATGCATTTGTTACACAAAAATGTCAGAAATGTCTTCCCAAGGATATATTTTTAAAAAAAAGAGAACAGAAATAATGTGACTCATCCATTCTCTTCCAAACAAAGATTGATCCTTTGTGTCGACAATATACAAAGGTAGCTTGTTTACAGACTGATGACCATGCTCTACATGAACTTTACATTTCCCAATGACCTTCACATTTTCTCTTTTCAATATCTGAATGCGAATTGAGGTGATGCCTGGCCTTAAACATTTGAAATTTGGCTGCTATCTGGAATTAGAGGCAAATTTCAATATGTCCCCACATCTAATTTTGAAGAGCATATCTTAATTCTTGCCTTAGTTTTGGGAGAAATAATTTAAACTAGATTTTCGATCATAAATGAGTCGACCAATAGGAAGTTGGCGAAGAGTCACATGATGCAGTGTTGAACTAACATAGGCCTATTACATAATGAAATAGATAAAATTCCGGAAATAGATAAAATTCCGGAAAGCTCAAAAATGTTCAAGGCAGTCGGCATGTTATACAGAAAGCAATTTGAAAACCCAAAAGTAGAAGATGACGAGGGCAAATTGGTTACGTCACCAAATGACATCTTTAGATTAACTACAGAATTTTTCAAAAAGAAATTTTTAAAAGAATATGCAGAATATATACAACCATTTGAAGGAGAACCAAGGCCACTGAAAAATGAAATATCATCAGAAGAAATAAACAGAAGTTTCAAAATATTGAACAACAACAGAGCAACAGGAGAAGACGGAATACCTGGAGAACTCTTGAAATACAGTCCTAAGGAAATTCATGAATATGTTGCACAAATGATTAATGACATGTTTAGATCACATGAACCGCTGAAAATAAACAATGGTGATATGAGAACACTTCAAAAGCCTGGAAAACTGAAAGGCCCAAGGAAAAATTTAAGACCAGTGACATTATTAAACACCATCAGGAAATCATTATCTCTCTGTACATTATATCGTTCAAGAGAGAAGATAGAGAACTACCTTTCCGTCAACCAAAGTGGATTTAGGCCATTTAGAAGCACTGCAGATGTTGTATGGACACACAGATGGTTAGCTGCGAAAACAGCGCTAGAAGAGATCAACATTTACATTACTGGAATTGACATGTCATCTGCATTCGATACAATAAACAGAAAACTTCTAATTGAAATTCAACAAAATATACTGGAAGAAGATGAGAAGCGATTAGTTAGATTTCTTCTGAGCGACACGTACATATCCATCAAAGTCAACGGAGCAACAGAGCAAATGCCCTTTTTGGGAAATGTTAGAACTCCTCAGGGAGATGGGCTCAGTCCTGTTCTATTTATTGTATATCCTGAAGCAGCTTTGAAAGAAATTAGAAACATCCGAAACAAAGAGGACAATTTACCATCAGAAGTAGCATATGCAGATGACCTAGACTTTGTTAGCTTAATTAGACATAAAGACGTCACAGAAGTTAGTAGAATCTTGAAAAAATTCAACCTCCTCGTGAATAATGACAAAATAGAGAATACTACAATAAACAGAAAGAAAAACAAACTAGATGAAGTATGGGATAGGGGATCATGTGGTGCATGGAATGCTGTCCCACAGGGACGAAATGGCGCTGTAATATTTTCCCAATAGGCCTATATATGTCTCTCACTTCAAGTCACTTGCTATCACTACTGCTTATGGGTCTTGTTTGAGCCATGTATGTATGCATCTGTTTGCCAGAGGGCATAAAGATGATTTATTTATAAGTAAAAAGAAAGGCTTCAAAAAAGGTGTCAACAAACACGTTTAAAAGAGAAGGAAGTAGAGAAAAATTGAGCTGAATTTATAAAATGACAAAACAAGACTTATGAGTGTTTTTTCAAACTACCAATGATGTTGGCCCTATTATAGAGAATAACGCCAAAATCAATGTCAGTTCTTCACAGAAAATAATTGCTTTACTTTCTTCATGAAATATTAGACAAAACTCGTATATTTTCACAATTTAAGTGAAAGTTTTGTGGGAAATTTTAGTTTAGGTTTAATGCTTAATACATATCTATTAAATTGGAACTTGCTTACACAATAGGCCTAAACTAATAGCAGTTACCTGGTAATGCATGTCAATGTGTAGTACCTGAGTCAGCATCACAATCACAGCAAAGTGCAATTAGCTTTGACACTTCACTGCTGACTTCGAGTTCACCCCTCTGTTGCTATTCTCAATGGCAATTTGCCATCATTGGCATTGCTTGCCCTTGCCATCATTGCTTGCCATCATTGATGACAGCCTTAAAGGACGAGGGTCTAGAGGCTGCAAAAACCGACCGGTCAGCAATTACTGACCAATTCCATATATGGAATATGGGATTCTCGAAAATGTTTAATTCCTATCAAATGATTGGCTAATAAAATTGGTAATTAAGGCTCTCAACCAATGACAGGAGGGGTACATATATGTTGCTATGAGATTACACAACTAAGCAATTAGCTAATTTCGACTACAAAGAGAGTGCCGATTGCTTTGATACCAGAAACCTAATTACCCCTCATTGAGCCTAATTGAAGGTCATTAAGAGAAATTTACTCACATTTTAAAAAAATTAAAAACTTTCCTGGTAAAATAAATTTTTTATCAAGGTTATCATGATAGTGTATATGGTGTAAATGAGAAAACCTGAAAGTTTCATTCAAATCGGGTGAAAATTGGCCAAATTACATATATTCCAAAACACAATCCACATTATCTCATTAGCATGCTTAGAGCTGGTTGCTAGGTCATAAAAGTCATGTGATTCTCTTGACCAATGAGACAGGAAAATCACATTTGACTGAATGTGCACAAATAGAGATGTTTTCGTTAAATATTGGCTTTTTGGCATCTTTTTAAAGTCGGAATTTGAGCTCAGTTGGTCAATAGTTCATCTTGTAAACGAATTGTCCAAAAACTATTTTGGTTGAAGTGATAGTTCGCCAGTTACAGGTATTTTATTGAGAGAGATGGGAGGTGTTCACTCTTTGAAGGTCAAACCCAGAATGATTGGGGTGCCTTGAAACCCTGCTTTTATATGAGGTCCCCCTCCTTTAAACTGACTTCATTTATTTTCGTAGTTCCATAACATTCCACCAGAGGGAAAATGGCGCTGATCGCGGCACCCTCGTCCCTCTAGTGGATATGCAACGAACTACCGTCCACGAGATCAAAACAACGCAACGTCCACGACATTGACCCGCCCTGTGCCCAAGTCCGAAACAGAGTAGCTGGCAAGATCTAACGATCTGGCCGGCGCCAAAAAGAAGAAGAAAGGAGAAATGCAAAAAAAGTTGGATCCCTGCTTGGAGATGAAGAGGACATCAACAGAAGAAAACAACTGGCTACAGTCGCAATGAACAGATTACAACCGATATGGTCCCGGAATCAAGTAAAACAGAAGACGAAAATCAAATTGTATAGAACGTTAGTAAAATCGGTTTTGCTCTACAATTGTAGCACATAGGGAGTTTCGTTAAACATTGTACAGAGACTAGATGCTTTTCACAGAAGACAACTAAGAAGAGTGTTAGGCATTAAATTCCCTATCAAAATAACAAACAAGAAATTATATGAAAAAACAGAAGAAATCCCCTTATCGATTACGATGAAAAAGGCAAGATGGGAACTATTTGGACACATACTTAGAAGAGACCAGGAATTACCAGCTAATAAAGCAATGGAACTGTACTTCATACCAAGAAAAGAAAAAGGATTTAAAGGAAAACCAAGAACTGATTTACCCCAAGTGTTGAAAAATGACTTGAACAAATATTATCACAGCAACTTAATTTCAAGAGACCATAATTATTGCCGTAAACTTAAATTTAGCAAGAAGCAAGACCTGGAAGTTTTAAGAAGATTAGCACAAAATTGAGATAACTGGCACCATCTAACGAAAGGAATTCGGAGGGCTGGAGAAGCAGCGACATCTGATGATTAGCAGCGGAACTCCGAAAATGCAAATGCAATATTACATAATGTAATTGTGAAAAAAAATGTTGAGAATGGTTTATGAAATGTCATGTTTTACCCCTCTGTAGCACATTATTGGGATATATTGAAATGGTTTCTGAAACCAGGTCAGGCATATGTGGTGACTGGCATCAATACTTATAATTTGTCTTTCTGTTCTTAATGTCTCGCTTCTCTCCAACTTTCTTTGTTAAATTCTTGCATCTTTTATTTTTTCCTTTCTTCTTTTGTTTCCTCTTTTACTTCCTAGTTCCTACTTTCTTGAGCTTCAATATTAGCTAATAATAGATGAATCCCTTAATTATGAAATTACAATGTGTCTGGTGAAGGGCTGTGATTTGATTATTATATGAATTGGCAGGTAAATACCAATTAGCTATGTACAAGTCAGCTCATATAATTTCCCTGATTGATGTCTGACATACACACTGTGTGCAGCCACCAGCAGTTTACTGCTGTGGCAGGCCTATATGTGGCACAGTTGGAACTAATTGGTTTGTATAACAGTGCCAAAACAGCAGCAAAACAATAATCAGCTAGTGATTTTAGGAGTAATTTGATGCAGAACACAATAAAACCAAGGTGGATAGACCAAAGGGAAGTTACAGGCCTGAGGAGTAAGATTTTAGCCTTCAACTGGCTGTGACCTGAGATGACCTCATCTGCATATTCAGGAAGTGGATTTGGTTGTCAAGTACACAGACCCTCATTAGTATTTCTTTGAGATGCTCTTGGAATGTCAGATACTATATCGGCGATAATAAATCAATAAACGGTGCAGGTAGGCCAATAAATAGTTTTTTTCCATCTACAGTGGTCGAACAATCATCATGCACAGTTACAAGCCCCAGTATGATACCTAAGTATGATTGAAAGACGATAATATATTTTCTTTGCAATCTGTAGAAGGAAGTTGGAATGGCCAACTTCCTTAATAATTTACTTTCTTGGCTGCTAATGATATAGCACGGAATATACCTCCTCCATAGGACTGATTTTTATTATTTTATCTATTCACATTGTCCTGGAAATAAGTTGAAATATCTTCTAGCTTCGTCCAAACTCTCAAAAAGTAAAACCAACAAGGATATTGTTACAAATACTAATCAGATTTTATTGTACTTTATTATGCACTTTTTAAACACATTATATATATTAATTTTTGTAAACGTATTTTGAAAGGGGACTCGGTCTTAAAATGTTTCTTTTCTGCTGGAGTAACTGGAAACAAAATGCCAAAGGTCAGTCATAATCCGAGATTCAACGAATGAAAGACAAGCAATCTGGGCAAATTATATTAATTGAGAGAGATTTTAAAAAGGAAAAAACCAACCCCCTGGATCTCTTCCTTAAGGCGTCCATGATTTAAAAACTGATTACTCTAAAACAAGAGAGAAGGATAATGGTTTCATCCACTCTAAAAAATGTCGGGACAAAATTGGTTTTTTAGATTCAAAATGGTTTTTTGAAAAACCAAATTTCAATGCAAAAAACCAAAATGGATTTTTTTTAAAATCCATTTTGGTTTTGCATTGAAATTTGGTTTTTCAAAAAACCATTTTGAATCTAAAAAACCAATTTTGTCCCGACATTTTTTAGAGTGTCCCATGATCAATAATTATTAACAATATGAAGCTAAACTAAATCTGTGTAGTGAGAACCGAAGATCTTACCTTTCCGAGAGAAGTAATAGATCCACGTCTTTTGGCTAGAAAAAAAGATTGATATCATTTAAATATAATAATAATTTAGCATCTATAGCTTTGGCGTTGCTGGTTCTCTGAGGCATATGTAGCTCTTTAGAATATCCAGAAGTATTCTTGTTCTTGTTCTTGTAGTTCATTGAGCTGCTTTTTCATCAGCAAATGGTCTCTGGTAGTTTGCTCTGGTAGATCTGCTCGCGGTAACTTGGCACTTGGTGGCTGGCTAGAGTTTGGTCCCAGTGGCTCGGATGTACCTGACCACTGCGAGTCGAAGCTGGGGAATTAAGTCTGCGCTTATTGTAAGAAGTATAATGATATCAAGGGGATCAATATTTTCAAAGAAAATATGCATAGGGGAGACCGGAGTTACTTGCAGCACTCTTCTTTTCCATTATTCTGTTAAGCAAATGGTATCAGATATTCACATTTTAATGTTCAGCTTCTGACATCGGTACCACAGACACAAACTTCCAAAAAAGACGTTTGCTTCAACTGAACTCAGGTCCGGGGTTAGTTGAACCCCCATGCATAAAAATGACAAAGCATCTAATCCTGTACTTTACTCTAAGGGGGAGTGAGTTTGTGTTTTGCGTCTCATCAGCACCCGTAAAGGCTATTTAGAGACATACTTGGTGTTCACTAAGTGTCTTTATAGTTCTGTTTGATTGCTACTTAGTTATTTCTTTGTGTGTATCATGTGTGTATTAAGTGTCCTTATAGTTCTGTTAGACTGCTACTTAGTTATTTCTTTTTTGTGTCATGTTGTCTGTTGTCCGTTGTTTTCTTATCAATTTCATAACAACAGATAAATGGTCAAGTACGACCAATATAATGAGGGTTCCATAGAACTCGTCAGTGAAGGTGTAGTTGGTGACTAAATTGAATATGTCTCTTTTGGTAGTATGTGTATCTTCATGCCAGCTGTGCAACTTCAGTTTTGTTTGTTTGGTCAGCTTCCGAGATACATTGCCAAAGCCAGACATTTGAAGATGTTTCACTGCCGATTCTAGCCAATTGCGTATAATCGCTGGTCAGTATTTTTGAATGTATTCAGGTGATGGTTCTTTCTCTAGGAGGTAGTAAAGAAAGTCTTTGGTAGTGACTGTGTTGGCATCGTTTTCTGCCCTGTCTTTTCTTTCATCCACAGGTTTTGGTTCCTTTTTTTTCCATTTCATCTATTCCATCCTGTTTTTTGTTTTCTGGATCAACTTCTCCCTCTTCCTCTTGTCCTTCTTCATTTTCTTCGTCATGTGAGTCCCCTTGATCCTCTTCATGTTCTACCTCTTCTATTCCTCTTGTTCTGCTTCCCTGGATTCGTCGCCGGGTGTCATGTCTCCGCCATCATTTGATCCTTCCTGTTTCTCTTCAGTGTCTGCTTCATTTGGACGTTCTTCTTCCATTGCTGTATCAGGAGGAGTTGTGGTGCCAGCCACTGTGTTTGGTTCTTCAAGGTCCGCCTGGGAAGTAGACCGTTTTGCGGTGTTTGTTTTCTTTGGAGAGGTTTTTTCATTTGTTCTTCCCACGTGTCTGTTAGTGTCTTCTGTGTTCTCTGTGTGTTGTTGGTGTGATCTGTTGATGCTGTGTTCCTTGAGTTGTAGTCTTCATCTTGGCGTCGCATGATGAGGAGGATGTGGATATCCTGCCATATCCGCATAGCGGGGAATTCCTGAGTGCTGGTCCACGATCCTTCTAGCCTCCGGAAAAGATATCGCTTGGGTTGCCTTCAATGTGAGGATTTCTTTTTCCTTAATCCACTGTCTACAAGTTTTGCTGTAAGATGGATGATCTTCCTTACAATTGACACAAAGAGGAGGGGATGTACAAGTTTCTTCTTTTGATTGAAAGTGGTCCTGGGATCCACAGTGTCCATAAACTTCTTGTCGTCGGCACCACTTGCTCAGATGACCAAAACATTGACACTTATAACATCTTCTTGGGTTGGGGATGTAAGGTCGTACCTTACATTGCTCCCATACAACTCCAACACTCTCAGGAAGAGTAGTGTCTGAAAAGGTCAAGATGGGAAGCTCTCGATTATCTCGCTGAGGGATTCGGTGGAAATATACGACGTCAGTGCATGATTCAAACCATTCTAGTTGGTCCTCATCCGAGTTCAAATAGCTGAGTGAGAAGAAAACTGCCCCCTTACAAGTGTTCAATGTGCGATGCGGCTCGCCTATAGTCGGAATTCCTGCAATACTTGTCAGCTCAAGTAGTCGTTGAGTCTGTTGGTTGTTCGTGTCTTAAAGATCCATAGATCTCAGGAAATATGCTCAGACAAAATTTTAACAAATGAGACCGTTATCATTATCGATGAGAAATGCTGGTTTATGTTGGCCATCATAAAAGCTAGTGATTTTCGAGCAAAAACGTCGACTGACATACCTAACTTTGATGGCCTATGGCCACTTTCGCACCCAAAATGCAGTTTTGCTACCGGTGGTTCCATGACCACTGGGTCTTTAGAAGTGCATTTAGGTAGGCAGCCTTTTGTGACAAAATTTGTGTATATTCGGGTTTAGGTGGACAGCCGCATTGGTGCTTCGCTCTGCAGCACTATACATAATCCAAAATGCTGGTATGATTCACTTTAGCGGGACGTGAAACTGACCATATTTGGAACAATAGATTTGTGACGTCATGTCATTGTAACCAGGCAAATGTTTACATGACGCCATCAACACAAGTGTCATGACGACGATCTTATTTTGGAGACGCAAAAAGTCACAAATCTATGAAAAACAGCAAGTTCTAGTTATTTTTTGATGAAATTGTTCATAAAAATTTAATTTGTCAGGGGTTCAAATTTACCATGGTAACACGATCATCTTCACTTGCCATATATGGTCATTTTCATGCCTCACTATAGTGAATATTTTCCCAAAATGCTTCCAAGCACAACACTAGGGTTCTTCAGTAACAGACGATCGGATTTTCAATAATGAAAATTTGTTATTAGATAGCAATATGGGGGTGCATCAATCAAATCAAATTAAAATAAAATTCAAAATACCTGTTTTACCAACTGCAGATATTGGTTTGTGAGGTGGTGGCGGTGGCGGGGGTGGGGGTGGTGCGGGTGGCTGGGGTGGTGGAGGTGGTGGGGGTCCTGTGAGAGATCCACCTTGCCGATCACTTGGCGTCACAGGGAAACGAATGTTAAGAGTGACAGGCTGGCTGGCTTCATTGTCATGTGGCTCGCCCAAATCAAGATCAACGTTACAGGAAACGCTTCGAATCTGCCTATGGCTGCTGGTAACAGATATTCCTGCACCCATGATATTTCCAGTTGTAAACCGATTACGGCTCCTTGAGAATTAACGGCACTGCTGCATGTTTTAGGAGGAGCGATGGAAGCAGCCCAGCAAGTGATTTATCATGTTAAAACGAGGCTGAATAGAGGTACTGTTGCCGTCCCCAACACAGAAATGGGCCAGTTGCTATGGTGGTCAGGGTTGCAAAAAAATCGGATTTAAATTTAAAAAATCGGATTTATATGATTTAAATCGGATTTTTTAAAATTTAAATCAGATCTAAATCAAGCAATCGTATTTTTTCAAATATAATGCTTTTTGAAGAAATTGTAGTCATAATAAATGATAGACTGTTCTTAATTAGGTCCTCTGTAATGGGAAAAATTTCTTTCACTCCCCAAAAGTCATGTAATCAAGTTGAAATTCGAAGTGTAGAATGTTCATATTTTTTTACTTTTCCCAGCTGCAACAAATTCCCTCAAATATGAATTTAACATCAATTCAACTGTGGAATGGTATCGGAAATCGGTGGTATCGGCAACAAAATACCAGGATCGTTGTCGGATCGCAACTGAAAAAGTGGTATCAGTGCATCCCTAGTTTTTACACGGGTTAAGCGCCTGGTTAAGAGCCTCCGACCAAGCGTGGGATATATGAGCCGGTCTCGGCCAAGGAGGAGACCTGGGAGCTCCTCGAGGAGCAACGCTCCTACATGCTTGAACACTAAAGGACTTTTCAGACGAAGAACTGCGGCAGATTCGAGAAGACTGCCCCAAGCCTGTGGAGGGTTCCTTAAACCCCGATCCTTAGACAAGGAGATGTTGGAACTGCTTCCTACTGCATGGTGTCTTAGAACATGCGAAAGACACAGATCTATGGCATGTTCTTGGCAACGGCCGATATAGTGAGGCCGATGGGCAAAGCGTGGAGAGCTGTCCTTACAGGGAGCCAACAGTTAGAGCGGGGGAGGAACCCACGTGTGACATTGGTGATGTCCTGTGGGCACTCGAGCAGTCCTCAGTTTTGATAGCCCACCTGCTGTCGAAATGAATAGCCTCAATGCGTATCTACGGGAGCCCAAGAAGGCGAACCAAATGCTGCGGGAAGCAGAAGTTGACAATGGTTGTTGGATAGAAGCACCAGAAGTGTTCTTCGGCTCCAAGTTTTTTGTGGGCCAACTGAAGGAAGCAGAACAAAGCGCAGAACCGAGCGCTCCAGAAGGTCAAGAAGTCCCTAGGGCACTGGAAGCCCAAGCCTCGCAGGGGGGCAACCTCAGCAGCCCTTTCGGTCGTACCCCACTGGTACCTCCAACCAGTGGGGGTGATTATGGGAAAGTCGGAAGATCGTACCCCCACCAGAATGGAAAGAGCCAGGGTGCTCAAGCCAAGGCTACTCAGCCTTCCAGTGGCCGAGGTGGAAAGTCCAGTGGAAGAGGGAAACCAGTGTCCGAAAAACCCAGGTATGTTGACCCTTTTTACTGGAGATATGGGGTTGGGGGAACTCCTTTTTTTGGAGAGAGCTTGACCCCTCACAAGGGAGTCAAGGAGTTGGACTGGATTATCAATCCGCAATGTCCGGATCAGGTAGGGGGCCATTTACGCCATTTTATCAAGAATTGGCAGCTAGTTACGCGGGATCCTACAAGTTTGAGGGTAGTACAGAGGTATTGCCTCGATCTGGTGTCAGAACCAAATCGGGTCAGGTCAGTTCCTCCCGTGAATTTTTCAGTAGAACAGACAGTTAGTCCAGTCGGAAGTTGCCAGTCTGTTAGAGAAACAAGCAATTGGGGTTTCCAGCCCAGCAGAAGTGGTCTTCTGGAGTACGTTGTTTCTTCGGAAAAAAAAGGGGGGGCAGAGACCAGTGTTCAATCTCAAGCTTTTGAACAAACATGTGAGGTAAGAACACCTCAAGATGGAGAACCTTGCGATGTTGCCTTCCCTTATCAAGAAAGGAGACTGGATGATAAAGACCGACATAAAGGACGCGTACTTCAGCATTCCCATAGTGGAACGAGATTGGAAGTTCCTTGGGTTTTGGTGGCAGGACCAAGTCTACACTTTCAGAGTATGCCCTTTTGGCCTGGGTTAAGCCCCAAGATTGTTTACAAAGGTTATGAAACCAATAATGGCGTTTTTCTCGTCTGCAACCCTTTGACTGTTGCAGAACTTATGGTTCCTGATAAGTTGGAAGAAGTCCGTGCTGCAGCCAACCCAGAGATTGAAGTTCTTGGGTTTGGAAGTGGACTCAAAGACAATGATACTAACCTCGAGACAAAATCGAGGATATTCAACAGCGATGACAGATGTTGGTAGCCAGCAAGACTACAACGGTGCACAAATAGGCCAAATGATCGGCAAGTTAACAGCTTCAGCCCATTGCATTACAGGAAGTTACAGATGACCAAGACAAGACAAGAGCTCTTGTGAGAGGGTTTCAGTCATATGTGGGCACGGTGGTGCATGACGTCACCATGAACTGGCGGCCAGTTCATGGTGGCGTCATGTGACACAACCATAGAGATGGCCTTTCCCCAAAGTTAGGTGCAATAGCCCTGGCAGTCATCTCTGAAATTGCATTCTTCTTTGGTTCACTTGTTATCTTCTTACTATATAAAATCCACTAGAAAAGCCCATCAGGGCACAGGCACTGTTATATAGGTCTATATATAAAATGTTCATGAAAACTCAAGGGGCAGAACCAAAAAATATTGAAAATGATTCAGTTCAGAAACATTGATGCATAAAGGGAAAGCAAATACTTGTAATTGCTGAAAGAACTAAACAATTTTAATCCAAGAAGGCAAAAACTGATCTATACACTCTGCTGCCACACAGCTTTTGTTAATTTCTCTTCCGACACAACAGCTCCCTTTGGTGTTAATTCATTAAAAGGCACAGAATTCGACAGAAGGCAAGACGAAAACCTGAATACATTAATATATATAGAATAAGTCAGTGTATTATAAGCAATTACTACACATATAGCAGTTTGGGAGACAAAATTGCAACTAAAATAGGTTTTATTAGCCAAAACACTATTATTATTTTCTCCACTTGGGGGCCACGACGCCATTGCAGTGATCACATGACCATGACGTCATCACCCATAACAGAGCGTCTCCATGACGCGCGCTGTAGGCAGGATTGCTGGATGATTGAAACTGATGGAAAAGTGTGGAAACAACAAATTAAGGCCCCTTGAACCACCAAAAGTAGCTCTGTCTCCACCTTCGTGACAATGTAAGTACCCTGTGCGAATTTGGCGGTCGTGGGCCACCCAGAATTCCTCAATCCTAAAGGTGAAAGAAATAGCTCAAGATTATAAATTTTATATATTAAGAATCTGCGGAGGCCTTTTTCCGGCAACTATTGAAGCCAGCAGCGCAGGGTGACTCCTCGCTATTTTCAGGGAGAATTTCATCCAAAAGTTGTCTTCTTTTTCCTAATTTCGACTTCCTGGATTCCTAATATTCGCAATATTAATGTCTTTAACTTAGTGTCCTATTCAAATTCCCTTTTTCCTCCATATGTTATATCTCCTAGTTTCGTCCAAATTCTCAAAAAGGTAACACAAGCAAAGAACAGTTAAACATACTAGGCAGATTTTATTGTACTTTGTTATGCACTTTTTCAACACAATACATCAACTTTAGTAAATGTCTGTTTCAAGGAGACTGCAGTTCATAATCCTACCTCATCTTCTTTAATGCCTGGAAACAAAATGCCAAAGGTCACTCATAATCCAAGATTCAAAGAATAAAGGACAAGCAATAAACCCTAATTGAGAGGAATACATTTTTAAATACCAACCGCTTTGAGCCGAGTCAATACGTCTTTAGATTTTTGACATACCTGAAAACAAGATAAGGATAGTGGTTTTATCAATAATTATTAGAAATATGGAATTAAGCTGAATCGGTGTGTGAGAACTTCAGATCTTACCGTTCTTTTAATAGTTCGAGGTCGTTTGGCTAGAAAAAAAGATTGATATAATTTAAAAATAAAGTAATTTAGCATAGCTTTGGTGTTGGTTGGTTTCTAAGACATAGCTCTTTATAATATCCAGAAGTGCATTAATATGAAGGGGATCATTATTTTGTTAACGAAAATATGCATAGGGAGACCGGAGTAAGTTGAAGCATCCATTTGACCAACAGTTTTAAAGTCAGGTCTTTCTACTACTCACTGTACTTTAGTTTTACAAGAAACTGTAGCTTACTATAACTATAATCATACAAAAGTTTATACCTTATTGTTCAATACTGTTAATTATTTGATAAATCACTTGAGAGAAATATGGCTCTACTTGTTCTTAGATTACTACTATTTATGTATGCCAATCAAAAACTTATGGTCCAATGGGACAATATTGTATCAGATACATTTAGCATTACTAATGGCGTTAAACAAGGTGCTGTGTTATCACCATGCAATATTATTTGCAGTTTACACTGATAGATTGTTAAATAAATTGAAAGATTCTGGTATAGGTTGTCATATTGTCGTATGGGTAACCAATTTGTAGGAGCGTTGGCATTTGCTGATGACTTGACTCTATTGAGTCCTAAACTGAACCAAATTAAAAAACGCATAACTATTGCCAGGGCTTTATTTCTCTCTATAAGCTTCAGATGGGCTGATGAGTGTATGCATATGTGTAATCAGGTGTCAAAGAACTCAGCTGCATAAAATCACTAAAGTGTGTCAATTTTTTTGCATGTTTGTGGCCAAGTTTATCACATTAGGGTACGGCCAGTGGGCCGATATGTTACACACCCCAGGGAGCAAATTTAATGATTTCATGTTAAAAGTTTGAAGGAAATGATGAAAAAGGCAATAAAATTGACTTCAGTTGGCGCAACTTAACTTGCTAAATATTTAGGTTGTTGAGAAGTCATGTTAGAGTTTGTCACACACAGTGTTATTCCAATGCAAATATGTGACTATGGAAAATGGTCCTCTGTTATCGCGTGTTTTTGTTCACATGAGAAAACCTCATATTTTCACGGGATAACCACGTGATGAATGTCACCAGATTAACACTTGTCCATCTTAACTACATAACTGAGAGTTATCACGAGTTTTTCTTCATGTGAAAAAACTCCCAAACATCTTCAGGGGATTACCATCCGATGAATGTCACCAGATTAACGCTTGACAATCTTCACCACATAACTGAGAGTTATCACGCTTTTTTCTTCATGTGGTTAACTGGTGAAGATTGCCACCCCCAGAAATATAGATGGAGCCACCTGTACCAGAAACACAGCTGTACACAGAGTTCTGCACTAAGTTTACTTTAACCAGGTTTAAACTAATTAAACAAATGATTATGATTTCTAAATCTGGATTAATGCACACTGTGTAGGGTTGTTCAGAATCAGACTTTCTTTGATTTTCTTATGTTTACAAACTTTTTCCCATGCTTTTGACCCTGCTAAAGCCAAATATCACAACCATTTTGGTCTCAGATGATTGGAAGCATTGCCACATTGAGCCTGAAGTTTCGGCAATCGGAAACCTAAAAAAACGCCATTTTTGGTCATAATTTGCTTACATTTATGGCCATTACTTATGAACTATCCAACATAGAGCAAAAATTTTGGCACCAAATTAAAGCTGAATCAATGCCCTGTGTAGTCAATTATAAATTTGATATAATACATGTATATTTCTGTTGCAATATTGAGCTTGAAGTTATCGGCACCTCATATTTCAACAGGAATCGTTACATTCTCAGTAATAACATTTGAACTATCTAACATAAATCAAACATTTTGGCACCAAATTAACACTTATTGTATATATGCTATTTATCAATAATCAATTTCTATTCAAAACGTATTAATTTCATCCTGAAACAAACAATAATAAGTACAATGAATATATATAAGGGTCGAGAATTAAGTTTTTCGCCCACATGATTTCAAGTCACTTGATAACATCAATACATTGAAGGCAAAAACACTATGCTTTTGTTATGAGTCATTTGCTTGAAGACAAAAAGCCCCTTTCTGTAATATTAAACATTCTAAAGTAGGTGCCATTGTTCTGTCATATTTACAGTGAAGCATTGGCAAATTTATGCGTCATCTGACTTCCACGTTCAGCCATGTCTTTTACAAATGTTGTCACAAAGCTATGAGC
Source organism: Platynereis dumerilii (assembly GCA_026936325.1). NCBI lineage: Eukaryota > Metazoa > Annelida > Polychaeta > Phyllodocida > Nereididae > Platynereis > Platynereis dumerilii. The sequence goes on along the minus strand of JAPTHN010000001.1, from coordinate 182,708,605 downwards.
AGTCTAGAATTCTTCTATTTTCTGGCCACAATTCCGCAGGCAATTCCACAAACAGTTCAAGCCATCAATTCCAAAATCTGGTATATGACTACATTGGCAAATTCCGATCATTGTTGAAAATTTTATATATCTTCAAAAAAAATGCATCCCCAATTTTCTCCTTCCAGTATGGCGTATAAAACTGGACAAAAAAGTTTTCAATCCTTACAGCTTTCAAATTTTGGCTGCATTAATGATATAAGTAGGCCTATGTCATTTGCTCTGCAGACATGAGTGGGAGGCTTAGCTTAGTGGCAGTGTGCTGGGCTTTCAGTCGCTGGGTCCTCAGTTAGAATCCACCTCTTGCTGGGTGTTCTATGTAGGATGGTTGTTTCAAACATCCTTTGCCTCATTGTTGTGTCCTCCTCCAGTAGTAATTAGCCTACCAAGTGTGTAAATATTAGATGTGAAGGCCCGGTCTCCATCACCATCCTCTGCAGACATGAACATTTTGCCATCAAACCAGTGCTATAAATTTGCCTGGGAGTGGCACTAGGTCTGCTCCATTGAATGGCTTGCGGAGGTGTTTCTCCCTAAAAATATTTGTGTCTCTTGGAAGCTTCTTTGGGGGTGATATGTTCTAAAAACTTTGGTAGTTCTTGAAGCTGAGATTTTCATGGGCCTTCAGTTTTCAAAATATTTCTTCCAACACAGCACCCAAACATGGTGTTTGCTGCAATTTTGCCACTTTTTGGTGCACACCATTATTGCTCACATTAAGTAAATGCACTAGTATCAAATAATGGTGCCTATGATCTGATGCAGTCAACAAATCTGTGGGAGCTGGTGCCTGCATTGTGTCCGATGATTTTCAATGTAAGAGACCCAGTAATTTACCCTTAGCCTAAGACTGCTAACATTTCAGGAGCTTATCTAGGTTCTATTCCCGGTCGCGGCGGATCATCCCTAAGAATTTTAACAGCCCAGTAAAATGATGATATACCTGGCAATAATCATGCGCAGTACAATCCAAAAGATCTTCCTAAATCCCATAACCTCAGGAAGATACTTGCCCTTAGAGACAAAACCACATCTTTCCTCTGAAGGAGACAATTGGGGATGCTTTTTTTTTTAAGATAGTATATAAAATTTTCAACATTGATCGGAATTTGCCAATGTAGTCATATACCAGATTTTGGAATTGATGGCTTGAACTGTTTGTGGAATTGCCTGCGGAATTGTGGCCAGAAAATAGAAGAATTCTAGACTGCTCACAGCTTTGTGACAACATTTGTAAAAGACATAGCTGAACGTGGAAGTCAGATGACGCATAAATTTGCCAATGCTTCACTGTAAATATGACAGAACAATGGCACCTACTTTACAATTTTTAATATTACAGAAAGGGGCTTTTTGTCTTCAAGCAAATGACTCATAACAAAAGCATAGTGTTTTTGCCTTCAATGTATTAATGTTATCAAGTGACCTGAAATCATGTGGGCCAAAAACTTAATTCTCGACCCTTATATATATTCATTGTATTTATTATTGTTTGTTTCAGGATGAAATTATTAAGTTTTGAATAGAAATTGATTATTGATAAATAGCATATATACAATAAGTGTTAATTTGGTGCCAAAATGTTTGATTTATGTTAGATAGTTCAAATGTCATGGCTGAGAATGTAAAGAATCCTGTTGAAATATGAGGTGCCGATAACTTCAAGCTCAATGTTGCAATAGAAATATACATGTCTTACATCAAATGTATAATTGACTACATAGGACATTGATTCAGCTTTCATTTGGTGCCAAAATCTTTGCTCTATGTTGGATAGTTCATAAGTAATGGCCATAAATGAAAGCAAATTATGACCAAAAATGGCGTTTTTTTAGGTTTCTGAGTGCCGAAACTTCAGGCTCAATGTGGCAATGCTTCCAATCATCTGAGACCAAAATGGTTGTGATATTTGGCTTCAGCAGGGTCAAAAGCATGGGAAAAAGTTTGTAAACATAAGAAAATCAAAAAAAGTCTGATTCTGAACAACAGTATATGGTGGAATGATGCTTATTAGCTCAAAAAGGAGCACATATTGGACATTATTACAAAAGACTAGTCATCCGAAATGTGAATCATGTATGACTGCAACCTTTGATTCTGGTAACCCTTAAGAAGAATAAACAGACACTCACTGCATCACACTGGTTGTGACAAATTTTCAGCTATTTCCTGTGGCTTTTACCACAGGGTTTTTTGCACCAATATTTTTGCTGAATATATAATCTTACACAAAGATACACAAAGATAATAGGTGCAAAAACCCCTATGGCTTTTATCTCAGTTCCACAGCTATTGAAAGCCCACGATAATGCTTGAAACAGTCTAAGTTGACTTGCTTGATGAAGAGCTAAGTTAACCAGTGGGAGATTTTTCCTCCTCTCAAATAATATTAACCGGTGAAGATTGCCCCCAGAAAATCATGTGGTTAACTGATGAAGATATTCACCAGAAAATCATGTGGTTAACTTGTGAAGATTCCCCCAGAAAATCAAGTGGTTAACTGGTGAAGATTTCAAATCACGTGGTTAACTGGTGCAGATATTCACCAGAAAAGCACATGGTTAAATTGTGAAGATTGCCCCAAGAAAATCACATGGTTAACTGGTGACAAAATCACGTGGTTATCGTTTGCAATAACCTATCAGTTTTCCATGTGATAACTGAGGAGCAATTTCACGTGATAACTCTCAGTTAACCACCAATTTTTGTCAGCAGGGAAGATTTGTACTGTTAATAGGGAAAGTATTGTTAAAGGTGCTAAATCTGATTTTTGGCGAAGTTTGGCCACTTATATTCATATTTTTAAAAAAAGCTGTTTGTACAGTATTGTTGTTATTTTTGTTTTGAGTCTGCTAAATCGGAATATTTCCAGAGAGGTCACAACCTTCCATGGTTATACCTAAAGCATCTAAATCTACATCTTATGGTGCTCCATTATGGAACTTAAATGGTAATGGTGTAAAGGATATGATATGTATCCCATGGCGTAAAGCTCTTGGAAGTATATGGGGTGTACCACACCACACTCATTGTAACATAATTACTAATTTTAAACCAGAAGACCCGCTTTTGTCGGTTTATTAATAAATGTGCTAGTACTGATAACTCAATTGTGAAAGATGTATACCAGTTAGCTATTAAAAATCCATATTCCCACTGAGGTAAGAATTTTATAAACTTATATTGTAAGCACACTGATTGTCTTAGTTTCAATACAATGTCATGTGAATGGCAAGAGAGCCTTACTGTGATAAACCCTGATATAGCTTGTATCAAGGAATTGATTGGTGCCAAAGAGGGTTTAAATGAATTGACTGTTTTTAATGATGATGATGTAGTATTATTGTTTTTTAACTTGAAATTTTACTGTTTTTAAAAAACGTTGAATAAAGATATTAAATTAATAACTGAGATATGGCAAATGATCATTGACATCGGTAAGTTATCAAAAAATGTTGCTTCAACTAACCCCAGGTCAAGGTAAGTTGAGCTGCCAAAATATTGTATCCAACAGAGTGCCATCCCTTGACTGAAGAGCATGGTTGGCCTATTCAGTTGTTCATACCTTTTCAGCCAATCTTGCCCTTCATTCAGTCGGGGAGGGAACTCTTCTTATGGTTAAACTACTAGAGGGAATCCACCTCTTTCTCTTGTGTGACGCACCTTGCACCCGAGAAGTTTCTACATCAACCCTTTGGGTGCTTCTAAGTACCCTACGCAGTGTTTCTAAGCACCCCAGTGGGCCACCCAGTAGTTGTGATTGGTAGTAGGGCCTACACACCGCTTTTTCTTTTAGAGAGTATGTACATTCAAATTCAATATTATCTACAATCTACAGACTATTAGTAAGTGAACATAGGGAGAAAATAAGAAAATTCAAAATACCTTTTTTACCAATTTTGCTGTGAGGGTTGGCTGGAGACAGCCTGACGGGCGGACGGGGTGGTGGAGGTGGGGGAAGACCCGGCGGAGGGGGTGGTGGAAGTGGTGGGGATGGAGCAGTTGGCGGGGTCGGTGCTCCTCCAGGAGATCCACCTGGCGCGTCACTTGGCAGTGCAGGGAAACGAATGTTTAGAATGACAGGCTGGTTGGCCTCCTTGTTACTCGGCTCGCCCAAATCAAGATCAACATCACAAGAAATGTTTCGCACTGGCCCATGGTTGCTGTAACCAGATATTTCTGCACCCATGATATTTCCAGTTGTAAACAGATTATGGCTCCTTGAGAATTAATGGCACTGCTGCATGTTTCAGGAGGAGCATTGATGCAAGCAGCCCAGCAAGTGATATACCACTTCAAAACGAGGCTGAATAGAGGTGCTGTTGCCGTCCACAACATAGAAATGGGCCAGTTGATTCAAATATATTATGGTGTTGAGTGACCGAGTGTTGCTATGAAGGCTCAAGTCCAGTCGGCCTATATGGACCAAATAGTTCCAGGGTGTAACAATAGGTATGTTGTATGGTTTGCGACATCATCAAAACACACTTTTCAGCCAAAGAGCAGTGATGTAGGGGCGGCATACCCCATATATCGCCATGACAATGGCTGTGATCACGGTGTTCCCAATTGTTGACGTCATTGTGTTGCTATAGGAACTACTCACACACCGTCACCTTGCCACTGGTCAGACAATGCTATAGTAACATTTACACAACCCTTATGCCAAACCCTGTCTCTATAACAAAACAACCCAAGTCAGGGTCACTGAGTAACAATATCACGAGCTGTAGTGTGAATTAATATCACTCGAGCCCGAAATTCATGCGAAGTGCCGTGACACGTGGTTGTTTTGTTTTTAGTATCACCTGGTTTTACCTCAATTTTTAGTTATATAGAGAGACTATTTTCTGACATTACAAAAATGTGACGTCACCATAATGCAACAATGGATATGACGTCACCATCCTATTGTTTTGGCCATTGTTTGGTTTGTGACGTCATTGGGCAGCTGAAATGAAGGGTGGTATTTTTTACAATATCCTAGTCCCTGACATTTTGAATGTAAACAGTGATATTCACAGCCAACCAGGTGATAATATACTATTACTAGAAATGCCCATTGTGGCAAAATACGAGTAGGCCTACTTAAAAACTGGTTTGTGTTATAGCTACCAAATTCTCTTTAAGTGCGGCAGTGTAGTTGCCATGGTGATGCAATGCAAGCGGGAAAATATTTTGGAAAAAAGTGTGCAGAAAAAATGTTGAAAAAACAAATTTGGGAAATTTTTTTTCTGAAATCGGAAAAAGCAGTAGCCCAGTCCCCTCAGAACAACAATGTAAGTGCACTGTGGGAAAAAAGGTAGCCCATTCGGCTCAAGTCCAATATCTGGTTAAGTACACTGAAAGACAAAAGTTATGCATATGTTGGAAGTGCAAGATGTTCGAGGGGTATGGTCAATATGATGGTTCCATGGTGTAAGACACCCGAAAACAGGGTCACAAACAATAAATCACTGAACCGGGAAACATTTTCGTTTTTAAAAATGGCCGACAAAGGGGAGTTTTCAGAAAACACAGTTTTTGCTGTTGACCCATACCATTTAAAGTTATGCGGTTTCATATTAGCTTAAATGAATCCTTAAACATGCAAGCACACAATTATTTTGTAACTGAATTTATTGTGTCCCCATTTACAGAATATGACGGGGATGAAACTATTGGAATGGTGCAGGTGTGAAAACCCAGCTAAATGTTGTAGAGTGTATGATGTTCATCTTTCAAGTGTATCAAAGAAAGCTGCCTGTTACAGGGAGTTAGGGTAGACAAGGAATAAACAAAGAGGTGTTGGACCCAGAAAAACAACCGGAAATCAAGATACCCTCCATTGTAATGAAGGCATGTTTCGGGATGTTGTAGGGGATGCTACAGATGAGAGGACATCTCAACCTTCGAATGAACCCCAAGACCATTATCTTTAGACTTTATGGTTTATTTTATGTAAAGTATGTGTTTGGTAGAACCTTATATTGAGCACACAGATGAGGTTCTTGAATGCCCAACATATGCATAACTTTTGTCTTTCAGTGTAGTTAGGTAGTTCCAGTGAGACTCTCGTTCTTCTTCTTCTTCTGTAACGCTTGTCCGTCTCAGTGAGACACGGCGCTACTCACCAATGCACTCCAGCTATTTCTCTCTTCTGCAATGTCAATTAAATGTTCAATGTTATTTTTATATTTATGGGCATGCATGTTACAGAAGAAGAAGAAGTGCGGGAGAACTCAGATTCCTCTGTTGGTTTTATAAAGATAAGATAAAACCAACAACATAATTTGAAAATACACAAAATTTGCTCCTGACGGCATATATTTGCATCACCACAGTCATCATGGTAATTGCTGAAATATCCTTTGAATTTCACAGATTATATTTCTTCCTTATACATTGAGCAAATGCCCATCTCTGATTGGTCGAAACTACAGCTTTTGTGGTGATGTCACCAGCAGTAATAGTGACGTCATAAAATAGCATTTTGGACCTCACTGTTGTGACATCACAAATTAAAATGAGGCAGCTGGCTCAAATCATAGACTCAAATGAAAGATTTTTCAGCATTTCCATGAGTTTAGAAGTGATTTACTGTGACCAAACAACTAGAAAATAGCTTCAAAAATAGTGCCGTCAGTAGATTAACATGTTGGGTAAATGAAAATCTAAAAAACAACTGCTAGAGGAGCTCTAGGAAAACATCAAAAACCAGCAAAAAACGATCCTGGAGGACCCAAAACGACCTGGTGGAAGACAATATCAGCAGACCTAGGCATGCCCATAAATATGATGCAAAATAACATTGAATATTTAATTTACAGAAGAAAGAAATAGCTGGAGTGCATTGGTGAGGAGCGTCGTGTCTCACTGAGACGGACAAGCGTTACAGAAGAAGAAGAAAAGCACTTACATTGTTGTCCTGAGGGGACTGGGCTACTGCTTTTTCCAATTTCATTTTTCCCAAATTTGTTTTTCCAACAGTCTTTCTGCACACTTTTTTCCAAAATCTTTTCCCTGCTTGCATTGCATCACCATGGCAACTATACTGCCTCACTTAAAGAGAATTTGGAAGCTATAACTACACAACAGTTTTATACTCTTACTAGCAATGTACCCGTCTTACGACGGGTAGAGTGGTAATGGAAAATGAACTATCAATATTGTTTATTACCTCTGTCTGTGGTTATTGTATATTTTTTCGAGAAATGTGGGGATAAGTGTTGCCCTTTCTTGCCCAGCTCGCCTCTCTAATCTTGCCCCGTCTTATTCACACCTCATGTTGTTCCCCTTATCATTCATTCAATAATAATCATCAGCCTCCTTATATAACATATTCCTTGGAATCACTTGGCCACTGCCAGCCCACTGAGCAGTGGCCTACAAAGATTTAGATGCCCAACAGGTCAAGACATTGCCCAAAAATTTGCAAAGAATTTAATTAACATTGGACATGGTAGAAAAGTTTCCTGAGCGTTGATGGGCATTTCGAGTTCGACTGTCACAGTGCATTGAAAATCAAAATGTGCAATGCCAGCAATAGCCAAGGCTGGCCCTGGACCGCTGAGACAGGGGTCATGAATCCTCCCATTGCATAATCATGAGATTTGAAGGACATGATCTGGGACAACTGAATTTTAAGGCATTTTCCATGTGCTTTCTTCTAATTTGTTCATGAATTCTAAAAGTATGTGTACCTTTTTTGCTGCTGAGTGCACCTTGTTTCATCTCAAATAGTCGGAGAATAAATGTTTAATGGTCCTCTGAAACTGTGGAAGTTATTTTCATCCTTATACATTGAACACTTTTGACATCATAGGTAATTCTTGTGATGTCACAATTGTGACATCACACATCAAAGTGAGGCTGATGACTGTCTCTCACAATTTTTTTTTTAATTTCTCACATTAAAAATTTTTTTAATATGCTAATCTTTGTTATGCTTTTAGAAGTAGTGCGGTCAGTAGTAAGGTACCTTAATCCAAATTTTTTTAACATTTGGCTAAAAATTGTCTTATTTAGACTAATTCTCTCAACAGCATGTCAAAATCTCATTTTGCATTGGATGACCCAACCGTGGGTCCCACCCAGGTCAAGGCCAGCCACGTGTCTTGTAGCAGATCCAGAGGGGGGGGGGGGGATTAAGGGCGTTTGAACTCCTCAATTAGTTCAATTGAGCCTGAAAATTTTAATGTTTAAAAAAGTCAATATTTTTTTGTTCATTTTCATTTCCGATCCCACCCTGGGCCCTATTTTGATGGGCTCCAAAACACACAGAACATACATTAAAACCTCTTTACAATGCATGTAAGGTAGGCCATAGGCCCATTAAAAAAAGCCATTGATGGGAAACTCAATTGTTTTTTTTGCAGGGAAATTATATAAAGGACTGTAAACATGGTAAATTCAGTGCATTTTGCATTTAAGAGAGACTGTGACACGTCCTCCCTCACTGGTGGCTTGCACCCAACTGAAGAATATTGGACTTTGGACCACTTTTAGGCTCAGGGTACTACGTAATGCCATTGGCTTACCATATTTGCTTGATTGATAAACTCAGTCTGTTCCTGAAATGCTAAATTTTGAAAAGATAGATAACGTGGGCCTGACATCTGACAAAAAGTTGAACGTTTTGGGCCTATCCATCTACAATGAATAAAATATGCAATAAATTATACATGCTGCACCATAGAGCTGGTCAGGTTACATAACTTCATGCAGTTCATACAACGTTGTCATGGAGTTGAACCAAAGTGAGGTTCAATAGAAGCATGTCTGACATTAGTGTCCTTGGGTTCACTTGCTATTTCATAATAAGTGTTGTTCAAGGAGAGAAACCAGTCAAATCATACTTTTGATGAAGGCAAAACAAAGGAGACATATATAAAGAATGTGTGGCAGAGTTTCAGGCAAGTCAGGTAAGCAACAGCTGAGATCCCGCGTTACAAAGCATGGGCCTGGACAAATATATGGTTACTAGCAGTGTACCCGTCTTACGACGGGTAGAGTTTTAATTCAATGAAAAATGAACTATCATTATTAATTGTTTCTTACCTCGGTCTTTGCCTCTTTTGTTATTGTAATTTTTTTAAATGTCAGGATGAGTATGGCCCTTTATTGCTCACATCATCTTGACTCATTAATTTCGCCACTCAAATCTTGTGCCCCTAATAGAACCTCATTTATCCTCCCTCTAGGACCCTATCTTGTCCCTATTGTTTACTCCCCCTCATCTTGGTCCCCTGATCATTTGAAAATCATAATCTGCCTCTTTTTATGTCCTTTCTAACAGTGCCCAACGGCCTATGTTTTTTTTAATGTCACTCGGCCACTGGGCAGTGGTCAACAAAGATAAGTCTCACACAGGAAAATATGTATTTCTGACTGCAAGTTCAGTAAAGAGAAAATCTTTATCAAACAGAACCACAGGTCTTCACTCTATGGTGTCTTGCACCCAACTGAGTATTGGACCTTGAACCACTTTCATTTAAGGCTCAGTGTATTACGCAATGCCACTGGCTTACCATATTTGCTTGATGAATATAGGCACTCCATGAAGTGAGATTGACAGAAAAGGTCATGTTTTGGAAAAATAGCGAGATTGGTGAGAGCCACTCAATAAGAACGCTTGCATTAACTAAAAAAGAGCGAGTACCCTCAATTAGAACGTGTCCACGGTGCTGGTGACATAACATCATGCAGTTCATACGACGTTGTCATGGGACTGGGCCAAAGTGAGGTTCAATATGGCAGTATGTGTGCTTTACCTTCAAACGTTCACCTGTTATTTTATAAAAAGGGTTGTAAAGGGGGAAACAGTCAAATCATGCTTATGAAGATGGCAAAACACTTGTTTTTATAAGGATTTTCATACTTCAGCAATATGTAGCATCTGGAACTGGTATAATTTATGAACTCTGAACTGCAGTTCACTAATTGAACACAGCTGAATATTATATTTTTGATGGGGCACAAACATATACAGCATATTTAAATTGTGTGTGACACAAGGTTTTGCACGGAAAAAAATATTTAATATAAAGCCACAAGTATAATAGAATGGTTTCACTCAAATTGACTGTTTAGGCCTACACTATAATTATGTGCCTGCATGCAGTCACACTGTGAAGTGCTACAGGTCACATGTAATAAATAGCCAAGGAAAATAAAGCCATGTGACAGAGAATTCCTATTTCTGAGCAAGTGCAGTAATTTTAATTAGAAAATTTGTGTTGAAGATAACTTTACCACCACCTTCTCTCTGAGGTGCCTCGCACTCAACTGGGGAGAATCAGGCCTTCTACCACTTAATAAGAGGGTTTGTGTTACGCAATGGCATTGGCTTACCATATTTGCTTGATAAATACACTCTATTGCTAAACACCTAAATTAAAATAGCAGAGCTGTCATGACGTTGTAAGTTTATTCAAGCGCTCGTGGGGTTGGTGACGTTGCATGTCTGGACTCATGGCTGCGTCATGTGACGTTGCCAGGGAGCTGGGACTTTTTCCATAGTGAGGTTCAATAGCAGTATGTCTGAACTGAATGTCCTTCTTGGTTTTGCTATTTCATAAAAAGTGTCGTTAAAGGAGAGAATACAGTCACATCATGCTTATGAGGTGGCAAAACACAGATCAAACATGTTTAGAATGTCTGGCAGAGTTTCAGGCAAGTCAGGTAAGCAACAGCTGAGATCCTGCGTTACAAAGCACAGGCCTGCACAAATATATGGTTATAAAGATAAAGATTTGGCCACAATGGGCATTTCTAGTCCTGCAACAAGACAGAGAGGGGCCATAAAAATCAAAAAAGCTCACTTTTAGCTCAACATTTTAGCATATCAATAAATTTTTTTTTTTCACTTGCATGAATAAATTCAGTGTCCATGTAAAAGGCACAGGGCTTTTTGCACCAATCATTTGTGGTATCAGACAAGCCATCATTTGGGGTACCCGACAAGCCATCAACCAAAGCTCCAAGTGCAATAGGAGCTGAGCTACAAGGCAAAATGTCATCTTGTCGGACGCACTCACGTGCTGTACGTTCGACACAATGACATTTCGCCTAGTAGTTCAGCTCCTATTGCACTCGGAGCTTTGATTCATGGCTTGTCTGATAGCCCTATTAACTGGCCTCATCTTTATTTAACAATGAAATAACTGAGGTGTAATGGTAGGGGTACACAAGCTGCTAAAGTGTCAAAACTGTAAATCTGACTTTACGGAATTGCCCCCATTCCGGAAACTAAAACCACAAATTGATGCAGATAATAAGCAGGAAATGTTTTTTAGAGCATTGGGGAGGACTCGGGATAATTAAAATTCCTTTGGATCATTTTTTGTGGCGTCGATTCTGATATTTTCAATTTTTTTGGGCAATTTTTAGCAAAAAAAGCCAAATTCTGATTCAAAACATTTACCCATAAATGGCTATATCTTAAATATAAGCAACCTGTTTATGGTGTTTCATATCAAAAACGGCCTTCAAAGACGATTTAAGTATGCCATTGAGCTTTCTGAAACCAAGGAAGCTCACTCAGGCCAAAAAATTGTCTAAAAAGGCATACAAAATGGCTGAAAATATGCATTTTCATAAAAGCCGGAATGGTTCGGCACAAGTCGCAGGCCACAAAAGTTTTTTTGCACCAATTTTCATTTTTGGCCTACTTTCTATACCACTGGCATATTGAAATTCCAAAAAAAAGTTTTTTTCAGCCCACCCTCATAGCCAATGCTCATTGATCCCATTCTGAGGAACTCCTGATATATTAGTCACCGTTTTTCCCCAAGCTCAACACATCTCTGAAATAACTTGCCAACAGACGTCGTAGCTGATAGCACATTGACAGAGATCCAAAACAAGAGTCCTGAAATCTGCTTGAGCTTGCCAAGCTTTGCTTTTATCACGCACTTAACACGGTTTTTAATGATCTGCCTTCAATTGCAAAATTGCTCGGTTAAGTTTCTGCAGATTTTAACAATTAACAACACCTGTTGCATTTAATTGTACGCAGATCCTAAAATACACCAGAAGGTGGACTGGATCTGTAAGGAAGAATATCTGATACGTCATGATAACCAAGAAGGGACTAAGTGAAGACATGCCATAGTAGATCACACCAGAAGGATTTGTCAATCAACCCACCAACCAGCAGGAGATTCGAATGTCATTAGGACAAATCATTTTCCTCAGTCCCAATGATGCACCTGATGGGACTCATGTTGATGTGCAGAGTGAACCCTGGGAGTGATCAACCAGAGGGCCAAAAACCAGAATTGCAAAGACCTTCTGACATGCTGGATTCTAGAATTAATTCCAAGTCAAATTGCTACAGGATGCTACATGACAAGCAGGATTACCAGAAGAGGCCTTCCTACACCGCAGTGAAAGCTGGAACTACACACATCGGACTGGGTCATGCACATTGCTACGATACCACCTGTTCTCAAATCACAACAGCTTAGGTCTACACCACGGATAGGGACACTTATGACCGAGATCTAAATCGAGTTTGAAAAAGACCAAAACATGACGAAGACACCAGGACAAAATATATCCAAAACAACTTCCTCGGAATAGGAAATGCAAAACTCTGCTTGGAGTCCTAAATTCTGATGAAATTCACATGCCACAAAAAGAGAAGGCAGTTTGCAAAAAAAAAATGCACCAACCACAATTAACAGCCAAGGCGCAAGTCATATCATAATTCATTCAACATTGTCACGTCACACAATCACATGTGGAAATGAAACAACAAATCCGTAAATGAGTTTCTGGTTATTAAAGTTTTATTACGACAAAACATACTATTTCATCATCACAGTTTGACTTATTCTATAAACTACTTGCAAGCTGACGTATGCCATTCACGTTGGACCCAAATCAATGCAGAGCAATTTGAGGAGCCACTTCATTCATCTGCCATAACAACTTTCAATAATGGCAATTGTTTAATATAAATCATGTTCATTCATTTTCTCACAAGACATAGGACATGAACAGTATAGAGCTGCTATAAACGCCACATTCATTGATACACGCCTGTCAAGTTAAACTTTACAATTGGACATCACGCATAAAAATATTAATTTAGAATTAAAATATCAGTAAACATATCATAAAACTTTTGCGAAACATGGCATATATTACAAATTTTTAAAGGAAATATTTACAGTCGAGAAAATAAGAAAGATCAACTATTTCTAAGGAACAATACTCAGCCGGTGCAGTTGTGTAAACTCAATTACCATTTACATTGAGGTTGGATTAGGTAGAGAGAGCAAGACGGCTTCACCAAACAAGAGCGCAGTAATATATCCATTGAAATTCAGTCCATTCAAAGAAATTAAAAGCACATAATCTACACATGTTGGCTACAGATAAACTTTTGATTTGAAGGAATCACAATGTGTGAAAAAAAAAATCAAAATATGCCATCCCTCCGCAAAATCCATTTAACATGTGCCAGAGAGCTAAGATTGTACATAAGTATTACTATTTTGGTAACAAAACAACTAAAACCAGATCTTACGTTGCATTACATCCAGCAGAGTGAAAATACCACTGAGAAATGGCAAAATTTTTTTTGGTTATTTTTGACTAATGTTATACTTATAAATATGATAAACATAGCAAAATCTAACAAATGATGTCCAAACTTAAATATTATATAAACATGATAATGACACATTGCAAAATTGTACATTCTGACAAGATTGGGAAAGACCTCCAACAACAGAAGTACAAATCATGCTAAAAGATAACTTAGGATCGACGTGCAGAACACGCATCACACAAACAACTGATTCAATGAACACGATATCACACATTATGACTGACGATATGAAAACTTCAACACTGATGAAATAAATGACTAATTACATTTCACCATTTTAGCCAAGAGCCTAAAAAGAAATGTAATTGGATATCGAACCAGCACTGACAAATATGTGTACATAAATGAACCAACTGGACAAACACAGATAACAAATTGATAATTCTGTTAAGTTACTGTCGCACAATAATTGAATTAAACTATAAATATTCCAGACTATTGTACCCAATCTAATCTATAAACTGGGTTAGCTAAAATTAAAATTATAAGTCTACTATTATTCAAATTGACTATTGTGTTAACTGATTCATTTAACAAATGTCACCTTAACTCCAATTAAGAAAGGAAATTGTATTGATCATAAACTAGCCTACAGAACAGAATGCTAAGCCAAAAGGTAAAAGAGGGAATGACGATCAAGTCCAGACCAGCTGCACGCCATCGACATCAAGCATTACCCTCCAGTTATCTCACAACAGACTGAAGAAACCTTTGTACTCACAGTCTGGGAAAGAAATACTGCACAGAGTCAAGTTATAAAAGAAATGTGTGTCAATCAATGGCAATAAAAGCATCAAGAAATGTCTGCAGTTACAAATTAATGAAACATTTTGGCATCGCACATTGATAAATTCAATCCATCGATCTACTGTAGGCACCATTAACAATAATCGTCAAATTCAGCTTGCAAGGAAGCCATCTAATCTAGCGACAGCTTCATGATTAAGTCCAATCTCGCTACAGCTACATTCGCAAACATATTCATCACTTCTTGTCTTTCGTTTTCATGTCAAGCACAGATTAATATGGAGTACTAAACACGGAAGCACATCAAGACTTGTCCGTAAGACTTGTCCGTAAGACTTGTCCGTAAGACTTGTCCGTAAGACTTGTCCATAAGACTTGTCCATAAGACTTGTCCATAAGACTTGTCCGTAAGACTTGTCCATAAGACTTGTCCATAAGACTTGTCCATAAGACTTGTCCACCAGATCTGTCTGTCAGACTGTCGTCCATCTGCAGAGTCTTTAAGTCTCAGACATCAAGAGATGCGTATCAATGGCAAGGTCCAGTCCAATCCTCAGCACCTTGAGACGGCACACAATGGCCTAGAGCCACACACACGCACATCATGTGACACAAAATGTGACACATCATGTGACACATGAACGAACATCCAACATGCATCCAGGCAGGCAGGCACAGTAAATCTCTCCATTGCAGCTGCAGCCGTAAGTAAGCAGCCTCTAGCCGTAGTACTAAAGTCCTATCTTCTTGACTCAACGGAAATATCACATTAAACTAAGCCAGGGTACTGTCATCAGTATCGTTCATCAGGGGTTCCTTCTCCATTGATGTGGTTCTTTTAACTGCAAAAGAAAGGAGTTAAATCAAGTAATTCATTCATGGTAAGTTGTCATGATGCAAATATTTTCAAAATGACTTAAAAGAACACCCTCAACCCGTCATACCTCTAAAATCATGTCCCATTCGAAATACCCTTCCAGGAATCTTACTCCTACACCCTGACCAGCAATAAAATATCAAAATTAATCTAATTGTCAAGGGAATTTGGAATTAATGCACAAAATGCCAAAATGACCACCACTTTTTCAAAATATCCCAATCATGCACTTGTAGTCACATCACACAACACCAACCAAGCGCCTGGTCCGGGAATCATCACTCATTCACACCAAATTTAAGAAACATTTTAGTACCTATGCCTAAACAGAAAAATGAGCCAAGCCTAAAGAGAAAACGGTGTAAAGTAAATGTAATGATGAGAAAATAATGTTTGTTAGGAATACAACGTAATGCAGTGAAGTAGTGGGTTCAACAGGTTGGCAGATGCAACAAATCTAGTGGAAGTTTTCACAAAGTAGAACAGACAAATTAGAACTTTATTGATGCAACCAAATGCTTGCAGCCTATTCATTTTCCAATCGCAGGGGCACAACAATACACCAGAGGTAATTAATGTATTTGAGGCAGTGCTCATACGTGCAGCTGAGTGAATCTGGGACTGTTAAAACAGTTTCTGCTGATTGTGGACCATATTGAGAACACCAAACGGCATGGCTAACCAATCGGACGTCTAATTAGAATATTCAGCATGCTGACTGCACTTGCCCAGGCCTTGATGTGCTTGCAAATGGCTGCATACCAGTCTAATAAAATGCATCTCTTGATTGACATTGGGAAGTTTGTAGATTTGTTACATGTGCCAGAGGTGAGTAGTGAGTGTTGAAGAAATTCAGTTTGTTGAGAGGATGGTTATGATCATGATATTACTGGAAGTAGGAGGCAATATATTACAAAACAGGAGTACACACCTGTAGATTCTAGAGGGTAGAGGTCCTGACTCTGAGACGCAGAACTGTTGGATGCTGCCGAAGACAATGAGGAGGTTCTTCTCGAGGGAGACTTGGAGGCGGAGTACGGCTCTCTGTCCGGGATGAAGATGGCGATCAGAAGAGCCAGGATGGCCAGGAACGCCCCAAACGCAAAGGGAGGCCCAGGCATGATGTTCTGTAATACAATATTTCTTGTCATTTACATTCTTAAGAACATTCAAGCGAGCACTAACAATACCCTAACTTTTTGGAAGGACTTAGGTCAGGCAGGAACTACTGTACTCAACTACACCACACTGCGATGGTTCTTTCATTTTCTTAAAGTTCTAGAATAAAATAAGACGATTATTATCAACCTGCAGTCCTGCACGAGTTGTAACTATTCAAATTAACATAGTTATTTACTCAATAGCAAGCAATAGCCGAGTTGAAAACAAAATCTATCAGTGGCTTTTGCCAAGTGAACTTACTTTGTGAATCTGGTGCAACATGCCCGTTCTGAAGTTGGTCTCGTTGCTTGACAAAGGCTTTTTAGGCAGATGAACACCATCCATGGTTTCTGTGAGATCTACGTTGAAGAGGTAAAAGACGAAGCCAAATAGGGCAGGGCCCAACCCTTGGCACAGGCCACGAATGCCAGTGAGCACCCCTTGGGCCACACCTGCAAACATCAATTAATATTCCAATTCAATGTTTTGTGCAGAAATGAAATGATTCAAGCCAAATTCCAAATCTTGTTTAAAAAATTCGGTTTTATGTCATTCAATTTATGTTTGGGCCTTCAGGTTTACTCCAACATAACAATTACAGAGGAGAATTTTGTTACATATTTTTAAGAAAGTCTGAGAATAACAATCCAATTTAGAAGATTGCACATTAATTAGCACAGATATCTAAACCTTTTTTTTTATTCACTAAAATTAACGTGCAGCAGCAGGAGATCACAGCTGCAACAACAAATAGATCGAGTGCATAGCTGACTCCAGACATGCACAGAAGAGGGCACCACCAACAGAAATACACAAGAGAGCCATCTGTTGTGTTCCTTGGGGTCGCATATTTTCCAGTAAGTTAACAAATAGAATGATCCACTTTTTCTCACTAACAACATAATGAATGCATGCACTAGATAAGAGACATTCTTAATTGAGTAATTTGAATCAACTGACCTTGCTGGTCTGGGTGAGCATGTGAAGAGGCAAATGCACTGATGGAAGGGTACGTTATACTTCCCCCTGCTGCTATGGCCCCCGCCAGCCACATGACCCTGGAAAATGCACAAGATATGAACAATCCAGCAAAACAGAGAAGCATTTCATATAAAGAACAGGAAAACAGGTAAAACTCACTGAAGAAGTTATGTTATAAATTATAATAAGCCAAAAGTAAAATCTTTGTGTAAAGAATATCTTAAATAGTGAATTATGAGTCTCATGACACCTAATATTAACTACCATAGATTCAAGTGATGCTGGATCATGGTAGAACTGACGGTGGACATCTAATTTACATAATGTATACATTTTTCCATTCCAATTTTACTTTTTTAACACAAGCAAGCACTAAAGTAGACCTTATAATTATTTACACAGAGGACAGCGATGTGCATTAATGTAAATCACCTTCACATCAATTAAATGAAGAAATTCTTACCATGGTTTTGAGCCAAATCCATATAATGCTAGCTGAACCGTTTCAAATCCTAAACCAACCATAATTGTATGTTTAGGTCCAAAGTACTTCATTAACACCGCTAGGAACACAGTCTGAAAACAAAAGAATACAAGTCAGTCCAAGAATATTTAAAACCCATCACATAACTATTATCAGAGAGGTTCTATCATTGTTGCTACGGCAACCTACATGTTCACAGGACGACGGAAACGTGAAGCAAAACCTCTCTATTCTCTAATTCTCTACCTTGTGTAAAATAAACCTCAGTTCATGATGGGTGGACGGATGATAGGGGCTTTACGTCCTGTATTTATACACTTGTTAGGCTAATTAGGACAGGAGGAGGACGCAGCAATGAGGCAAAGGCTGATGATTGAAACAGCCGTCCAACATAGGCCCAGCTGACCTGGCAAGAGCTGGATTCGAAACCCTGGACCCAGCGATTGGCAGCCCAGCACACTAAAGCTAGTCCAAGACTCCCCCCTTACAGATTCATGACAGTTAGATAATTGAGTACAATCCAAATTTACACAGAGAGACATATTTTCTCATTCCTCAGAGAGACAACTTCGAACAATGTTTGCCTTAGATTAAATCATGCTATGGAACAACTGCAATGAATGGAGATTAAACGATCTGCTTACCTGCGCTAAAACTGACAAAACCCCTACTACTGCTATAAATGATGCTACTTCTTTGGCGGAAAAGCCCATGACCTGAAAAGAGGAAACATGAAATTGTAGCCATAACTCTGACAGCGATACATTGTAGTGGAAACAACCAAAATGACAAAATAATAATCAACAACTTACAAGTCTTAAATACACAAAGAAGCAAGAGTATTCTCCGGCCTCAGGCAGATATGAGAAAAACACAGTCATACAGAGCATTAAAATGAGCTGGTCCGCACCAATTTTTCGCAGAGCCTGAAATAAAATAAAGTATCAAAATTAATTTCTGTCGAAGCTAAAGTTGACACATACGTAATTTTCACCTAAAAACTGTCATTTGTGCCTATTTTAACTGAAGATCTCTTTCATCTTGGATTATGCCTTCACGTATGTTTTAAAAAATATCTAACTAATCTCTGTAATCTCACAAATGGCTCAAGATTGTGAGTGATGAAGATCTTAAAATAACACAACAAAATATTCTGAAACAAACAAAATTACCAGCTATCATCATCATTTAACTAGCTAGTGTACCCTAACACATAAAACGTCAATGAAATCCTGAAATTCTCACCCCAAAGGGGTCTGCCTTTTCCCAGGAGATCTGGGAGCCCCAAGAAGCGGGCCGGACTTTCTCGGGGAGACTCTCGGGAACAGCAACGAGAATGAAGAGCATGTCCAGGAGGGCAACAGCCGAGGCCAAGACGATAACTAGAGAGTCACTGTAGACGCTGCCCAGGTAGGCTCCTATAGCTGGGCTGGTCACCAGACTGGCTGCAAAGGTAGCCGACACCTGAAAAGCAAGAACGTAAAGAGATATAGGCTCACTATCTATTGTCATTGCAATGATTACATGGAAGTTTTATATATAATATTGCCAAAAGTGTAACTGTTTTACCAAGTGTCATGCTTATCGTGGTATGGAAATAGTGACAAGAAGTCATGATGTAAACTGCGACAATTGTCTCTATCAAATTTTGTTATTCTTTCATCTATTGTTGATGTCACATTGCCTTGCTACTACAATTACAATAATGAATAAGACTTTCAAAGTTTTATTTTGTTACCCATGAAATGGGGAACAATAAAGTATGATTTGACTTTTCCAAAAAAGGAGGGCAATTTTTTTTAAGTATGTGAACGACGTAGCACATGAAATTTATTTACAATCAATATCAGTGCAAGTAAAACAAATTAAACTATTGAACCACTACTCTATCAAAAAATACTATAGATTAGACAACAGATCAGGCTCATACATAAAATGTAATGCGATTAATCGCTGACCGCATAAACATTAAACCTTGCTTCTATGCATTTGTGTATGTAATCTCCACAAAATGGCCTTTTATCAGCAAATTCTATTAGTAAATTGTCAACTCGTCAATATCTATTGTTTTTAATAAGTTTTAGAGCAAACATTGAAAACTAGATTTATTACATAACTTCACCAATAGTCGACTTATCAATTCTACAGGTTTCTGAAAATCTAGCTTGATTCTCAAAAATCAATAGAAGTTGCAATGTAACATAATCTAATAAAAGGATCTCAGTATATATCAGCAGACTCTAATAATTAAGCTGAAAACTGCAGGATTCAGATCTGGAGTGGCTGACAAAACACAGGCCAACTAAACACACAAACGAACAAAAGGACATTAGTAAACCCATCCGAATGAGGTCAATGGAGATATTATTGATGGCCAAGTTCAGAAACACCTGTGTACAACTTTCAAAGGTTCATTTACATCAATATTGACGTCATTTTCACCATCACAATCACACAAAGCAAGTAGGTGAATAGCATCGCAGGCTGTGTTCACAGCTCTCACATAGCACCACACTGCACCACACCGCACCACACTGCACATACCAGGCCGTAAGCAGCACTCCGGTCCTCCTCCGTCGTTATATCAGCTACGTAAGCAAAGACCACGCTGAACGTCACGGCAAATATTCCCGACATGGAGAGAGTGGTGAAGTACCACCTGCAGAAAGAAACAACAATTAAATGCATCTGAATTGAATGTAACCTTGTACACTTAATGGCCTATAAACAGCAAATCATACTGTACAAAGAAATAGCTGCAATTCAGTGTATGATAGCTTTCATTACATAATGTTAACAGGCTAATAACAGCACCTAACATAGGTAAAAAAGCTCATAATACAGGTTTTCAACATAAAACACGGGGTTTATCACACTGCATGAGAAAACTAACTCCAACAGTGAAAAGTAACACAACAGCCTTCCTATCACCAGTATGCCGGTCACGGACTCATACATGAAGCAATATCAAAACGCAACATTGTAATTTTATCATATTTTTATGGGGAAGTCATGTTCTTAATATTTCTCATATATACAGGGAATGTCAGGGATCATATTAAGGGCTGTAATTATTGACTCGAGCGCCATCTACTCACCACGGACTGAACTTCATGAGGGGAATAGGGGCGCAAGTGAACGTCACAGTGAGGAGCATAAACGGCTTGCGCCCCCACACATCGGACAAGGCGCCAATGAGGGGAGCCGCCAGGAACGACAAGAAGCCCTGCAAAAAAAGACAAATGGCAAATCTAATCCCAGACTCAAGACATGTTACACGCATCGATTCACTACCAATCAGACTAACTTCTTTCAAATAATACGAGCAGGGCTCTAGTCAATGCATACCTTGACTCCTTGTATTAAGCCATTCATCAAGAATGTGTGGTCCGGGAATGTTTCATTGAGCACCTGTCAACAAATTGAAAGTTACAAGTCAGAGGCTGTTATCAGTTAATCACATGATGGTGTTACAATATTGCAATCAAAATTATAGTAATATGCTTTAAGTAATATGCTTCAAGTAAACGCATTCAAGTCAGCTCTATCACAAAGCTGTGGACATGCAGATTGCATCTGGATTACAATATTGAAAACATATTGCCTGGTTGGTGCCCCTGCCTAGACAATGTTTGGTGTCAAATGACGAGATTACATGTATGTCAAATAAAATATGGATACTTTAGATTTACATATTATATTTCACTTAGGCTGCTATTTGGGAGAATACAAAGTTTAATTAGCCCATTAAAAAAAAAATAGTAACCTATCACAGTGATTCTAATAACATAATCTGATTAAATCATAATATATGGCAAGAAAAAAAGGCGACAAAAGCCATAAATTATTGATTGTGTGGCAGGAAAAGTGAATTTCATTTATCAGATCTTTTGCAGCTCTATCATGTTTATCATCTGCTCAAGTGCAGGTGTCCTTGCACATGTTGTGCGATTGTATCTGGTATACAAGTAGATTATATCAATAACTAACAAAAAAAATTTAGTAGTGCAGTTCACCGTTTCACACCAAATTTAGTATACAGAGATAATTTTTACAACCGCACGATTTCGCACATACTGATACTAATACTATTTGTATACCTATAGGTAAATTAACATCGCACGAACCTAACTTGTAAAATGTAGGATGATAACCACACTATTTCTATCATATGAAACTGCAAATTAAAAAAAAAACATATCTATTTGAGATCAGTGCACGCGAAAGCAAATTGACCTTGGTCAGACATTTTGTCTGACCAAGAGAAAGCTCTGGTCAGACAATTTTCACTTCTGTCAGACAAACATGGTTTCATCCGGATACACAAAAAATGTTAAATTATGTAGACATTGTAGATTTGTTGACACCAACATCAAATATGTCTCAAGGAAGCGAGCAACTCAAAGCAATAGTAACTGTTTATCATTATGGCCGTACCACCACTGGTGGTACCGACCATTTAGCAGATAGAGAAAACGTCGTCCGATGTCGTCCGCGATGTCGTCCGCGATCCCATTCACGATCATTTGACATCGAGATCTCACTTACTAGCGGCCCATGGGGGCCATAACTTGGCATAATACCTTGACTACTCGTGCTCTCGTGCTGTGCGCCAGAAATTTCGATGTACATCCTCTTTTCGTTGCGTAGTGCAGCAATTTCAAAAGCAACTTTTATTTTACGCATTTTTTCGGATCGCTTGCCGCCATCTTGTCTTGGTTACCGACTGCAGAGGGCGCGCCGAATTTACGTCGTACGGGTGGCGCCCCTGCGGGAAAAATGATTCAGTAATCCTTCTAATATCGCCCATTGATTTTGATCACACTCGGCAGTCAGTGCATGGAAAAGTCAAGTCAAGTACAAGCCGTCAGGGATGAGTCAGTCAGCCGCCCCCGATCTTATTATCCCAGCATATTTGGTACCGTTGGATTTGTCTTGAAAAGACGATTCCAATGGTACCAAAATTTTCAAAATTGGATGACTCTGGCCCGAACTAGACTATGTTGTTTCATTTTAAGACAGAATATTTCTGTAAATTTTTGAAAAGTTAGTCACACCACTAAAATCATCAAAATGGGATGATGCTGCGCCAAACTGTTCCATTATGACACATTGTGCTCAGCATGCTTCTAATTTTTTTCTTCAGAAATTGGTCACACATGCAAATGAGCATCATCAAAAACTAATTTCCAAGTTTTACAATGTTTTCTTATTCATTCAGTTGACTAAGCTGAATAAGTGAGCCATGCAATTTCATACTTAGTCAAGTCACAGATGATGACTAAGTCAGTCAAGTCACTGAATATCAAGTCAGTCATCTTAGCATGACTTGACTGACTCAGTGTGCTGCAATGGACTTTTATTTTTGGGAATGCAATATATCAGAAGACACATGCTGTTTTGTTGTCAGTCTGGTGGATTTCTAATTTTCACCTCACACAAAACATCTCATTTCGCTTGTCCCCTCCCCCCACATGTATGCGTCTGACATGGCCCCCTCCCTTTAATTTAGCCCTGTACGGCCATTGCAAACCTGTTTGCCTCTAGTTCATATTTTTGATTTCATATACATGTGCCCCATTACTACCATTCCTCTGGTCAATAAATACATTATATGCCTAATTCAGTGACTCAGAGTGCGTGGTCTTCAGCATGTTCAGTGACATAGGTCAATTCCAATGCTTTCCAGCTAAGATGCGTATTTTGTTGTATACGACATCTTTGGAATTTGGAGATAAGTCAAAGGCTTCAATGTTCGATTCTGAACCTGTTATTGCTGCATATTGCAAATTCTATTTTTCAATCATGGAACTTCTTAGTGGTCAAATAAAATCGAGTAGGCCTACATTTGTGTGAATAATTGTTGTCAAATTAATTGACAAAGAGAAAGAAATGAAGGCTGAATACAATAGTTGATTGCAATTAGTCTTGACACCTGGTTATTGCAATTCACTGACCTTCAGATTGTCCAACTTGAAACAACAATAATTGCTATCTGAACAAGAATGAGGGGCTTCCCAATTGTCCAGCTGATTGCTGTGTTGTCCACAGCAGTTTGCTGTCGGCTTTTTTGACTGACCAGAGCAAGAGAATGGTCGGACAATCGTAAAAACGATCGGCAAAAGCCGATTGTCCGACGGTTTTTGCGCGCACTGTTTGAGATACAATATCAGAGTCAGAATCAGAAGATTATTTATTCCTCAATCAGATTCATACATTGCATTAATAAATATGAAGTTCAGAACTCAGAATCAGAAGTTTAGATTCATCGTAGTATTATAAGACAATTAAGTAGTCATTAACCAGTTCACATGGGATCACCAAAATAAATCGTATAAGCATAAACAGTAACTTACCCCAATAATGGGGTTGGTGAGAAGCCCCCAGGCGAAAAACTCCAAGAATATAACCACCAAGGCATGGTAGACGCTTGGCTCAAACATTCCAGAGGGCTGAAAGAGAAAGACTTCCTGTTAGTTTCTACATCACAATCACCGAATGAGTTCATAAACATATATGACATAGGAACGCTACGATGTGTTCAGACGTGAAGTCCATTAATCCATATTGACGTCAATTACGACATATATATGTGAACATATATCATGTATATGTGATATATAATTAGATATATGTGTTGAATAGCAATCCATTGATTTTCTTCTAATTAAAGCACTAAAGCGAGCCCCACTGCCTCACCATTGAAGTGTGTTCCAATTCGTAGATTATAGAGCATTGACACACATAATAAATATCTTATATTTCCAATTGAATCATAACTGATCACCCCATGCCAGCTAAGACCACTGGCCCAGATTGATAACAGAATAACAAGACATTAACTTCATGACAACCTGCCAGTCTTATCTAGACGGGTCTTGCATTGACCAATTTTTTATATTTTATTATTCTTTGACAAGCTAGACACTTGGGAGAGATAAGGATCACAAAACACACAACCTCCTTTTTTGTAGGTAAAGAAAGAAAAATATATCCTGTTGTTTAGTTCGTAATCTAACAAAAAAAATCTACAAGGCATGCTCAAAATTGATTTTGCAATTTGACAAAATTAGTGTTATCAGAATTTTTGGGGTGAACATGACGACAAGGTAACAATTGGCGAATAGCTTTTAAAGAAAACTAATCTGCTAATTTTGTCTTCGTATAAAAAATACTTCGTTAGTAACATTGTCTAACTTACAATTAAAGAATGTAATTAACCTCAGTCTTAGAATAATAGCTCCAGTGACATGAGTAATACACCATCAAGTATGACACATCTGAGGAAAATAACTAATAATACTTTTATAGTCTGCAAAGTATTAGCACATTAATATCCCCACTTGAACAACAGCATTCAACAT
This sequence comes from Platynereis dumerilii, assembly GCA_026936325.1. Taxonomy (NCBI): domain Eukaryota; kingdom Metazoa; phylum Annelida; class Polychaeta; order Phyllodocida; family Nereididae; genus Platynereis; species Platynereis dumerilii. The sequence goes on along the minus strand of JAPTHN010000001.1, from coordinate 182,683,352 downwards.
TATTCAACAACGTTCAAAGGCAAAGAAAGCAAGCAGCAATCCAATCTAGCTCGACTCACAGCTGCGTCCAGTCCAGGGAGCCGTTCCTTTCTGGAGGGCAAGCACTTCCAATGAGGAGCCCTGGCTGCCCTGCTCATGACAGGCACAAGGGAAAGGGAGGCAAAGCTCCGAGGAAAATCAATTCCACCTGGGAAGAGCTATTCAATCCAGGCTGGAAGTGGGATGTATGAGGCTTACATAGCCAAGATTTGTAATGCAGACTAACAACTGTTCCTGTAATCCACTGGGCTCACTGAGAACTAACGAGAGATACAGAACCACATAATATTTTGCAAATTGTGAGTCCAAGTCCAACAGATAGCACTCCGTTCTGTTTTCATAATCAAATGATAATACTGTAATGAACATAGAGGGGAACTAATGACCGATCGATCATATCCAGTCCCGCAATGTGCCACACATTTACATGTAATACTCTGATACTCGAGCAGCTGCAATACGGCAGCATACAGTCCATACGGTAATACTACACTCATCTGGAGCTCAGTTTCAGCCAATCTATTTCCTAATTTCATTAAATGTTTTTTTCAGGATATATATTTCACAGTCATATGATAATGCCCAGCTTAATGAGAATGTGCAATGGATGTGAAAGTTGTTTCACATGTTGTATACATCATTTACAATGAGCAGATGTGAGTCAATGAAATTAACATAATGGAAAAAAATAATCGCAAAATTAATTGTTGCAACTTTGTGAGTGACACAATTTTTTTTTTGTCACAATTCACCGACTTCGTTTCTTCAAATAGGATCATCTCATAAAAAGCTCAAGCTCATTAAGTTCTTACAATTACTTGAGATACTCCCAAGATAGTAAAACAATTTATCAACAATCATATTTCTAAAGTAGTTTCCCGAATCTCCACATCATGATTCTTGAGACCAAGCCTCATAAATGTGTTTCAAAAATATGGGCCATGCATCTGATCCAGAATACTGTGACAGAGGAACCGGTATCTGGATTCTGGACGTAGGAAAATTGTCCCAGCGCAAATTGGGCCTTCATTGAGGTGGACATGAAACAATCCATTGAATAAACCCAGCTTCATGGCCATCATGGCCGTGCTGTGTGTACAAACAAAGCCAGCAATGAGCACAGAGCAAAACAAACATGGCAATAATAGCTTGATGAAATAGCTTGATGAAATTGCTTGCTTTGCAGCTGAATACAGCAACAAATTGCAACAATGCTCATGTATTTATAATCCTTATGCCCTGGCTTGAGTTGAACCATTTCGATTCGCTACAGAATTACAATTATGAAAATTGAATTTTTCAATTAAAAGCAATAAATTAAACTAATCAGCTTATTGATCAAAACATCTGCATGCCGGTTTGTGAAAAGATTCCTCGTTCTGGGAAAGTGGTTAAGTTTGTTTACTTTGGTCAATTGTTGCCTAACTTACATTCAGTTAATCTCAGAAATAAGGGGCATGCACTGAGAATGAAGATATTTCATACCTAACAATCACTTGGAGGCGAGAATTGAATTGATAAGCAGTGGTTAAGTAATGTCAAGAATGACATGAATCTGACCATTGGGTACATTCGGAAACAACAGGCATGTGATTGGAGGTAATAAGTAATTGCTCTCGCAGATCTTAAGTTGCTAATGACCATAACTCCCTCCCGAGCTAGCTGTGATTGTTGCAGGGCGCAGCAGTATGGGGACAAATCTCATCAAAATAAATCAATGTAAATCTATCCCATACAATTTACTGAGGAGCATTGCATAATGTAAATATAGGCCTACTTCAATCATGTTCATGACTTTATGGCAATGAATTGACACTTTCACAATATTCTAAGGATGATCAGATATATGTACGAAATTGCGAAGGTACTAAATGCGCACCATAGAATTTCTGAGATCGTCCTAAATTGTGATAACCATGATTTCCAAAAAAAAACTCAAAGGACACCATATTAGCTAAATTTCCAAGGAGCGCTATATTTTCAAATGTACATTCTTCCTGGTCCATGAAAGCTATGTACACTATTGACAGTGTGTTGTAACGCAATACTAGACAGATTTAAAAATATCTGTCCTTTAAACTAGGTCAGCAGTCAGAGGTGTCTCCAGTCATTGCGAATAGAAAATGAGTGTAATTTACACAGATTGTAAATCAGTTAGAATTACATGCATCATTTACACAGTATTCTATGATTTCTATCTCATCTGAAAGCACCATATGAACTCAATGCAGTCAGTTGAAGAAAGTTAAATTTATTGGACCGTAACGGTCCCACTTGACCAAATATTTCAAATTCGGGAAAGCAGAACATCCTAAAAACACATGACTGCACCCAGCAGCTCATATGGAACCTCTATTTTAAACAGTCAGTCAGTCCCAGCAAATAAATCCTATCTTTTGAGTTATATGTGCGCACTTGTACATACCTATTCGAACGTTTTCCCAATGAAGTGAGAACTAAGGAATGTTTACAAGTTCTAAACACATTAGAGAAATGTTGAAGAATATCTAGGATGTCCACTATTCAACATAATGTCCTGTTAATAATAGAAAGGCATGTTATTATTTGGTCTGCAGGTTAATGAACTTGTCCTACTGAATAACAAAGCAATCTTTCCTAAAAGATACACTTGTTACAGTTCTTTCTAATTCAGCATAATTATATGCCTAAATCCATGCTGTACACTGCTGTAGGCTGAGACATGTTCAAATTCAAATACATGTAGCATGTGACAGTCCTTGAATATACCAACAAAAAAATTTCAACATGAACATAATTGTGTTGTTCAGTAACTTGTTTACCAATAGTTGGCAATACATTACATTACAACATCACTGTGATAATAATTATACTTGTGTGGCTAAGTATGACGAAGCTCAACAATATTTCACCAAACTTTGACTGAAGCATCACCCTTGTAATTTAATTTTACCTAGATTTTGACTGTTTGAGATTTTGGGGAATACGTTATCAGCTCTAAGCTGATGGCCATGACTCCATGAGCCTCTGATATTATACAAGGACTGTTACACAGCAGTTGCAGATAAGAACAACAAATAAATTTGATATAAACAAGTTGAAGTTGACAACTTGACATCTGGCATCTCTCAGACTTGAGGTGAATGCATTAATACATTAATATAATAGCAAACACGTTATAATGGGAATGACTCCTCCACTTTTGTACAGGGGCTCATCAAACCTCCAAATGAGATTTTCTAATATTTAAAAACTATAGATCTAAATTGTACAATTAATTTAATATGTGAAGTTATGTGCCATCCATGTAATAATTGTTTTAAGAGCAAATAAATTATGTTTCATTGTCATTGACCAAAAAACTTCAGCCTATTGATCTTGCAAATAAAAATTTAACTAAAATTAAAAAATCGAAATGGACTTATATGACTGAGATTGAAACAAAGGAATAACTTTCTGTCCGGTTGGACATTGATTATACAGATCAGTGATGTTTAAATCACCACATAATCACAGATGCAGGGAACTGTTTACAACAGACATGTCAACTGCTGTCACTGTCACTTGTGTGATAGTTCTGACAGATGTTCAAAAACTAATTAAACAATATTTACACTATAGCTCGAAACAAGGAAATCTATTGGGAAGAGTGATAATTAATCACTTTTTCGAGATTCATGTCACATGAAGTTCTTGACTTCACAGCTGACTTCAAAAAGAAACATGTTTGTTTTAATGTTTGAATACACACATTTGAAAGTAAACTATAAACAGTCACTATTGACTATGCTGATTATAGGACGTTTCACCGCTGGGACATTTCCCGCCGGCAGCAGTGGGACATTTCACCACCAAAAAATAACTCTTCATTGCCTTTTACAAACTTAGTGAAGCCCAGAAACATACGCTAATCAAGTGATTGCAGAAAGCCTGTCAGTCCCACTAACTTAAGTAAGTGTTATCAACCAAACATGACAAGCCTTGACAGTGGTGGCAGCAATTTATGCAGCTATATGTGTATTAAACCAATATTTTCTTCTTTAAAAAATGCGGCAGTGAAACGTCCTAGTGGTGAAACATCCTGCTACTACCATGTTTACCAATCCATAAAATGTCACCAAGCGGCTTTATAAACATGATCAAGGAAAAACGATTCAAACAATCAATGTGAATCAATGTATCATCACCACTTTCACGACAAGTCAGCAACCACAGGCCTACAAATCAAACAGTGGCAGTGGGGTGATGAAACACAGTCCCAGTCACTGGTCAGCAGTGCAGGGAGTGAGTTAGACTTGAGTTTGTGTTTTTGTTCCATCAAAAACCCAGTGCTGTGCACAGTGCAGTGTGCAGTACCTCACATAAAACATCATCACCATTTAATAATAAGGAAGTATCTCGATCTTGAAATCCCACGTTTCTGTTTGAGCAAAAAAAAACTCTGCCTGGCTTGGATTTTTTTGGGACACATCATGTCATCAATCTCTGAATCAGTCATCATGCATCTAGAGACTGAACACTGAACTGAGCTGAGGCAAACTTGGTCAGAAAGAGACAGTGAATGAGTGAGACATTGCCCTCTAAAAATTGTTCTTACTTTCACCTGGACCAGGGAATACCAGCAAACAAACAGACAGCACTAATTCTGAGATTACGTGTGACTGGTCATTCATTTTCCTCCATCTCACATCTCATGATTTTCCCTTCCTGACCAGTAGGGGCACCTACCCAAAAACGGAGAATTTCCCCCAAACAGGAGAAATTCTCCAGATCGGGAGAATTCTGAGAAATGTAGATCTCCCTAAAAGGAGAATTTCTCCCAATCTGGAGATACTCTCATCATACTAATGAGCAGTGATGACAGAGAACAACAACAAAATCTGAGGTCTTATAGGCCAGAATATAGGCAATTGAGCTCGATTAGCAGTGCTGGAGTATTTCATGGATGACTAAAATTCCTCATAGATTAATATTTTAAGGTTTTAATTCCATTAATCAACTTTTTTGTTGTGTTTTGCACCAGGATCTTGTATAAATACACGGTGAATTTTCTTGCAAATTCGGTAAACTAGGGCTAAAATTTAGCAAGGAATCGCCCCCTGGTGTCGAAAATTTGCGCCAGTTGACGTGCTCTTGCTCCCAGCATGTTTCTCAATAATTTCTCCCAATTAGGAGAAATTTTTCTCCCGATTTGGAGAATTTCTCCCGATTTGGAGAACTTCTCCGTTTCAGGGTTCCCACAAAATCTCAACTTCAAAATTCCCTACTATTTCCAGACTTTTTCCAGACTGTTTTGAACTTTTTCCAGACCAAACTCGCGTATCAATATTATGGTTTGCTTGAAGAATGACCATTTTGCTGAAGAATTTATAAACAAAATTTAGCTATTGGTATACATGTACAAAACCCTAAAGTCACAGTTGAACAAGATCTGACCAACTTTAGTAATTGATAGAGCTAGTGTACTGCAGTCTGCAGTAGGTTTGCTGCTGTGCATACTTTGTTATTGTCCAGGCCCCCACAGATTTGCAAAAAAAAAAATTCTTGGGTTTTTCATGGATTTTTCATGGGACAACAGCAAATTTTCATGGGTGATATGCGGCCGTATTTAAGCTTTCCCATGAAATTTTGTGGGCCAATTAATATGAAACTCATCAGATATCCATCCCTACCTGCAAAACTGCCAAAAAATAATAATTTAGAGATAAAGCCCAATGATAAGCAACCACCTAATTATTGGCCCTTTAAATAAGTCCTCATAAAAAAATAGCCAAAACCTCACTGAAAATTAACTCCATATTTAGCCAGGAAAAAAAACCAAGATCATTACATAGATTTTCAAGTAAATTGTCCCATGCAATTGTCATTTGAACTAAGCACACTGAGGAAGTATTAGTACAAGGTCCATGGACATCCAAGTTGCCCTGTAACCACACAGTGAAGTGCAATCAGCTTTGACACCTGTCAGCTGGACCCAAAGTGTTGTTCCTCAATGGCAATTTGATAAACTGAGGGTGAAAGAAAGCTTAAGAAATTTCAAAATTACAATTAGCATTGTTTGGCTGCTTCTGTGACAGATACACAGCAAAAGGCAATTGCTAGCTAATTGATCCATCGAGTCTTTTGACACGCATTGACGATCGTCATGTGGGCGATATTAGGATGATTGAAAGCAGAAAAGACTAAATTAATTCAACTTTCATGTTATTCCCGACTTTTTCCCGACTTTCCCGACCGGGAAAACGACTTTTGAGAATTCCCGACTTTTTCCCGGTTTCTCAATACCGTGGGAACCCTGCCGTTTTTGGATAGGTGCCCTTACTGCTGACACTGGTCAAGCAAATTGAAACAGGTCTACTCACGTCATCTCCGTCCTTCCGAATATGTTTCCTGGACCAGCTAATGTTTCCTATCACCCTCTTCCTATTCTTATTCACCATTTTCTTAAGGACTTTCACCGGTTGTTGCATTTCGCATCTTTAAATTCACAAATCGTTGTCAGACAATCCATCACAAATCCGCCATGACATTTTGTGACGTATGATAGGGACGCAGCAAAAGTTATGGCCGGAAAAAAATCCGAAAAATATCATCAAGAATTCTGCAGTTGGATCTCATGCGTTAAGAAAAATTTAAAGAGCTTACGAATAATGAAGGAATTAATTCTCTTTCACAGATTTCACCAAAAATTAGAAGAAAATCCGCTGGTGCGAAAAAAGCACAAGGTGGCGTGCATGCGAAGCACAGCACCTCCTTGTGGTAAGAAAATTATTCATTTCATCAGAACAAAAAATACACTACACAGCAGCACACCCACTTGCAAAAAGCACAAGTGGTCTTCCAGTAGGTTGAGTCTGGTAGAAAAAATCTCCATCACATTTTTACTTCAGCGAAATTCGAAGAAGGTATTGTAATCTTGAGTAAAATGTTGTCTGTCCGCCAGGCGGATAGCCCGGGGCGGATAGATCGTTCTCGGACCATTACTCAGCCCGCATTGCATATATGCATCGATGAAATTTGGTACACAAGTTGCCTAAATGGTCTTGTTGTGCCTTTTGATTGTCCGATAGATGGATTTTTGTACTTTTTGAAATATTGAGAAAAATAATATCATAAAATTTTTTTTTTGTTTCCGGGCTATGTCTCAGCCTCTATTACGTGTACAAGGATGGAATTTGGTACATTTATGTGTAGGCAATGTAGCCTATAAGGTCCAGTTGTGCCTTTCTGATGCTTGATGGCTATTTTGTACTTTCGAAACAGGGCCGAACCCATAGCCTGATGGTTGGGGGGGGTGTGGCACACTTGGGCCCCCCTCTAGGACCATTTGGGCCCCCCTTGCGGACACAACTAGAAAGTTCGCAAGAGCGCACGTCCTCCAATATGCCCTAAAATTTAGAGTTTTTGGCCCCAGCCGCTATATTGACAATTTTAGGCTCATTTTGAAGTTGAGACTTTAACTAAAGATTCCATTTTGATTGGTGGCAAGCTTGTAGGTACCAATTGCCTAACGTCAAAATGCAAGGTACATGCAGAACGTCAAGACCCATTTTTGGGGGAAAACTGTGAAAATATAATTTTTTTGACTGTTATATGAATTCTCATCAGCATTTGACTAAATTTGGTGCAAATGTTGGATTTAACACCATTTGATGGGATTTGGGGAAAAATTCCTTAAAAGTGCGTTTTTGAAATATTTTCAGTTTATAGTCTTTTTGCACAATGCAATTTTTCAACATTGGCTCAATAATGTTTTCCCTGTGAAAGGAAAAATTAATATTTTTGCATGAAGCTTGCATTCATTTTCATCCTCACTTTCTCTGAAAATTAACAAACTCCTAACATCAGTCATTTTGGCCTTCCGATAATATATCATTAATTTCTTCAGTCTTTGGGGCCCTCTGAAATAAGTTTCTTGACAGTTAGGGGCCCTCTGAAATTGAGATATTGGCGATGTGGTACGTTGCTATTTTTGCAGTATATTTTTTGTCCAATCAACGTGTTTTAGCTACCTCTATCACTGGGAAAATATTGGTCTGATTGATGTATATTCCATTTTTTCTAAATATTGAGAAAAATAAAATGAAATAATATTTTTTGTTTCCAGCCAAAGACTCAGCCGCTAAAATTTGGTACATATAATATGAGCATTTCCCAAAAAGTGCAAAAATGCTTGTTTCATTTAATTGTGGAAGAATTGAAGGTCTAAAAGGTGGAATATCACTAGCTTCTTCAAAATCCCACAAGTTGTGGTGATCCCACAAGACACTCATGGATAAATTTTATATCCCTTCAAAAGCATAAAAATGCGATTTTTAGGCGTAACAACCTTACGAAAAATGCTCCTCCACTTTGACCCATGATTTAAGCATTTCCATAATTTTCACCAAAATTTTATATAACAAATGATAAATATACCAGTTAGGCCTTCTATACCAATATATAGAACTAGAAAATACCCATTAAAATGGAAAAAGTAAGAAAGTGCAGTACATTCCAGTGATGCCTTGAGATTTGTGTTTAAAAGGAGAAAATGTGCAAGGACAATGGCAGAGGTTTTTCATGAAGAAGCAGCCTCAAAGAATATAGGGCAGGAAGAGTGGCATTTTGCAAAATATGCACAGCAATAAGACATTTGCCGTGCGGCAAACAGCTTTAGCAGAAGAAGTATTAGAGCAAGACTATACTACAGGGCGGTGAGAGTGTTGATGAAATAAACAGGGATGAACATTGGAATTTGTATTGTTGAATAGGCCTACTGTATGCCCTTGCAGATCTGTGGGATATCTATCTATCTATGTATCTATCTATCTATTTCTCTTCTATCTCTATCTATCTATATAATGTATCAACAGATCCATTATTTTCAAAAGACAGGAAAGATCAAATGGATGATTAAATTTGTAATTGTCTGGTTGGGTGGTCGATAGGTGTGAAGGTAAATTATATTTTTCCCTATTTAAAGTCCCTTTGCAGGAAAGCTAATTTATGTAGGCCTAAATATAGGTGTCATTATATGTATCATGTGTGTAGTGCAAGCAATAGTGGTGCAACAGTAAACTCATAGATAAGGAAAATCACACATAAAAGAGTATGAATTCAGAGGAATATAATGTTAAACATGAAAAATAAATGGACTTTGAAGCCAGTCTTAAAAATAAAACAGTATTAATTCATAGGAATATAATGTTAAACATGAAAAAATGCAAGAATTGACTTTGAAGCCTAGCTGTCTTAAAAGGCAAGTTTCTGGACAATTGAAAAACTAAATTATAGTGGTTCTTTTATCAAAGTGCTAATTGCCAACAATGTCTGGAAGTGTAAATTATAATGGTTCTTTTATCAAAGTGCTAATTGCCATCAATGTCTGGAAGTGTCACCAATGAAACTGTTGTGTGCACAATTCAATGCAATCGAACAAAGCAGCAATTGGAGACACTGAAGACAGCTATATAACTTATAATATAAGCCAAATATCATGAAAGAAACAGAAATGGACATTAATTAGGTAAGACACACAAATAGACAGAGAATTACAATCGTTTTGTGCAGTTTTGTTGCCGTGAATGAAGTACACAAAACGGCGGGAAATGCTGGATCCAGCCTGGATCACAACAAATAGTCAGGTCTCTTATGGTAAAAAAAGGGCAAACTCGTGACAAACTGGACAAAGCTCTGAAACTTTCCATGATGAAAGTTGAAGATCTGAAGTTCACTTTTTGCCTAAGCTCCAAAAAAAAAATTGCGAGGAAGTTGTTTATAAAAGTGTTTCCATGGCAACAAGTCACAAATCTAAGGGGAAAGGCATAGAAGTATTAATTCAATCGCAAAATAGAGATGGTTTTAGATAGAGGCCTAATTTTTTGCATGCTAATACCTGAATAAAAGTGCTATCAATTCATATATTGAATTCCATGTTATCATAACTATAGTTGCCATGGCAACTATATGATACACAAAAATACACAAATAATTGGACTTCCCAATGCTATAAGTGCTGTGGGAGAAACAGTATCCATGTGTTTGATTGTTTTATAATGCCTATGAATGCCCAAAACAATTACCTTTAATCTTTTTCTAAGCTCCAACGAACATTTCAAAGGTAAATCATTAAAATTGTGTTTCCTTGACAACAAGTTATATTCGACTGGCCAAATGTAAAAATGATTGTTCAACACTTTTTAGGAAGGCACTGGGAAGCAGAGCACTAATTTTTGAAATTAATGAATTTTGGTCACCTTTTTAGTGAACTCTCAAACATATCAAGGAGTTCCCTTATACTTGGTTGCCATGGCAACACAACAATAATATAAAAATCTTGGATAGTAGATACGCTAAATCAGGGTTAATTGGTGGCAGCAAAACCATGCTGAGAAACTGGACATTTTCTGGTTATCATGAGTGCGTCTAGATATACATGTCTATGAATCAGAAATTTTGAGAATGGATCCTCAAATGTTTTTACCTGGACAACCACTTGTTTCCATAAATATGGGCCGACATAGCTAACAGGTCTTCAAAGGTAATTTTTCCCACACAAAAACTTGAATATCTCAAAGACTTTCTTGTCGATTTCGATGAAAATTGGCACATATATAGTACTGCATATGGTCCCTGTGCATGTGTAGTATTGTGAACTTATGGTACAATTGTTAAATTTATGCACAATATGACATATCCCAAAAGTGAGCACCATGTTTTTTTTACTATTTCAAAATTTCAACATTAAATCAGGAGAAATTATACTTGTACTGCTTTTCTTTGATCGGGAATTACAATTAGTCAGGGAGCACAGAGGGGAGGTGTGACATAGGGTATGATTACAGTTTTATTGCATATAATGATGGATGGGGTACCCCAGAACAAGAAGCAGATGGGTGCCACTCCGGCACCCTTGGGCATTCCATTTCAGTGGCCATTTTCCAAAATGGCCGCCGGAATCCTAGTTTTGGCCATATATCCTCATATAATTGTCATAGGACCATGATTTTTGGGTCTAAACCTAGGTTTTCAGGTATAAGGAATTCAATGAAAGTGGTTTTGGTGATGCCAGTTCAATATTCTGGCCGCCATTTTACAAAATGGCCGCCAAAACCATATTTTTAGCCATATCTCCTGAAATAATTGTCATAGGACCATAAAATTTGGGTCTAGACCTAGGTTTTCTGGAATGGGGAATTCAATGAAAGTTGTTTTGATGACATGAAGGCAATAGTTGTCCTTTAACCCTCTCCTTAATGCAAGATGGATGCCATCGAAACTCAAATGTGGCATTTTGTCTTGCAAAATTCTCCGCGAGGCATTTCTTGTTACAGGTGTTTTCATTGCCATGCGATTCTTGTCATTCACACTCGGCTGTGAAGAATCAATGCTAAACCAGCACATACTACGTTTGATAAATCAAATGTGTGACGTTCTGTTGTTGCTAAACCAATCATATTAACTAAAAATGGCTTGTATTTGGTGCGTCTAAAACCTAAGAATCGCGTACTAATGAAATCACCTGTAATGGAAGGTACCTATGCCAATTAGATATTTTTTTAAAACAAAAATCCAATATTAACAGGAGTATAAATATCCGATGGGGTTTCTGCAGAGGGCCATTTTAAATTGAAGTTGACAGCAGAAAAACAATTCCTAGAAATTACCAGCTTAGTTCAGGTTAGTTATCTCAAGAAATATCAACAGATAATTAAGGTGCTAGATGAAGGCTGACACCAAGAGCATGATGTCAGCTTTTACCTAGTTTCTTGGTTTCCTTTTCACTACAACTTGTCAATCCTCCAAAAGCTAAATTAGTGTCGCCGTCACTATCGAAAATGTCCTTGAAAACTCAAAATCCTGCGATGTATTTTCAGTTCCACTTATCCTTATCACTAGATAACTCACTTCTAACAATCAAAATGGATATGGTTGGATAGCCCTTGATTTCAGCTTTCATGTGACACCTTTGTTTCCTTGTTACTACAACTGTCAATCTTGCAAGAGCTAAATAGATATTGCTGTCAGTGTCAAAAATCTCCTCGGAAACACAAAATCCTCCCCTATATTTTTAATTCCACCTATCCGTATCACCAAATAAATCATTCCTAAGCAATCAAAATGGATGTGGTTCGATAGCCATTGATATCAGCTTTCATTTTGCACCTTGGTTTTGTTGCTACTAAAACTGTTAATATTCCAAAAGCTAAATGAAAGTGGCTGTTATTACTGAAAATATCCTCAGAAACACAATTTTCTCCTGTGTATTTTTAATTCCACCTTCCTTATCACCATATAAATCATTCCTAACCAACCAAAATGGATGTGGTTGGATAGCTCTTTATGTCAGCTTTCATTTGACACCTTCGTTTCCTTGTTACTACAAATGTCAACCTTGCAAGAGCTAAATAAATGTTGCTGTCAATGTCAAAAATCTCTTCAGAAACACAAAATGATCCCCTGTATTTTCAATTGCACCTATCCATATTACCAAATAATTCATTCCTAACCAACCAAAATGGATGTGGATGGATAGCCCTTGATATCAGCTTTCATTTGGCACCATTGTTTTCTTGTTACTACAAATTTCAATCCTTCAAAAGAAAAATAAATGTTTTTGTCAGTGGCAAAAATCTCCTTGGAAACACAAAATCCTCCCATGTAATACAACATGCACCCCATTTATATAGCTCTTTGAAGATTGACAATTGTAATAGCAAGGGAAAACAAGGTGCCAAATGAAGGCTGACATTAATGGCAATGCATCCACATCGATTCTGATTGGTCATTATCTGGTGATAATGACAGGTCGAACTGAAAATACTTGGGAGAATTTTTGCGTTTCCGAGGATACCTTTGGTAATGACAGAAACACTTATTTTGCTTTTGGGGGGGTTGAGAGTGGTCATAACAAGAAAAACTGGGGGCCAGATGAAGGCTGACACCAAGGGTTATCCAACCACATCCATTTTTGTTCGTTAGGAATGATTTATCTAGTGATAAGGATGGGTAAAATTAAAAATACACGGGAGGATTTTTTGTTTTCTGAGGATATTTTCAATAAGGACAGCAACATTTATTTAGCTTTTGGAAACGTAACGGTTGTAGTAACAAGGAAACCGAGGTGCCAAATGAAAGCTGATATCAATGGCTATCCAACCACATCCATTTTGAATGGTTAGGAATGACGTATTTGGTGATATGGAGAGGTGCAATTGTAAATAGAGCAGAGGATTTTATGTTTCCGAGGAGATTTTTGACCTTGACACCAATATTTATTTAGCTCTTGCCAGATATACATTTGTAGTACAGCTGTAACAAGGAAACGAAGGTGTCAAATGAAAGCTGATATCCATTGCTATCCAACCACATCAATTTTGGTTGGTTAGGAATAATTTATCTAGCGATAAGGATAGGTGGAATAAAAAATACATTGGAGGATTTCATGTTTCCGAGGATATTTTCAATAATGACAGCAACATTCATTTAGCTTTTGGAATATTAACAGTTGTAGTAACAAGAAAACCAAGGTGCCAAATGAAAGCTGATATCAATGGGTATCCAACCACATCCAATTTGATTGCTTAGGAATGATTTATTTGGTGATACGGATAGGTGGAATTGAAAATATAGGGGAGGATTTTGTGTTTTTTTCGAGGAGATTTTTGACACTGACAGCAATATCTATATAGCTCTTGCAAGATTGACAGTTGTAGTAACAAGGAAACAAAGGTGTCAAATAAAAGCTGAAATCAAGGGCTATCCAACACATCCATTTTGATTGTTAGAAGTGAGTTCGCTAGTGATAAGGATAAGTGGAACTGAAAATACATCGCAGGATTTTGAGTTTTCAAGGACATTTTCAATTATGATGGCGAAATTTATATAGCTTTTGGAGTGTCGCCAAGTTGTAGTGAAAAGGAAGCCAAGAAGCTAAATGAAGGCTGACATCAATCTCTTGGTGTCAGCCTTCATTTAGCACCTTAATTATTTGTTGATATTTCTTGAGATAACTAAACTGAAATAAGCTGGTAATTTCTAGGAATTGTTTTTCTACTGTCAACTTCAATTTAAAATGGCCCTCTGCAGAAACCCCATCAGACATTTATGCTCCTGTTAATATTGGATTTTTGTTTAAAAAAAATATCTAATTGGCATAGGCACCTTCCATTAACAAGAAATGCCTCTAACAGTAAACAAGAATCCATGGATTCAATGCCTGAAGGGCGGCTTGTGTCAAGTTGAATTTATGTCAGGTAAGATGAGGGTTATAGGAGTTTAGCTGTTGCCACCCGGGTGATTGTGAAAACTAAACTAACGCCACAGATCACACTATAACTAAAGCCTAAAGAAAGGCATGTTTACAACAAGAAGGGACACAGTTGTATACTGGAATAACAAAAAGGAAAACATAGGAGATTTTGGCCGCCATCTTGTATTTTTCGAGATGGACCTGATCCACAGCCACAGGCCAATAATACCTGTACCAAATTTGATAACTTCAAGGGAAATATTGAGGTCACAGTGGTCAGTTGAAGAATGGCGGCCATTTTGTAGTGACCATTTTACACCTTTTGTAATTATGTTGATTAGGTGAGTTTTTCCAAGGAATGACTGTGTGACGAGGGGGCAGAGGTGAGAAGCGAAGCGTACAGGAACAGGCAGGAACGTAGAGGAGAAGAAATAAAAGGATAGGAGCGGAGAGGAACAGAGAGGACCATACTGGTTCCGGCGGAACCATTATGGTCCTCTCTTCTCTGTTCCTGTCTGTTCCTGTTCAGCTGTTCTACTCCTGTTCTATTCCTCTCCTCCACTCCTCTCCTCCACTCCTCTCCTCCACTCCCCTCCACCACTCCCCTCCTCCACTCCACTCCTCTCAGACTCCTCCACTCCCCTCCTCTCCTCCACTCCTCTCCTCCATTCCTCGGTCCACCACTCCTCTTCTCCACTCCACTCCTCTCAGACTCATACACTCCCCTCCTCTCCTCTCCTCCACTCCTCTCCGCCACTCCTCTCCTCCACTTCCTTCCTCTTCTCCGCTCATCTCCTTTAAACTTGCTCCTCCCGTCTTCTCTCTGGGCTAGTTCTGCTAAACTTGCAGAATTACGTGGGGCCTATTGTCGGCAAACTTAGATTTTCCACTTTCCAGGGACTGACAGCATTCTGCTGCCACCTGTCAGTCCCGAGCAGAGACAGGGGTAGCCTACCCCTCAGGACCGCCAGAAGGACATAGAGATAGATGCTGCATGCTGCCTGATCATTGCAGTCTGCCCTTTGAACTATTGATCTAGCTACCCATCCATCTCTCTATCCATAGATCTATCTATCAGTCCATCTATATCATGTAATTAGGACAACCATGTGGGCCTAGTTATATGTCTAATTATACACAAAGCATGGAAGCATTGAACCTGAAAAATCAGATTCACATTGCATTGAAACAAGGCATGGAGCAAGGTCAGGGTGACCTAGTGTGCTCATGGCTCAACCAAGCCTGACTACCCGACTCCAAGCTCTGGATATCAAATGATCACCCCATATATAATTGTTGTTGTTATCTATCTATCATCTGTCTACCTATATAGAGTTTTTGAGAGATCTTTTATGCAAAGCAAGCAACACATTGTTTTGAAAAACTCCAAGCCAAACTATCTATTTCAAGATAGGCTAAATTGAAACATAACTTATTTATCTATACAATTTTGAAGAGAAAACAATTTATTTCGGGCAAGAGAAAATCATTTATTTCAAGCAAGAAAAAATTATTTCTTTAAATAAAAAAAACTGCAGCTCCTCCCCCCCCCCATGAAATGGACACCCCTAATTTGATTTCTTTAATTAAAATTTTTGTTATCTATCTATCCATGTACATACCTACCTTTAATTAATTTGAGCAAAAAAAAATTATTTATTTTTTAAAAAGAAAAAAAAAATGCAAGCTCTCCCCCCGGATATGAAATGGTCACCCCTAATGAGATTGTTTTAATTATATTTTTTGTTATCTATCTATCTATGTACCTACCTTTATTTATTTTGAGCAAGAAAAAATTATTCATTTCTTTAAAAAAAACAAAAAAACTGCCAGCCCCCCCAGAAATAAAATGGCCAACTCTAATTTGATTGCTTTAATTAAATGTTTTGTTATCTATCTATCTATGTACCTGTACCTTTATAGTCTACTTATTCTGTTATTCATCTACAAGTTGTTTTTCAATTGAGCACATGGCTGGAATCTATTTATAGATCAAGGTCAATCAGTGGGCCAAACAGAACGCTTGGTCATTTGGCTGTTCCTGTTAGTGGACTTGCCCCCCTAAAACACAGTGCCTTCCTTGGAAGAGCAAGGGGAGGGCGCACACATAAGGGAAGAGCCATATCAGATTTCAGTGCTGGCGCATCCTGCACTCTAGATGCGTGTTATGAAGTGAACGGCAATAAATTGGATGTTTTGTTGATTAAACTGAAGCAATGGAACATAAAGATGTTTTGGATAGCAAGGTTAATGCAAAACATTGATTGATACTTTATTTGAAGGGAATAGGTGTTTGAAGAGCAGTAGAATTATAGCAGAGATTATAGCAGAGATTAGGGGCAATGCAATGTGATGAACTGATGATGCAGACGACACTCTAATGCCGGCATATGCCAACTGAAGCCCCCCTCAGTCGAAGGCCCATGAAAATTGGGAATTCCCTGACGTCATTTGTTGTGCTGACCAATCAGAAAGTAACTTTTAACAAAAAAAAACAACTTCAAGGAAAATCATTATTGTGTCATTACACGGTACTGTGCAGCCTGATCCTCATGTAGCGTCCACCTTAAATTATAAACCTGCACTCCAATATGCAACACATGCCCCTGTGTTCACTGACTGATGCTGTGTGCTTGTCACCAAAAATGGCGAATTTGTCATTTTAACTCTAAAGCCTGAAGGGGATTCCCCCTTCAGGCAAAAATGATTTATCGGCTGGTCCACTAAAAGAAACGAAAGTAACCGAATTTGACTACATAGCGGAGAATGTTGCAAGACAAAATGCCACATTTGAGTTTCGATGGCAGCCATCTTGCATTAAGGAGAGGGTTAAAGGACAACTATTGCGTTGATGTCATCAAAACAACTTTCATTTACACCCAAATATCATGATCCTATGACAATTATATCTGGCGATATGGCCAAAAATATGGTTTTGGCGGCCATTTTCCAAAATGGCGGCCAGAATATTGAACTGGCATCATCTAAATCACTTTCATTGAATTCCTTATACCTGAAAACCTAGGTTTAGACCCAAAAATCATGGTCCTATGACAATTATATGAGGATATATGGCCAAAACTAGGATTCCGGCGGCCATTTTGGAAAATGGCCACTGAAATGGAATGCCCAAGGGTGCCGGAGTGGCACCCGCCTGATTCTTGTTCTGGGGTACCCCATCCATCATAATATGCAATAAAACTGTAATCATACCCAATGTCACACCTCTTGTACAGGATCAATAGGACTGTCTCCTTGACTAAATATATTTGTTGTATTTTGGCTGGTTGCATGGTTGCCATGACAACAAAAATGGAGTAAATATTGAATTAAATACAGCTTCTGATCAATGGTTTGCTCAAGTATTACCATGCAAATATTCAGCCCTGTAACTGAAACCATATTCTTGATATGATGAGATACATGTTTTTCATTATGGTCAGTAACAGTGCGGCCTGTTGTCAAGGTAACAGAATTTTGGAAATATTAGCCTGAAAGAATCAGTTGAAGCTAAGACAAAAATTGAAGGCCTGTGTTGTGGCAATTAACAGGCGTATAAATTAACTTGTATCAGTGATAAAATTTAATCTGACAGCTTTCGTTATGTAAGGAAGTACAATATTTTGTGTGCTTTTTGGTTTTTGTTTGGTTGCCATAGCAACAGTAGTTGTGGAAAACTTCAGATAGACATACATCTTGACAGATGTTTAAATCAGGTATCACTATGTGTTGTAGATCCAGTTTGGATCCCAATCTTGTACAGCTATTCATAACTGACTGTATTTCATTACATACTGCTACCAGGTGTCCCCAGGTGATGGTCAGTTGATTGATCAGCCAAATGAGACCTCTGGTGGTTTAATTAATTGGTCATGTTCAGTGAACCATGCAAGCATGGAAAACATTTTCATTTGAACTGAACAGGACATAACTGTCACATCTATATACATGCATAATTGACACTTAAATGAATACCGGTATGTACAATTAACTCTCTTATGCTTTTATATTTAGTCAAATACCAAAAATATTTAGATTATTGGTTTCTGTGGTGATATTTTAGCCTATTATTAAGATATTTACATTTGATCTTTATTGTCAGCTGATTGCAGAATTAGCCATTTACCTGTCAAATTTTAGTTTGCGTATTGTGTGCAATGCAGGTGAAAGTTTAATAACCTTGCATCAATTGATTGTATTTATACATGTGTGGTGGAATTGTACTGTCTTGTGGATATGAATGTGTTTATGATAAATAATGTGCATTTTATAGATATTATTTATTCTTACATATATAATTTCCTACTTTATAGGACATGTCACCTGGAGATTTCAGAATATTGCACAGGAGTCGTATATGTGCTACATGTTTGTGAGTACCAAAAATTTGTGTGTATTATATTGATAATGTGTGTTATACATAACTTAATTTAATATTCAGTATTTTACATCATTGTTGTTTACATACTTATATTGCATGTGTATTTTAAGGCTTAAGATTGTTTATTTAATTTTAAGACGCATTGTTTGTAATGTTTTCATAATTCAATTAAGTCTTATTTACTTACATTGTGTTCTGATCAATGACGTATTTACAAACATATTATGTGCTAAGTTTTAACTGTTTATAGTTGTAAGCATAGTATTAAGACATAGTATTAAGACATGTTTATTTTTACTAATTTGTAGATTCACCGATAAGATCCACTAACGAGTGAATAAAGGTCGTACATCTAATTCCTATGCGTGCAGTATTCTATAGTGAATAAACATGCACTGAACAGAAGAACCGAAAATCAACTTCAATTTCAACATCAAAAATGTCGGCTGAAGATTTGAAATCTAGGAAGGCCCGTAAGGGAGTTGTGACGAGATATCTCAACAATCTTGAAGTGAATCTGGCCGAAGAAGACGTGCCAGCTGTGCGAGAGTTACTAGACAAATTGAAAACTGCATACAAGGAGTTTGAAGCTGCGCATACCAAATATCATGAGGGAGTCGAAGAAAAAGACGAGGAAGACAGTATGAAGTATTTCCATGACGTCCAGCGCAGCTATATTGAAGCCATGAAACCGGCACGCGCATGGCTAAGGAATCAAACAGACGGACATGATCCAAAGGACGGTGGCCATGCTAAATCTGAAAATTCTAATGGAGACAATAAGGAAATTTTCAAGAAAACGGACGAATCAGTCGGTGATCTGATTGCTTTGCTGAGCCAACCCAAGGTGGAGCTAAAGTCGTTTGATGGAAACCCCTTAGAGTATCACTGTTTTATTGCACTTTTTGAGGAAAGTGTAAAATCCGTTAAGGACAAGAATTTGAAATTGACAAGACTGCTTCAATATACTTCAGATAAAGCACATAAAGCAATTCAGTCATGTGTGTTGCTCGACGATGGTTATGAAAGAGCACGCGAGATTCTGCAAGAGCGGTATGGTAACGACCATCAAGTTGCAGAGATGATCGTCAACAGGATTCGCAGAGGAAAGCCCGTGAGATCTGCCGATGAAATTCAAGACCTTGCAGATGAACTTAACAATTCCCAACGCACTCTTAGTCAGATAAATTGTCTCCATGAGGTGGATAATCAAAATTGCATCTCAGAAATATCCAAGAGACTTGACTACCGGATCCAAGAAAAATGGATCTCTCGTGTGATGGATGTCAAGAGTGCAACCAAGGCGTATCCAAACTTCAGAGCTTTTGCGGACTTTGTTATTCAACAAGCTCAACGAGCCAATGATCCTGTCTATGGGCAATCCAGGTCAAGGCGCAATGACAGCAGCAAGTCAACATCATCATTCACTACTGAAGTTACCTCCTCTGTCAATCCAGTTAGATTTCCCTGTGTGTTATGTAAAGCTGACCACAAGTTGTTTGGATGTGATGTATTTAGAAGTATGAGGCCCATCCAACGTTTAGAGGTAGTCAACAAATACAAGCTTTGTGAAAACTGTTTGATGTCAAACCACACGACTCAAATGTGTAGAAGACCTACTAGGTGTTCTGTTCCTGACTGCAATAAAAAACACACAAAGTTCATCCATATCAGCGATTGGAATGGTGCGTCTGCAACTGATGGAAATAGTGGTCGAAACAATGACAGTATCAGAGATGGGGTAAAAATGATTAATGCCAATGTGAGTACGAACTCTGACGTACATATGCCTGTTGTTGCAGTTTCAGTTAATCGTAGAAGAGATGTGTGCGCATTATTAGACACTGGTTCTAGCAACAGTTTCATAACTAAAGCTCTTGTTGATAGTTTGAATTTGTGTGGCAATGTTGTAACATATTCATTGAATACGTTGAGCGGTGAACAAAATGTTAAATCTCATGCTGTGAATGTTAACTTGTCTTCACTTGATGGTGCTGAGATGCTTGAATTGTACAATGTGTATGTTGTTGACAATATTCCAGTCTTAACGTCTACATTGAAGGTGCAAGATTACAGTCATTTCAAAGGCCTACAACTGGTAGATGGCGGTCAAGAAGTTCAAGTTTTGATTGGCCAGGACAACGCGGAAGCCCTCATACCTTTGGAAGTTCGGCGTGGGAAGAAGGGAGATCCATTTGCTACCAGGACCCTGTTTGGTTGGAGTGTGAGTGGACCAGATGGAGTGAGCAGTTCAATGAACAACAAAGTACACTCCAATTTTGTTAGCACATTGTCAGTGGAGGACAATGTGAAGCAGCTCTGGGAGATTGAAGAAGATCCTTACAGTGCAGAACAAGGCATGTCTCAAGAAGATAGGAAAGTCTTGGATCTGTGGGCCAAAGAGGTGAAGTTTATGGATGGACACTTTGAATTGCCAATTCCGCGGAAAGATGGTGCAGTCTTCCATAATAATCACTCAGCTGCAAGTTCACGCCTGACGTCACTTGTCAAATCCCTGAAACGAAAAGGTTTAATGAGCAGATACAATGATGAAATTGTCAAATTACTGGATAAAGGTTATGCAGAGCCTGTGAAAGAAGATGAATCGGGTGATCTTCATGATGTATGGTACCTTCCGCACCACCCAGTTATAACTGATAAGAAGCCAGGTAAACTACGGATCGTGTTTGACTGCGCTGCAAAGTACAAAGGAGAATCCCTGAATGACAAGTGCTTGCAAGGACCCGACCTGAACAACAAGCTTCTACATGTACTGCTTAGATTCAGACAACATGAGTATGCTTTCACTGCAGATATTGAATCTATGTACTATCAGGTCCGAATCCCGGCTGAGCAGAGAGATGTGCTAAGATTTTTGTGGATTGGTGATGATGAAGCTGTGCATCAGTTCCACATGACAGGCCATGTATTTGGCGGTGTTTGGTGCGCCAGTAGCACTTCTTATGCTCTCCGCAAATCTTTAGACAACAGAAATGTGGATTGTGATGTATCTGAGACTATCCTTCGCAGTTTCTACGTCGACGATTGCCTGCGCTCTTTAGAAGAAAAGGGGGAAGTAATTCGCATCATTGAGCATACAAGGAGTATCTTGAGTGATTCCGGATTCAACTTGACGAAGTTCATGGTTAACAACAATGATATCCTGCAGAATATCCCTCCTGACCACAGGGCAGCCCAGGCCAAAGACCTCAATCCGAGTACTTGCAGTAAGGTACTTGGCATCAAATGGAACGTTGCAACAGATGAATTCTACTTTGATGCTGATGTGGTCTTTGAGTCCAAGGTTACAAAGAGGAGTATTTTAAGTGTTGTGGCGTCAATGTATGACCCTTTGGGTTTCATCAATCCTCTCATCTTGTCTGGAAAAATGATGTTTCAAGAAGCGACAATTCTTAAGAAAACATGGGATGAGGAGCTACCGAGAGAGTTTGCATCAAAATGGTTAAGCTGGTTTGAAGGTCTGAAGAATTTATCTGATTTTCGCATTCCCAGGTGCATCAAACCCTGCACATTTAATGATGCTGTAATGGAATTGCATGTGTTCTCTGATTCAAGTGTAAGAGCGTATGGAAGCTGTTGTTATCTGCGTCTTGTCAACAAGGATGGGCATATTCACACAAGCCTGTTACTAGCCAAGTCAAGAGTTGGACCTCGCAGATTTGTCAGCATCCCTCGTCTTGAACTACAAGCTGCAGTGCTTTCAGTCCAGTTGGAGAGCATATTGAAGAGAGAGTTGGATATTCCCTTAATGGAGTCATATTTTTGGACAGATTCAGAAATTGTTTTGAAATACATCTCCAATGATTTAAGGCGATTTCAAGTTTTTGTTGCGAACAGGGTGAGCAACATACGTCAATCCACTGATCCCTCTCAATGGCATCATATCGCAGGTCCGAAGAATCCTGCTGATCTACTCACAAGAGCCCAAGAAATGTCAACTATGGACATGAAGCTATGGTTAGAAGGCCCTATGTTCCTTAGGTCTCACAAGTGCGACTGGGATTCTTCAGAAGTGGACCCAACATTGTCGACAGATGATCCAGAAGTTAAGAAGATATCAAAGGAGAGAGTCACCACGTTCTTGAATTCTACCAGAAGGCAGGATCCCATGGACAATCTCATAGAGCACTACTCAGATTGGAATCGACTGATAAAGGCAGTAGCATGGTTACTTAGAGTGAAGAAAATCCTGTTGAAGGACTACCCTCTACCTCGCGACAGCAAATTGTCCTTGTCTGAAGTCAGAAATGCTGAGATATTAATCGTGAAACATGCCCAGATGGAGTGCTATTCGAATGAATTGACCACCTTGGCCACAAAAGGGAAGGTTGACCGTGACAGTTCCATCAAAGAATTGTCTCCCCTGTTGGATGAAAATGGTGTCGTCAGGATTAATGGAAGGATCAAAAATGCTCAAATTGCCATTGAGGCAAGACAGCCTCTCCTGATCCCGCATTTGCATCCTATAGCAAAGCTCATTGCTCGACATCATCATGATGAGGCTCATCTCGGAACTGAATGGGTGGTGAGTAAGATAAGGGAGCAGTACTGGATCACCAAGATCCGTGGAGTTGTCAAGAGTGTCTCTCGTGCATGCCTGACTTGCAGAAAGCTGTTTGCTGCTAGTCCATCCCAACAAATGGCAGACCTACCCCCTGAGAGAGTTCAACATGGAAAGCCACCTTTTTCCAGCGTGGGAATGGATTGTTTTGGCCCTTTTTGTGTGAAGAGAGGCCGTAGTGAAGTTAAACGATACGGATGCCTATTCACATGCATGGCTATTAGAGCTGTACATATTGAGAAACTGGACAGCTTGGACACTGATAGCTTTATGAATGGGTTGAGGCGTTTTATTTCCAGAAGAGGACAACCAGAGAAGATTTTCTGCGACAACGGCACTAACTTTGTTGGAGGAAAGGCAGAGTTATCTCGGAGCATCAAAGACCTTGATCAGGAACTGATTCAGAAGTACTGCGTTTCTAAGCACATAGAGTGGGCGTTCAATCCACCTGGAGCATCACATATGGGAGGAGCATGGGAAAGGATCATCCGTACCATCAGGAAAGTCATGGCTGGACTGGTTCCGTCGTCATGCTCAATGTCAGATGAAAGTCTCAATACTCTATTCTGTGAAGTGGAAGGAATCATAAATGGTCGTCCTCTGACAAAATGCAGTAGTGATGTCAGTGACCCATCCCCCTTGACTCCCAATCATCTACTGCTCATGCGTGAGCTGCCCTCTTTGCCGCCTGGAGTATTCACAGAGGCTGATGCATTCAGGAGACGATGGAGATGTGTTCAACACTATGCCAATATATTCTGGCAAAGGTGGCTGAAGGAATACATACCAGAATTACAGAAGAGATCGAAATGGCTGGACAAACGTAAGAATCTTCGTGAGGGTGACCTGGTGTTAATTCAAGAAAATACACCTCGTGGAGTTTGGCCAATGGGACTGGTGACCGAAGCATATCGGAGTACAGATGGATTAGTCAGATCGGTGAAGATAAGAACGAAGTCCACACATCTTGTCAGACCGATAACCAAAGTAGTCCTTTTGGAGAATTCTTCATCTTAATTTGTATTGATGTGTCATGATTGTTCAGATGTTTATTTCCATGTATTTCTTGTTTTATTTGTATTTTAATGTATACATGTATTTGAGTGTAATACCCTCAAAAGTGGGGAGTGTTGTAGATCCAGTTTGGATCCCAATCTTGTACAGCTATTCATAACTGACTGTATTTCATTACATACTGCTACCAGGTGTCCCCAGGTGATGGTCAGTTGATTGATCAGCCAAATGAGACCTCTGGTGGTTTAATTAATTGGTCATGTTCAGTGAACCATGCAAGCATGGAAAACATTTTCATTTGAACTGAACAGGACATAACTGTCACATCTATATACATGCATAATTGACACTTAAATGAATACCGGTATGTACAATTAACTCTCTTATGCTTTTATATTTAGTCAAATACCAAAAATATTTAGATTATTGGTTTCTGTGGTGATATTTTAGCCTATTATTAAGATATTTACATTTGATCTTTATTGTCAGCTGATTGCAGAATTAGCCATTTACCTGTCAAATTTTAGTTTGCGTATTGTGTGCAATGCAGGTGAAAGTTTAATAACCTTGCATCAATTGATTGTATTTATACATGTGTGGTGGAATTGTACTGTCTTGTGGATATGAATGTGTTTATGATAAATAATGTGCATTTTATAGATATTATTTATTCTTACATATATAATTTCCTACTTTATAGGACATGTCACCTGGAGATTTCAGAATATTGCACAGGAGTCGTATATGTGCTACATGTTTGTGAGTACCAAAAATTTGTGTGTATTATATTGATAATGTGTGTTATACATAACTTAATTTAATATTCAGTATTTTACATCATTGTTGTTTACATACTTATATTGCATGTGTATTTTAAGGCTTAAGATTGTTTATTTAATTTTAAGACGCATTGTTTGTAATGTTTTCATAATTCAATTAAGTCTTATTTACTTACATTGTGTTCTGATCAATGACGTATTTACAAACATATTATGTGCTAAGTTTTAACTGTTTATAGTTGTAAGCATAGTATTAAGACATAGTATTAAGACATGTTTATTTTTACTAATTTGTAGATTCACCGATAAGATCCACTAACGAGTGAATAAAGGTCGTACATCTAATTCCTATGCGTGCAGTATTCTATACTATGCTTAAAAACAGCCCCTTATCTGAAGTGGCCTGTCTACTACGATAAAATGAATTTTCTTTCTTGACTTGCAATTGAGCAGTAACTTGTTGCCATGGAAACGCTTTTAAAATGACTTTCCCGGGAAAATGTTTTTTGGAGCTTAGGCAAAATTGATAGAGCATCAAAAACCGAGCCTGTATGCCAAATTTCAGAGCTTTGTCCAGTTAGTCACATTTTTTTCGCTAAGAGACCTGACTAAAAGTCTTCAGAGCGGAAGTATAATCATGAAGGAATGGCGTGGTTGTTGGGCATTGCTTGTCCTGTATCAATGCATGTACATTTGAATCGAAGGAAAAGGGGCATCATTAATTGATTAGCTTGTGAATTCATCAGAAAGGCATGTATGAAAAAAGAGGAAATATGCACATTAGATGGTGTGGGGAGTGGCAGGGCTGTTGAAGGTCGTGGACAAAAGTGGACTGTGAGACCAGGCAGAGGCTGATCTAGATACTGGGGGAGGGGGCTAAAAAGAGCTGTGTTTGAAATGAGGAATTTTGGGAGTATTGACTGAGTAGGTTATGTGGATATGGAAGTCAAAAATGTTTTGATGCATATGGGGGGTGATGAATGCGAAAGAGGTGAAAATGGGGTGATTTTGATGACATTAGAGGTGGGACCCCAAGTGACGAATGTGCCACTGGCTTTACACTTTTATTTAAATAGATAGATATATAGATAGATGCTGGTATATAAAAATAATAAATAAGAAAAATTGCTCTGAAAAATTTGTGCGTTTGTTACTCTTGACCGTCACTTTTAATTTTAACCAATTTTTCTAAGCAATAGAATTGTAAGCAGTCATTGCAGTGCCACGAAAACCCCGTAAATTATCTCTGTATATCCACAATAATATATATATCCTGACTCAAAAACAACAAATATACGTCACCTGAAAAGTTATGGGCCTGAATGATGAGAAAGCACATGGTACCTAATGAATGGGGCCATGGCTAATGTTGTCCGTGGCTTGAAATATACATTTTTGATATGCAGGATTTTCTGAATGCACATGTCTGATATTTTTCTCTGCAGTATAATATAAACTTGGATTGTCAATGGAATATTGTTACGTCTCATTGGTCAAAGTAACACACTCCTAGATTAGTGACATAGGCTACCTCCAACTAGCGCCTAACTATGAAACTATGATTCAATTAAATTCAGAAAGTGTAGATATGCCAGCTTGATACCATAGCCAGTATTAGCCACTCAGTTGAAATTATAATTAAATTTCAGTCCCTGTGTGAGGCTTATGTGCCTATTTTTGAGAAATGCTCATATAGAATAGAATAGTATTTAAACAATTTATTGATCACATTAAGAAAAACATGAAATTTTTGCTCAAGACATGCATGGTTTAGGTCATGAAACTGTGAATGAGACAATTCCATTGCGAATAGGGTTGTTTCTCTCTCAGCTATGCTCCCCACGAATACCACAATCACTGTTGTGAGTTTTTCGCTGAAGGTCTGCTGCTTTGCATGACAAAGCGCACAGAAAGACGAGGTAGGAAAACATTGAAAACATTGAAAACATTTTTATTGTGTGAAAATATATATAACTATATACATATTTGTACAAATGTACAATAAAAGCACACATCGTTTTGTATCACATAAAAGCTTGTATATCACAAGAATCAAATTAATAAAAACAGTTGACTAGTATAAAATCCTGTGTAATATAAAAGCGTTGCTACTAAAAACCGTAATAAAAACTGTCATAGTTATTCTTAAAATTATTTACATTAGTAGAATTGACAATGTGGTTGGGTAGACTGTTCCATAGAGTAATAACTCTATTACTAAAAAAATATTTTCTAACATTTAAATAAGAGCGGTTCACTTTAAGAGTGTCACAATGACCTCTGAGCCCATTATAATCTCTCCTTTCAAAAAAATTTGTAGGATTTACATTTTCTAGGTTATTTAATATTTTAAAAACTTCTATCAGATCACCCCTAGTACGTCTTTCCTCAAGAGTGGTAAGACCCAACTCTTTTAATCTATTCTCATACGTTAAATTTTCTAAACCTGGTACAATTTTTGTTGCCCTTCTTTGAACCTTTTCTAACACATCTTTATCTTTCTGTAGGTAAGGCGACCATACTTGAACACAATATTCTAAATGAGGACGTACATAACTCTTATACAATACTAGAAAAGACTCTTTTGTTATATAATTAAAGGATCTTTTAATTAAGCCAAGAATTCTATTAGCTTTGGCAGCTGAATTACATATATACTTAGAGAACGATAAGTTGTCAGAAAATACAACACCAAGATCTTTTTCCTCTGTTACTGTGCTAATTACATCACCATTCATACTATATTGATATTTAGGGTTTTTCTTCCCAAAGTGCATTACTTTACATTTCTTACTATTAAATCCTAATAACCATTCAGATGACCATTTACATAATTTGTCTAGATCTCCTTGTAGACAATCATAATCGACTAAAGATAAAATAGGGTGGTACACCTTTGTATCATCTGCAAAAATTTGACTTTTAGTAGATAGTACAGCAGGTAAATCATTAATAAAAGCTAAGAACAACACTGGTCCCAACACAGAGCCCTAGGGGAAGCCACTCGTCACCCTCAGGGATGCAGATTTACTACTTTTTACACAAACACTCTGTTTTCTGCCTAGAAGAAAGTCTTCGATCCACTTAATTATTTATTTTACCAGTAACACCGTACTTGTGCAATTTATAGGATAGTCTAACATGAGGCACTGAGTCAAAAGCCTTACGAAAATCTAAGTACAACGCATCAAAAGGCAATCCATTATCATATAAAAATGTCCAGTCTTCTAGAGTTGTTAATAAATTTGTTAAACAAGAACGACCTTTACGAAAAACCATGCTGTTCATTACAGAAGATATTATTACTCTCAAAAAAGTTAACAATTCTTTCTCTAACCAATTTCTCACATAATTTACAAACTTGAGATGTTAAACTGACAGGTCGGTAATTTATCACCCTTTTTGAATATAGGTGTCACATTAGCTAACTTCCAAATTTCTGGTACTACACCACTATCTAGTGACATTCTAAAAATACAAAATAGGGGAAAGTAAATACAATCTGCTAGTTCCTTCAGAACTCTAGGATGAATATCATCTGGTCCCATGGCCTTATTTGGGTTTATCTTTAACAATAATTTTCTAACATCTTCAGGCGTAAAAAACACATCACTCACATAGTTGGCACTTGTAGCTCCAGCAAAGTCTAATGGTTCAGGCGCATTTTCATCAAAAACACATCTAACAAAGTCATTAAAATACAACAATTCTTTATCATCTTCACACACGTATACTGACTGAAAAAATTTGTTTAGCTCATCTGCTGTTTCTAGGTCATTACCAGTGATACAACCATCTTCATCTTTAACTCTCAGTACATCGGACCTGCTTTTGGTCTTACTATTTACATACAGATAAAAAGCTTTTGAGTTTTTCCTTATTTTTTGACACAGGTTTTTCTCGTACTCTTTTCTAATTTTTCTAAGACTCTTCGCCACTCTGTTTCTGATTTTAACATATTCCTGGTACCTAGCGTACGATCTGGTTTCTTTATACCTTTTCCAAGCACAATATTTTCTTTTAACACATCTTTTTGCCTTTACATTAAACCATGGAGGATTAACCTTCTTTCTAGTTGTTATCTTAACCTTAGGTACACATTGATGGACTGCATCTAAGACTTTCTCATGGAAATAATTCCAAGCATTATTTACATTATTACAATTTGTTACTTCAACCCAATTAATTTGTGCAACAATTTCTTTTAACTTCTTATAATCAGCCTTTTGGTAGTCATATCTATACATTTCACATTCAGATACTCGTTCTTTAACAATCTGGTAGTCCCACACTAACACACAGTGGTCACCTTTGCCTAGGGGGCACCTTATGTTTATATCACTCACATTGTTTTCACTTGACAATATAATTAAGTCCAAACAATTTGGGTTATCACGACCTCGCTGTCTTGTTGGTTCAGATACATGTTGACATAAATATAAATCGTTTAGCTTATCAAAGAAAGTTTGAGAAAAGGATGTATTACAGTCATTAACATAATTTTCATTCCAGATTATATTAGGTAGATTGAAATCACCATTGATCAATAATTTACCATTACTTAACCTTGACGCTAGTTCCAATTGTTCTAGCAGTCGAGTGTTTAAGAACATATCACTATCACCTTTCCTGTACACGACACCAATTAGGGTATTGGGAGATTTGTCTGATTTTAACCATAACCACAAGGTATCTTTCACATTCATATCATTTAGCTCAGTACAAAGTTCAACACAGAAATAATCTTTAACATAAAGTAAAACACCGCCTCTTACTTCGTTAGTATCATTTCTAAAAACATTAAAACCAGGAACACTTATTTCCACATTGTCAATATCCGGCTTTAGCCACGTTTCTGTTCCGAAAATCAGATCAGGTTCTTCCTCACTAATTTTAATTTTAAACTCATCCATCTTGTTTAACATACTCTCAAAATTTGTGGCAATACATTTAATGTTCTCAATAGCAATATAGTTATTTTGCGACAGTCTTTTTTGAAACGCACTTGCACACCTTTTCTTCCGATGTGTGCTTTTGTCCTATGCTTCGTTGCGTGGTCTTGTTGGTCTTTTCTTCACGACTTGGAAATTTCTAATTACTAGATCGTATTCACCGTTGTCTTTCCGACGTTTTAGTTCCTTCCGAGCCTCGTGGTTACGTTCCCGCTGTTCTTTCGACAAGTCCGGATTAATAAACACATTTTCTTTGATCTCCTTATTCGCACTCTTCCTCAGGCTGGGTGCGTTTTCTAGGAGTCTTTTCTTCACTTCATGTCGCTTTAACTTCACGCACATCATACGGGGTTTTCCATCGTTCCTTTCGCCTCCAATTCTAAAAATACTCTCTACGTCTTCTTCTTTTACTGCTAGGTTTTTGTCTTCACGTTGTAGCTCGCACAACTTCTTCAAATCGTGCTGCTTACGTTCAGCTGTGGTTGTGTCCCTCGTCTCTCCGTCGTCTTCCTCAACTTCTTTGGGTGACTCTGGGATTCCATGGACAACAATGCTCAGCTTACGTTTCTCTACTTCAGCTTTTTCTTCCTTAAGTAGGAGTTGCAAGCTTAACCAAGTTCCATTTGTTTGGCCACTTTGCAGCATGTCTATCATCAGACAGCTCCCTGTCATTATCTAAATTCATCGGTCAAGTATTGCCATGACGTGGATTTGAACCCTGGACCTCAAAATTATAAGACCAGCATGCAATCCACTGAGGTACATGACATTGCAATGTGAAAAAAGATCTTCAGAACAATGGAGATCATAACATTATTGAATCTTTAATCAAGATTAAAGAGCAGGGCAGGAATTGGAGGCACATATTAATTATATACAGTAACTTGATTATGCAAATTTGTTCTTCTGAGGCCTTCATTCTCTGCCTTGCTTGATATCAGTCTTTTAACCAAGTGGCCAATCAGAGACTTGCATCATGACAAGTAAAATGTTGATTCGTAGTTGCAGACCAGCATATAGAAATCCCATAGAACGAAGTTCTGCTACCCAGATTCTTTTTTTCTTCTCAGAAGGTGGTGCTCAAGGCTATAGCTCATAATATCAAGAAAATCTTCTTTTTGCTATACACACGTAGTTTCTTTTTGAAGAGCAGAGTCATGCAAATCAGATGTCACTCCGGTCGTTCCAGGGTAATGGACAATGATCTCATATTTATACACAGGCACAGCCCATAAAAAATCATCAAAATTAATTATGTGACCTACTTTAAGGTTAACAATTGATAATAATAGGCCTATTTATGATTGGTTTTTTTTGGTCATATCTTTCCCCTCCAACACAGGGGCAAATTGACCAGACAGGCAGCTAACCCTGCATGCCCTCTTCTGGAAGTTTCAACATTTGCAGTTCCTGATCTAGACCGGAAAACAGGCCAGATGAATCGTTATGATAATTTGTTTAGTGTAGGACTATATCATTTTACAATTTTCTCCAATAAAAATCACATATATCGAGCTTAGGCCCTATCCTTAATGTGGTCTTCATGGTGCCCCGCCACAGACTTACAAGGGGTGTCCCAAAAGTTCTGACCAATTTTTTTGGCAGGCCTTCTATTTAACAGGGTTGCATAAAAATCCGATTAAAAAAAAAAAAATCGGATTTATTTGATTTAAATCGGATTTTTAAAATTAAAATCAGATTTAGATCAAACAGTCGTATTTTTTCAAATATAATGTCTTTCGAAGAAACTGAAGTCATAATAAATG
This sequence comes from Platynereis dumerilii, assembly GCA_026936325.1. Lineage (NCBI taxonomy): Eukaryota > Metazoa > Annelida > Polychaeta > Phyllodocida > Nereididae > Platynereis > Platynereis dumerilii. The sequence continues at coordinate 182,651,627 of JAPTHN010000001.1, read as the reverse complement.
ATAAACTGTCCTTAATTAGGTCTTCTGTAATGGGAAAAATTTCTTTCGCTCCCCAAAAGTCATGTAATCAAGTTGAAATTTGAAGTTGCAGATCGTTCATATTTTTTACTTTTCCCAGCTGCATCAAATTCCCTCAGAATATCAATTTAACATCAATTCAAGTGTGGAATTTTGTCAACTTTTTGGAGCTACTATTGCTAGGAATGACCAATGAAATAGGAAAAGTTTTGCTTTGCTTCGAAAAGAGACTTAACAGGGTATCATCCTATTCCGAAGTCATAATTTTTGAATAGTTGGAAGCCACTGTCCATAGAATATCATACTTTGGGGCAAAGGAAAGATTGAAATTACTAACGATGACTACAGATTGGCACAGAATCAGTATTTTATAATTACTATTGTTTGTTATTGTTGTTTTCTTGTTTAATGAGTGCTACTTTTGGCATGAGATTAGGAATTTGTCGCTGGAAAGATGATTGCTGTTTAAACTGGATTAAAGTAAGCCAAAAACCACCCTGGTATCTCCATCGTAGCAGTGATTCCTTACCAATTCAAGTGTGAAGGTGTCAACCGATCCATTATAGCATTTATATGCAAACTATTTGCAGTTTTCTAAAATATAGTGATTTTCAATAAAAGTCATTGATTAAAATCACTGATTTAAATCACGATTTAAATCAAATGATTTAAATCAAATGATTTATTTAATAGAATTATTTTCAGGTATTTAATTATCTTTTTTGAAAAAATCAAAACTGTTAGAAGTGTTTAAATTACTTTTCTGCTACCATGGATACAGAAGGTCAGTGCACCCAGCGCAGCTCAATTTCTTTAAAGAAATTCAACAAATTAGCTTTGTTTATAGTGAGAGAATTCACAGTAATAAAACAAATAATTGCAAGAAAACATATTTCTTGATAGGCTAGCATTGTCTCAAGATATCCTCCATTACATTATTAACATTTATTTATATTTCAACGTGATCTGCTGAGATAATTGCCAAAGACTTTCTCCATCAGTTGCCCCACAGCTCTTGAAATGGTTCAGCTGAAAAAATCTACTGCCAAGAGGCAGTGCTCAAGAACATTGGATCCAAACCCAACCTCATCTGCCTAATTTACCACATTTGGCCTTTTGTAGCTTTTGGTGATACTAAAACATATTTATACCAGTTCACTAATTAAAGGGATCATACTCACAATGAGAAATGAAGCTGTAGCCAAATACACTGAAATTCCACAATTTAGCAACAGTTAAGTTATAAGGACTTTGGAGATTGCTTCAGCACAGGGGTTAAACAGATTCATAGTGGCTTTAAATGTCAGAGAAAAACATTGAGATACTGCCAAGCTGCCAAAAAATATTTTTCATGATCATCAATTGCACATTTACAGTAAATCCTATGATTATTTACACACCTAGACACTTGTATTTGAGCTAAAAAATTGAGCTGCGCTGGATGCACCAACCTTTTGTTTCCATGGAATTAAAAAAGTAATTTAAATTCTTCCAACCGGTGCCAAATTTTCAAAATAGATAGTGACTTTTGGAATTTGAGAGCACATGCCTATTTTCTAGGACGTTGGCTTTATTTTGGCATCTCAAAAGTTGTTGTGGTGTTGCTACTATAGCCCCCAGAGGGCAAAATCTTAAACGAGTATCAACTTGCCCCGGCCTCCCTGACCTTCCCTGTAGGATTCACACAAATTTTTCAAGTTCATGCTCTCAAAATGGTTCGGATTCTTTTAAAATGCCTGTAAATATATGCCATCTTCTTTCGATTTAGTTTAGTGCATCTTAGAGAAAAGTTGCGCTTGGGAAATTGGCAAACTATAAACTATTGAATAAGTAACTGCATATCCTAAAAAAATTTGATTTTGTGGCATAATTCAAGTTTGTCTGAACAGGTGATGATAGGGAAGGAGGAAGTCATAAATGCCAGGCCATAAAAAGGGTAAGAATCTATAAAATAAGGATGTGATGATACAGTAACCGCTAAGTGACTGGAAGTGAAATGTTGTTTGTAAATAAATATATGGGGGGGGGACTAGTGACAGCCCTGAAAGTGAAACATTCATTGTCTTGCAATCAATCAGGAAAAGTGCAGATGTATGGTGAGAAACCACATTAATCAATAATATGGCCACCAAGTAGTAGAGTTTTACTGCTGAGTAGAATAGCGGCAAGCCATATGTATATATAATGTAGTGATTTCCCAAAATGAAATATTGTCCTGCAATAAATTAATAAAATGTTGGGCGACTGGTGACAGGCCTGAAAGCAGGAAATTGTTTGAAAATGAAATTGCAACAGTAAGGATGGCAGATAGGACAGCTGAGGAGGAAGCCTTATAAACCTGTGATGGATGAACTAAGTGAGTATATGTGATAGTAGAATTGGCCAGGCAGGATAGTAGAATTGGGTAGGCAGGATAGTTTGGCAGAAGATTATGTAATAGTAATGAGGTGAGTTTGCCTTGTGTGACCATGTGTGACTTCTGAATAAGGCAATTGAGAAATCAATCAGAAAGACATAGGCCTAACATTGAAGTACACAGGAATTTGAAGTTGGTATGGTGAGAACCCACATTAATCAGTAGTATGGCGGCAGGCCTTATATATAATGTAGTGATTTCCCAAAAGGAAATATAGTCCAGCAATAAAATAATAAAATGTCGGGCAACTGGTGACAGGTCTGAAAGTGAGAAATTGTTTGAAAATGAATAGTAAGGATGGCAGATAGGACAGCCGGGCAGGGTGATTGTGTCAGTCCAAGGCCAGGTGACAACAAATTAGTGTGGAAGCAGGCCATAATAATGATAGTTAATATTAGCAATGAGTGTACATGTCAAATGGTGAATTGACACAATGGGCCTATTGGATATTTAAAGCGGCCGTTTGGGTAGAAAAAATGGTCGTAGATGGTTGAGGATAGGGTTAAACGATTCGTCTTGTCATTCCGATTCTTTTGATATATGATACATGTAGGTTTTATTGATTTTCTGGCCGTAATTGAGTTGTACATCAGCAACTGTGTTCAGTGATCCCTGGTTGTGTTTACTTGACCGCAGCGCCCCTGGCGGCAAGATGTTGAACTAGAATTTCGGCGGCGACATTAGTAAATAGACTGACTGAAAAAGAGTCCATAAGTTCAAAATACTACACAGCACATTTGAGATAAGTTTGTGAAATACATGTACAGAAAGAGTAAAAGTAAGATGTTCCTTGAAATAGGTCCACAAGGAAAAGAGAAACTGTTGTGAGGCTGTTGATGCCATGTAAACTTTTAAAAGCATGGCAAAGATTGACAAAATGTAAACAAGACAGAAAAAGTTTGAAAACAAAGTCAACCTTACTTAGATCCTCTGTGTGCAATGTCTGTAGAGTATCTTGACTTGTTCAGCAAACCAAATGGATGAATCTTCTGGTCCAAGGAGCAGTGACATTGTTGAAAATTGGTTTAAAAGTATGAGAATGTAGAAGTTGATTTTGTGCTGTGAAAGGTTTTTCCAAGATGGCTGAATTGAGGGTGAAGATGGCTGTGATTGGCTTAGAGGGTCACATGGTACAGGAGGGGCTTTATGAATTTAACTATATTGTTTGACTGCAAAAAACCAATTGTGGAGCCCAATTGTTGTATTTTGTGGCATAATTCAAGTTTGTCTGAACAAAAATTCATGAAAATCACATGGAACATTTGTAAGTCCAATCCAATGATTATAAATGTGAAAAGGATACAACGTTGGACCCAAACGTTTTGTACTACTGCGAAATAACCTACTTGCTTAATTTCTTCAGATGTGATCATGTGATGTAGTCAGATAATACTTGTCATAGAAATAAAAATAATGAATATTTCTTTATGAGTTCTCTCCAATGAGAAAGACATGGTGGCGGTGTAGGGTATAGAGACACACATAGTTATTAGACTGTTCACATAATAAAATATCACATCATCTTGGGGCTACCACCTACACACATGCACCGATTGACAAAACCAATCACATAAGTAACATTACATGAAGAGGCCTAAATGCATGATTAGCTAATCATTATGCAATGGCTCTTACCTATAAAGCTCTGCGTACAGGACTTGACTCAAGACATGATTGTTTCTTTACATACTATATTCATGTAGCTCTCAGAGCAGCAAAGCACATGCACTCAGAACACCTTAGTAATTACAAAAGAAAGCCACACTAACTCATCTGACGTGCCCTCCTGTGCTACTCTGACAGGTTTTGACAGATTAGATGATTGTTTTACACAACCACAACTGAACAAGTTGCAGAAAGGCTTTTTTTTTGCAACAATAGGCCTACATTGTATGTGACAGTTGTGACACCTACAGAGTATTGTAACTATTGAGTCTTGCGAATGGAAATAAAGTGATAAGGATGAGCATAAACAACATCTATTCTCCAGCTGGGACAAGTGAGTGACTGCCATCGCCTTGCTGTGTTGCAATGATGGAGTGCCTGCTTCAGAGGCGGCGGAGCTGGGGGGGCACTGGGGGCACGTGCCCCCCCACTTTTGGGTCCAAAAATATATTAAATGCCCCTTTTTCTCCTTGAAATTACCGTAGACGAGCTGCCTCGGAGCCCGGTGCCCCCCCCACTTTTCGAAGCCTTCCGCCACCTCTGGCCTGCTTACCTCCTATTCTGGGGAATCCAGAGATCATGGGCAATAAATCTGCACCCTTGACACAAATATAGATAAAGGCATCAGTTGAGCTGTGAGGGGAGACCTTCCTTGGGAAAAGTTAATTTTATCAAAGGGGTGGCTGGGGCTGGGTGGCCAGTGCGTGGGAGGGAGACAAAAGAAACCAGAAGGCTATGGGACAGGCTGGGGGTGAACTCTGCCTACCTGTGGTATTAGTTATGATCCTTTTGGGTCTCTTGTTTACCTCATGGTATTATGTGAGATGCGCTTGTGAAGCAAGTTTATCCTCTTATTAGGACAAGGTTGCTTCTGACTATGAATGCTTTTGTATGGCAGTTTGGTTTTAGAATTGTCTGTTCAACTGCAATTACCAACACTTTCAAAGTTAAAACATTTAAATTGTCAAATTGTATATGCGTGTATATTATATTTTTTGGCATGTGCAAATTGCACATACATATTCAAGGAGAACCTGACCGCAATGTGCATAACAATTCAAATATCTTCTTTCTTGGTTTCTTATGAATTTGTGATATTGCCTTTTTCCATATAATATACTTAAATATTCCAAACCATAGCAGAGGAGTTCTTGGGGGAAAAACACAAGGTTGAACAGAAGGGACTCCTACACATGTTAGGAGACAGATCCTATTACCTCTTTTTTACAGAAATATTGGAATTTCGATTGCCCTTTTATCATGGAAAAACATGTGCCATTATGTGATGATAACAAGTTCTACTTGCCTGTAATGTCATGACTTTTATTTCGCTTAAAATAAGTATTCATGGAACTGAATTGTTCACCGTTGTGACATTTACAAATCCATCCACACCAACAAGTAGAAGTAAACCACATCATCTGCAAATGCTTGCATCAAAATGACTAAACATGTCGGGCGTGTGTATAGTTGAGGCTCATAACCTGGAAATTTGATTGGCTCTAAAGAAAACTCACATTCAGATGATACATGTTGAATTTTTTCTTGTTTAATTTCACTGTACAAACTAATTTATAGTTCTCTCTTGTGTGTGTCTGAAGCTATATGCCTATTGCGTAACTGTTTTCCAGGCTAACAAGCCCCTCGGGGTTTTACGCCTGAATGTGATTGGAACCGCAAATGTTGTAATTTTTATGGTGAAATAAAAAAAAAAAAAAAAAAAAATTGCAGGCTAAATAGCCAAAATGTCTATGGGTCTTTCTGTTCATTGTCTTGGTACAATAATCAAAGATGCATTCTGTGCTTTTATATAAAGTGATCCTATTTCTGTTAGATGTTATTATGATTATGCTGAAAATTCAGTCTGAACAGAACTGCCTATAGCAACTCAGGTATGAAAATGAAAACAACTAAATATATATTGCGCGACGAAAAAATTCACTTTCTGTGGAGATGAGCAGAGAAATAAATAAGCAATAAAGAAGAATTACGCAGGGACAATAATCTTGTGTCGGAATGTGTATAAGAAGACAATGCATGAATGGCCATCTCCTAACTGGCCAGACTGCTCCCCTGGGTGCGGCTTGGTCTGGGGACTTGGTGTCCCCTCGAGATACCAGTTTTTCCACTGGGAGAATTGACGCGTTGGAGAATAAGCCTAACAAGGAAACATCTATCTGCAATCTATGCACTGGCCACTATTAATCAGGCCACTCTTGTCCAGATGGTATTATTTGACTCTATAAAACCCCCGAAAAGACCATGGAGAGGCAGAGAGCACCCCTGTGAGAGAAACGGTCTTGCTTGGACTTCTCTGAGGAGAATGGAATGGGGACAGGCACAGTTGGCCAAGGAGAGACTTTTGTAAGGAGAAAAGATGGACAAACCAGGATTTCACAGCACAGTCACTTTGCTTACTCTGTGAAATGAAACGATTCTCAAGTAAGAACATATCAATGTAATTTTTAAACCAATAAGATTTTTGTTGCCTGCATAGAATGGCTTTAAGACAATGTTCATGGTCAAATTAAATTTTTGTTTGTGAAGTACATGTGTTACTACTAAAATAACTTTGTTGTCGTTCATTGACATCTGAGTTGGATTACAACCTTTTAAATTGATATTTTAGGATGAAAACGCCCACTCGCAATGCTTTGGGTCAATAAACTGCTTATCATTACCTGTGTCTTTGATGTGCACAGTGCATACAGCTTCTCCAAGAATTCAAGTTGAAATCTTGCCTAAATGCGATACTACACCTGCAGCTAAGGGACTTAATTTATAATTTTGATCTTTCCTTTTCTTAACCATCACGTATACAGCTTATTCAAGGCAAAGAAATAGGAATGAATTTTATCAAGAACTATCAGACCAAGGAGTTAGGAGGCCAAATATAAAGAAGAAAATGACACTTCTGCAGGCAACGAAAGAGTTTAGACAGTGGTTGCTATGATCAATAAAATACACATTGTATACATTTTCTGTGCGTTATGAAAATCTACACTTTCAGGTAGAAAGTATAACTGTGTGTCAGTGTCTAATGAAGCTTTTTTGTACTTGACCTTCATAGCTGAGAAGACAGCTGTATTTCTCCACTGCTCACAAGTTTGCACAAACTCTTCTGACTCTATACTTAGACACATTGGCAGGCCTAACTGGCAGGAAAGGCAAAGGAGGAGGCACTATAAATCAGTGCTTGTGAAACTTGACTCCCATTGGAGTGGGACCCAAAGCTTGTGGGTGGCCACTTGTCTGGACCAACCAGTCAAAAGTCCCTGGTTTGAATAATTCAGGAAAAACAAAGGTAGCAACAGCAAGAGATCATCACAACTTGGAGGTTGGGTTCTGCGTTTTAGAATATCTCATTGATCTGCTTCTTACTACGAAGAAATTAGTTCTGACATTTTTCAACTAAACTTTTCTGGCCTTGTGGTGGTAGTTCATTGAGTAATGATTCACCTTAACAACGTCAGCTACTTGAACTGCAAGCAACGCAATTTGCAGAATACAGTGAAAGACAAACTAAAAAGGGAAACAGAGATGTGCAATCCCTACAGACCTTTTCACGATTCCTTTTTGGTAAAGGCTATCTCGTTATTTGGCTGCACCCTTAATCTGATTTGGTACTTTTATATTTGGCCCTGATAAGGTCTAGTTTATGATGAGCAACAGATATCGTTAGATTAAGACATCACCAAGATACACTCTTGCTCATAAAACTGAGTAGAAATTTGGTAAAACCATTTCGTTATGGGAGCTGGAAACCACGAGCATCAGAATCTATTGAGATCGTGACGCAATGATTACTTATGGTAGTGTCAAATCGACAGATTATTCAAGTGCTCGTGCTGGAAACAGACTTGCAACAATCTTTGTAGATAAATATGGGTCCATTCAACATTACAAAGTGGAAATTTTATGAAATTGGAGAAAATATTGAAAACGGGGGTCAATAATGGAAATACTGAAAAAAAAAAAAGACAAATATTCCAGATTTTTGAAGGGTTAAAATCACATCAAATATTGTAGACACATGAAAATAATTGTTGCCAAAAGAATAATTAGGGTCAAAATGAGTTAGTGACATAATTTATCGTAGGAATAATGCCCTTTAGGAGTAATGAGGACTATGATCTGAATGGCACACCCCATTTGGTCGTAATTTGAGAATTTCTTTCTTTCTAATGGGACTTAAAAAATTTTGAGGGATAGAAGGTAGAGGATGCATATCTTGGATGTACAAATTCATTTGGCGCCAATGATGCTCGATTTTGATGCAATCAGGAAAAAATATGATTCAAGAATTTTGACAATTTCTTGAAATTTGAAAATTTTTGGATTATGTAAACATCAGAACCAGTTTTATTTACTGAAAAGTACACCCATGAAAAGTTCTTCCAAATGGTACCACGGTTTCCACTGACAAAAATTTTGATCGCTCGCTATTGACTGTTTGTCACATCACAATAGTGTCAATTTAGTAGGCTACTCCAATTGATAGCAGCCAAAAAGTTATAAATCACTGAATGGATTCATATAAATATTGCAAAATGTCATCCTTGCAAGTATATCACACATAGGCCTGGCTAAAAGAGACTTTGAGTATGTTAGGTGTGTGATCCGCTATCATGGCAAACAAAACATTGTTGTGTTGTGATAAACAGGTAATAGTGAACGGTGTAATCAATTTCCAGTCCGAACAATGGTGTCATTTGGAGAATATCTTCTTTGGTGCACTTTTCAGTGCATCAAAAGTGGTTTCTAATAATCATATATTCCAAAAATATCAAAATTTCAAGAAATTGTCAAAATTCCCAGATTGTGATATTTCCTGACTGCGTCCAAATCAAGCATCATTGAGACAAATGAAATTCTGCATCCAACATATATATGGTCTGCCTTCTACCCCTTAAAATTTCAGAGCTAAAGCTGTTTTAGAGAGAAAAATATTCTCAAATCACGAAAAAATAAGTGTCCCGTTCAAGTCGAAGTCTAGATTACCCCTAGTGTGTATTTCCTCAATATGGACTATGTTAATAACTAATTTTGACCCAAATTATTCTTTTGCTGTCATTTATTTTCATGAATCAACAATATTTCATGTGATATCAACCCTTCAAAAATCTGGAATATTTATTGTTTTTTCAGTATTTCCATTATTGACCCCAGTTTTCAAGATTTTCTCCAAATTCATAAAATTTCCACTTTGTGATGTTGAATGGACCCATATTTATACAGAAAATTTGTTGGAAGTCTGTTTGCAGTTCCCATAATGAAATGGTGTTACCCAATTTCTACTCACATTTTGACATGTGCCTATATTCCATATTTATGAGCAAGATTGTACTTTTGCCATTGGAAAAGCTGGGATCTTAGTGACAAATTTGTATGTTAGTGCCCTACTAAGGATTAACACTGTTAATAACAGAAAACAATCAGATTATTGTTTATTTTGCAACAAGTACATGTTACAAGGTATACTGGTATCTAGGCCTAATTGAAGAAGATGTCTAAGTCAGGTTCTTTGTGTCTTCTCTGGTATCTTTTCCGATTACACGCAGTCACAGAGGGACTCAAGAAATTGGTCTTTCCAAAAATTGTTGACATTGGTGACAAGTGATTAATTTCTTTAATTTGTTATATTGTTATGTCCTGTTCTCCCATTGCCACTTGATAACTTTAGCTGGCACCGGTGACTAGAAATTATGTACAGATTATAAACAATTACTTGTTATTCAATCTCATTGTTATATTAGGAATCATAAGTGATTGTGTGATTCATAACAATTTTAATGTACTTACACTTTAGAGAAAACAATTTTGTTTGAAGATCACCCTGCCATATCTTGCTCATTTGCATACTGTTCCTGTCTCATTTGCACGACCAATTCCTAGAGACTGCAGTGAAATGCTTGTAACTGCTGGTGAGTAAGTGGAGAATGAACCTTCATGGTGTTTTTTTTTTATCATTAGGCCTGCCTGCAGCAGGGCTTATGTGACGAGTCAAGCTCTCTCTGTCTGTATGACGCTGTGCACAAGATCCTGTTAAAACTATGTACTGTATGAATCTGATTCTTTGTAGTATTCTTAATTGTGGGTCATTGAAGGCTCTTTTCGAATTTGGCTGGTATCCGTCACTTATTTGGTTATTTAATTGACAAGCCAGATGGATACCTGAGTACATTTATAGATACGATTCTCACTTATACAATACATAGGTCCCAAATGATTACATAGATAGATAGATAGATAGATAGATAGATAGATAGATAGAGATAGATAGATAGATAGATAGATAGATAGATAGATAGATAGATAGACAGATAGATAGATAGATAGATAGATAGATAGGCCTAGGCCTCGGCAGGCTGGCAGGCCTACGTATACACTCTCTGAGTGTTCGTTCTTGTTTGACATACAACTAGCTAGTTATATTCCTTAGCACATGATAGTTATTATTTCACTTTTTTTTCCTCTTTGCAAGTTTGCAGACACACTTTATCATATAGACAGACAGACAGACAGACAGAAATGTTTATTTGACATGAATCCAAATACAGTTACAAAGAACAAAAAACATGGTTTTATTATCTCAATGTCAGGAGACATTCACTTTGCCATGAATATGGCGCTAGCATGAATGCCACCTATTAGAAAAGAAAAAAATCAAATTAAATTTTTAATTAATTTCAACAAATTTTCACATCCTGTCAAATAAATTGAAAATCACAATTTTCTTAAAAAATAATTGGTGAAAGGTGAAATGATAAATGAAGGTGAAGGGGGATAAATGAAAATGATATGAGGTCGATGGGATGAGATGAAATGAAATGGAATGGTCAGCAAAGTAAGATGGATTAAACAATATTACCTATAGTTGGAGGATTGACATATAAAGCAATTTTGTATGGAACATTGTTCCTGATACTGGTGGATAAGTGAATTTTTAATATACAAGGAGAAGCCAAACTCACTATGAGTTGTGGCCTTTTCCAGAATGGAATTTGAAGTACTATTTAATAATTTGGGTAACTGGTATCTGATACTATTTTCGGCATAGGCATGATATAGGCGAGGTAATTTAAAATTTTTATTTCGTATATTGTATGGATAATCATTTTGGGGTTTTATTAAGATATTTGTCGCCAAAAAATATTCGGGAATTTGATTATTTTCTAATCTATAAAAAAACTTTTCACACGATCAGCGAGCGATCGGGTTTTTGGCGGGAAACGCAATGACGTCGTCAAATCTCGCCGTGTGCGAGACATCCAGCCACCTCGACGATCGCCATCGCTCGGACCTGTACACAGAAAACCTACCTCAAAACAAGTCTGTATTTACAAGTCCCGTGTCCGTCTACTACCCTGACATCTTCCCAACTGCTAAACCATCATTTTGTTGATCTCCGGTTCAAGTATCATCGATCAGTTCCGCCCGAGCGTAAGCCAAATTACATTTTTCCAGACACTCTCCAGACCACGTGGTTTCAGCTGTCAATTCATGGCGCCGCCCGTAGGCCTCATTCTAGGCCATAGCTTCGTGGCTGGCTTACTACACCATCTAGACCACAATGGCCAAGACAATGGGCAACATCTTGCCAAAAAGTTAAACATTGACAATATTGTTCAAGAAATTCACCTTCATGGCCAAAGAGGGGCTCTCATATCTTCCCCCAGCTACACCCTGCCTCATTCACTCTTAACACAAGTCAAGCCCGACTTTGTTATTTTAGATTTAGGTACCAATGACCTCGCCAATGGTACCTCACCTTTTACGGTTGCTGCCCAACTGTCAGAGCTGGCTGACAAACTGAGATCCCGGTACCATGTCTCCCAAGTCATGATCTGTTCCGTTATTAACCGAACCAGCCATCTCAGGACCATGACCCCCCAGCAGTTCGCTTCAGCGGCATACCAATGCAATGGCTACCTCCGGGACTTGGCAGACATCAGCCCCCATACAACATACCATGTCCACAAAGGCTTCTGGATGGACCCGGACCAAAACTGGTCGACAGATGGGCTTCACCCCAACACCCCGGCAGGACGAGCAAAATATATCAAGTCCATTCGCAGGGCAGTATTCCTAGCCCTCGAATCATTTACGTCCAGTTAAACACCGTATTCTTCACCGTATGTTCCATTTCCAAATCATCATTCTCCAATTAACCATATAATTTTCTACCCTCCGTGGTAAAGAGTACCATCTGTTGCAGCCAATATCCACTATTGCGCCCAATAGGCCTATTGGGCAAGGCTATTTTGCCTTTTGGCAAAATATAGGGTCTTTTGGCAAATTATTGGGTCTTTTGGCAAATTATTGGGTCTTTTGGCAAACTATAGTGCCTTTTGGCATCCTCTAAAATATCCGCGGGGCATTTTGGCAAAATATAGGTGCTTTTGGCGCATGCCTAAACCACACATTATCACTCACTCGAATTATAGTGGATTTTGACAAAGATCCTGTCCTTTGGGAATATGCCCAAATCATTCATTATCATTCACTGAAACTATAGTGGATATTGGCAAAGATCAATCTGTTGGATATTAGCTATTTTTAGCCTAGTGAGTGATAATGAGTGAAGTGGGCAGTGGATATTTTATGCCTAAATGCCATATTATTGCTCATTGTCGTGAGCAGTAATAAGTGAATTTGGCAAAGGATATTTTGTGCCTAAATGCCATATTATCGCTCACTCTCATGTGGAACCATCTTGCTTGTTACTGAGCACATTTTACATAGAAATAATGGTCCTACAGAGTCAAAATTGATATCAAAATGTAGGAAATTAAATTTCTGAAATGATGCTGCTAGTTAGAAGTTGATGCACCTCATATTAACGGCGCTCGGCTACGACTTGGTCGCTGGCAAAAATTTGATGGTTATGACAAGGTGGGGTCATGAAATAAATTTTAAAGAATGGTTATGACCTGGTGACCCACAAAAAATATATGGTAACCAGTTGGTAGGGTTCTTGGTTACCAGTTGGATGGGTTACTAGCTGGCAACTTGGCAGGTTGCTATAGTCGACAGGGCGGGTACCCCACAGCCCCCCCCCCTCAGAATTTGATCGAAAAGCTTAATTAGGGGCGGACCATATGATCGGGGGGCTATGCATCTTCCGTGAAAAAAAAAATTTGATTCCCACTTGACACCAAAAAAAAGTTTGTTCAGCGCATGAAAAATACAATAAAAAAAGTTTGTTTCGACCGGTAGCTAGTGTACCGTAATATGTTAAAGTTGTGAGAAAGAAGTGTGTCACTCGTCCGCACGTGAAAAAATTGTTCGTCGATGCTTCACAAACGAATAAAAAGTTAGTCCCTGGGGTAACCAAGGCCCCAAACTATCGCCACGGACATATTAATGTTTAAATTTTCCGAGGGATTCCCTTGTGCGTTTTCTTACAGGCAGTCTCTGCCCCCCCTCCCCATGATTCAGCTCAGCCTATAGGCCGATGGCTGGTTGATACTGGGAGCCCTTGTCTTCGGAGTCATATTGTCATGGCGTCCTCCTTGGCCTCAGTCTCAGATGTCCAATCCTTGACCATGGCTTGGTCTCGGTTGTCTTTCGGCCATTCTAGGAGGCCTTGAGACTAACGTTGGGACGACAATGGTTTTTTGATATCATGATATCTTAATGGGGCTGATATCGCGATAACACGATATGTCGCGGGTGTCATAGAATCCAGAAAAAAAAAAGAAAAAGCAAGAAATCAACCTCAATTCACGTTGGGGATAATCTTTTCTTGAAACTAATGCAATGACACTTCCTATTTCACCTGAGATCTTTTGAGAATTTAATTGGACGAGTGCGTACATGTCAAATTGACAGATGAGAGCGATTCAGAATTTAGTAGTTTTGAACAAAAAAAGATACGATATGCCACAGTATTTCACGATAAAACACTGTATCATTCATATCGCGATACCCCTGACCATGATATCATGATATTCAATGTTGGAAGATACAGCGATATATCGATTATCGTCCCAACCCTACTTGAGGCTGGCCTCGTCCTCGAGGCCAACATCGTCCTCAGCCTCGATGTTTCATGTCGAGGTCTCTGATGTCTCGGCCTTGACTACAACACTTAATTACTAACTTAATGGAAGAAGTCCAGAGGTATCATGCTAACAAGGCCCCATCATAACATCAAGGCGGATGACTAAAGTAAATTTTGCTAAACAGCCAATATAAAATTCAATATGCTGAAGGAGTCTTCATGCTGAATTTACATTACCAACTGTACCATATCGTGTGCAAAAGAGAAGGAATAACAACTGAACAGAAAAAGATATAATCAATGAAGTTTTATTCTTACACAACACCACAAGAAACCTTACTACATGGGCAATACAATTGCCTTATTGGTTATCTGCTCACTTAGTTCAGGAAAATTCACCTGATTCAAAAGCAATTTTGAAAACCTTGTTAATAATGATAAGAATAGTAATTTATGGTGCCTACTTAAAAGCACTTATTTGTAGGATTTTCCTTAAAATTTTAATTTTTTTAAAAGATTGAGAAAATGGTTAGATAACTATGAAACAACAGTTGACCATATACATTCAGAGTAATTTTTGGTATCTCAGAATTTATGGGATTATATTACAAATTGTATATTAAATTATTCAATTATGATTATACAATGATATTACAGGAGCTCCATACTATGAAGCTGGGACTGGGACTTGTAAAATATATTAAAATGCAAAAATATTCATAATCGGCAAGTAAAGAAACTGTTAAAAAATGGAAAGATTTTTTAGTTATTACAATATAAATCTGATGTGAAATAGACATTACAATATACGGGTCACAAAAAGACTGAATAGTAAAATTTGATTGGGGAAAGATTCCTTGAGTTGGACACTTTTGGGATGTCTGTTTGAGTCGGACACTGTCTTGTATGATCCTGAGCAACTGTATATTTTATGCGTTGAGGAGACAAGTATCAGGCTCAAGGAGACACCATGCCTTTTTTAAGAAGTTAACCCAAAATCCATAGATTTTCCTATTCAATTGTTCCCATTTCTTTTAGAGTAAGTGAAAGTATTTAATTTGAGAGCCTTTTTACTAATCTATAATCCATAAGCCAAACCAGGTACACTTTCTAAAATGTCCACAATCCAAAGTGTCAGATTCACGGTACCTTACCCTATACCTATACAGATTTTGAAGAGCCATTTACTCTATACTTTAAAATGTTCTCAAATTGTCTATAGCTAGCACAATTCCTTCTTTTGAGACCATTGAATCTGTATAATGGTTCTTCTCCCAGATGTCAGAAAGTCCAGTAACTAAGTCCGATCCAAGGCATAGCTGCATCTCTGAAATGTAAAATTAAAACTATGAAAGAATTAGGTAAATTGGGAAATTTCATGCCATTAACAGGAAAAATTACTCGCTCTCTTGTTCTTTCTACCCATCTAGATTGATAAGTCTTTATTGTCCCGGAGGAAATTTGTTTTACATTATAAAGCTCAATGACGGGAAATAAACACTAATTTTTTTTTTGTTTAATTTAAAATTATGAGACTATAATATTAAAAAAGCCAGGTTATGGGCATTTTGAGATTTATTTACGGACAACAAGTAAGATTCTTATAAAACTTTTACACTAAGTAGACATGACTGGGGGCCCAGATGTATAGGAAATTGCAAAGTGTGTAAAACTTGTGCACTCTCAGCATTTTGAGACAAATTCATACTTGCCAAGACCTTTAATGGTGGGGGCCTACAAATTTTGGTCAGGCAGTACAAAGCTGTGTGTTTCGCAGAATGGTAGGCCATGGGACTACAGCTCTGCAGGTCAATCATTGAGTTTATGTAGGACATCGATCATACTTTTGAAGGCACCAACCAAACTTTTGGACTTGATGGCCAAAGTTTAGATGGCTCCCATAGGCATACGGGACGGGCGTTTCGCGGGGGGGGGCTGTCGCTATTTTGCCCTGAAATTTTAACATGGCGCGGATGTAACCAGGGCAGTGGATCTACCCTGATTGGTCAGGATTTGCCCTGATATATGCCATTTGCCCTGATGCAGCCCCCCCTGACCCCATGCGAAATAGGCCTATGAAGGCTCCGACCACAGACGTGTGAGAAAGTGACTGTGTTGCTAACTCAGTGCCTACATACTTTACTTGACCAACCTACATTTTGACGGTCTTTGAGCTACCAATGGTAGGTAGCCAATCTTGAAACAACGACCAAAAGAAAATATTTCAATTTTTCACACCTGACATCATCACCCCAAATTTTTCCCTTTATGACATCCAAGCAAATCAATTTAGAAAACATTCCTACGTAGCTTAATAAACTTTGAAACCACATTTCAAGAGATTGGTCTTTTCAAACAAAAATCCGACTTTAAAGTAACATCTGGGTCATTCCATGTGAAATCAACCAAAATTTGAAAAGTGCCCCACCACACCATCCCAGATTTTCATGAAACTGCCCACATTTGAAGAACTACATGGAATGAAAGTATGCAAAATTTCAGTTCTGTACATAACCTCAAATTTGAGAAAGTACTGACTGATTGAAGTTTGAAAACTCGAACCGAAAAATGAAAATTGTCCCTTCAAGAAATTGCTGTCATTTATTGACTGCTCAAAATTATGACCTAAAATATTTCAAATGAATGCTTGATATCTCAATAAACAAAATCATGGCTTAAAGCAAGTTGCTGAAAATTTTTTTCAAAGTTGGAAGGTTTATCACACTAAAACTCAATTTTCAATAATTTCCCACTTGATCACAAAACTTCCTAAATCAAAAATATTTCACAAATTTGTCCTTTGGGGTGAGAAGAAAGGGTAATATTAATTGTACATCCCTGGCTGATGTTTGTTATATATAGACTAAGCTCAAATTTTAAAAAAGACAAATTTACCAATATTCAGAGTAAAAAATCACAATGTGGGATAGGTCATAGCAACAGCACATGCATATCATGTGAAAATACATGCAAACGGCTTTTGATTCACAAAAGATACGTCTCGTGTTTATGAATTTTTCTTAGTCATATTCAAACTTATGAAATGCCTCAGCAGTTTATGCCACCTATCCCACATGGTGATATTTTTCTCCCAAAAATGGTAAATTTAAATTTTGTCAAAAGTATACAGGGTATAAATGGCTGCCAACAATACCTAGAGAAGCCATTATACTTTTACTAATTCTAATCACCCCAAAGAACAAATATGTGGAATATTTGATATTTTGAAAGCTACTCGGAGGAGATAAAAATCATTGAAATCTGGAATTTGGTGTGATAAATCATACACATTATAAAAATTCTGGAAGAGTGGCAAATTTATCAGGGTTAAAATTCTTGAACTACAATTTACAAGTACATGAGCAGATTGTTACATAAATAAACAAAAGAGATATTAAATTTTTAGAAATGGACAATTTCTGATTTTCGGACCATATTTTTAATCTTCAGTTGGCCATGACTTCCTCAATTTTTGAGATACAGCTTAGAAATTTCACACCAATTCCTTAAATATTGTGTTCTTAATATGTGGTCAGTTTCACCAAAATCGGAGAAAGTGAGGTGGGGACCATTGGTTGATTTGAGATGGAATGACCCATCTGTAATCCCAGATACTTGCCTTCAGTCACTGGTAATATCACTGTTGTATCTCTTTGGGCAGAAGTTAAGACAGTCATGTCAGCATTTTCATGGACTTGTACAGAGTTTGGAAACAGCCTGATGACGCCTTTTCCCCAACTACAAAAAGACAAAAGCATGTTAAAGGATAAGGAAAAATTCTATTCAGGGTCACGCCAAATTATTTTTATGAAAGGATAAAGGAATTTTTGTACTCTAAAACAGAAATAGAATTTCTTTTTTTTAATTAATTAATTTCTTTTTGAAAGTGCTAGCAGTGAATAAAATATGTCCCCCTTTAAATAAACTAGAATATCTCAAAGATCATTCTATGATTTTTAAGAAAGTTCCCTGAATTTTAGGCCTGTATATCGACCTTAAACGTGTGTATTTATATCTTAGGGGCATTATTCCAAGCTGACCCCGCAGCCTTCAAGTGGGCCAACTCCTGTTTTAAAAAATCTGTGCCGTTTCTGATGGATATGACAAATTTCACCATTTGAATATGCGAAACACCTCTTTTTCAATTTCAATGATGGTTGGCCAGTTTGCAGGCTTGCATGTTGATATTGTGCCTCAGTATTTGTAACTTGATTGCTTTTTTTCTGAGCCAGCGGACTCTGTGTGCAAGTACCTTCTTTTCAAAAACTTCACAAAAAGGGGCTCAAATTATCTGTAATTTCATCCAAGGAGCCTAATATGTAAAAGTTATGCAAAATAAGTTCCTCATTGTTAAATAAATACGACTGAGTCTCAGGGACACACATTTTCTCCAGTCACTTGATAAAGTAGGTCCACCTGGTGGCTCCCCTGCATAAGGGGGACTTATTTTTGTTGAACTACATATATTTACATGAAGCGCAAAGCATTTTATACTACCTGTTCAATCTCCGATCTGAACCAAAGGTAAAAAATTGGGAGAACATCGGAAGGTAAATGATTCTGTTCATTGGTCTTCAACAAGGAAAGCTGAAAATGCAACATAAACAATTACTAAAACATAAGTACATTTACAAGCGAGAGTACTTTTAGGTCTCCGTCAACTGGTAGATTTTAGTCATATTACACTATTTTTGGCCAAAAAATTAACTTATAAGTATTTTATGAAGTAGAAGATCAGGCAGTAGATGGTCAATGTTTCTTTACAAAAAAAATATTAACAAATTTTTTTCGCCTTCAAAAACCTCAATTTTGTTTACATAGCAAGCATTTCAGGGCTCTACTAAAGTAATAAAATCAACTGATCTCACTGATTGGAAGTTGCAGTATACCAAAAAATGTGTTAGATCATCATTTTTTACAGCCAGTAGAAGGAATTGTTTCGTATACTTATTGAACTCTCTGGTATGAAATTTCTGACAGAAGCTGAGACAGATTCACACTAAAAAATGAAAATGGTGTTCACAAGTCATTACAAAAATAACAATTTATTTATGTTTCTGAAGACTGCTTCAGACTCTCTCCTAATTGACCATGACAATTTCATGTATCCAAAATTATTTCCACGAAAGAAAGTTTTTTTTTAGCTTTTAAATATTTGCAAATATGCAAAACTCTTAAGGCAAATTCTTGACACTTACAAAATAGATAGAAGTGAAACACTCTAAACTTATTCTGCATTCCCAATAAGTTCTTCGTTCCTTCCTTTTAACATTTCAATGTGGTTCATTGTTCAGGTATCTTCTTTAACCTGAAACATTGAGTGATATATCTGATTATTTAAAGTAAACAAAATACACATATAATTTTTAATACAGCTACTAATATTGAGTGACTTTGACGGCAGAAGTCAAATCTATTTTCTTCGATGTTGTGTAAACGTAAACTGTTTCATGAGGCCGAAGTCTGAGAGTAACAGTTAGGAACCATTCTAGCTGTTATCATTTGCAATGTCTTTTGACTGAAATAAAGTTTAAAACAGAGAACACACTCCGAGACAGTCATATATATATATATATGTTATGCTTGTGGTAGAAAATAAATTGCAATCTAGATCATGGACAAATGCAACTTCACAGTGGAGAAAAGCCATTGGATGTTCTGTTTGTGGTAAAATATTCAGTTAATCAATGGCAGAAAAGTCGGGAGAATTCACACCGGAGAAAACCCGCATGGATGTTCTGGTTGTGGTGAAATGTTCATTTAAAAGGTGGAAAAATAATTCACACTGGAGAGAACCCATATATGGATGTTCTGGTAGTGGTGAAATGTTTAGTAAAAAGTTGGAAAAAATGTCAAGAGAATTCACACAGGAGAGAACCCATACGGATGTTCTGGTTGTGGAGAAATGTTCAGTAAAAAGGTGGACAAAATTTCAGGATCATTCACACTGGAATAGAGCCATATGAATGTTCTGTTTATGGTGAAATACTCAATAAGAAGATGAGAGCAAAGTCATGAGAATTCACAGCCGAGAGACGCCATATGGATGTTCTTTTTGTGGTGAAATATTCAGTAAAAAGGATGACACATTGTCTTCCATACAAATGTTCTACTTGTGGTCAGAGGCTGAGAGAACAACTAAATCGTAATATTTCCAGAAATTCTTGGATAAATCTTAGGATTATGAGGTAGGGAAATGATGCAAAGAAATTGTCAACAATCCATAAATTCCATGATGCCATGCTGAAAAGGAGCACCGGTGCGAAGACGAGCATTGGTGCCGAAAATCGCCACTGTTGCTGAAAAATTGTCACAGGTGCTGAAAATGGGAAATTCATCTCAAAACTTGAACTCACTTCATAAAATAAAGAACACCTATCATTGCCTCCATACCTAATAAATCTTGCAAAGAGTCAAAGACTCGGAGGTTCTTTATTGGAGTCGGATTCAGTGTCAAAAGTGATTTTGGAGTCAAAAATTAATTTGTGACTCCTGACTGCTGAAGATAATTTATATTATTTATACAAAACATAGTCACAACAATTTGAAATGAACAATTTCACACAATACTTCCTCATGAAAATCCTGTGGAAACAGGTTGCAATTTCTTGCTTTGCTTACCATGTGATATTTGTGTGCACTTAGTCCGAGTCATCAGCGGGAGCGTGATTAAGGATACTTTTAAAAGGGGTTTGGTTGCAGTTGCCTCTAAGAAAGCCAAAAGAGTCCACTGTCAAAGTAGGTTCACTTGCTCTCTGACCCGATGCTCTGAAATGAAGTAATAAAATATATAGAGATCTATATACAATAAAAAGATTGAATTAAACTTTATATACCCGTGGAATCTGGTGCACAGTGAGTTGCTGGGCACAGTGAATAAATGAACTCATTTGGATAGTGCTTTTATGATATCTAATAACGTATATATATTATGCAACTTTTGTGAAGTTCACAGATTTTAAATTTTGTTCAAGACAATCACATCCAGCAAAGCATTAGCAAAGAGCAAATTGTAAATGTTCTGTTTTAACACACCTTTTGAAACTTTTGTTTTACCAAGCATTCCTGCAGACGGATTATTTTGTTCAGAACAACCTCAAAGTCATTGATCTGCAGGAAGATATAAATCAATCACAAATAATCGAAGAAGGCCACTGACTCAATCGTTCTGCGAAACTTAAATTAATTGTCACCAATGGTACAATTTCTCTTTCAAATTTTATCCCACTTTCTGGACAATAGATGACGCAAAAATTATGGAGGAATTTATCTGGAAAGCTTGATTGTCTCAAAGGAAATTTTCCAAGATTTCACAGAGTTAATTGGAAAAGTAGACTTATTCATTAGTGACAAGGCATTTTACCTTGCATGGATTGATTTCCAAAATGAGTCTTGATTATATTTTCACTTTAAAACTTATTCACAGCTCCACTTTTTAATGCCGTACAATTCTGAAAACATTCCAAAATAGCAGTGACATTAATACCTAATTTAATCCATAGCCACCATGTCACAAATGCATAAGCCTGTTTTTAGAAAGCACTGTATTTATTTTTGCATAATTGTCTACTCTTTTGTTTCTCTCTACTGTTCTATCAGAATATTTAAAATATTGGATATGCCAAGTACCAGGCGTTACAGGGGCAAAAGTAATCACTTTACTTGATTAGCTCAAGATAAAATGATAATTCATTTCTAGAACTTGGATCTTGAATGAGGCTGTCAACAGATTTAAAACATAATTTGTCTATTGCCACATTTAATTACATTGAACATATTTTAACAACCTCCATGTCCTTTTGTTGTCCAATCAGTTTTCCAACTCAGAAAGTCTTCATCAAGCCAGGCTGTAAAATAAAGAATACAAATGATAACATAAAATTAACGAATTAAAATTTCGGAAAAAATAGTATATATTAGCACTGAATATAAAGCGTGCCACAGCCACAAACGCAAGGAAACAGGGAGACACATGTAAGGACACCGTAGTTATTGCAGAATTGAGCACAACAAATTGGTCCAACCCTACTTTTGTATTGTAGGATAGAAGCTTAACATGCTAATCATTTAAAACTATTACTCACTGTTTTGAAATATGAGGGTGTCTGGCTGCTCTTCGCCAAGTTGCAGTCATGTTTTCCAAGCTAAAGCGACAAGAAGTACAATTAATATGAAAATCTATTTTTGTATATATGTATCACAACAAAAATGCTAAATAAATTAGCGATCAGAAAAATTATTGGAAGAACAGGGATGAGAAACTATACTTGTATCACGGATTTTTAATTCCTCTCCTTTATATGGTTGTTTATGTCTTATTTTTAACAGGACCCGTGTGTGTCAAAAAACTTCGGTCACTGACTTTGACACTGTTTTCACATAGAAACAATTACTCAGCAGAGCTAAAACTTATTGAGCCCCAAAGAGGACATGGAATTAAAATAAATTCATCACTGCGTTCTCTCACATACTTCCGTATTTGTATTCCCTACTGACATCTTACCATGGATATTCGAATAATTTTTTTTCCGTTTTTGCAGTAAAACTACGATTTCCGTTCTTCAAAAGTCACAGTTGTGAAGGTCTTTTCATTCTGAAAGAGCAAGTAGTTGTGATGAGTATTCTGTTGACATCAATGTTACAGATTTAGTCACATCAAAATTAATACAAAGAGTTACCCTATCAGCGTGCCTCGGCGGCCCTACGTCGGCCCAAAGGCGCTCCGATGCTGCTGACATCGGACCGACGACGGGCCGACGCCGGACGGTCGAGGCACGCTGACAGGGTATAAACAATGATGAATCTGCATAGATCACTCACAACTGTGTTTCTTCACAAAAAAATTAACAAAACAGCGTCGTCATCAAACACCCTTATTTTGTTACATGCTATATATATAGCAAGCATTTCAGGCTCTACTAAAGTAACAAATTGTCAAATCCATTGAACTCACTGAAAAACCCATAATTTTTTTTTATTGGAAGTATAATACATATCATACCTAAAATGTAGATTATAGTCCCTAATAGCAAGTTCAACTGATTTGATTATTTGTTACTTCAGACCCTCCCCTTATTGTCCATAACAACTTTCATATAATATATAAAGAAGATTAATTTCACTAAAGATGACATTATTGGTGATTTTTGACATTTGAAAATATGCAAAACTCTTAAAGGCAAATCCTTGACACCTACCAAAAAAGGTAGAAGTGAAGAATTCTTAAGTCATTCTGCAATTCCCAGCAAGTTTGCAGTTCCTTGCTTTTCAAAGTCAGTGTGGCTCATCATTCTAGTGCATCTTTAACCTGAAAACATGTCCGATTATTTAAAGTTAAACCAAATACAGAAATATGTTTTAATATAGCAACAAAATATTGACTGAATTTCAAAGGCACCACAAATACAGTATTATACATGTAATAACTGAATAGCCATGCATCAAAATATTATATGGAACTGAAAAAAAAATTGTGTTAACTGTCAAGTGACTGGCAGTGCAATTTGAATAGCATAAAGTAACCGTACTAGTCTTCAATAAAGTCATAATTTGAACCCCTTAGAAATCTTAAATAAAACAGGAGCATTGCTTTCATTCGAGAAGTTGAACTCACTTCATTAAAGAATGAATACGTATTACTTTCTCGGTACATTATAAATCTTGACTGCAGTCGGGAGTCAGGTGTCGACATCAAAAATTAATATTAAGATTCCTGACTGATAGAGATAATTTAAATAATTTACAAGAACATTGTAAAATTAACACAATTGATACTTCCTTACCAAGTATTCTTGCATACTAAATATTTTTAAGCACTTAATCTGAGAAGATGAGTCATCTGCGCGAAGTGAAATAAAGGAGACTAGAGGAGTCTGAATTCAAGTTGGAGTAGCCTTTTCAGAAAGCCAAAGGAGACGATAGTCAAAGTAGGTTAACTTGCTTCTTGATGCCCTGAAATGAAGGAATAAAATCCATAGATCTGAATACAATGTGAATAAAAAGTTGATTTACACTTTAAATAAGGGGAATCAGGAGCACAGTGAATCCACAGTGAATCCACAGTGAATCACTTAATTTGTTTGGATTGTTTTTTTTATGAATGAGATCTTGTAACTATAGGCCTATGTCATGCAATTCACTCTAACTTTTTTCAGGTTAACTGATTTTACATATCATGCAAGACAATCAAATTTCAGGAATATCTTGTTAAAAGCACATTTTTAAGATATGTCCCTGGTAACAGCATGACCGGGGTGCAGACTGTCCTCCAACTCTTGTCCCATATTCCATGTTAGTCCATAATAACAGTCTGAAAAATGATTAAAGTTATATTCATTCACTTGAAACTTGCTGACAAAATTTACAGGCATGGGCATTAATCAATAAGCTGGTAACTTGAAAGGCATGCAAACTATAAATTCCTACATTTCTGAGCAGCTGGTGCTATTTGAAAATAACATACAATTACATGGAGCCCCTGAGAGGACATGGAATTAAATATAGATTATCATGTTCCATCACCAAGATTATTATGTTCTTCATGAAGAATACTACGTTCCTTGCGAAGAATATCGCATTCCCTCAAAAAGCATTCCCTCACAAAAGAATATCGTGTTCCGTCGCAAATAATATAGCTTTCCTTCAGAAGTTTATCACATTCCCTCAAAAAGATTATCGTAGTCCCTCGTGATAAGTCGTATTCTTTCTCTTGGGACTATTTCTGTGATGCTATAAACAGCCAGATGTTCAAGACTGGCTGTCCTAAGTACAGCTCCTGGAATAGTACTGCCATACTGCCATTTTAACAACTGCCTGGTTAGAGCATTACAGAGGTGATCACGAGAACACGAAAGTTCACAATGGAATAATCTTCGCCAGGGAATGCAGTAATCTTTGTGAGGTAATGCGATAATATTTGCCAGGGAAAGCCAAAGATCATGAGGGAACGCGATGATCGAAAACATCCAGAGGGAACACAAATGATCACTGAGAACAATGTCATGAAAGATTACAAGAGAAGCAAGGGAACATGAAAATATATATTTTTAAATCCCATATATACTCTGAGAGGCTCCGCACAACCCTCTATCAACATGAGCTTCAATTTGTCGATGATTCCACTTCTGTCTGTGGAGCAGCCCTTCCCAGTTGTTGTCTACAATTGAAGTATCTTCTCCGTGCCTGGAAGAGGCTAAGTTTCTCAAGCAAGTCTGCAATTGAAAATAATAAAATACACATATTGATTCTCAATCAATTTCTCAATGTCCAAAGAAGTAGCTGCACTCGACAGATATCATCTATTCATTCAATTGACTATTGGGCAAAACATATTGAAGGTTGTAAACCTTTGAATGAATAGCCTGTATTATTTATGAAAATGAGTGAATAGAAGAGGCAGATGAGAACTCGCCAGGTGACATCTCACCAAGGCACTAACAATCAACCTGGACTGGCGGGAAGTCAGCTGGCAGTGGCGTCACAAGACATGTAAAAGTGGAGGGCTGAAGCCCCGACGTTTACAAGCATTCTCAGAGACCCTTCGCCCCTTCGGGTCTCGCCGCTGGCGCTGGACATCCATCTTCCAAAATTCCTGGATCCGCCCCTGTTTTAGATGTCTGCAGATCTATGCATACATAATAATATATTAACTTGAAAATTAACCACTGATAGTGCATAGGCTGGGTACAATCCTTTTCACAGGCTCTGGTTTTTCAGTCATTATCATTCCTGAAAAATTTCTTTTTTGTGGGGATGGAATGCTGCATTTTCGGGGCTCAACCACTGTGACAGCTGCCGAGCTGTGGGCCTGGTGAGTTGCAGGGCCGTGGCCTGGGCTGAATCTTGAGGAGGGGGGGCAGACACTCCGTAGGCATGCGAACCCGGAAAACTGCAGACAATTCATAGGTTTAAAAAAATTCAGTCAAATTCTAAAGGTGCAGCTGCCCCCCCCCCCATCTCCCTGCAGTCTACGGCCCTGAGTTGTCACCTGGTGAGTTGACTGTTCTCCATCTCAGGACGATGCAACAGTTTAATATTAAATGAAAATAAACTTCTCTGCCTAATTTCTCGGCCAAAAATTGTCGTAGAGAACTGATTTAAAGTGCAACAGAATTGTCTTGAGCTCCTCTTAAAGTTTAGCTGACCCTCGATGCAGTGCTGTGAGCCTGTGCTCGGCAGATTCGGTGCCTTCCGGCGATGTTTGGCAGCCATTACAGTCAAATGGGAACTATCTTAATAAAAAACCAAACAGTATACTCACTCATTTCCATAACTACACTAAGACATGACACAGTAACTTGCATAGTTACCGAAATCAGCCTGAATTGCTTTGCAAACTGTGAAAACTTTCTCTCAGCTGGTTGCAAGAGGCCATTTTGTTTGATCACATGACCTGAGCCAAATCCACACAGGTGGCGCTGGAGTGCGTAGGAGTGTGTAGGAGGTTTAGTCCCTCTGGAGAGCGTGATCTATTTTTAGAGTCTAGGATCAAGAGCTCTGGCCAATGAGAGTGCCGTATCAGAGTTCTGGCGATTTTGTGAGCCAATCAGATGTTAGCCTAATCGCCATCTATAGGGGACTTTGGCAAAGTCAGAAAAGACTATGACCAAATCCACTATAGTCTTTTGTGAGCTTTCGTGGCTATTTGATAGTGACTTTATGAACTTTGGGCATACACACCATCCATCCATTCTCCTCTTCCTCACCGTTCCTTATTTTAATCCATCCATTCCATTCCTCTACACAATATCCATCCACCGGTTAATCCTTTTTAATACCAGCCACCGGTTTATCCATCCACTTTTATGTTCTTATTATCTGACCATTCTCCATACTTATCCATATATTTATATCTCCTCCATTGCCTCTGTTCCATCCAACGGCAATCACATCCATTTTAATTACCAATATATTTATCCTTTAACTCCTTTCTGTCTACTTCCAGACACCATGCCGAAGCGACGAGGCACAACTCCAAACAGTCGACGTTCGAAGAGGCACAGAACTGTACCCGCCCGTCTCCGGTCAAGATCACCATCCCCACCACCACAACGACGCCACCGCGACCGACCTCAGACCCCCAGGAGATCACCTTCACCACGTCGGCCGCCCACTCCCCGCTCACCAGTCCGCCAATCCCGATCACCCCATCCACCGAACCACGATCATCCATCCACCTCCGAACACATCCACATCCCTGACCTCAATCAGGGCCTCCCTGGCACTGATCACCACCACATCCGTCACCCCCACCAACCAGTCCTCAACCCCTTCAATGACCCACACCAACCAGCCCTGCAGCCGGCTTCAATACATCACCAACTTCAGCCTCCAGCCGCACCTCAACAGGAAACCACTAACTCCGCTGTCCTTAATGCACTGACAGCGATGAGCGACATGTATATGCAGCAACAACAGCTCTTCATCGAGGCCATGCATAACCTCAAGCAGACGCTCGCACCCGCGGCCGCTACATCCAACATCCACCAGCCCGCCCCGACCCATGCCACCCAACACCCTGGGGCCTCCCACACGGCCACATCCCAGCATGGCGTTGGCTCCATACAACCAGACCAGCCCTACCAACATGGTGTTGGCGCTTGCCACACCAACACTGAGGACCAACGTTTCCTAAACCAACAGGGTGTTGGCGTTTGCCACACTAGCTCCAGTCAGCATTTCCAACCACATCGATCAGAGCGAACCACAACCCGTGGACAACTAGACTCAAACGGTGAGCCTCTCATCCCCCTTCCGATTCATTTCAAACCAACTACCCGCCCCCTCCGGACCACAGCCGCCCCATTAGGCCATAATATCCCCTTACCCCTCAAACAAAAGATCTGGCAGCACAAGTACATCGAGCTCGGCGACTTAATTCACACCACCCGCAGCACCGATTACACGCTTGCTCTTTCCACTGAGGAGGGACAACCCCAATTTAAGCTTGCGACCAGGAAAAAGAAGCCCCTTTCAGAACTGGAATGGAACCAAGCCATCGAGGTCTACATCGCTATTTACATAGACAAATACCCCGAACAGACCTCGGCCATCCTTACTTACGCCCAGAACGTCCGCGACCTCATGCGGAACGGTGTCAACTGGGCATGGTACGATGTCCAGTACCGCACAGACCGCGAGTACACCTTGTGCAGCTGGGACGAAGTACGTCAAGACCTCGAGCTCCGGGCCTTTCGCCAACTCCAGCCCGGCGACGGCTCGAACTATAAGTCTTTTCGCCAATCAAACTCGAAGCAATCCCAACAGGGATCATGGCATAAGAAAGACGACAAGCCCCCAACCGGTTATTTCTAATCTATAAAAAAACTTATATAATTTTACTTTCAGAATATCATGAACAGTAAGCAAACATAATTTTTTTAATAAGGGCTGTGTGTGGGCATTATATCTAGTATTGGCTACAGCTCGAATTGCCCTTTTTTGTAGTTTAAATATGGAGTTTGCTTTGTAGCCCCAGCACAGAATTCCGTAATTGAGATGAGAATTAATAAGGGCACAATATATAGTCTTCAATGTGTCCTGAGGAAGGAATTTCTTCAATCTATTTAAAATACAAGTACACTTAGCTATTTTTTTACTTATTTTATCAAGGTGATCATTCCACTTGAGACGCTAATTAATAGCTATACCAAGAAAATTAAAGGTACCAATGTATTCCAGGATTTTGTCATCTATAAATAACGCTGGGCGATTGACAACTTTACCATGTGTGTGGAAAATCATACATTTTGTTTTATCTGCATTCAAAGATAGCTTATTAACTTTAAGCCAAGACAAAACATTCGCTAATTCAGTATTCAAGATCTGAACATTTTCTTGAGAAGAGTCAAGAGAAACAAATAAAGTGGTATCGTCTGCGTATACAATGAATTTGAAAAAACTGCTTGATCTGAAAACATCATTTACATAGATGAGGAACAACAATGGACCCAAGATTGAACCCTGTGGGACACCAGTAGAAATATTTAAATGAGAGGAAGAACAATTTTGATATTCGACATATTGTACGCGATTACTGAGGTAACTGGACAGGAGGGCCCATGCAGTGTCACTAAAACCATAGTAATGAAGTTTTTCAAGGAGAATTTCATGATTAATAGTATCAAATGCTTTTGATAAATCCATAAAAACTGTTAGTGGCACTTTGCCTGAATCCATTTCATTCACAATACGATCAGTTAGTTCTAAGGCAGCAAGTTCTGTAGAATGAAGTTCTCTAAAACCATATTGACTAACATAATAAAGATTTTTACTTTTAAAGTAATCGTGCATTTGAACAAACAAAACCTTTTCGAATATTTTAGAAATGGTAGGTAACACAGAAATTGGCCTGTAATTTTTTATATCTGATTCAGGACCCTTTTTATAAACCGGTGTTATTCTGGCTATTTTTAATTTGTCTGGAAAAATACCAGTGTTTAGTGTCTGATTAATAATTATAAGTAGAGGTTCAATAATTGCACCCTTGATTTTTTTCAGTAGGATTGAAGAAATATTATCATATCCGAAGCTGGTTTTAGATTTGATTTTGTTAATCATACCATCTAACTCATTAATTGAAATTTTTCTAAACTGAGAAGTTGAGTTTATCGGAGTAGATAGATATTTACTAAAATCGAGTGACGGGGGAAGAGCACTACCTGATGTCAAGGAGGAGCCTATTTCAGTAAAAAATTTATTGAAAGCATTGGCAATTGTTGTTTTGTCAGCCACATTTGTTCCATTTATTTTAAATATTTCAACTACTTTATGTTTATTTTTCGTTCGATTGACTATTTCTTTAATAGTTTTCCATGTGTTCTTTATGTCATTTTTGAACTGCTGGAACTGGCTGTGATAGTATAGTTTTTTAGCAGCACGGATTGTCTTTTTCAAAATGTTATTATAAGTGTTGAGATTGGTTTTAAGTTGATTGTAAAGGGTTGATGATACTGGTGTTTTCTTTAAAGTGAGATACAGTTTGTCACGGAAGGCAATTGAGTTTAAAATTGCCTTGGTTATCCATTTAGTTTTTTTAAACTTATGCTTATTAAATTTTAAAGTTCTCGCTGGCATATTCTTTTGCATTCCTTCTGTAAGAATTTTAGCCAGTATATTGTAATTTCTGTTTGGATCAGCTGTTGCCCCCCTGTCCAGTTGTTCTATTATGCTTTGAGAAGTGAGATATTCCTTGAAAGCCTCAATGGCTTCGTCACTTTGGGAAGTTATAGTAACATATTTTGGATGGGATTTAGGTAATGCAAAATAATCTAAACAGACAAAATAAGGTTGATGATCGGAGATTTTATGTGTTAACACGCCAGAGGTGGTCTGAGAAAAATTATGTGATATTTTACAGAAGAAATTATCTATCAGAGTGCCAGTATTTCTTGACAAACGTGTGGGTACAGTAATTTTAGGTATAAAACCAGCACTATGGATAGATTCAAAAAACTCATTTATGACATGCCTTTCATTTATTTTAAGCAAATCGATATTAAAGTCACCTGTAAGGATTATTTCTCCATGCAAGTTGGAAATGACAGAGTTAAGTTCTTCAATAAAAGTGACATAATTTTCATTGAGTTCACGAGGCGGGCGGTATATATTACCAAAAATTACATTTTTTTCTTTAATTTTAATTCGGACAAATTGTCCTTCCCAGGTTTTTGATTGACTGACATCAATATTCAAAACCTGACAAGGAATTTCATCTCTAATATAAATGGCAAGTCCACCATGGGGAGTAACTGTATAAGGTTGAGAAATCAAAGTATAATTGTTAATCTCAAACATGGAAATATTCCTTTCATAATTAACCCAGGTTTCTTGCAAGAAGATTATTTCAAAAGTACTGTTGTTTGTGGATAGTTGTTCTAAAAAAACTTTTAATTGATCTAACTTGGCGCTCAAACTCTGAGTGTTGAGGCTCAAACATTTAAACACGTTCGTTTTACTTCTCAAAACATCAACTAGCATTTCATTATCCATATATGGAGAATGACTCAGTAATTGAGGTTCTTCTTCAGACATTTCATTTTCTACAACTGTAGAAAGTGTATATGGTGACGACCCAGTCAGGTTACTCAATATTTGTTGATCAAGAGACATACTTAAATTAATAAAAAGAACTGCACCCAGTACATAATTAGCCCAAACACACCAGGATCATGAGTTAAAGTGGTTTCATAATAACCTCCAAATGATAAATCAGCTGCTGACCTCAGATGTATGATTAGAAGACTATTGGAATAAAAAAGAACCATGTGAATCCGGGGTGAAGTATGATGTGATTCACACATGGAAAAAGATGACAATTGGTGTAAGTGCTCCAAAAGTGTCACTTTAAATTACACTGCTTCAAAAGGTTATTTATATTCATATACGATAATGTCAACTTAGGAAAAATATTTTTAAAAAATAGCAAAACATCATCACAGAAATCAGAGCAAAAAATTTAAATAAATCATAACAATGTTTGTAGAAACAGGCAAATTGATGAATCAAAAAGTTAATTAATGCAGGTAAACCTAATAATACCCCAATTATATACACATCATCCAAAAGTAAGTCATATAAATCATAAAAAGAAATCAGAACAAAAAATTATTCAAATCATTACAACCACATGTAGAAACAATCTGTTGCAAAATCAGCAAGACCCACCAAATGTTATATACATAGTTCCGAGCTGTGTATGATTCCGAATGATCAATTGTCCATAGATCATACATCCATTATTACTTATGTTACGACGTAATATGTTACTTTTCATTAACATCAGCTGTAAGTTATTTCATTGAATTAACATCTTATTTTTCACAATGCACATTATCATGAAGGACAAATGAAACATAACACCATCATTATCAAGTTATATCATAGATCATCAATAAAATTATCGTGACATCTCATGTTCTTAATCCATACAGCACCAATTGAAACATCATACTCATATCATCATCTCATCATCAATGACGAATAAGACATTATCGTGCATTGCATAAATCTTTACATTTTCACATCATCAAACATAATGCAGTATCGTCAACATTTAATCATTCAGTGAAACACAACATGTTATAACACATTAGCATATTCACAGGCATTTAGACATCACGTCACAAGAGTCAAATGCTTATTTACTCAATTATTTATATTCGCGCATGTACGGAAACACGAGAAGCGGTGCACCACGCAAGAACAGACAGGATCCTCAATATAGGATTTTTGACAACACTGTCATGTTCAAAATGTAATCAAGGTAAGATAATGTAGGCTACATAATATGAGAAAGAAAGATATGATATTGCATCGATGTTTTACTTATGAGGTGAGCAGAAATTGTGAATTGTAACATAATGTCACCTGAGATACATAAGATAATTTAAGGTATATTCATGATACAAATTGAAAGACCTGTGGCTAGCCATAATTTCATTTATCTTAATGAGATTCACAAAGCATCATCATTGCTTTTTTTAATGCAGCTGCTTGAAAAATTTTGGCCATTTTCATTTTCTAAAACATTTTAATTTACGTGACTAACACAAATATTCTCATTCTCTCCTGTCTTCCTCTTTTTTCTATACAGATTTGATGTTCCAAGTTTTTCCCTTAGTAATGAACTCATACTAAATTATGGAGAAAGAGACAAGATTATAATAACCACAGATCACTATGATGACATTCACCAGCACATTATAATGAAAATCACAGGACATGATAAGACCTTTTTCATTTCATCATGGAAGAGAAATTGCATATATTCAAAAAGTAATAACAACAGTCCAACACACCCAAATTGCAACATGATGTGTTTCATACTTGTAAATCCGGAATATACCTAAAAGGTATAACAAGACAATGGCTTTAAAATGTGATAACATGTTCACAAGAATAGTTCCTTTTTTTTTTTTCAACACAATTAAGCAGAAATTCAAAAAAAGTTTGCCAGAGGATAAGGTAGCAATAAGTGTCAATTAGTTAAAGTCTTTTAAATGCTGTTTTACTTGAAATTATCATGAATTATGGAGAAAGAGACAAGATTATAATAACCACAGCACATTATATGATGACATTCACCAGCACATTATAATGAAAATCACAGGACATGATAAGACCTTTTTCATTTCATCATGGAAGAGGAATTGCATATTCAAAAAGTAATAATGTCTGGAGATAATCCACATTTTCATCAGAGATAAGGGGATACCACACGCCACTAAATCCCAGAGAGTTTTCAAAAGCTTACTAGTTGATTATTACGACATTAGACTCAGAAACTGCATGAGTCAATCAGAGATAAAATGGTATTACAGGGTACAGGTCCCCAAGTTATTATATTTGATTCCATCACAGAATATTGGTTCCATCATAAGATATTACAACAACAGTCCAACACACCCAATTTGCAACATGATGTGTTTCATACTTGTAAAACTGGAATATACCTAAGAGGTATAACAAGACAATGGTTTTAAAATGTGATAACATGTTCACAAGTATAGTTCCTATTTTTTTTTTCAACACAATTAAAGCAGAAATTCAAAAAAAGTTTGCCAGAGGATAAGGTAGTAGTCAGTGTCATCAGTTAAAGTCTTTTAAATGCTGTTTTACTGGAAATGATCATGAATTAGACAAGAGAACAGTCACTAAGCTAAAATGTCAAATGATCACGGACTTCCTCCAGTAAATGTCCCATGTGATTTTGGCCTTGCCAGCCCCCATGGTTTAGAGCCAAAGAATCTGAGAGGGGCCACCCCAGTTCCCCAAAATTTATCAGAGGATGTGGCTTCACCTAACCTGCGATTTCCTGTGTCAAGTAAAGCAGTCTTGCAAGCATCATCGCTGTTAAATTTCAGCTCTAGACCCTTTTTCATTATTGCAGGAGCCTTATTTTGCCAGATGGCCTCATCGATACCTTTGATCTGATAAGACAGCGCTTTAGCTTGACCTGGAGATTTAGACATCAAGATCTTGCGGGCCGTAATCTCATCTTCGAAGAGAATTGCCTTGTTATACTGGAGGTACATTTCTGTTGAATGAAAGGTTTTACCACCTTCTGTCAAGGACACTTTAAAAAGATTTGACAAAGGGGACCTTTCCCCAAAGAATACAACAGCATCATCATTTTGCTTGCAGCAGGAAGCGACATGTTGAAGGTTGGCAGGCAGATTACCGAGATCTTCAGTACCAAACATTTTCCCATCGATGGAAATTTTGTCAAATTTTAAGTAGGACTTCATACCCAGCTTTTTTGCAGTCAGGTGAACTGGAAGCAGTTCTTTTCGTTTCTTATACACAAAATCAGTGAAGTACTCATCAATGAAGGTGTTAGTTCCTTTCAGCTTAAACCTATTTTCAAACACTTTCTGTCTGTCTCCAAAATAATGAAACTGGCATGTAACAGAGAAATTTTAATTGACGAGATGCATTTAAGGAGTTCTTGAAACTTGTAGGGCTCAAACTTCTGCAAGGCCACTTGCTTAGAAAAACTGATGTGAAAGATTATTGCCTTGAAATATTCAGGTATATGAAAAACAGATGTTACCCTTGTAATTGTGAGATTGACATCGTGATTGGTCTTTTTCTGCTTGTTGTTTGGTTTCCCCTCAGTTTTTATAACTGCCCCTTGAAGTGCCGTTGTTGTGATGAGGCATTAGCAATGCCCACAAGAGGGTGTGGGAGGCGGTGCATACTCCTGGAATTGTAAAATCACCTAATTACAGGAATTCGCGTTGCAGTTGACTTGTGGAGATTGAAAGTTGGTGAAATTGTGTTTTGATGGCTTTTGGTGACTGTCCACAAACTAATCAGTTAAATTTGCATATTTTCTTAGAAATTGGTGGGCATTGTATCAGGAAATGATCCTGCAAAGTCTTGGTGCAGAAAAAATAATTCAAAGATGATTTATTAAGAAAACCAAATTTAAGATCGTGATGTATGGTGCACAAATGACGTGTGGTAGATACAAAATGAGGCCTGCTCAGGCATGAAAGATTACTAACAGAAAAATGAAGAGAGAGAGCTGACCATGAAACATGTCAAAAACAAACAGAAACAGTGAAATACTGGAAATAAGCTGTCTACCATAATACCTGTCTTGTTGATGACAATGTTTTATCAAGTGATCCCAATTGCCCACATTTCACAAGTCCAGATCGCATATTTTAAAGCATTCTGGTTCTGATCTACCACAAGACCTTCCTATCATTCAATCATGTTCCCTTTGTCTTTCTTGGTATTATACCTACATATGCATAATTATGATAAGTGTTTCTATTTTCTGTATATCCGTACTGTAACAGACTGTCAATTACCGGTTTTTATTGTTTCATATCATGCCTCAGTGCTAAACATTTTCATCATCTTCATTTATCATCATTCTTTATCCATGAGGGTGGTCCCCCTCACAGCTTTTAGCTCTAGGGATCTCCTGCTCATTGGCACATCATAGGATATCTAAATGTTAAAATTCGATGTTAAATGTATATGTTAAAATTCAATGTTAAATTCACCTGCTTGTTGTGTGTGTATATGTGACCAATGACAAATAAATTAATATTCAATTCAATTCAATCATGCGATCAATCGATCAATCAATCAATCAATCAATTGATCAATCAATCAATCAATCAATCATTCAATCATATATCTATCTATCTATCTGTCTGTCTATCTGTCTGTCTGTCTATCTATCTATCTATCTATCTATCTATCTATCTATCTATCTATCTATCTATCTATCTATCTATCTATCTATCTATCTATCTATCTATCTATCTATCTATCTATAAAAGCAGTCTATGCAACCTGTCTATACAATAAAGCATAATTATGCAGAGCTGATTGAACATTTACAAAATGCGATCTGGTTTGCTCAAGTGCAGTCTCAGTCAAGCCTTGTTCATAAATGTTGCCCTGCCCATCAGTGATTTCTGACCAATCAAACAAGCATGTGTACTTCATGGTTGACAGGGATTACACAAATTATTCCAAATTTGTGATATACCAATTATCACAGTTTTGTTTTGTTTATACCTTTGCGATATACTGAAATAAACTGGAAAAACTGTCAGAAATGCTGTTTTCTTCACAGCTCCAATATACACATAAAATTGAATGGACATTGGTCATACATGAGTAGCTTTCTACCATACGTCACCTACAGCTAATTTCATTGATTCCAATGTATCACAAGTCAACTTCAAAACGAATTCCTGTAATGCAATTTTTAAAGGCACGAACACTGTTTTGGCCTGGTGACCAGCTAATCCATTGCTCATGATTCAGACCGCTACATCAGTAATCATCATAGCACATCTGAACCACCTGATGATTTGCTGGGGGATGATCTCAACCTTGACTGGAATACAACTGTGATGATTCAGAACACTACTCTGCAAAACAAAACTGAAAGTTACAAACAGCCAATCAATTAAATATGTACCGCTGAAAATAACTTGTATTTGTATCACTTAGGCCATAATGGTATTTTTAATTTGATTTTATGTGTTAATGAGACCCTTGTCTCGCCTGTTTTTATTGCTTTCTTTTTTTTCTAAGCAAAAATGCTTTGCTGTACAAATTTTGTGAATTTGTCTATGAAGATCATATACAGTTAAAGAAAATATATATAAATATACTGATTATACTCACATACTATGTTCAAAAGAGGGCTGGGATAGTTTTTTCTTTGTTGTTGTTATTGTTCGGTCACTATAAATAAATAAAGTATTCAATATCAATTCAATATATTCAATATGTAGTTTTATTGACTGCAGTTCAACTTGATGTGAATCATTTGTGCCACAACAAAATTTCATAAATAACATGACAAAAATTTTTGTCCTTATTTGAATTGCAGAGGAAATCTGGAATATTAAAAGTCTATTGTGAAGCCACTATTTCACTACAATAAATCCCATTTTCTTTAGGCCTATTGTCCACCTCTTCTGCAATTTCTACATGTTTGAGTGTCTGTCTTATTGTAAGCTGGTTATTCACTGAGTTTATCACAACTCGGGCCCCCTCCCTGGGTGAATGACCTGTACTTGTATCCTTAAATTCATCAGACAGTCCTTTGTGCCTTGAGGAAGCTTGGGTGATGATTAAAAGAAAGATGATATCAACATACAGAAACAAGTCCATTGCCTTCAGGTGCTGTATCACATTTCAGATGAGACATTAATACTTGGAAATGCAGTGTACAGTGTAAACATCATAAACATCACGGTGAGAGTGGGTGTTTTCGCTCCCTTACTTAACAATTTAGAGGGTTTTCAATCTCAAATGTCAACGACTGACTTGAAAGTCGTTTTATATTTCACAAACAGGAATGTGACTTCACTTGATTTTCAGCTCAATGAAGCTTAATCGATTTTAAAATTAAGTTAGTCAAACCCCCAAAATGAGTCAAATCGCGAAGCCATACAGTTAAATTACTAATTTAGTTCAACATTTGTCTAAATAGGTTGATGATTATTGTAATTAAGTTGACTAATTTAGTCATTTGACCAAATTAGTTAGTTAACTGATTAAGCTAGTGATTGATTACTTTAATTAGTCCTTTTATTTAATATTTGGCAGTGCCAGTGAGCCATATTCTAGTTATACAAGGGGCTTTCAGAAAGTTCGAGGCTTTTTTTTATATAGACACTTATTTTCAATCTAGAATTATGAATTTTTCACATGATAAAACTGAGCATATTTGGAATGGATTTCCAAAATTATGGACACTTAGGACATTTTTAAGTCATTCAGTGGTTGCCATGGAAACTGAAAGTTCAGCTTCTTGGGGCAGATAATACTGAAACCACCAAAGCTAATGAATTTTGGCTGTGAGAGACCTCTCTATATATCACTTGCATTACTGAGTTTGACAATATTTGACACAAGAAATAAAATATTAGCCTTAGAAAATACTCCCAAGCTCACCAAAAGCATTGATTCATACAATGACCCATTGAAGTAAATGTTCCTTGAAGTCATCCGAACAAAGTTCTGTGAAAGAATAGAGAGGTTTTGCTACACGTTCACGTGTGACGTATACGTGTACAAGTGCTATCTAATTACATTGTAGTCATGACAACCCCCACGTATACGTCACACGGAAACGTGTAGCAAAACCTCTCTAATTTCGGTCATCCAAAGCCTCTTCTCCTCTGGTGCCTGAAACTATAGCCCCCATGGACTAAAGTAAGGGAAAACCAGGACTTATGTAAAGCAACATGTCACAGGAATAGCTAGGATGGATAATGCTGTCCATTTTGTTCTATTGTTCATACTAGTGAATCCATGCTTTCACAAGTCCTTATGTAGTCAGGAAAATACACCTTTGCTTCCTGAATTTCCCTCGCCAAATCTGGCATGCAGGAGTGCTTTCCTACATGGGTTCAGTGTAAAAATACACACATTTGGTGTGCTTGAAAGCACATTTAGAAGCTAATACCTTATTTCTTGTGTCAAATATTGTCAATCTCACTAATACAAGTGACAGAGAGAAGTCTTCGCCCAGTCAAAATTTCTTGGCATTCTTGGTTTTAGTGTTACCTGCCCCAAGAAGCTGAACTTTCACTTTCCATGGCAACCACTGAATGACTTAAAAATGTCCAAATTGTCCAAAATTTTGGAAATCCATTCCAAATATACTGAATATTATCCTGTGAAAAAATTCATAGTTCTAGATTGAAAATAAGTATCCATATGAAAAAAAGCCTCGAACTTTCTGAACGCCCCTCGTAGAGAGTGCGGTAAGCGATCGTTTAGCGATCTTTCCCAAACTAGTCATGTACGTACTAAAAAATCAGTGTTGTTGTTTCCTTCAATAAAATGGCTGATTCAACTGCCATTGTCTACACATTGCGCATGTTTCGCACTAGAAAGACAAAGCAGATTATGCTGTGGCAGGCGGCGGCACTGCAAGACACTTGTCAGAATGTGCCATCTAGTGTCATCGTCATGCATCAGTGATTCAATGCTATGCATCAGTGGTACAGTTCCATGCATCAGTTGCTCAGCGCACTCTGGAACAGACCGCCAAAGAGTACACGTCTTGCTTGTAAGTGCCATCCTGACCCCACGCCTGACGCACTACAACAACGCATCAAACGAAAATCCGTTAGTGGCTCCTGCAACAGAGGGCGCTTTTCTGCGTTTTAGCGACAGTGCCACCAAACAGATATGAGGTCAGGATAAGCATGATTGTTTGTAACTTCTACCTGAAGATTATCTGTTTGAATAGCGCATCCTAAATAGTTTCATACCTGGACAGTTTTGGTGACCAATCAGTCATCTTCCTCTCCAATGACGGATAAATAGAATACAAAACAACTCAATAAAAGTCATCTTTGCTTTTAAAAATCTATGATGAAATTTCCAATATTTCAATGTCAAATTCTAAGGCTTGCATATCATACGTCAGGGGTTTTGACAGCAGTGATCAAAGATATTTCTTCCTTCCAAATTATTACAGAAAAAAAGATCAAGATCTGCGAAAAGTTGTTTCAATGTTTGGTTGGTTATAACATTTACAGTTTTGTTTTTCAGAGTAGGGTTGTGAATCATCAAAATTTGTATTCCAGTCAAGGCCGACTTCATTCCCCTAGCAAATCATCAGGTGGCTCAGATCTGCAGTTTTGATTATTGAGGCAGCTCTCTGAATCCCTGTTTGAATGAGGCTACTCATCAAGCCTGAGTTGGACCAGTCTTTTTGTCAGAATTTGAAATTAGTTTCCAAGGGTATCAAATCAAAGCCTCCATCTTAATATTGTCATGACCAAGATTATCAGATTACTGTTCCTAAATTCATAACTTACACAATGCATGTTCGTACGTCAGCGATCATATCAATCACTGTGAAAACACTCAACCACATTTTGATGAATACAGAAGTTTCATTTTCATCTTTATATCTGGCCTCCAAACTCCTTGGATAAGTAGGCCTAGTTCTTGATAAAATTCCTATTTCTGTGCCTTGAATAAGCTGCAGGTGATGGTTAAGAAAAGATAAGATCAAAATTCCAAATTAAGTCCCCTGGCTTCAGGTGCAGTGTCACATTTATGCAAGATTGCAATTGCAATTCTTGGAAAAGTTTTGTGCACATGAAAGACAAAGGTAATAAGCAATTATGACCCAAAGCATGGCATGTGGGTGTTTTCACTCCTTGAAGTATCAATTTAAAGGGTTGTCATGAAACTATTTTAGCTACTTGAACTTCACAAACTTCACAAACAAAAATTTTACACTTGTTTTAAAGCTATGGTATGCTGGTGACAAGAAGGCATTTAATTGGTAACTCAACATGTTATCATTCAATCATCTAATTTCACAGAGTATGCAAAGTACAGCTCTACTGTGAAAATATGGGTTGTCTATCTTCCCGATTCCAAATCCTCTCTTTCGTCCTGTGTGTCTGTTAGCCGTCATTCTCCAGAAAGAAACCCAACCCAGACTGTTTCTCTTGCAGGGGGAGCTCCATGCCTCTCTATGGTCTTTTGGGGAGTTTTTATTGAGTCAAATAATACCGTCTGGACTAGAGTGGCCTGATTAATAGTGGCCAGTGTAGAGATGGCAGATAGATGCTTCCTTGTTAGGCTTATTCTCCAACACGTCAATTCTCCCAGTGGAAAAACTGGTATCTCGAGGGGACACCAACTCCCCAGACCACCCCGCACCCAGGGGAGCAGTCTGGCCAGATAGGAGATGGCCAATCATGCATTGTCTCCTTATACACATTCTGACACAAGATTATTTTCCCTGCATACAGTGTGTCTTGTCTGGCATTGGAACTGAAATTTAGCATTGCTTGTACAGTCCATAAAAATCAAAAAAATGAGATTGGTGGTTCCACTGATACAAACTTGACTAAAATTAAGTCTGGGATGGCACTGCAGTGCACTTTTATGACATCGCTGCTCTTTGTGTATGTGTATATAATATTGGTTGTGTCACGAATGTCAAAGTTGTGCAAAATTTGACTGCCATTGACATAAATTGGTGTAGATCAGGTAAATCAGACAAAAACGACATCAAAGCATCACAAAAATGTGATATTCATATTACAACAGATCTACACACAGGTAAGAGTCTTTCTATTGTAGGACTTCTGATTGCTGAGATAACTGGCCAGATGTCTGTCCTCTGCTTGACTAGACAAACTGTAATGCCCCTGTCTCACAAGCGTGTCGGAAGCGATTTTTTCAATGCCGCTCGATCATTTCCCGGGAATTTGGAAGAATTTACATTGGTCGCCCCATGACTGCTAACATTGGCCCTGCTCATTTACACATCTGCCCCGATCATCTAAACATCTGCCTCTGTCATTTAAAAAAACCAAGCATGGCAACACAAAAATTGTTGTCACACCGCTCACTGTTTACGGCTCACCGTCCATCGACAATTTTGATTTAATATTCACCAGTGACTGCCCAAATAGTTGCCGCTGACTTCCCTGATTGCTATTCAGTTGATTAATATGTAATGCTGTCTTCACTTCAGTGAGTTCTAATTTTAATGAGAAATAAAAGTCATGACATTACAGGCAGTAAGATTTGCTTTCACCATATAATGACACAAATCGTTCCATAACAAAAGGCA
The DNA here is from genome assembly GCA_026936325.1 of Platynereis dumerilii. Taxonomy (NCBI): domain Eukaryota; kingdom Metazoa; phylum Annelida; class Polychaeta; order Phyllodocida; family Nereididae; genus Platynereis; species Platynereis dumerilii. Next base: position 182,609,924 of record JAPTHN010000001.1, on the reverse strand, counting down.
ATTGATATCCCAACTCTCTGAAGAAAAAAGTGATTGGATCTGTTCCTGGTAATTACTCCCTCTTTCATGGTTTAAAATGTCAAAGCGTATTACATAGAAAAGGGCAATATGTCATAAATTTTCAAGAAAGCGCTTAGAAAATGTTTGTTTTATGAAGCACATTATGGTCAGTTGTTCCTGGAATATGCGCATGCCAAAAAAATACACAATTTGACAATTTCGATGTGTCAAACAAAGTGTTGGTTGTATTTAAAACAACATAACATGAAGTAAACTCAAATGATGAATCAACAATATCAAAACCAAATATATGAATATTAGTCAGAAGCAACTCTGTCCCAGTAACAGCACAGACTTGCTTCACAAGCTGATATCTCCCAGGGACCAGGTGGCCTATGATCCTGTTGGGTAAACAAGAGACGCAAAAGGTTCATAAGTAATATCACAGGTAGGCAGAGCCGCAGAGTTCACCCCTAGCCTGTCCCATAGCTTTCTGGTTTCCTTTGTCTCCCTCCCACACCCTGGGCACCTAGCCCCAGTCAGCCTTTTTGAAATTAACTTTTCCCAAGGAAGGTTTCCACTACGAGATTAACTGATTCCTAGCTGTGTCCATATTTGTGTCAAGGGTTCAGCTTAATCCCAGAATAGGACATTTATAAGCAGGCACTCCATCATTGCCGACACAGCAAGGCAACAACAGTCACTCACTTGTCCCAGCTGAAACATAGATGTTGTTTGTGCTCATCCTTCTCACTTTATTTCCAGTTGCAAGACTAAATACTCAAGCTGTCACAAATTGTTTCACCAATAAAATCTATCCCTCCGCAAGTTGTTCTGTTGTGGTTTTTGTGATACAATCACTCTCAATCTGTCATCATCTTATTGTCAGAGCAAAATAGTGCACATTATATGGGTTTGTGTAGCTTTCTTTGTTAATGCTTATTATCTTGTGAATACGATTGTCTTTGCTACTCTGAAAGCAGCATCATAATCGACTGTGCATGCCTTGAATTAAGTACAGGTTGTGATTAAATTGAGGTGTTGCTTAATGTACGACAAAGAGAACTTGTATGAATTGCACTGTGTGATGATACGAGACATGTTATTTTAACTACATGCATACAGACTGCATAATTTCCAACCTTCGCTCCTGCAAGGCATGCAGTTTTCAGCTCCCAGTCAAAGACTTTTAATTTAACAAATAAAACAAACAAAACCAAATTATTTTATGTTGTAAATTTACCTTCATACAGAAAGTGAAAACATCCCCTTTCAAATGTTTTCAGCAAAAAATGTTTAATATATCTTTGTGCATGGAGATTCAATATGTGGTAGTACAATCTTTCAGTGTGCGCTTTAAATCTCATGTGTAAGTGACAGAATCTATAGCATCAAATGCCAAAAGGCTAGACTATAGGTTTATCTCTAAATTATGATATCTGTTTTTCATCATAAACTAGACCTTCTAGGGGCCAAACATAAAAGTACCAAATCTGATTAAGGCTGCAGCAAATAAGGAGATAGCCTGTACCAACAAAGAGTTCTGAAAAGATCTGTGAGGCTTGCACACCTCTGTTTCCCTATTTAGTTTATCTTTAACTGTATTTTGCATATTGTTCGTCAATTTTGTGAGCATCAATTACAGCACCAGTTAGTGGATTGATCAAAACAGGCGAAATGTAATAAATAATAATAACAATATAACAGAAACTCAATACTCATATTACCATGAAGTGTTGCTGCAAAAGTGAATAACCAAACTTTTAAAAAACCGGTGAATGCGGCAAATCGAGAAGTGTAGAAAGATCATATAATAATGTCTTTGGTTTCCACCAACTGTCATAGAAAATTGGTCTCTACAGATCTCTGCCCAAGACATTTCCATGTGAGCCCCAGCCGTTGGGTTATGCAGCTGTCTCTTCTCCTGTGAAGTGGCCAACCAGCCGCAGCCATACCTAAGATGAAATCAACTTTTCCCAAGGAAGGTCTCCCCTTACAGCTCAACTGATGCCTTTATCTATATTTGTGTCAAGGGTGCAGATTTATTGTATTGCCCATGATCTCTGGATTCCCCAGAATAGGAGGTAAGCAGGCACTCCATCATTGCAACACAGCAAAGTGAGGTCGGTCACTCACCCGTGTCCCAACGTCTTTCATGTTCATCCTTAAATACTTTATTTCATTTGATTGGCAGCACTCATATTTATTGCTTCAAATTGTTGCTGCCACACTTTTATTATATGGTTATGGCAATGAAAACAAACGAAATTTTCATGCCAAAGCAAGCTTTGCTGTCAGTGTAGTCTGGAAGACCACATACTAGCAGATTGTATGAGTGTGTTAATGATTTGTGAGACTTGTTATTATCCAATGGCTCATCTATATGGTAGAGACGCATCTTTAAAGGGTTCATTTCTCTAAGTTTATATTTTTACGATTAAAAAAATTTCATTCTTACTATTTGTGAATGAATTGAGGATAAATTTTCATGAATTGCAGCCTTTGTCAGACGCAGATGACCACAGTGTTCTATGATCAGCCACTGGACTTCTCAGATCATAAATTATGTAACCACAGAATTCTGACACTATGAACATCCTGGAGCCGTCACCCTTTTGAGATTTAATAATGTACCTCATTACTCAATGAACAACCACATAGTGCCCAAAAAGTTTAGTTGAGAAATGTCATGACTTACAACAATTAATTTCTAATCAATTTGTAGTATGAAGTAGATGAGATATTTTTGATGATATCTTGCCAAAACAACCTTCGTTTTTCATCAATAATTCAAGGTCAGGATTTCTTACTGGTTGGTCCAGACAAGTGAACGCCCACAAGCTTTGGGACCCACTCCAATGGGAGTCAAGTTTCACAAGCACTGATTTATGGTGCCTCCTCAAATATATTTTCTGCCAATTAGGTCAGTCAGTGTGTCTAAGTATAGAGTCAGAAGTGTTCGTGCAAACTTGTGAACAGAGGAGAAATACAACTCAGTCTTCTCAGCCATGGAAGTTCAAGTAAAAAAGGCTTCATGATCAGACAGCTATATTTTTCTGCCTGAAAGTATTTTCATAAAAAACAGATTTTCATAAAACACAGATTTTCATAAAACATAGATTTTCATGAATTGCACTTTTCATAAAACACTGATTTTCATAATACAGTCATTGACAGAAATCTTGTCGCTAACACGTTTTATTGATGCTAGCGTTCATAACCTGACATGTGGTTGACTTATTTTATCAAGATATGGCTCAAATGAAAGCTAAACCCTTCCATGCCATGCTTATATGGCCATATAAAGTTTTGTCACAGTCAGAATATTCTGCAAATTAATAATGACAGTATGTCCAAAATGTGCTTGGACAGAAGTCTTGCCACTTACGAAAAGTAATGCTGAAAAATTGTCTTAAGCAATTTTAAAATACCTGAGCATTTAGGCACAGTGTAGCTAAATGAAAAGAAAAAAATATATATTTACATGACTACATGATCTCTGGGACAATTTCCTTGGGGTTTTGTAAGGAGTCAAATATAGTATCAATAACCATCACCAAAAATCATCAAAGATAGTAGATAATGCAGACAAATTCCATCCAAAGTTCATCAGTATACTTCAAGCATCACAACTTAGCAGCTGCATTTGATGCAGTTTGTGAAGAGGCACTTTTCTATTATATTATAAGAAACGAATTTAGTTTTTGCAACTTTTACAGATAACTTGTACCTTTTGGTGACAAGGGCAGAGCAGCGAATAAATAAATGTTATAATTGTCAAGAATAATGCAAATTTATGTGCATTTGGACCTTACGTGGACATGATTTATCCAGACTTGACGAAAATAAATGAAGATAATGAAAAACAGAAATACTGCCTTGGAGTGACAACATGATTGAAATGTAGAAATTTCAATGGTCCAAGATACAAATTAATTTTTAGCCTAAATTGTAGTAAACTACCATTAGCATGTAATTCTTAAGCTAAACGGTACAGCTTGTCATGGTGACCTCTCCATCTTGATTTTTTTCGCAAATGTAGAATGTCCATGTGCACCTGGACGATCGCCAGGAAATTAATTATCTCAATGTCTTCAACCCAAGTCCACCAAAATAATACAGGATGCAGGGACGATAATAATCATAATTCCAAAGATTATTGATTAGATTTGCCTGTTTTATCTGCGATATTTGAGGATTTTTTTTCCAATGAGTCCTTTTGGTACCCAATGAATATTGTCCAACAAGGTCAGGAAATCATGCAAAGTTTTTTTATTTTTATTTAGCTAATTAAATTAATTGAGACAACTTTTCGGCATTACTGTTCGGAAGTGACAAGACTTATGTCCAAGCAAATTTTGTACATGCTGTAATTATCAATTTGTAGAATATTCTAACAATGACAGAACTTTATTTCTGCAATAATTATGGTATGGAAGGGTTTAGCTTTCATTTAAGCCACATCCTCATAAAATCAGTCAACCACAAGTCAAGTTATGAACAATGATGTCTATGACATTGTGTTAGTGACAAGAATTTAGTCGATGACTGAACACAGAAGAACCAAGAAGACTGGTATGATTATTCCACTTCATGCGCTTTGATACAGAGGAGCTACCAAGTCCTGTACCGGTTAATACAACATAATGTTCCCACATTATCACTGTTTATTTGGATGAAATTTAAATTGGTAAGTGATGGGATGATGGCATTTTGTAGACGGTAACTTCAGTAGAATTCTGAGAGGAATCATTCATACCTGTAGTTGTAGTCAATTCAGATACCGTTACTTCCATATGCAGTGAAATTTTTTTGTCAGAATTTGAAATTAGTTTCCAAATGTTTCAAATCAAAGACAATAATTTTAGATTATTCCTTTACTGTCATTCAATTCATTTATATAATGTGTATTTTATTAAATACATAACCCGCTGTCAAAACTATTTCGCTGACTATACAAGTGTCATTTTCTTATCTATAGCTTTCCTCCAAACTCCTTGGATAGATGGCTCTTGATAAAATTCCTATTTCTGCGATTGAATGAGCTGTAGGTGATGACCAAGAAAAGATAACAACAAAATTCTAAGTACGTCACATGGCTTCAGGTGCAGTATCGCATTTATGCAAGATTTCAACTTGAATTTTCGGAGAAGCTGTGTGCACATCAAAGACACTGGTAATGATAAGCAGTTTATTGACCCAAAGCATTGCGAGTGGGCGTTTTCACTCCTTGAAGTATCATTTTGAAGGGTTTAGTTGTAATGAAAACTTGGATGTCAATGAACAGCAACAAAATAATGTCAGTTTTAAATGCAAAGTTCGCAAACAAGAATTTGAACCTTATTTTGCAGCAATGATATGCTGGCAACAAAAAGCTTATACTTATTCATTTAATTGTTAAATCAACACATTTCCTTTCAATTATCATTTAATTTGACAGAGTATGCAAAGTAGTCTATTGTGGAATGTTGAAATATGGCTACTCTGTCTTTCCTGATTACAAATTCCCTCTTTTGTCCTGAGTGTCTGTCAACAGTCAGTCTCCAAAATAGGCGCAACCTTCTCTGTTTCGATTGCAGGGTGCTGTCTGTCTCTCTTCAAAGTCCCTGCTTTTCCTCAAGATTACTGTTAATTCCCTCTCTTTCATGGTTTAAAATGTCAAAGCACATTATATGGAAATGCGCAATATCAATGCACAAGAAACCAGAAAGAATATGTTTTGTTTGTAAAGCACATGCTCCTGGAATATGCACATGCCAAAAGTACTTATCCAGCTTGACGATTTCTATGTCCTAAACAATGTGTTTGTTATATCTAAATCAAGATGAACTAACTTTCCAATACCAAGCTACAATATAAGATTATTTAGTCAGAAGCAAACCTATTCCGAACAAGAGCATGAAATTGCTTGACAAGCTGATATCTCACAGGGACCTATGCATGTGGCCCATAATACCAAGAGGTAAACAAGAGACCCAAAAGGATCATTAATAATATCACAGGTAGAGTTCACCCCCAGCCTGTCCCATAGCCTTCTGGTTTCTTTTGTCCCCCTCCCACGCACTGGCCACCCAGTCCCAGCCACCCCTTTGATGAAATCAACTTTTCCCAAGGAAGGTCTCCCCTCACAGCTCAACTGATGCCTTTATCTATATTTGTGTCAAGGGTGCAGATTTATTGCCCATGATCTCTGGATTCCCCAGAATAGGAGGTAAGCAGGCACTCCATCATTGCAACACAGCAGGGCGATAGCAGTCACTCACTTGTCCCAGCTGAAACATAGAAGTCGTTTATGCTCATCTTTCTCATTTTATTTCCATTTGCAAGACTCAATACTCAAGCTGTCACAAAATTGTTGCATCAAAAATATCTTCCTTTCAGCAACTTGATCCATGGATTGTTAAACAATTATTTGCTGTCTGCCAATACTTGTTTTCAGAGCAGCAATATAGGATACATTAGATGGGTTTGTAGGGCTTTATTTTGTAATCACTTTAACCCTCTGAATATACCTTAAATTAAAAAGATGCATTTGCTAGACTATGACGTTAACATGGTTGGATAATAAATACAATCTCAACTAATTGGCGCTATTGAGAAGGATGCAGTCCAAATATGCTATAATCTATTGTGTGAACCGTGTAATTTTTAAGTAATCCCAGTATATTGTAAATGCATACACATACTCTAACCACTTTGAAAGAAGTTGCAGAGAATTATTGTTTTGATAATTGATTGGTTATGTCATTAAAGCTTCTGCTGTTACATTCACATTGTGCAAGGAATCAGTGTAGTAAGTAATTTATACCATATGAACTGTACATGTACATACATGCAAAGAATCAACAACATGGCTAAATGGCATGATTTCAACAGTTTCTTGATTTAAACTCGGGGAAATTATGTTCTACTCAGCCCTGTTGTTTGCAGCCCTGATAACTTTCTCCTGGTTCTTCTGTGTATTATGCAAATCCAAACTACCAGGTGGGGGAAATAAAGGAAAATGTCACTGCCCCCCCCCCTTCATGATGGAAAAATGTGAAGGTAGTATAAAGTTGTCAGGAAAGGAGGGGGGTTGTAGGGTGTGCAATTAGAAATGGAGCCATGCAGGTATGTGTATGCCAATGAATGATCAATTGACCTGAAGCGTCAATAAATGTTAGATATGGGGTATTTAGAATGACTTGAAGGCATTTAAAGGTTGGTTTAAAAACTTGGTATGGACTTGAAATATTGGCACAGGTTGGCAAGCCAATGTAAGAAAATGAATTGGGCTACCAGGGGGATTGCTGCAGTGTGGGTGGGATGTAATGTGTGCATGTCAGTGACAGCAGGCAGTTCAAGTTTGGGCAGATAATGGTGTCGCAGTGAAGAGAAAATAAGAAGAAAATAGGTGAATGAATAATCAAAGAACACCTGTAAGATGTTGCAGAATGCAGATGTAGGTAATGTTCTTGGTATTTGCGGAAAAGTACACTGTAAACCCATGCCGTAGGTGCCATTGAAAAAGTGCCGTAAAACTGACGCTGATCTTACCGTAAATCTTTAAAAACGGTAAATTACCGTTAATTCAACAGTAAACCGTAAATGTGACATTGACTACCGCAAAACCAACAGGAATGTGCCATAAGATCAAGAAAACGGCAATTAGCCGATTACTGTTGATTTTACGGTAACTGTTACTTTTACGAAGTTGGCGTATAGGCCTAATTATGCACTACAGCAGCTTACCGTTGAAATTTTATTGCAGCAGGCCAACTGTTCTGAACCACAACACAAACAATGCTGTCAAAGCAGTTTGTTTGTTTGTTTCTGCAAACATGACTCTTGGCTGTTAACGATTTATAACAACAATCTAGACAACTTAAATCTATTGTACTTAAGTCTGCCTTAATGATATTTTCTGTCAACTCTATTGCTGGTTGAACACTGTATGAGAGACTTGAGAAGATCTCTATTCACAAAGAAATTTTAAGTTTCAAGGTAATATCACTTTAAATATACATGTGCCTATTAACACAGGAGTATCAACCTACCCAGAGAATGTTGCATTAAGTGAAAGAGGTGGGTGGGGCTGACTGCAAAATAATTAATTCAATATTAGTGCTATATATAAACAAATGAATTTTCTTGTGAAATTATACATTACTAATATGAATATTTCCAAGTACATTATTATATTGTTTTGTTATTCATTTGCTAGCCTTTTACAATATTTTTATGTACAGGAGTCTAATAGGAGGTACTGGCATAGGCGTAAGGCAGGGGGGGGGGCAGGGGGGGCCGTCGCCCCCCCCCCCTCAAAGTTTGGGAAACAGTAAGATTCGGGCAAAAAGGCTTATAAATTTAGGCAGATGATTAAGTGAAAACTATTGAAAATTAGTGATTTCCAGGCTATTTCATTTGAAATGGTATTAAATTTAGATCGTGAAATTCGGGCAAATGTCGCTCGCCCCCCCAAAATCGCGCGTCCCGTACGCCTATGGTACCGTACTGGGGTAAATTGTGCTACTCACTGGAGGTCTTTTTATGAGCAGTAGGGGAGAATGGGGTTAGTTGTACCATGGGATAAGTTGTACCACCCACTGTTAATAATCAAATGAGTTTCAATATTTTCAATGATTCAATAAAGTATTATCATTGGGGTAAATTGAATATCTGGGTGAATAAGGCAATGCCACTCATGTATTCACATTTGGTGAATGTCATTATGAGCCATGGAAAAAAAAAACTGCCAAATATAATGCTACGAAAAGCAACACTCATAAGTTCAATTTTGTTATTGAAAACTTGGAAGTACGCAGGACTGACATTCTTGTTCTCAGTCATCTGGTATTGGTATAAGATGATGTCCTTCTGATAGGATGGAGTTAAGGTGTATATCTAGATATATTTGTGTAGTCAGATTTTGAAATCTTGCATTGCTGGTTTACTTTTGACAACCAGTTTTCTCCATTGTTGGTTTATTTTTTACCACCAGTTTTCTTCAGAAAATCAATTTAGGGTAAGTAGTGTAATTTGGAGTGGATTGAGTTGTGCCAATGGCATGACATAGAATTTAATTTTTTTTAAACCTATTTTTCTCTTCATTTACTCAAAGCCTAGACATCTTGTGAAACAACTTACACTGAGAAGAAATGTTAAAAGTGTTATATCTCCCTCTTAACAATTAATTATCTGAATTTTGCAGCATTTTTGAATTTTTGTGTAAAATGGCTTATAACTGTTTAATTAGTTTCATGTAGCATATCAGCCATATGTGAACTCATGCTATATCGGAAGAAATAGGCAGAATGATAGGTTTTTATGTTTAAACTAAATCGAACAATTTTCACCATCATGTGGCACAACTTACCCCAGCACCAGGGTACTTGACCTACTTTTTTCAAACACTTGCCATGATCTTCTATATGGTCTGGTCGCCCTGAAACTCGCTTCGATTCTGGCCAATTTGTTATATCATTGATATCTAATTATCAGATTACATGATCAAGCTTTCGTTTTTTGGGAATCTCCCTGAAGCAAAAAACATTTAATGGTCTCCCGACACAGCAGCTCAATTTTATGCTCACCCTGTAAGCCTTTCATAAATTATTATCATACATTATATTAATAACACAGTTACTGTAAAGCTATTTAAAATGTCCAACCATTAAGGAACAATACTAAAACCTAAGTTTTTTTTGTAAAAATGCAATACGACAGCAATGGCAAGACATAAAATTTTGTATGTAGCCATATTGAGTGTCATTGGGTAACAAAATATAGTAAGATTTGCAAATGCACTTGGAATACTGGTCATACAATATTATGTAAAACAAGAATCCACGGATCCAAAAGCAGAGCTTAGCATTTCTGTAGGATCTGCCTTTAGAACTCGCTCTGTCCTTTCATTGGGCATGCGGGCCTGTGAATAATACACAGCTTTAGTTGATCCTCCTGCCCCTGAAAAATCAATCCATTGATTTAAAAAAGTATGTCAAGATGGAATCATTACTCATTTTTCAGCCTTAATGAGGGCTCACTGCCCTCATTTGTCATTAGATGAGGGTTTTTCTACTAATGATAGGGAAGGAAGACTGGGGAAAGTTATTTTTAGTACATTGGAATACATGTATATGGATGATGATGGTAGGCCTTAGAGAAAAGTGGGTAAAGTGGCACAACTACATGTAAGTCGCTGGTACAATTCGTTTTGTCACTTGATGGGGCAATTTGTAGCACCAACTTTATTCCAAAAAAAATCTTGTGTTTCACCCATTTCAAGGGAAGGTTTATATCCTGTATATATGCAATTATTTAGCTTAATATTAGATTAGGGACTACAGCAATGAGGCAAGGTGCACCATTGCACAAGATGAAAGATCCCTCTGACAAGGGTTGCCTGGATTGAGAATCGAACCAGTGTCCCTGAGGTCAGTAGGCCAAACATTACCACTGAGCCCTTTAAATGGATGGCATTGCCTTCTTTACTAAATTCTTCCAAAAGTGGGCTACACAAGTTGCCCTTTGGCACAACTACCCCCAGTATAAATACATTATAGTTATTGATCGACACTACTCCAAAGCTATTTCAATGTAATTGAGGATGTTTAATATTTTTTGAGAGTTTAAAAAATTTGCGGTTGCTTACAAGATTTAGGTTCCTTCACAGCGACTTAGTCTATGATATCTACTGATGTCATTAAGTTTTCAGCAAACAGCTGCCATATTATAACAATTCTTTTTGTTGTAGGGGACCTTATAAAACCAGTTAAAGTGACTACAAAATGTTGTCCTTCTGCAACCAGTCAAGATGCAGTACCATCCAAAACTCTCCTACTGAAGTCATCTTATTCCATCTGATGAGTTAGACACATAGTCGTTCCTGGCTGAAGTAAACAACTCAAGCAAATATCACCATTTCAACCCATACTTTCTCACCTCTGCCAATGACCAGCAATATTCATACAAACAATGTGTAAGTCATTTATATAAACATCATGTCAGAGTATAAGATATTTTAAACTTAATTTTTTCTGAAGAACACTGAATAAGAATATTTATTTATTTTTCCAGAAAGAGAATTGTAAGTTTGCTGCCTGAAACCAGGATGGACAGCTTTAAATTTGGATGCCATTGTGATGACTTGGTTCAGAAATATTGCCCAAATGTATTATACAATATGACATCATAAAAAGTAAAATGGTAAGTTGTGTCACTGTTTGCCTTGGGCTGATACTGTATGCCAAAATAACACAATTTTTTTCTAGGCAATCTCAATATGAGATATTAAACAGTTATCCAGTTGCAAAATCAGTGACTGATATTGAACAGGTGCTGTACGCTGATAAATAGTATGGCTTTTGGTTGCAAATGCAAAGAAAATTGCTGGAAATCAGACGTGTGAAGTTTTTGTTTCTTTTGGCATGCTTGTTTTAAACATATCTCATCATAACTCAATAACTTTTGCACCCACAATTAAGTAACATAAGCAAAATAAATAAGGCAAATGGGAGAAAAAAAATCGAAAAAAAACAGAATGTGGGAATGTGAAATGTCAATTCAATCTTTTACACATTGAACTTGCCATGCAAAAATCGGCCATGCTATATAAAATATAGCACCGATGCAGACCAGAAGTCAGATTTCTAGCATTCCATATGATATGAAAATATAGCATCTTGTGCCTCATTGAGACCGCGGAAGCGTATCACCGCCAAAGATTTTTTATTTCGGGTTTGATACAAAGAAATTTTCAATTTTCATCGGAGTGTCGGGTGTCAGGGAAGTTGAAAGTGGAGTTGAGAATTGGGAGGGCAGTTGGAAGGAGCGTTGGAAGGATATTCGGAATTGAAGATGGAAGGAGAGTTGGAAGTGAAGTTGTAAGGAGAGTCAGGGAAGGAATTTGGGAGAAAACAGGAGTCGGAGACAGGAGTTTGGGCGAGTTCAGGTAGAGTTGGGAGGGAAGTATGGAAGAGAGAATTGTTGAGAGTCAGAAGGAGGGAGTCATGGAAAGGTGGAAGAAGGGAGTCAAGAAGAGAGTTGAAAGGGACATTGTTGGAGGTCTCGATGTCGGCCTTGTTCTCAAGGTTAGCCTCGGGGCTATATTTTGATGGCCTTGGCCTTGGCTGGGTCTTGGATGCCAAATCACAGGCTTTGCCTTAGTCTCAGGTGTCGTTGGGCCAGTGTTGGAGGCCTCGAGAAGACTCATCCTCAAGACCCGTCTCTGGGTTATGTTTTGATGGCCTCTGCCTTGGCTCGGTCTCGGATGCCGAATCCTTGGCCTGGCCTTGGTCTCGGATGTTTCAACCTTGACTGCATCATTGGTAAGAGAGTCTGGAGAACCAAGTAGGGGAGAGGGGATTTTTGAAGTCAGGAGTTGAGGTTGAGTCGTGAGGTGCATCAGGATTAGGGAGTTATTGAGTTGCAAGAAGGAAATCAGGGAGAGTTGGGAGTTTTGAGTTTGGTGTCCCCTCCCGACAATCCCAACTACTGACTCTACCCAACTCCCGACTCTCCCCTAGCCCCTGACTCTTTCAAATTCCTTCTCCAACTCAGACTCTTTACTCCATCCTCCCAAATCTCAAATGCCTCCTCCTGACTCTCCCTCTTCTCCCAACTCTCCTCACAACTCTCACTCCCTGACTCTCCTGACAACTCTGTCTGACCCCTCTTCCAAACTCTCCTTCTGACTCTCCTCTTGTTTCCTCCTTTCAACCTCCTCCAAACTTTCCCTGACTCCCTCATCCCTACATTTTCCTGACTCTGCTCGACTCTATACTCTCCTTTAACCCCTTTTGCTTTTTTGCTGAGATGGAAAGGTTTTTGCATTATGCCAAAATTTGATTAAACCAAAAGCTTCTTGGATTAAAGTTTTTCATTTGAACCAAAACCCCTTTTTTGTTTATTGATTTTACTTAAAAAGTATTTTATATGAAAAAGGTTCCTGCTTTAGGTTTGACTGCAAAGTGCTCAACTCCTCCTCCTGACTCTCCCAAATTTCCTTCTTCCAACATTCAACAACTCACTCTTCCAGACTAACCTCCATACTCCTGACTCTCCCCAGTTTCCTTCATCTGAATCCAGTGATGGAATAGGGGGGGCGGAGTTCAAGGGAGCTGAGTTCCCTTGATAAAGAAAGAGGGTGAGCTATGACCTGCTACAGCTCCCCCAATCATCAGAAGAAACAAATAATTATCATGTTCACTTTTTCGGTCCTCCAGGTAGGCCTAATTTTAGCCAAAAATAAACCCTGGTTTGGAATTTTTCTCCCTTTTAAAAATTTAGAATGGCGCGCCTGTGCCGCGACAGCTGATAGCTCCCCTGACAAAAAATGTTCCATTTCCATCACTGTCTGACTCTCAACAACTCTCTCCTCCCGACTGCCTTCCTGACTTTCCATGAAACTCTTCCCAACTCCCTTCCTCCAAAATTTGCTTCCCTCCTCCCGATAACTCCCAGCACTCTCCAACTCCCTCCTCCCCCAGACTTATCAACTCCCGCGACTGACTCCTCTTTTGATTCCCCCTATGTCCTGCCAACTTTACCCAACTCCTCCTTCCTGATACCCCCCCCTCCTGAATCTCCCCTACTCCCTTCTAGCAACTCTTCCACTCGCTTTTCCTGACTTGCCCTTCAATCCCAACTCCTTATGACTCTCCCAGATTCTCCCCAAATCCATCCTCCAAACTCGCCTTCTGACTCCCCTCCCAACTCTCCATGTGACTTCTCTCTCAACTTTCCTCCACCGCATCCTCCCGATTACCAAACCCCAGACTGCATCCTCCTGACTCTCCCCAGCTGCCTCCTCATATCTGTTCCCAACTCATTTCTCTTGACTATTCCTGCTTTTTTGCTAAGACTAAAAGTTATATCAAAAATTTAATCTTGAATAAAACCTAAAGGGTTTCGGATTTTACTCAAAAAGTTTTTATAGATTAAATAAAAAAGATTTTTGGTTCAAAAGAAAAAACTCTGGGATTAAACAAAAAGATATTTCGATAAAAATCAAAATGTTTTTTGTTTCATATGAAAAACTCTTTAAATTAGACAAAGGTTTTCGGATTACACCAAATCTTTTATTTGACTAAATGAAAAAGGCTTTTGAATTTCAACCAAAAAGCTATTGGAATAACCCGAGCAATTTTGGATTAAACCAAAAGGTTTTTCATAAATTAAAAAGTTTTTGGTTTAAACAAGATGTTTTTGGAATAAACCGAAAATAAGAAATATCATTGGCAGTAATACACCTCCGTACTGCACATTGAGTCATCGGTTCTTGTTGTTTATTTTTTCAGATAACTCAAACATTGTCAATCTCATGCATATAAGTAATAAAGCTACGGTATTCAGCTTTCTTGGTATCGAATGTCAGTGGTACTGTTCTCTCTTGAGCGTTTTTCCTTGATGGAAACAAGCGTAACTTTAAAATTTCCAAATTACCCAATACTTTACAAAATGCATAATGCATATCAAAACTATTACCCAGTGAAGAATTCATTATTATATATTTAGAATAATTAAATTTTATGAGCACCCCTCGCATACTAAATTTTTATATGGTTTAACATACGCACTCTCTCCTGCTAATTATATAATCAATTATGAACCCTTCTTATAAAATTGACCTAAGAGGAATGTGTCACTTTTCTGAGAATGACAAACAACACGTATATAAATTGTACATTTACTTGTCATTATGTTTGCACATTTCAGGAACCAGGCGACAGAAAAGAGAGATCCATTGCTTCGAAGTTTGGAGGCAAACCAAAAGAAGAAAAAAAAATCCATTTTGACCCAGGAAAGATCCAATGGACAAAATTTCAATTTCATCTTAAAAAAATATTCTTTTAGACTTTTGGATGAATTAGAAATAAAACCAAAATTTAAAATTTATTTCAATAATTGTTTTTTTGTTTATATCAGCTAATAAATGTGTACTTATGACAAGCTTTCTTTTGTGTTTGATTCTTTCTCAAATGATAATGTTGCAATAAAGTATGAGGCTAAAAATGATCAATGCATAAAGCAGAAATTAACGGTAATTCCCTGAAAGAGCGAAGGTGACATCTGGTGAACTGCAATCACAGGCGAACAACAGCATTAGTGAGGATAGCCAGCCAATTAATTTGAATTACCTTGCAATGAATATACATATTGATAATTCATAAGGGATATTCACTGAAATTAAAATCTGTAGTATGCTTAAATTTTTTATATGAATGTACTGATCACACATTCCATTAAATTTACGGCATCTTGCTGTCATCCCTACAGTAGCTTTTTTAAATTTGCAGTTAAATTAAGGCAATATTGCCGTAACATGACGTAACGGCATAATTTTCAATTTACGGCAGCTTACTGTTAAGGCAAAGTGTACGGCAATTTGCCGTTAGCATAAAATTACAGCTACGGCATCAAATTACGGCATGAGAGTGTTAAATTTACAGCAACTTGTCGTAAATTGAATAACGGCATTACCGTTGATTTCACGGCAAGTTACCGGCTAATTTGCTGCCGGTAATGCCGTTAAACCAACGGTTTCGGTTTTAGAGTGTACCAATACAAAGAGATGTGAAAGTTGAATAGGAGAGTTGTAGTGAATGCCTTTTTAATGGATGAAGTTTGAGCTGTCCCACTGAGATATAAAAACAGATACATATATATATAGGCCTATGTATATTTATATTTTGAACGTCCATTGGTCCAAAAGACAGAGACATATTTCTAACAAGCTCTGTTTGCACAAACACTCCTACACACTGGCAGACCTATAACTGGCAGGAAATGCAATCGAGGAGGCACCATAAATCAACGCTTGTGAAACTTGACTCCCATTGGAGTGGGATCCAAAGCTTGTGGGTGGTCACTTGCCCCAACCAACCAGTTGAAAGTTCCTGGCTTGAATCATTCAGGAAAAACAAAAGGTAGCATAAGCAGAAGGTCATCACCACTCTGAGGTTCTTTGTCTTTTCAGCAACTATTTGCTTGTTGTGTTATCTTGCTAACTTTTTCAGGCCTTCGTGATTGCAGATTTGGAATTGTCAAGGGTGCTGATGCAAGCATTATTGGGTATAACATATATTTTTCGATTTTAGCGGGCAGGATGAATCAGGAAAGTAATAGCATTTTTTTTTTTCTTGAGTTGATGCCCAGTGCCATAATTTCTGAAATTAACCACTGCGTCAGTTATATTTTGCAGTACAAAATAATGTTTGGTCATGAAGTTGCAACAATGTCTCACAGCAAGGGTGCCAATGTTGATCTGCAACTGATCTAGTGTATTTTGAAAATACACTAGATCAGTTGCAGATAAATACACTAGATCAGTTGCAGATCAACATTGGCACTCTTGCTGTGAGACATTGTTGCAACTTCATGACCGAACATTGGCTAGTCACACTGAAACATCGCTGCCTAATGGAATGCGACAACTCAACTTCCTCACAACTTGTGTGCTTCTAGACTTTGTCTGGTGCTTATCATAAACTGCATGCTGAATCGATCTCTCGCTAAGATGTGCATGACACTAATAACTCTTTTAGTGCTTGCTTTTGCACTGAATTGCTTAATCAGCCAGGTGAATTTTCATTCCTGGATTATATTAATGAGTAGACTGCAATAAGCCAATTTATGCTCATCTTAGACATTCTTTGCCAAGGCTCAAAATGGCAGCACCATTACTGCAATTGGGTTTCAAAATTATCATCACTGTTATATTCTAATAAGAAGGTGTTTTTTCACGTGAAACTGATAATTGTAGAATTAGAATAGATTGTCTAAACACCATTATTTGTGATTGGTTCGCTCAACTTATGTAAGAATGTCAGAAAAAATATAAATCTACAAAACAACAAAACTAAATCAAAAGCTATTCATTGTTTATATCTGTGATTTAAGGCTCAATGTCTGTATTGAAACTTGAAATGTCCAATGAGAAGTCTAGAAAACTATGAAGTCACATATTTTGGCACTGATTAAAATTCTTTTTTTTTCATTATTTACGATAATTAATTGATTGGCTGTTTGTAACTTTCAGTTTTGTTTTGCAGAGTAGTGTTCTGAATCATCACAGTTGTATTCCAGTCAAGGTTGAGATCATCCCCCAGAAAATCATCAGGTGGTTCAGACCTGCAGTGTTGATTACTGATGCAGCAGTATGAATCACTAAGCAACGGACTAGCTGGTCATGAGGCCTACCTAAATGGCTCTCAAGAGGTTCCGTTGGACAAGTGTCTGTGCCTTTGAAAATATCAAATTTGTGTTCAAAGGTTTCAGAGCCACAATGGCCTTCATCAGGAATGAATAATATTTTGATTAATCAGTTTGCTGTTTTATACATTAATGGGTTTTTGATCAAGTCATAAAATGATAATCCTAGAAAGTCATAAGTGCTAACTATTCAGCAACTTTGCTGATGACAACAGTGTCATTTTCTTCTTTATATCTGCCTTCCTAACTCCTTAATCACAAATATAGTTCTTGATAAAATTATCATTCCTGTGTCTTAAATTAGCTGCTGGTGCTGATTAAGAAAGGATAACATCAACATTCAGAAGTAAGTCTCTTCACTTCAAATGCAATGTCGAATTAATGCTAAATTTCAACTTGAATTCTTGGAGAAGCTGTGCAGTGTGCACACATCAAAGACACCGGTAATGATAAGCAGTTTGTTGACCCAAAGCATTGCGAGTGGGTGTTTTCACTCCTTGAAGTATCAATTTAAAGGGTTTTACTTAAACTAACATATCAATGATTGTCAATAAAGTTACTTCATAAACAAACATGTATCAGGACCACATGTGACTTTATATGATTTTTTAAAGCAAGTACTGTAGCAAGCAGAAGGATATAACCCTTTGGTGGGAGAACTTGTTGATGACATGCTTTTAAAATATGTTGGGAAAATCATTTTCTCGCAAGCTTTTATGATGTATTGGCGAAAGTTCAAAGTCTGCCAAACATCAGTGGATCTGCCTTTGGGCAATTCCGTAAAGTCTGATTCACGGATTTCACATTTTAGCAGCTTGTGTAGCCCTACCATTACACCTCAGCTATTTCTTTGTTATCTGGGCATGAGGCCAAGTAATAGGGGTACCAGACAAGCCACCAACCAAAGCTCCAAGTATAACAGGAGCTGACCTACAAGTCAAATATCATGGTGTCGGACGTACATCACACGGTGTACGTCCGACACCATGAAATTTGGCAATAGCTCAACTCCTGTTACACTTGGAGCTTTGGTTGGTGGCTTGTCTGATACCCCTATTACCTGGCCTCATGCCCAGATAACAAAGAAATAGCTGAGGTGTAATGGTAGGGCTACACAAGCTGCTAAAATGTGAAATCCGTGAATCGGACTTTACGGAATTGCCCCTTTATTAAACTTTTATATTTTTGGCTTAAATGGCATTTCAGTGAAGGTCTGAGTTCTCATTGCTCTGGCTGCTGTGCAACTTTTTCCAAGCTGGTAACTGCTTGAGGCCTTACATCCATGTTTTACAGATTTCAGTGTTTATTAGCCCACTTTTATAAAAGGTTTCTTAATTTCCCTTTGTTTGGGTATTTTCAATGCAACTTGCGCTTAGCACTTATTTTATGTTGCACGAACCCACTGACTTGGGGTGGGTTGTATCTGAATGACATACAGTACAATCCGAAATAAAATACAACTACCTAATCAGGAAGGAAGAATCAGCCACTACTTCACCATTTCACACCTTTTGGCTACCCGTGAATCACTCGCTACCTTTACTTACTTGAAACTACCTTTTAAAATTACATTAAAATAATCTCCACCACCCCCATTGTGTTCGATTCATTTGATATTGTGCTCCTTTGCTAATTACCATTACATTGGCAGCTCTCTTAACAGAGTTCTAAATATTGGCAAAGGTTGTTGTGAGGAGTCAAAGTAGTTGTAAGGAGATTTGGGGTGTGGAGGAGAAAGGAGGGCAAAATAGGTAAAAAGTGGACTTCTGACAGAAAACGTTCTTATTTTATTTTGGATTGTACTGTATAATGGCCATTCAAGACTCTTCAAAATCTTTTTTTGGCACGACTAAATTTATCGATAAGTCATATTGATGCCCATTGTTAGATCAATTTCTTTACAAAATACATTAATGAACGTGATAGCCCAGCATCCTTCAAACCATGTCAAGTTGCATTATTCTCTGACTCCTAATTTTGTAGTTATATTATCTGAATATAAATTTTAGTGTAAAATCTGGATCTGAACCCTGCACATACATTGTCTCCCTATATATATTCTGACACCAGATTTTTGTACCCATGTAATCCTTCTTTCTTTATTGATTATTTTCAAATTGAATGCACTTTGCAGAGGTTTTGCAGAGAATGCACAGAAGGATTAACCATTAAGACAGGTCTAACTTGCACCAAGAACATAGCATTTCTATGCCATTTTCTTTCTGTCACCCTATTCTTCAGTCTGCAGATCCAGACAGGTCATGAATGACAATTTTACTTGTCCAGTGTGGCTCTATAAAAAGTGTATTATCGCCCTGCTCAATATCCCTCTACATGCATATTTTTATTTACACTTTCATACATAAGCTACTGTAGAGTCTAGACAGTTCTGTTTAGTGTGACTTCACTGACTTCACCGCAAGTGAAACTGTTTCGGCCTGGCCAATCTTTCGATCGATTTCTTTACAAATAACTTTGACCTAGTCTTTTATCACCAAAGCGTACAAAAAACCTGAAGATATATTTTGGAAGAATACATTTAAGTTAAACATCATGTACACATCATCATTACATAATTTATATTGAACGATTGCTGTTTTCTTTTAAGAATAGTAACAAGCATTTCTAAATTTGAATTGAAGTGAAACATTGTTGAACTAGACATAAAAATTAATTCTGGCCCACTACTGATTATTTTAAACAGATATGATTTAATGCCTGCCAACTCACAGACTCATGGTGCTTGCAGGAAGAGCACATGTGTCACCACTGAATACGAAACTTCAATCGAGTAACATTCCAAGACAATGAACAAAAGACCCATTGATGCTTTTACTGTGAAGCCTGCGATTTAACAACCGTCAAAGTGCGGTTTCTTCAGAGAGCTGACCCAGAAATGTTCATTTAGAAAGTGGTTTTCTTAAAATTATGTCAACATCTTTTCATTGGCTAACAACCTACCAACACATGTCTGTGCATAGGAGAATATGGATCAACATTTTGCACACCCTGGCAATTATTCTGCCTGATCATATAACCAAGTTAGGAGCATCAAATATACACATGCCTGACCTGTTTAATCATTTTAACGCAAGCAATTGCAGATGATGTGGTCTACTTCTCCTTGTTGGTGTGGGTGGATTTGCAAATGTCACAACGATGAACTATCCACTTCCATGAATCCTTATGTTTTTAGTGAGAAATTTAAGTCACGACATTACAGGTAAGCAGAACATGTCTCATATCAGACTCAGACTCAGAATGTATTTTACTAAATTACTTCTGATATTTTGGCTCGTTATATTAAAAAAAACAGTTCTAAACAGATTACACAATCCATGTAATAATGTTTTCATTTCAAGACCTGTTTTTTTTTTATAACGAGCCAAAATATCAGAAGTAATGTAGTAAAATAACTTTAGGCCAACATGTAATTTGTGAATTAAAACAAGCGGGCTCTAGAGGTAATGTCATCTGAGGGAAATAGCAATGACGTAATTGACGTTGTTATTTCCCTGGGCATGTTTAGTATTATTGGAGACAATACATAACATGGCTGGTCATGGAATACAGATAAATATTACACTGTAAAATTTGAAATTTTGAGTTAGCTCAAATGATTGAGTGAGATGGTTGCACAATTTGTTTGAGCCATGATAGCTTGCCGTTTTGAGTAATGATAATCTTTATGTTGTTATAACTTGCAAACAACAAGCTATCTTGGCTCAAAGGAATTGTGCAACCATCTCACTCAATCAATTAAGCTAACTCAAAATTCAAAATTTACAGTGTAGGGTCAGAAGACCTCTTAAAGGCTAGAAAAAAGCCGATAGCAAGGGGCCACCTAAATTACCGTCTAAAAATAAATCATTACATCATATAGTCTATAGAAATATTAGCAACAAAAAGAATGAAGAAATAACATTAAATATTGATGATAGGCTGTAAAAAAAAAAGTTTACTTGATGGTTTGTGGTGTGACTGGAGGAGGAGGAGCATGTGATGTGTAATGACATTTGATAGTCCATATAACAACAAAGAAATCGATATTTACACACTAATAATTTTTAGATTTTAAATGAAATATTTAATTTTGAGAACATATGAAACAATCACTGTTACTATAGTAGGTAGTGTAACAGTAACTGTTAATCAAGCAATTTTTCACATATATCTTGAAACCTATGTAGCTGTGAGTAAAAATTGTATCCTTAATTGATTTAGTCATATTACTATAGATTCTTGGGAGCCTGGTTGTCTTGCAAATGCATGCCTTACTCTTGGAATAGGTAGGAGTGGTTGACTTGCCAACCTCGTTGCCTACCTTGGATGATCCTGCTCATTCTGTTCAACCAGGGACAACAGGGACTCCGGAAGTATTCCATTATTTATAAAGTAACTAGTAGTCATGATGTAGTGTGCATACAGTGGGGAAAATAAGTATTTCATCCCCCTACCATTTTTTCTGTTGTGGGCGCTTACGCTTGCTCCAAAACTCTGAAATTTCTCAGGTAGGTCTGGTCCAACATTAGAAGACAGGTAATGCTAAAAAATTAAGTGAAAGACTCGGAAGCATTATGTAATATATTTGCATAAGAATCTCAACAGTCTTTGGATATAAGTATTTGACCCTTCTTTTTCGAAGGTTTTATTAATAGAATTTTACAAAACAAAAACTTGGAAAACAACCACAACTGAAATTTATTGCAATCAAAACCTATTTCAAATGTTTTCCCCAATTTCATTCAGCTTTTTATGGCCTCAATTACCCCTCCTATAATTTTTTGGTAATTTCTTCATTTTGAAGATGCGCAGTTGAAAAAAAATGTATCCTGAGACACTAAACAGGCACCCCATGATCTGTTATACCAATGATCTGTTATGAAGAAGGTGCTCGGCTGGCTGGCAGACTGTCAGCTAGGATTCTTCCAGCTGGCAAAATTGTCAGTTAGAGGTCAATTTTCGGTGTTCAACTAATGAAATTTGCTGTCAGGTAATGAGAAAGCAGTTGAGGTGGCTGGCTGGGGAAAAAATATGCAGATCAGCTGGCTGGGAGGTGCTGAATGACGCCTGGGCTAGCTGGCAACCCAGCTGGTAGCATAACAGATATTTTTTCCCAGTTGCATAAGAAAATGAATGTAAGTGTCACAAAATATGTGCAACAAAGACCTCACAATGATATGGCCATTATAAGAACACGCAGTCATGAGGTGCCCCTGACACTAGAAACATAATTTTTGACTGACACTAGCCCGGTCTTGGGACCTGCTTTTTCAGAAATATGGTATGATCAAGCTCTTATGATGAAATTAATCTGTCATTGAAATACAGGAAATGCATGAGGGCACTGATGAGGGCGGTCATTCACTTGTTCTGATGTCTTTTGTGTTCATCCTTCATATGCGTATTTTACTTCTATGTAAACTACAGCACAACAACTCAAAATAAAGTACGACTACCCAAGTAGGAAGGAAGAATCTGCCACTAATTATACCAACTCTTTTCAAACTCCATCACCCTGTTGCGGTTGATTTCTTTGATATTGTGCCCATCGCTAACTGCAATTACTTTGCCTGCTGTTTTTGAAATGGGGACACAATTGTAGTGAGGAGTCAAAGGTAGTTGCAAGGAGATTTGGGTAGAAGAGTAGAAAGGAGGACAACATAGGTAAACAGAGGACTCCTGACAGAAAATGTTCTTACTTTATTTTAGGCTGTACCGTAATATGGGGTGAATCGGGACAGAATTGGCCGTTTTTCTGTCATAGCATGGTCACAAATCAACTCAGATATCAAAATATTATGTCAAAATGTGTCTGAGCATAATATCTCGGTATCCCTAGGAGCTTGAAATGATATCTTGAATTGCTGAGGCTCAGGGCCAAAAAAACCACTGTCCCAATTCACCCCATATACTTTGGGGTGAATCGGGACAGTCCATTATTTCCACAATCAATACATCCCACCTTCCCTAAGTGATAACATCTTGTGAGTAAATATTAGAAAATATGTTCCAAATGCCAAAAATATATTTTGAGAAAAATCTGAAATCAATTTCATTAATATTATGCAAATTTAAGAAAATGTGATAAATGACAGAAAAATATGGAAAACTATTGTTTTCTGCTCATTTCGCAGGTGATTGTGAATTCTGGACTAAATCCACTATAAATGATACTAAGTTCAATAATATTCATTTAAAGACCATGCTAGTACATTCAAATGAAAATTGATATGGTATACTTTTTATTATTCCTCAAACTTTGCCACTGACCTGGATCTGAACCCTTGACCAAACCTATATAATTCCTTTTCAGGTCTAGTATTCTGGTCCCCTGACCCTACTTTAAATTGAAAAATGGTTCCTGTGAGTTATTTTGGCTCTTGTATTTAGACTTTTTATGGTACAAGCAAAGTTTTGCCACTTTATGAAAGTGCTAATTCTGCGGGCGCAAATTAAAAGTGCTCCAGCGCCGTTGCGCCTTCAGGTAGAAGTATGAAAATTCATCACAATTTTAACTAGAATGTATTCTAATAGTGTGCCAAAAATCAAATCTCTAAAGCAAATGGAAGTTGGTGTTTTTTGAATGAATATAATGATGGTCTGTTCTGTCCCGATTCACCCCAGTGTCCCGATTCACCCCATATTACGGTACTGTACTTATTGCTACGAAACTGCTGCTGCAATGTATTTTTACCACAAATTTTGTTGTTGTGCTTATGAAAAAATATCGCCAGTTGAGAAATCTTTAAATCAGGAAGTGTTAGAATGAGGAAATTTAGTGTTGAGATAGATAGATTGATATTTATTTTCACCAAATCTTGTACACACAACAACTGATATATAAAACATTAACATTATTTTAACAATATGCTTTGGTGAGGGGATGCACAAGAGTTGTCAGAACTATATCTAATTGTGCATCCCACAATTAGGATTACTTATATGTAAAATTTAACCATATATATACGAGGGGTGTTCAGGAAGTTCTGACCAATTTTTGTAGCAGACCTTTCTCTTTGACGTACTTGAATGAAATGTTCAAAGTACAAAATTCAGGTGTATGGCCATTGATTCTGAAAATATTACATCCGTAGCCAATGTTTAACTGACTTTTCTGTTGCCATGGAAACGTCAACTTGGTGTAGGCAGCGCAGCTACATTTTTCAAACAAAACTCAATGTTTTAGCTGTGTAAATTGCAATAGAATTTATTGAGTATACAGACTTAATTGTGAACATAGCTGTTCATCAACAGCTTCACAATGCTTCAAAGTACTCTCCTTGCCATGAAACATATTTTTGCATCCTTTCAATCCATTTGGTGAAGCAATTTTCAAAGTACTAACTTGGAAAAGCCCAGGAAATGGCATGTCACATGTCCTGATTTGCAGCACATCTTTCACCTCCCAGCTCATCTTTTAGATTGGGGAATAAGCAAAAGTCACATGGTGCTAAAAATTTAATCATCATTGAGGTGTCTTGAAATGCTGTCCTGGTGAGATCATGGGTTTGAGTACCATTCTTCTCTGTGAGAACTCACAATTTGATTGAAGCTCTTTGAGAGCATTTCGGGTCCATGTCAAATGCTCATCCAAAATCACTCTTTACAGTGCAAAAATCAGGTTTAAATGGCTAAACAATGGATTGGCACAAAATTGTGATGTCATAAAGTTACTATCACATTTATCAGTACAGGTCTGCAGTCCTTTTCAACATAATTTTACTATTTATTTCAGGGAAAACACAATGCTAGGTTCACTAGAAAAATTAGCTGCGCTGGGTACCCCTTGTTGCCGTTTCCATGGCAACAAAATAACAACTTAAATATATTGTACCAGAAAGGTGCTTAGCCATTTTTTGCGTTGATACCTCAAGATGCATTCCTGAAAAGTTGAAGACTCTAGCTTAAATATAAGTGTCTCTCAGAAAAATTGGTCAGAACTTTCTGAACGCCCCTCGTATATGACATAAAATGCAGGGATATAAGAAAAGAAGAAACTTGCTGCCAGTACCTTAATACATTTCGATTTTTTGTTTTGCGAATAACTTACTAAATGACTTAACATTTTCTTTAATTTTCAATTTAGTGTTGATTCAGTTACCAAAATAGGTTTGGGTTTAGTATGATTGGATAGACCTTTCAACCTCTAGTCACCTATATGACGAACTTGCTAATTGCATTGCACTTGATTTCATTGAATGTGTTCAAATGAAGACATTCTCTCTTTGGGAGAGGAACCATCAATTTGGATACAGTTTTATTTTATTTTTTTTATTTCAAATATCTTTTAAAAGGGTAAAACCGGGTCAGCAAGGCTGTTTTAAAACCGGGCCCTTTACTTCCATGCACCTGATTGCACCATGTAATTTTTTTAAATTAGTTTCCAGAGGTTTGAAATCAAAGCCTATATCTTAAGACTTCCATTTAAGAGATTATTAGTTAACTATTATTTAATTAACAAAAGTATTGTATACATGCAAAGATTATTTTGTTGATTATATCAAGCAACATCAAAAAATTTTGCTGACTACAGAAATTACGTTTTCTTATTTTTATCAGGTCTCCAAACTACTTGGATGGATAATAGTTCTTGATAAAATTCAGGACTATTCCTTGTATTGAAACTTTGATATCAATGAAGGACCACAAACTAATTAAGTTACATGAACTTCACAAACAAGAATTTGACCATGCACACTTACTTTAAAGGCATGGTATGCCAGTAACGAGAGGTTTATTAATTGACTGGTTAAATCAATATCATCATTTGATAATCATTTTGTTTGTGTTGCATTGTATTGTATTGTATTAAAGATCAGTCATGCACTGTAGTACAGAGAATGCTGAGTAGCTCTACTCTGAAAACATGGTTTGTCTGTCTTTCCTGCTTTGATACTCTTTCTTCGGACCGGTGTGTCTGTACACAGTCCATTCTCCCCAGAGAAGTCCCAAGCCAGACCGTTTCTCTCACAGGGGTGCTCTCTGCCTCTCCATTGTCCTTTGGGGGATTTTGATAGAATCCATTAAGACCGTGCGGACTAGGCAGGCCCGGTTAAATGTAGCCAGTGTAGAGATGGCAGATAGATACTTCCTTGTTAGGCTTATTCTCCAACACGTCCATTCACTCAGCAGAAAAACTGGTATTTCGAGGGGACACCAACTCCGAGACCAAGCCGCACCCAGGGGAGCAGTATGACAATGCAGGGGATGGCCAATTGTACATTGTCTCCTTATACACATTCTGACACAAAATTATTGTCCTTGCGCAATTCTTCTTTCTTTATTGTTTATTTACAAACACACTTCACAGAGCTTTGCATAGAATGCACATTAGGATTAACCATTTAGAGAGTTCTGATTAGTACCAAGGAGATAGCTATTCTCTGCCTGCTCCTTTTTTCACCCAATTCTTCAGTCTGCAGACCCAGACAGGTCATGAATGACAATTGCACTTCTCCACCAAAAGTACATTTTTTGTTATGCTCAATATCCCTCTATATTTCTTGTTTATACTTTCATCCTCAGCTGCGTGAAACAAGTCTCCTTGAGGCTTGACCTTCCTGCAAACAATGCTGCTTGAACCTGGCCCATCTTTTGATCAATTTCGTTATAACTTTGACCAAGAACTTAGTAAAACAAACCAAATTATTTATTCTGGAAGACAAATATTTAAATTATCCATCATATATACATATATATATACATTATATTTACATAATTTATATTGGTTGACTACTTATATATTTTACTTAAAAAATTGTTAATACATGTAAACAATAACTATTTTTCAAATAATTATTTGAAAGATTGTTCAGTCAGACCTAAATAGTTTCAGAAACCAAGACATTTACAAAGGGTGTGTTTAGCTTAGGGCAGATTTCACGAAAAAGCTGCAAAATCACTTACCACAACTTGTCCACAAGTTACATTAGCACAATACTGATAAGGTCAGACATAATCGATTCGTAGATTCTCAGATTTTCTCAGGGTGCTTCTTTTGAGTATAGCTGGCAGGACAAAAAAAAGCTGAATTCTAGATCTTTTATTGTGTCAATCCATTAAATAAAATCATGGGTAAACAATCTTTTCTGTTGGATTGGTAGGTCAGAGTAGCTAAAAATATGGCCTTGTGCTAATGTAACAACGATGAATGATGAAGGACGGAATTTTTTATGCTGATCCTACTGCAATATGAATGAAGTTACCAGCAGGGTACCACCCCTGGCCTGCTCTTGGGAGACCTTGCTTTCATTTCAGAAAAAAGTTGAGATCTAATCATGTGTTTTTTAATGTATTTTTTATGCACACATTTTGCTAATGTAACGCTATGAAATGGACGGATGCAAAATAGCAGTTACATTAGCAATAAAGAAAGAGGTACCACACCCAGTCATTTATGTTTTTGGTGATGTATATAGGCAAATAAGACACGTTTTTCAATAAAATATTATAATTTCATGTTTGAAATTGGCATAAGTAGTGAGAACACAGAAAAATTTCCATGTAAAAGTTGCTAATGTAACCTCAGTGTCCTTGGACGGAATCGAGTTACATTAGCAGTCTTTTTTTATTTTTCATTTTTTTCAAGTTTTATAATGACCAAGACAATTAGAAATGGTTCCAAAATAATTTTCAAGATGTTTTTTATCAATCACATACCATTACATTTTCCTGAATTGGTTTTAGCAGATTCCACAGAGTGCCAAAGTGAGCATGTCTGATCACCAGTAAGTTTGGCCGTCCAAAATTGTCCTCAAGAGGGATAAAAAGTTATCTTTTTAAGAGGAAAAAGCTACATATTTGAGGAAAAATTTATTGATATTTATTCATTACCTCACAGATGTACTTAGTAACAGGTTTACTTGCTTCAGGAAGCAACAGAGAGATAACAAAAGGGTTGGAAAGTTTAAGGTACCTTTTAAGAGCGCTTTTCGTGAAATCTGCCTTAGATAGAAATGTTCATTTTGAGAGTGGCTATCTTAAAATAATGTGAGCAACTTTTCATACAGTGCCGCCTGTAAGTAAGTGAAACGCATGACATTGTGCCATTGCATCAATGCTAAACATCCTCAGCCAAACTGCTCGTGGAGGCATGAATTCTCATCGGATGAAACGGAAACAAAGTGGGTCATAAAGGCCGATATGTGAGGCATGCGGGAAAAAAATAGCAGCCAATTTTCTTTGCTGTAGTCGGAGTTAGGTATGGGTCAAAGTCTTTGATAAGTAAGTGAACCACCCTTCCCTATGTTTTAACATTGGGCCTGCGTTTCACTTACTTATCAAAGACTTTGACCCATAGCTAACTCCAACTACAGCAAAGAAAATTGGCTGCTATTTTTATCCCACGTGCCTCTCATATCGGCCTTTATGACCCAAAATGTTTTCCTCTCATCGGATGAGAATTCGTCCTTCCAGAAGCATTTTGGTTAAGGATGTTTAACATTGATGCAATGGCACAATATCATGCGTTTCACTTACTTACAGGCGGCACTGTATGCTAGCAGCCCGTTAACACATGCATGTGCATGGAGGGATATGGATCAATTGCGCACCTTGGCAATTATTTTGCCTGATCAAATTAACATGTTGTGAGCCTCAAATATAAGCCATCATACGCCCGACCTGTTTAATAATTTCGACGCAAGCATTGGTAGATGATGTGGTCTACTTCTCCATGTTGTTTTCGTGGATTTGGAAATGTCACAGTGATGAATACTCCACTAAAATGAATTCCAATTTTAATGAGATAAAAATCGTGACATTAAAGACAAGTGCAGTTTATTTTCACCACATAATGGCACATATTGTTCCTCTCATGACAAAATGGCACCTGATTTACCAACATTTCTAAAAAATAGAACACTATTTCTCTCCTAGGGGGTGTAGCTGTCTTTCCTGTTCATCATTTCCTTGTATTACTTCCTCTCTCATATTTATAAAATATCTGTCAATATTATACTGTATAGAAAAGGGCAATATCATTATTATATATAGCATTGACCCATGATAAAGGATAACACAAATGGCAGTCGAGCAGGTTTGTGGAAGTGTAGAATGAGTCTCACAAAATGTGTGAGAGATGTCTGACAGGAAGAATATATGGACAGTAAACAGCATTTTCATTATATGTCGGGGGGGGGGGGTCGACCATTTTGATTCTGTGTTAATGAAATAACTTCTTGGCTAGTTTTGGTGAAACAAAAGAAACAGTCTTAGGCAGTCGTAGAAAAAAAGATTTTTAACATGGTTTTGTTTGATTTAGAAATTAATAAGTGAGGTCGTCATGCAGACGCCGAAAATAAATAATGACTGTCGGTGTCACTGTGAAAGCGAAATATTAAGGTCACAGCTGGCAGTTCTTGAATGAAGAAATATGGCTGCCAAAATGGCCGGCACACAATGGCTGCCATTTTGGATTTCACAAGATGTTCCTGATCCATACCCATAGGCTAATACCTGCACCAAATTTCATAACTCTAAGCGAAATATTATGGTCACAGTGGGCAGTTGAAGAATGAAGAAAGATGGCCGCCACAAAATGGCAGCCATTTTGGATTTCACAACATGTTCCCAAGCAATACCCACAGGGCAATAGCTGTACCAAATTTCATAACTGTAAGCGGAATACATGTATTAAGGTCACAGTGGCCAGTTCAAGAATGGCTGCCAAAATGGCCGCCACAAAATGGCAGCCTTCTTGGATTTCTCCACATAATCCCAACCAATACCCACAGGCCAATATCTGTACCAAATTTCATAACTGTAAGTGAAATGCTAATGTCACTAATGGACACTTACAGAAACCTTAACCGGGATAGCAGTGTCACCACATGGCGATTTTAACTAATTAGTTGTAATTAGCAAAACTAATGAGATTTGAGGTTAATCGTTGCATGGTTGAAATGTGAATTCAAGAGTTTGGAGGTAAGATTCAGAGTATTATTAGTTGATAGGAAAAAGCTTTATGGTTGAGATGATATAGTTTCTTCAAAAATATATATATAGGATGTCAGTTAAAACCTGCCGAGGCTGCTTTACTTGTTTTATTTTCAAATTTGAACTCATCCTCTTAAATGATATTTTGGTCATTATACTAAATCAAGAATACTCACAGTTTGAATCAACAATTCCAAGACCAAATGTTCCCACATGAGTATGTAGTGAGAAGCAACTTTCAACATTGTCTAAATAAGAGCATCTTGCTTCACAAGCTGATACATATAACAGGGACTAATCCAGGTGGCCCATAATACCATGAGGTAAACAAGTGACAAAAAAGGATGACTAATAATATCACAAGTAGTCAGAGTTCACCTCTGGTTTCTTTTGTCCCCCTCCCACGCACTGGCCACCCAGCCCCAGCCACCCCTTTGATGAAATTTACTTTTTCCAAGGAAGGTCTCCCCTTACAGCTCAACTGATGCCTTCATCTATATTTGTGTCAAGGGTGCAGATTTATTGCCCAATGATCTCTGGATTCTCCAGAATAGGAGGTAGGCAGGCACTCCATCATTGCAACACAACAAGGCGATGGCAGTCACTCACTTGTCCCAGCTGGAAAATAGATGTCGTTTATGCTCATCCTTCTCACTTTATTTCCATTTGCAAGACTCAATTCTCAAGAAGCTGTCAGATATTGCTGCACCAAAAAATATTCTTCCTTTCTGCAATTTGTTCCCATGTGGTTGTGTAAAACAATCATTCCCAATCTGTCCTCATACATGTTATTGTCAGATTGTTAATTGGGGCACTTTAGATCAGTTTGCATGGCTTTTTTGTTAATACCTTTTGAATATGATTACTTAGTTATTCTGAAAGCAGTATGATAATCAATCATACATGATTGGGGTCAAGTCCCGTATGTAATTAAAAAAGTATTGCTTTATGTATGACTAGTATTGTTTACCTGGTCCAGGTTAATTACTGTATATCAATTATTCTTTTATCACATCTGTATTCTGCCCATAGCATTAATTACATGATGTTGCGATTCCGGGAGTACGCAACGCCTCCTACGCCCTCTAGTGAGCTTTGCTAATGCCATATCACAACAACAGCACTTCATTCGAGGGGCAATTTAAAAAAATTAACACTCAATTACAAGGGTAACCTCTGTTTTCACACCTGAATATTTCAAGTCAATAAATTTCCACATGATTTTGTTCCGGCAAGTGGCCTAGCCATGTTTGAACCTACTATTTTGGTATTCAATTCAACATAAAAGTTGTTGTTCAAAGCCATCTCCTTCAGTTTGTTATACAAAATTAAATATTCGGTTGTGCTCTTTGTCTTGCGTGTCTTCAGCCACAATTGGGTAGAAGTTGTAGCATCATTTTCAACGTTCAAGTTTGTTTCGTGATTTGAAGACTCACCCTGCATGGACAGAAAATGTAAGTAGGAATGGCACTGTACGGAAATAAAGTTATTTTCACTACACGGGTTATACTCCAAGCCACATGAATACAGACTGGCCAAACTTCCAACTTTGACTGCAGTAAAACAGTCATCAGCTCCTTGTCAAGACCTATAAACAAATAAAGCAATTTTAACATGTTTACATCTTCAATTTATCTTCATACAGATGGTGAAAACATTCACTTTCAAGTGTTTTTAGCAAATATCTGTTTATGATCCTTTGAAGTACAATGTAGTATTGGCTTCTCTTGGTGTGTACTTTCAATCTCACATGTCACGGACAGCAACTTGTCATTACTGCAGCTTCGGGGATACTACTTAATTTCTGTTGGTAAGTCATGCAGTGCACATGGTGGAGTTTGTATTTATCTTAAAGAACGTTATGATTATAACATTATTTTAGACATGTCTTCTAGATTCTGGGATGGCCAGTTAATAGAAGCTATACAATGTAGTAAAGGATAAATATGACATAAATAAGAAATTAGTTATAGGCAATTTCTACAGACTTCCTCGTCCTAATTATGAGAATATTTATAACTTTATCGATGATATAAATGCTATCTTTGATAAACTTAGAAAATGTATGCATGTTGCTATTACAGGGGATTTCAATATAAACTTATTGAATGTGAAACAAAACAAATCTGTTTGTGATTTTCTAAATAATGTGATGTCTAATGGCTATCTACCAAAGATTACTGTCCCTACTCGTGTCACCCAGCGCAATGGAACACTAATAGACAATTTTTTTGTAAAATTCTCAGATGATTTCTCTGACTCAATTGCAGCTGTGTTATTAAGTGACATTTCAGATCACTTGCCATATTTTCTTTCCTTGAAGTACATCAAGTGCAATGAATACAACATGAAATATATTAAAACCTATTCTAGCAGTCCCAAACAATTTGAAAAACTTAAACATGATATAAATAGCTTAGTAGTAACAGAAAAACTTAATCTAGTGACTATCCAAAAGAATTCCTTATATATGACATTCCAAATTCTGATATTAATGATATCGTTAATGAATTTAATAAATATCAGGTTGAAATTGGTCCAAAATTAGCATAAAATATCGATACTCCAAGAAATAAATCATTTAAAAGCTATTTGAATAACCGAGTAAAATCAACGTTCTCATTTAAAATGGTAGGAACTGAAGATGTTATAAAGACAATAGATTTTTTAAAACCCAAAACTAGTTGTGGACAGGAGAAAATAACTTAAAAATTACTGAAATTCATCAAAAACGAAACAGCTTGGCCTTTGATGCAAATTTTTAACCAGGTTTTTCAAAGCGCTATATTTCAGGACTCCATGAAAATTGCAAAAGTTATACCACTGTACAAAAAGAATGAAAAAAATCTCTTCAGCAATTATCGCCCTGTTTCCATTCTGTCTAGTGTGTAAAAGGTCTTCAAAAAGATAATGCATAATCAAATTTATGAATATTTTAATAACTTTAATCTTTTTTATGCGAGTCAGTATGGATTTAGAAGCAACCATTCTACAGAATATGCTGCAATGGAATTGGTTGAAAGAATAATTGGTGAAATGGATAACAATAACATACCAATAAATATCTTCATGGACTTATCGAAGGCATTTGACACACTGGACCATCAAATTTTATTTCACAAATTGGAATATTATGGTTTGAGGGGTAAATCCTTAGAACTATTAAAGTGCTATTTAAGTGACAGGAAGCAATTCGTAGAAATTGACAGTGTACAATCAGACCTAATGAATATTACTTGTGGTGTCCCACAGGGATCTATCCTTGGCCCTTTACTACTTATAATTTATCTAAACGATCTACCATCCATTACAACCAACTTAAAGGCTCTTATTTATGCAGATGAAACCACTTTATTTGCTACCTTGAACAATAACAACTTCAATATATTTGAAAGCGAAATTAACCAAGAATTAAAGTCAATTACATGTACTACCTGGTTAAAGTTAAACAAATTGTCTTTGAATATTGAGAAGTCAAAGACCATGCTGTTTCATACGATAAACAGACAAGTTGAAACACCAGACATCTATTTTTGATGATATCAAAATTGACTTTGTTGATGAATTTAACTTCCTTGGTCTTTTTCTAGACAAAAACTGAAAATGGAATTCTCATGTAAATCTCATATCCAAAAAGATTAGTAAAACCATAGGAATAACGACAAAGTTAAAGAAATTCCTGCCACTTAATGCATTGCTAAATATCTATAATGCACTGATTTTACCCCACCTGCATTATTGTTCCTCAATTTGGGGGTGGCAATCGCAATATTTAGTTAAACTTCAGAAAAAAGCAATACGTGTTATAACTAACAGCAAGTACAATGCCCATACAAGTATGTTATTTAAACAGTTAAAGACCCTCAAAATCCAAGATATATGTGCACTGCATGACTACAAATTAATAAATGGTTTAACTCCTATATTTTTTTTACGTCACTGGATCCCTTTGCAGCTGTTAATCATAACTACAACACCAGACATGCAACTGACTTGCGCCTGCCCACTGTGAGACATGAATTCGCAAGAAATGGCATCAGGTACTGGTTTCCAAAATTTTATAATAATATGCCTGATCTCTTCAAACAAAAAATATTTACACATAGTTTTCTAGGTTGTAAATCTTATATTAAAAATTACTTCTGTGATTAATTTTTCACAGTTTCTTATAAATTGGATGGTCTCCTTTTCTAGCGATCAAACATAAGTATTAATATTCTATTGAAGTGTTTCATTTTATCTTTCTTTCAAAATTTTCTAATATTACCAGCCTCTGTACCAATATATTGTGAATGAGGTAAACAACAGGGCCTCCTCTACAGCGGCATAATTTTGGCTTAGAGGGGGTCCTGTAGCTTGTTTTTATACAATTTTGATATTTCGTTATAAAGGATGTTTGATATGAGCTACGAATAAAAGATCTGAATCTGAAAATCTGAAGTGATAGAATCTACAGCATCATACCAAAACACTCTATTAGGTTTATATCTAAATAACGATGCTGTCTGTTTTTCATCATAAACTAGTCCTACATCTGGGCCAAACATAAAAGTACCAAATCAGATTAAGGGTGCAGCAAAATAACAAGATTGCAAAAGAATTGTGAAAAGTACTGTAAGGATTTTACACCATTGTCACCCTATTTAGTTTATCTCTAATGTACTCTGCAATTGCATAGCTTGTCGTTCACGTAGCAGAACTTTGTTGTTTGATTGAGCAGCCTTGCCTAAATAAATGGTGATGGTGTAAATAAATGAATGCTTTATGAATCAATGTATTCTACCATGATGTGTGTGCATGCTTGGACTTCTTATCAGTACCTGAGTAGGCTATTTAAAGAAATACATGTACTTGGTTTGTGTCAAAATCTTTGATGTGTTAAGTTTGTAAAATGTGGTGGGTGTTTTTTTGTTGTCAATGGTTGTAATTTTTCTCTTTTCTATCTGTGGAAACACTTGGTCTGTCGAGCTGTCTCAGTTTGCCGTTTTAGGTGGTTTCTTGTGCTTAGAAGCCAAAGCACCTTTCTTCATTTGTCGTTCAAGTGACAGCTTTGTTCCTAGGGCATAAGGCGAGGATGCTTGACTTTGTCTGATCTTTTTGCAGGGTGATGTGCATTAGTTTGATTCAGGCTATTTAACATTTTTTGCTGTCTTAGGTTGGTCTCGGTTAAGGCATTGTTCAAAAGACATCCGTGAAAAGACTCCCATTAAGTTGAATCCTTCTCTGTGGTGACAAACGTAAAACTGGTCTCGGGAAATCCGCTTCTTGACTAATTTTGACAATGATCTGTTCTACAATGCACTTGGTTTCGGGAAACGATATCCTTGTGTCAATCTGTAGTTGAACAGTAAATTTTTTCTTCCTTGAAGACTAACCAGTTGTGGTTAAACGCAGGGTGGTCTTCTCTACAATTAACACAATGTGAGGGCCTTAAGCATAGTTTCACATCTCTCGTGTGAGTATAATCTCGATCAACACAATCAGCGCAAGTTGTTGACCATCTACATGTTGTTAGGATATATCCATACAATAGTCAATTAAGAATGCATTTTAGGTTGAGAAAGAGTGGCCAAACAGTGATGGTTCTGAAACTTATAGTGGCAATTGAAAGCATGATATTTCAGGAGAAGTGATCACAGTACAAGCAAATAACAACATATCAGAAACTCAATACTCATATTATCATGTGTTGCTGCAAAAGTAAATCATCTTTAAAGTTTCAAGAATATGATAAATGGGGCGAGCCCAAGAAAAATCATGTAATGATCGGTGTGTTTTCAACCAACTATCCCTGAAGTTTAAATTATTGTCTACAAGTCTCTCCGCATGACATTTTCAGGTGAGCCTCGTCATCTGTTTATGCAAGTGTCACCCAATTTCAGACATACCTAAGATGAAATTAATTTTTCCCAAGGAAGTTCTCCCTTTCTCAAATGATTCCATTATCTATATTTGTGTTAATGACCTCTGGATTCCCCAGAATAGGAGGTAAGCAGGCATTCCTTCATTGCATAACCAACACAGTGAGCTTAGAACTTTGCAGTGAGAAACAGGCAAGATATTCAAAGAAAGCCAAATTTATAGTAACAACTACGAACCAACTTCTGAGGTGTGATGATTTCTATGTGATGTCATATTTGTTTTTCCTGAATAATTTAAGCCAGTATACTAGAAACTTCAGACTAGCTAGTCTGAACAAGTGACCACCTACACTTAACTTTGGGTTGGTCGGGACAAGTAACCAGAAACAAGCTTTTGGTCCCACTCCAATTAGTTCTTGGCCTGGGTGTTATTTGTGTGACCAAGAGAGGGAGAGCGTTTGACTTCATATTCTATTACTATTTTGTCTGGCCTTCAAAAAAATTAGGGTAGACATCTGGCGGCATGGCAGGTTAGGAGAAATCCAAGATGGCCGCCAACATGGCTGCCACGATGAGAAAAATGGGTTAAATTGCTCACAGTGACACTACAGACTTGTTTAATACATCAAAATAGGGGATTTCTGGGCTGCTGAGTCCAACTACGTACAAATGAAACCTCTTGCTGCATTTTCTTTGGAGATAATCAGGATGGCAGCTAAATTAGACCAACATGGCTGCCGTAAATGGCAAGTGCCAAACATTTTTAACAACAAATACTACACAGGCATGTTATACACCAAAACAGAGATTTCACAAACAAGAAATTGACCGTGCACACTTACTTTAAAGGCATGGTATGCCAGTAACAAGAAGTTTATTAATTGAATGGTTAAATAAATATAATTATCATTTGATAATCATTTTTTGAGTTGTATTGTATTGTATAGTATATATACTATCAGTCATGTACTGTAGTACAGAGTATACATGCTGAGTAGCTCTACTCTGAAAACATGGTTTGTCTGTCTTTCCTGCTTTCATACTCTCTCTTTGGGTCGGTGTTTCTGTACACATGGTCCATTTTCCCAAGAGAAGTCGAACCCAGACCGTTTCTCTCACAGAGGTGCTTTTGTCTCTCCATGGTCTTTTGGGGGGTTTTGATAGAATCCAATAAGACCGTCCGGTTAAATGTAGCCAGTGTAGAGATGGCAGATAGATGCTTCCTTGTTAGGCTTATTCTCCAGCACGTCCATTCTCTCGGTGGAAAAACTGGTATCTCGAGGGGCCACCAACTCCGAGACCAAGCCGCACCCAGGGGAGCAGTATGACAATGCAGGGGATGGCCAATCGTACATTGTCTCCTTATACACATTCTGACACAAGATTATTGTCCTTGCACAATTCTTCTTTCTTTATTGTTTATTTACAAACACACTTCACGGAGCTTTGCATAGAATGCACATTAGGATTAACCATTTAGAGAGTTCTGATTAGTACCAAGGAGATAGCTATTCTCTGTCTGCTCCTTTTTTCACCCAATTCTTCAGTCTGCAGACCCAGACATGAATGACAATTGCACTTCTCGAGTGCAGCTCCACCAAAAGTAAATTTTTTGTTATGCTCAATATCCCTATATATATCTTGTTGTTTATACTTTCATACCCAAGCTGTGGCAAACAACTCTGCTTGAGGCATGACCTTCCTGCAAACAATGCTGCTTGAACCTGGCCCATCTTTTGATCAATTTCCTTATAACTTTAACCAAGAGCTTAGTAAAACAAACCAAATTATTTATTCTGGAAGACAAATATTTAAATTATCCATCATATTACACTCCTGGGCAACAAAAATGGCCCTTTATAGAATTTCATATTGTTTCAATACAAAACCGCAAGACCAATTTCCTATCATTCAATCAATAGCAATTTTATCGTAGCATGGAAATGCTTCCCCTTTGAATTTTGATGTTACTCTAATTGTACAGAAATTCAGTAACACAGAGGAGCCTTGGAAAGCAGTGAAATTTGAACAGAAAAAATGGACATTTTGCGGTGCAAAAAGTTGTCAAGAAGTGTAGCCAAAAAATTGCGCTGCTTAAAAATTTTAATTATAACACAATTCCACACTAGATAATGTTGTTATTGATTGACTGACAGGAAATGAAGCTTTGTTGTAGTGTATTTCCCACAAAAATCAAAGCATATTGAAAGGAAGTAAATTCTATGAAGGTCCATTTTTTTTGCCCAGGAGTGTATATATAGGGTTGCTTATATGACCAAAATTTTACTGGCATCCTCTTCAAAAGTTGTGTATGGTAGTTAGAAACACTTCTGTACCATTTTTTTGTGGATCAGATTTTTCTTTCCGGAGCCTACCCTCACATTTATATGATGACGTTTTTTAGGCGTTTTTGCTGTATTTCGGCCTGTGAAATATATATATTTTCTTGTATATTTCAATTTTCATCAATGTTTTCATCAATGTTTAACATAGAGCACCACCTGGGAGGTACTGACTACCATCTTCTTGTTTTACATGCACTTCCTGAGGTGTTTGCACCTTTTGCTGTAGTGTTACTCTTGTGTTGAATCAAAATATTCAATATTTTGACTCTTTTGAAGGCTTAATACCAAATATTGTGTAATCATAATTATGCATCATAGCAGAATTTCATTAGGTTAACTAAAATGATTCCAGCTGGAGATTTGACACATTATATACATGTACTTGTTGATAACTGGATTCTAGCAGCTGCATCTCGGCACTTCTCCGAAATGAAGCATGCTTGAAGCAGGATTATATCCACTCAATCTCTGTGATAACCAAACAATACGACAGCATTTATTTATTTTTCATGCAATCTCTAGTTTTTGCAAGTTGGTTTTAGCAAAAGTGGTAGCCTGCCTATTTGAATGACTGTTAGATATATATACATGATGTGCTATGCAGGATGCTGGCCAGCTAGACCTCTTTGAGTGTTCTGGCTTCGTAGATAATTCATGCCTTTGAGTAGCTTATAGTATGATTTGTATGATATATAATTTTAATAGTTGTACCAAATAAACAAATAATAAGTTGTGGTCTGATGAGTTTTGAACCTCCAGAAATGAAACTCTAGCTGATATATCAAAGGCTGATTAAACTTAAAATCACTTCCTCTCAGACTCAGACAATATAATACAAATGCAGTTCTGAATCTGGCCATACACGATGATGCAGAATTGATGTTTTAACATAGGTCTATGTGTTAAAACACAACAGTTTAAATTCCAATTCATTAGTGAGGACCACAGAATATTTTCAGATGTGTACACTGTACAGTTATTGCATCGGGGATTGTATTGGATTGAGATGATAGGCTACACGTTGTTCAACAGGTACAATACTTCTCAATTTCCCATAGACACTTCAAAACAATATATAGCCCTCATTACACATTGTAAGACTTTTTTTTCTCAATTGTTTCACATAGCCTATGCTAATTTGTTCCTGGCAGATGAGAGATATCCCATCAGTTTGTATTTTCAAAGTGAAACTATAAATGAACAGTTTGAACACTGCCATTCACATGAAACTCCATATTCCATCGTTGAAAATTGCTAAGCTGCAAGTTAACATGTATATTTGTCAAAGAAATACATTGAACTTCCACTGACACTTATGAATAGGGTTGTTTATATAAAAACTATTTTGTCGTTGGAAGTCTGGCATCCTCTCCAAAAGTTGCGGAATATAATAAATATTGAGCCCAGAAAAAAAAAATTTTGAAAATATGTTTAAATCCGGAGCCTACCCTCACATTTATGGGGACATGTTTTTCCCTAATTTTCGCTATTTCGCGCTTTTTGACGTTTTTTCATATTCATTCTTGCTGATGAATATACACCAAAATTTAGTTCATATGGTGATTGTTCTAATCAATAATGAAGTCATACATAAGTAATTACTAGAAATGAAAGTCAACAGGGCCTATTCTAGTCACCAATACTGAGTAATAACAGGTCAAAATCTGCTCCATTTAAGCTCGGAAGTAATATCTTACTTGTGCTATGCTTATTTTTGATTATCAGTTATTTTGATACATTTGCCTGTTCACTGTATTGAATTCATCCATAATTCATTACATAAGATATAGAATTTATGAACATATGCTTATATAACACTTTGGAAGTGTTCAGTTGGCAGCCATGTTGGTTTTAAGATTAAAACTAATAAAAACATGTTTGATGCCATATCTTGGAGATGAACTTACTTTGTCTAGTTATAATTCCATTGGCTATACCCCCATTGCTAAGTTCAAGGTACTAAATACACTACCTGTTAGAAGAGGTTGGGTTGAAACAGTGAAATTATTGGAATGTTCAACATGGCTAGATGGATAATACATATTCCAGCATATAATCTGGGAACCAAATAGGCAAAGAAATTATTGCTGTGGCTGCACCCCTAAAAGCATAGATCTATATTGTCAAGATAGCTTGTACTATAAGTTGAAGAGAATAGTACCCATGGATACTGAATTGGATTTATAAAAAGGTGAAAAATTAAACTTTTTAAAAAATATTTGTTTACTTTTATGGTAGGTAACAAACAATAGTTCCACTGTATAATGCTAAAACTGTTTTTGCAGTCTTTTAAAAGCACAATTTGATCCAGCATTTTCATAATAGGGTTGCTTATATGACCAAAATTTTACTGGCATCCTCTTCAAAAGTTGTGTATGGTAGTTAGAAACACTTCTGTACCATTTTTTTGTGGATCAGATTTTTCTTTCCGGAGCCTACCCTCACATTTATATGATGACGTTTTTTAGGCGTTTTTGCTGTATTTCGGCCTGTGAAATATATATATTTTCTTGTATATTTCAATTTTCATCAATGTTTTCATCAATGTTTAACATAGAGCACCACCTGGGAGGTACTGACTACCATCTTCTTGTTTTATATGCACTTCCTGAGGTGTTTGCACCTTTTGCTGTAGTGTTACTCTTGTGTTGAATCAAAATATTCAATATTTTGACTCTTTTGAAGGCTTAATACCAAATATTGTGTAATCATAATTATGCATCATAGCAGAATTTCATTAGGTTAACTAAAATGATTCCAGCTGGAGATTTGACACATTATATACATGTACTTGTTGATAA
The DNA here is from genome assembly GCA_026936325.1 of Platynereis dumerilii. Lineage (NCBI taxonomy): Eukaryota > Metazoa > Annelida > Polychaeta > Phyllodocida > Nereididae > Platynereis > Platynereis dumerilii. Next base: position 182,568,785 of record JAPTHN010000001.1, on the reverse strand, counting down.
CTGGATTCTAGCAGCTGCATCTCGGCACTTCTCCGAAATGAAGCATGCTTGAAGCAGGATTATATCCACTCAATCTCTGTGATAACCAAACAATACGACAGCATTTATTTATTTTTCATGCAATCTCTAGTTTTTGCAAGTTGGTTTTAGCAAAAGTGGTAGCCTGCCTATTTGAATGACTGTTAGATATATATACATGATGTGCTATGCAGGATGCTGGCCAGCTAGACCTCTTTGAGTGTTCTGGCTTCGTAGATAATTCATGCCTTTGAGTAGCTTATAGTATGATTTGTATGATATATAATTTTAATAGTTGTACCAAATAAACAAATAATAAGTTGTGGTCTGATGAGTTTTGAACCTCCAGAAATGAAACTCTAGCTGATATATCAAAGGCTGATTAAACTTAAAATCACTTCCTCTCAGACTCAGACAATATAATACAAATGCAGTTCTGAATCTGGCCATACACGATGATGCAGAATTGATGTTTTAACATAGGTCTATGTGTTAAAACACAACAGTTTAAATTCCAATTCATTAGTGAGGACCACAGAATATTTTCAGATGTGTACACTGTACAGTTATTGCATCGGGGATTGTATTGGATTGAGATGATAGGCTACACGTTGTTCAACAGGTACAATACTTCTCAATTTCCCATAGACACTTCAAAACAATATATAGCCCTCATTACACATTGTAAGACTTTTTTTTCTCAATTGTTTCACATAGCCTATGCTAATTTGTTCCTGGCAGATGAGAGATATCCCATCAGTTTGTATTTTCAAAGTGAAACTATAAATGAACAGTTTGAACACTGCCATTCACATGAAACTCCATATTCCATCGTTGAAAATTGCTAAGCTGCAAGTTAACATGTATATTTGTCAAAGAAATACATTGAACTTCCACTGACACTTATGAAAATGCTGGATCAAATTGTGCTTTTAAAAGACTGCAAAAACAGTTTTAGCATTATACAGTGGAACTATTGTTTGTTACCTACCATAAAAGTAAACAAATATTTTTTAAAAAGTTTAATTTTTCACCTTTTTATAAATCCAATTCAGTATCCATGGGTACTATTCTCTTCAACTTATAGTACAAGCTATCTTGACAATATAGATCTATGCTTTTAGGGGTGCAGCCACAGCAATAATTTCTTTGCCTATTTGGTTCCCAGATTATATGCTGGAATATGTATTATCCATCTAGCCATGTTGAACATTCCAATAATTTCACTGTTTCAACCCAACCTCTTCTAACAGGTAGTGTATTTAGTACCTTGAACTTAGCAATGGGGGTATAGCCAATGGAATTATAACTAGACAAAGTAAGTTCATCTCCAAGATATGGCATCAAACATGTTTTTATTAGTTTTAATCTTAAAACCAACATGGCTGCCAACTGAACACTTCCAAAGTGTTATATAAGCATATGTTCATAAATTCTATATCTTATGTAATGAATTATGGATGAATTCAATACAGTGAACAGGCAAATGTATCAAAATAACTGATAATCAAAAATAAGCATAGCACAAGTAAGATATTACTTCCGAGCTTAAATGGAGCAGATTTTGACCTGTTATTACTCAGTATTGGTGACTAGAATAGGCCCTGTTGACTTTCATTTCTAGTAATTACTTATGTATGACTTCATTATTGATTAGAACAATCACCATATGAACTAAATTTTGGTGTATATTCATCAGCAAGAATGAATATGAAAAAACGTCAAAAAGCGCGAAATAGTGAAAATTAGGGAAAAACATGTCCCCATAAATGTGAGGGTAGGCTCCGGATTTAAACATATTTTCAAAATTTTTTTTTTCTGGGCTCAATATTTATTATATTCCGCAACTTTTGGAGAGGATGCCAGACTTCCAACGACAAAATAGTTTTTATATAAACAACCCTAGTATATATATATATACATTATACTTAGATAATTTATGTTATTTGACTACTTATATTTTTTACTTAAAAAACTGTTAATAAACAATAACTTTTTCTCAAGTTATTTTTTGAAAGATTGTTCAGCCAGACCAAAACAAATAATTCAGAAACCAAGACATTTACAAAGGGTGTGTTTAGCTAAGATAGAAATGTTCATTTTGAAAGCGGCTTTCTTAAAATAATGTGAGCAACTTTTCATATGCTAACAGCCCGTTAACACATGCATGTGCATGGAGGGATATGGATCAATTGCGCATCTTGGCAATTATTTTGCCTGATCAAATTTCCATGTTGTGAGCCTCAAATATAAGCCATCATACGCCCGACCTGTTTAATAATTTCGACGCAAGCATTGGTAAATGATGTGGTCTACTTCTCCATGTTGGTTTGCGTGGATTTGGAAATGTCACAGTGATGAATACTCCACTGACATGAATTCCAATTTTAATGAGATAAAAATCGTGACATTAAAGACAAGTGCAGTTTCTTTTCACCACATAATGGCACATATTGTTCCTCTCATGACAAAATGGCACCTGATTTACCAACATTTCTAAAAAATAGAACACTATTTCTCTCCTAGGGGGTGTAGCTGTCTTTCCTGTTCATCATTTCCTTGTATTACTTCCTCTCTCATATTTTAAAATACCTGTCAATATTATACTGTAATGTCAGTTAAAACCTGCCTAGGCTGCTGTACTTGTTTTATTTTCAAATTTGAACTCATCTCTTAAATGATATTTTGGTCATTAATTTCAATCAAGAATACTCAGTTTGAATCAACAATTCCAAGACCGAATGTTCCCACATGAGTATTTAGTGAAAAGCAACTTTTAACATTGTCTCAATAAGAGCATAAACTTGTAAGCTGACACCTTACAAGGACTAATCCAGGTGGCCCATAATACCATGAGGTAAACAAGTGACAAAAAAGGATCATTAATAATATCACAAGTAGTCAGGGTTCACCTCTGGTTTCTTTTGCCCCCCTCCCACGCACTGGCCACCCAGCTCCAGCCACCCCTTTGATGAAATTTACTTTTCCCAAGGAAGAGCTCCCCTTACAACTCAACTGATGCCTTTATCTATATTTGTGTCAAGGGTGCAGATTTATTGCCCATGATCTCTGGATTCTCCAGAATAGGAGGTAAGCAGGCACTCCATCATTGCAACACAGCAAGGCGATGGCAGTCACTCACTTGTCCCAGCTGGAAAATAGATGTCGTTTATGCTCATCCGTCTCACTTTATTTCCATTTGCAAGACTCAATATTCAAGCTGTCAGATATTGCTGCACCAAAAAAATTCTTCCTTTCTGCAATTTGTTCTCATGTGGTTGTGTAAAACAATCATTCCCAGTCTGTCATCATACATATATGGACTGAAGAGCTTCTCGTATACAGGATCTGCAGCAGACAAAAAAGAATCCATCTAAGAAATCAAGACCTTAACTTAACACTAGATGGCAGTCCAATAGAACAAACTGATTGTATGAAATATCTAGGCTTATCAATTGATTATAATTTGAGATATGATGTATACTTAAATGAACTTGTCAACAAAATTAGCAGGGCAACAGGTGTCCTCCGCCGAGCCTCTAGGTTTGTTAATCAAGCCACAAGACTAACACTCTACAATACCCTAATACTTCCTCATTTGGACTATTGTAGTACAATTTGGGGTAACAATTTATCAAAGGGTGATATTAAGAGGCTCCAAAGACTACAAAATTGTGCGATGAGAATAATTTTAGAATGCGATCGCATGACCCGCACCAAGTATATGCTAAGTACTCTAAAGTGGCTCAGTGTGGAGCAACGGCTTCTGTACAACACTGGATGCCTCATCTGGAAGATCATAAACCGAGAAACACCACCATACTTGAACAATGCAGTGCGCGCTGCAGGAGCAGTCCACAGCCATGGAACGCGCTCATCAACAGACAACAACCTGTTCATTGAACAGGGTCACAACAAATCGCTCGGAGTCCATGGCAGCAAATGCTGGAATAGCATACCAGCTAACATCAGAAGTGCGTCGTCATTCAGAACTTTTAAAACTGAATACCTAAAATATCTAAGGTCTGAAATTGAATGATACTATTGTCGCTACATTTAAATTGTTTTTAATGTGAAGCCGTACTTGTTCTAATATATATGCTTTTATTATAATATGTTTTAATCTACTCATAATTTCTATTTTAATATCTATTTTTAACTATATATAGTGGTTTATCACAATTGTCAAATTTTTAATACTTGAATGTGTTACGTCTGTTTACTCATGTTCATGCGGGCTCCAAGCCTCAACAGAATGTACTCTTCTGAATTTGGATACCCAATAAAACTTGTAAACTTGTAAACTTGTAAGGAGCGAGACTCTGGAATCGTCTGTCAAATGACATTAAAAGTGCAGAAAACCTAAACAATTTTAAAGATAAGATAAGAAACGTAGACTTGATAAGTCTAAATAACAGACTATGATTGCCAAACCCTGTTTCATATAATTATATGTTTTATCTCATTTTATGTCGGTGATAATTAATCATTTACTTTGTTGTTTACTCATTTATTTGACTTATTTTTGTCTGTTATTATTTTTCATTTATATGTATTTTTAAAAGTTTTTTATTTTATGTTGTTGCTTTTAAATTTCGGTGACAATAGTCTTATGTTTTTGATTAATGTAATTTGTTTTAAAAACCGAAAAGAAATAAAGATTGTCTATATCTATGTCTATGTTATTGTCATATTGCTAATTGGGGCACTTTAGATCAGTTTGCGTGGCTTTTTTTGTTAATACCTTTTGAATATGATTACTTTGCTATTCTGAAAGCAGTATGACAATCAATCATGCATGATTGGGGTCAAGTCCCGTATGTAATTCAAAAAGTATTGCTCTATGTATGACTAGTATTGTTTACCTGGTCCAGGTTAATTATTGTATATCAATTATTCTTTTATCACATCTGTATTCTGCCCATAGCATTAATTACATGATCTTGCAATTCCGGGAGTACGCAATGCCTCCCACGCCCTCTAGTGAGCATTGCTGATGCCGCATCACAACAACAGCGCTTCATTCGAGGGGCAATTAAAAAAAATTAATACTCAATTACAAGGGTAACCTCTGTTTTCAAACCTGAATATTTCAAGTCAATAAATTTTCACAGGATTTTGTCTCGGCAAGTGGCCTAGCCATGTTTGAACCTACTACCTTGGGATTCAATTCAACATAAAAGTTGGTGTTCAAAGCCATCTCCTTCAGTTTGTTATACACAATTAAATATTCGGTTGTGCTCTTTGTCTTGCGTGTCTTCAGCCACAATTGGGTAGAAGTTGTAGCATCATTTTCAACATTCAAGTTTGTTTCATGATTTGAAGACTCACCCTGCATGGTCTGAAAGTATCAGTATGAATGGTACTGTATGGAAATAAAGTTATTTTCACTACATGGGTTATACTCCTAGTCACATGAATACAGACTGGCCCAACTTCCAACATTGACTGCAGTAAATCAGTCATCAGCTCCTTGTCAAGACCTATAAACAAATAAAGCAATTTTAACATGTTTACATCTTCAATTTATCTTCATACAGATGGTGAAAACATTCACTTTCAAGTGTTTTTAGCAAATATCTGTTTATGATCCTTTGAAGTACAATGTGGTATTGGCTTCTTTTGGTGTGTACTTTCAATCTCACATGTCACGGACAGCAACTTGTCATTACTGCAGCTTCGGGGATACCACTTAATTTCTGTTCATAAGTCATGCAGTGCACATGGTGGAGTTTGTATTTATCTTAATGAACGTTATGATTATAACATTATTTTAAAATTTAGACATTTCTTCTAAATTCTGGAATGGCCAGTTGATAGAAGCTATAGTAAAGGATAAATATGACATAAATAAGAAATTAGGTATAGGCAATTTCTACAGACTTCCTCGTCCTAATTATGAGAAAATTTATAACTTTATCGATTATATAAAATTATAAATGCTATCTTTGATAAACTTAGAATATTTATGCATGTTGCTATTACAGGGGATTTCAATATAAACTTATTGAAAGTGAAACAAAATAAATCTGTTAGTGATTTTCTAAATAATGTGATGTCTAATGGCTATCTACCAAAGATTACTGTCCCTACTCATCTCACCCAGCGCAATGTAACACTAATAGACAATTTTATTGTAAAGTTCTCAGATGATTTCTCTGACTCAACTGCAGCTAGGCAATTCCGTAAAGTCTGATTCACAGATTTGACACTTTAGCAGCTTGTGTAGCCCTACCATTACTCCTCAGCTATTTCATTGTTAAACAGGGATCAGGCCAGGTAATAGGGGTATCAGACAAGCCACCAACCAAAGCTCCAAGTGTAACAGGAGCTGAGCTACAAAGAAAATATCATGGTGTCGGACGTACATCACACGGTGTACGTCCGACACCATGATATTTTGCCATAGCTCGACTCCTGTTACACTTGAAGCTTTGGTTGATGGCTTGTCTGATACCCCTATTACCTGCCCTCATGCTTGGATAACAATGAAATAGCTAAGCTATAATGGTAGGGCTACACAAGCTGCTTGAGTGTCAAATCTGTGTATCAGACTTTACGGAATTGCATGCCCAGCTGTGTTATTAAGTGACATTTCAGATCACTTGCCATATTTTCTTTCCTTTCAGTACATCAAGTGTAATGAATACAACATGAAATATATTAAAACCTATTCTAGCAGTCCCCAACAATTTGAAAACCTTAAACATGATATAAATAGCTTAGAAGTAACAGAAAAACTTAAAATATCCTAAAGGACAATCCCAAAGACAGTTGCAAAAATTTGACAAACATTATATCACATTACCTCGAAAAACACTTCCCTTGCAAATTTGTTAAATTTAATAGATATAAACATAAAAAGTCAAGTTGGATCACAACAGCCATTCTAAAATCTATATCTTTCAAGGACAAGCTTTATGTTAAATTAAAATCACTATCGCCCAACAGTCCACTATATCACATATCTCTTACAAACTTTAAAACTTATTGTAAAATGTTAAAGCAAACAATTTCTAATGCAAAAAAGCTTTACCACAATAACTGTTTCCAGAAGTTTAAAACAGACATGAAAAACACTTGGGCAACCATCAATAACCTGATAAACAAATCAAAAAAATCTAGGGACTATCCAAAATAATTCCTTATAAATGACATTCCAAATTCTGATATAAATGATATCGTTAATGAATTTAATAAATATTATGTTGAAATTCGTCCAAAATTAGCACAAAATATCGATACTCCAAGAAATAAATCATTTTTAATAACCCAGTAAAATCAACGTTCTCATTTAAAATGGTAGGAACTGAAGATGTTATAAAGGCAATAGATTCTTTAAAACCCAAAACTAGTTATGGACAGGACAAAATAACTAACAAATTACTGAAATTCATCAAAAATGAAACAGCTTGGCCATTGATGCAAATTCTTAACCAGGTTTTTCAAAGCGCTATATTTCCGGACTCCATAAAAATTGCAAAAGTTATACCACTGTACAAAAAGAATGAGAAAAATCTCTTCCGCAATTATCGCCCTGTTTCCATTCTGTCTAGTGTGTCAAAGGTCTTCGAAAAGATAATGCATAATCAAATTTATGAATATTTTAATAACTTTAATATTTTTTATGCGAGTCACTATGGATTTAGAAGCAACCATTCTACAGAATATGATGCAATGGAATTGGTTGAAAGAATAATTGGTGAAATGGATAACAATAACATACCAATAAATATCTTCATGGAGTACTTATCAAAGGCATTTGACACACTGGACCATCAAATTTCATTTCACAAATTGGAATATTATGGTTTGAGGGGTAAATCCTTAGAACTATTAAAGTGCTATTTAAGTGACAGGAAGCAATTCGTAGAAATTAACAGTGTACAATCAGACCTAATGAATATTACTTGTGGTGTCCCCCAGGGATCTATCATTGGCCCTTTACTATTTATAATTTATCTAAACGATATACCATCCATTACAACCAATTTAAAGGCTCTTATTTATGCAGATGATACCACTTTATTTGCTACCTTGAACAATAACAACTTCAATATATTTGGCCATGCTGTTTCATACCATAAACAGACAAGTTGAAACACCAGACACCTATATTGATGATATCAAAATTGACTTTGCTGATGAATTCAACTTCCTCGGTCTTGTTCTAGACAAAAACTGAAAATGGAATTCTCATGTAAATCTCATATCCAAAAAGATTAGTAAAACCATAGGAATAATGACAAAGTTAAAGAAATTCCTGCCACTTGATGCATTGCTAAATATTTATAATGCACTGATTTTACCCCACCTGCATTATTGTTCCTCAATTTGGGGGTGGCAATCGCAAAATTTAGTTGAACTTCAGAAAAAAGCAATACGTGTGATAACTACCAGCAAGTACATTGCCGATACAAGTATGTTATTTAAACAGTTAAAGACACTCAAAATCCAAGATATATGTGCACTGCATGACTACAAATTTTGCTACAAATTAATAAATGGTTTAACTACTATATTTTTTTTTCGTCACTGGATCCCTTTGCAGCTGTTAATCATAACTACAACACCAGACATGCAACTGACTTGCGCCTGCCCGCTGTGAGACATGAATTCGCAAGAAACGGCATCAGGTACAGGTTTCCAAAACTTTATAATAATATGCCTGATCTCTTCAAACAAAAAATATTTACACACAGTTTTCTAGGTTTTAAATCTTATATTAAAAATTACTTGTTGGAAAGTTATACTAGTACATGTACGAATCCTTATTGTTATGTCTGTGGTTAATTTTTCACAGTTTCTTCTAAATTGGATGGTCTCCTTTTCTAGTGGTCAACCATAAGTATTAATATTCTATTGAAGTGTTTCATTTTATCTTTCTTTCAAAATTTTCTAATATTACCAGCCTCTGTACCAGTATATTGCGAATGAGGTAAACAACAGGGCCTCCTCGACAGCGGCATAATTTTGGCTTAGAGGGGGTCCTGTAACTTGTTTTTAATACTATTTTGATATTTCGTTATAAAGGCTGTTTGATATGAGCTACGAATAAAAGATCTGAATCTGAAAATCTGAAGTGATAGAATCTACAGCATCATACCAAAACACTCTATTAGGTTTACATCTAAATAACGATGCTGTCTGTTTTTCATCATAAACTAGTCCTACATCTGGGCCAAACATAAAAGTACCAAATCAGATTAAGGGTGCAGCAAAATAACGAGATTGCAAAGGAATAGTGAAAAGTACTGTAAGGATTTTACACCACTGTCACCCTATTTAGTTTATCTCTAATGTACTCTGCAATTGCATAGCTTGTAGTTCAAGTAGCAGTTGTTGTTTGATTAAGCAGCCTTGCCTAAATAAATGGTGATGGTGTAAATAAATGAATGCTTTATGAATCAATGTGTTCTACCATGATGTGTGTGCATGCTTGGACTTCTTATCAGTACCTGAGTAGGCTATTAAAGACATACATGTACTTGGTTTGTGTCAAAATCTTTGATATGTTAAGTTTATTAAATTTGGTGGGTGCTTTTTTGTTGTCAGTTTGCACTTGTAACTTTTCTTTTGTCTATGTGTGGAAACAGTTGGTCTGTCGAGCAGCCTCAGTTTGTTGTTTTGGGTGGTTTCTTGTGCTTAGAAGCCAAAGCTCATCCTTCTTTGGTCCTTCAAGTGACAGCTTTGTTCCTAGGGCATAAGGCGAGGATGCTTGACTTTGTCTGATCTTTTTACTGGGTGATGTGCATTTGTTTGAATTCAGGCTATTTAACATTTTTTGCTGTCTTAGGTTGGTCTGGTTAAGGCATTGTTCAAAAAACATCCGTGAAAAGACTCCCATTAAGTTGAATTCTTCTCTGTGGTGAGAAACGTAAAACTGGTCGCGGGAAATCCGCTTCTTGACCAATTTTGACAATGACCTGCTGCAAAAGTAAATCATCTTTAAAGTTTCAATAAAATGGTAAATGGGGCAAGCCCAAGAAAAATCATGTAAGGATCGTTGTGTTTTCAACTAACTATCCCTGAAGTTTAAATTATTGTCTACAAGTCTCTCCCCATGACATTTTCAGGTGAGCCTCGTCATCTGTTAAATGCAAGTGTCACCCAATGCTAAGCTAAAGTCTCTCAAGTCTCTCTTGCACCAGTCACCCAATTTCAGGCATACCCCTTCTCAAATGATTCCTTTGTCTATATTTGTGTTCATGGCCAATACAGTGAGCTCAGAACTTTGCAGTGAAAAACAGGCAAGATATTCAAACAAAGCCAAATTTATAGTAACAACTACGAACCAACTTCTGAGGTGTGATGATTTCTATGTGATGTAATATTTGTTTTCCTGAATAATTTAAGCCAGTATACTAGAAACTTTAGACTAGCTAGTCTGAACAAGTGACCACCTTCACTTAACTTTGGGTTGGTCGGGACAAGTAACCAGAAACAAGCTTTTGGTCCCACTCCGATTAGTTCTTGGCCTGGGAGTTATTTGTATGACCAAGAGAGGGAGAGCGTTTGACTTCATATTCTATTACTATATTGTCTAGCCTTAAAAAAAATTAGGGTAGACATCTGGCGGCATGGCAGGTTAGGAGAAATCCAAGATGGCCACCAACATGGCTGCCGTGATGAGAAAAATGGGTTAAATTGCTCACAGTGACACTACAAACTTGTTTAATACATCAAAATAGGGGATTTCTGGGCTGCTGAGTCCAACTACGTACAAATGAAACCTCTTGCTGCGTTTTCTTTGGAGATAATCAGGATGGCAGCTAAATTAGACCAACATGGCTGCCGCAAATGGAAAGTGCCAAAAATTTTTAACAACAAATACTACACAGGCATGTTATACACCAAAACAGAGATTTCACAAACAAGAAATTGACCGTGCACACTTACTTTAAAGGCATGGTATGCCAGTAACAAGAAGTTTATTGATTGAATGGTTAAATAAATATATCATTTGATAATCATTTTTTCAGCTGTATTGTATTGTATAGTATATATACCATCAGTCATGCACTGTAGTACAGAGTATACATGCTGAGTAGCTCTACTCTGAAAACATGGTTTGTCTGTCTTTCCTGCTTTCATACTCTCTCTGGGTCGGTGTGTCTGTACACATGGTCCATTTTCCCAAGAGAAGTCGAACCCAGACCGTTTCTCTCACAGGGGTGCTTTTGTCTCTCCATGGTCTTTTGGGGGGTTTTGATAGAATCCAATAAGACCGTCCGGTTAAATGTAGCCAGTGTAGAGAAGGCAGATAGATGCTTCCTTGTTAGGCTTATTCTCCAGCACGTCCATTCTCTCAGTGGAAAAACTGGTATCTCGAGGGGACACCAACTCCGAGACCAAGCCGCACCCAGGGGAGCTGTATGACAATGCAGGGGATGGCCAATTGTACATTGTCTCCTTATACACATTCTGACACAAGATTATTGTCCTTGCACAATTCTTCTTTCATTATTGTTTATTTACAAACACACTTCACAGAGCTTTGCATAGAATGCACATTAGGATTAACCGTTTAGAGAGTTCTGATTAGTACCAAGGAGATAGCTATTCTCTGCCTGCTCCTTTTTTCACCCAATTCTTCAGTCTGCAGACCCAGACAGGTCATGAATGACAATTGCACTTCTCGAGTGCAGCTCCACCAAAAGTACATTTTTTGTTATGCTCAATATCCCTTTATATCTTGTTGTTTATACTTTCATACCCAAGCTGCGGCAAACAACTCTGCTTGAGGCATGACCTTCCTGTTAAACAATGCTGCTTGAACCTGGCCCATCTTTTGATCAATTATACCTTTGACCAAGAGCTTAGTAAAACAAACCAAATTATTTATTCTGGAAGACATATATTTAAATTATCCATCATATTATATATATATATATATATATATATACATTATATTTACATAATTTATGTTATTTGACTACTTATATTTTTTACTTCAAAAATTGTTAATAAACAATAACTTTTTCTCTAGTTATTTTTTGAAAGATTGTTAGCCAGACCTAAACAAATAATTCAGAAACCAAGACATTTACAAAGGGTGTGTTTAGTTAAGATAGAAAAGTTCATTTTGAAAGCGGCTTTCTTAAAACAATGTGAGCAACTTTTCATATGCTAACACCCCGTCAACACATGCATGTGCATGGAGGGATTGCGCACCTTGGCAATTATTTTTCCTGACAAATTTCCATGTTGTGAGCCTCAAATATAAGCCATCATACGCCTGACCTGTTTAATAATTTCGACGCAAGCATTGGTAGATGACGTGGTCTATACTTCTCCATGTTGGTTTGCATGGATTTGCAAATGTCACAGTGATGAATACTCCACTTAAATGAATTCTAATTTTAATGAGATAAAAATCATGACATTGAAGACAAGTACAGTTTATTTTCACCACATAATGGTCCATATTGTTCCTCTCATGACAAAATGGCACCTAATATACCAACATTTCTAAAAAATGGAACGCTTTCTTTCTCCTATTAAGTGTAGCTGTCTTTCCTGTTCATCATTTCCTTGTATTACTTCCTCTCTCATATTTTGAAATATCTGTCAATATTATAGTGTATAGAAAAGGGCAATATCATTATTCTATATGTCAGTTAAAACCTACCTAGGCTGCTTTACTTGTTTTATTTTTCAAATTTGAACTCATCTCGTAAATGATATTTTGGTCATTAAATCAAGAGTACTCAGTTTGAATCAACAATTCCAAGACCGAATGTTCTCACATGAGTATTTAGTGAGAAGCAACTTTCAACATTGTCTCAATAAGAGCATAAACTTGCTTCACAAGCTGATACCTTACAGGGACTAATCCAGGTGGCCCATAGTACCATGAGGTAAACAAGTGACCCAGAAGGATCATTACGGGAATTTGTGTTGAAGTAGACTTCAGTGGCACTCAGATCAAGCAATTTTGCTCTACGTGACGTGTGGTAGAAAGCTACTCATATGTAGCCAATTTTCATTCATTTTTCTGTGTGCGTGAAGAATCTGTGAAGTCAAAGCCTCTTACATCAGCCTGGTTGTGTTTATTTCAGAAAATATGCAACCTTAAACAAACTGGAGCTGTGAAATTTTGTATATCACGAATTTGGCAAGTCGTTTTCGTAATCCTTGTCAATTATCATGTGTAGCATTATTACCGAATCATGCCTTTATGAGTAATCTTTGGCTTGGGACACATCTGACAATTCCAGACCGCATTTTGCGATTGTTTAAAGAATTAGCTCTCTATTAAAGGTAAAATCAATTAATCAGTTAATCAATCAATCATCCTATCTATATATCTACCTATGTATCCATCGACCTATCTGTCCAGGGGTGGGGAGAGGGTTACAAATGGAAATGTACTAAAAATATTGGATTTTATTTTATTTTATCTTTTCAAATCAACAGGCCCAAGGGGGGGGGTTCAACCCCCCTAAACCTAAACCTCAGGATCCACTACTGCCACTGCTATCTATATGTCTATCTAACCATTTATCTATCTCTGTATGTATTTCTTTCTTTTTTCTTTCTTTTCTATTTTCTCAGAAGCTCATCAAAATGCGATCTGAGATGTTGAAATATGGGTACACTGCACAGGTGCTTGTCAAGCTTGTAATCCAAATATACATGTTGACCAATCAAATTCTTTGTGTTATAGACAATACAATTGTATGTACAGATATACATGTATGTTTATATCTCTGGGCAACAGCTGAGATTACTCATTGGAATTGACTGTGTTGCTACCACACGTCATTCAGGATTCCATACGTCATGTAAATGTATTTCAAATTTGCAATTACTCACTTATTTTCCATTTCTGGACTCAGTGATTAGGTGGTTTTGTTTCTAAAGTAATATGCCCTTTTACCAGGGCTAAAATTCGAAGACTTATCTGGATAGTTTTAACCCAATTTCAAATTTCGCTGGAGCACCTCTGAATGAAAACTAACAAGTCAACTTCAACGCTAATTCCTGTAATAATATCACAAGTAGTCAGAGTTCACCTCTGGTTTCTTGTGTCTCCCTCCCACGCACTGGCCACCCAGCCCCAGCCACCCCTTTGATGAAATTTACTTTTCCCAAGGAAGGTCTCCCCTTACAGCTCAACTGATGCCTTTATCTATATTTGTGTCAAGCGTGCAGATTTATTGCCCATGATCTCTGGATTCCCCAGAATAGGAGGTAAGCAGGCACTCCATCATTGCAACACAGCAAGGCGATGGCAGTCACTCACTTGTCCCAACTGAAACATAGAAGTTGTTTATGCTCATCCTTCTCACTTTATTTCCATTTGCAAGACTCAATACTCAAGCTGTCAGATATTGCTGCACCAAAAAAAATTCTTTCTTTCTGCAATTTATTCCCATGTGGTTGTGTGAAACAATCATTCCCAATCTGTTGTCATGCATGTTTATTGTAATTGCGGCGTTAAGTTCTGCGTATATTAAATGTTACAAAGCTATGTTGCTTTACTTAGTGGTTTTGCAATACGATTTGTGACTACTTTATTTACAGTTCCTCTGTAGCCCAATTGGTAAGTGCGCTTGTCAACTGGCTTTGAGGGCGTGGGTTCAAATCTCACCCCGGGAACTCACTTTAGTCCGAGCCCAAGGGCATTAAATGGAAGCGGGTTGTATCTAGTATTCTATGCTGGGGCAACTGAAAGACCCTGGGCATCCCTGAATTAATAGGGTATGTGCCAGACTCACAGTCTTCTCATCTCATCATCATAAGGCGATTGCCTGCCTCGATATAGCCCACTCAGGTGCTGCACAGGCATAAAACACAAACAAACAAACAAACAAACAAACTTTCGTCATGCATGTTATTGTCAGCAAAGAAGGCCACATACTAACATATTGTAGGAATGTGTATTAATGATTTGTTACACTTGTTATTATTTAAAGGCTCAATTATGCATCTATATGGCAGCGACTCATCTTTATAGGGTTTCAGTTTCCAAAACTTGGTTACCCTTTTTTTAAATAAAAAAGTTTATTCAAGTTATTTGTTAATAAGTTGAGAGAAATGTTAATGAATTGTATCCTGTGTCAGTTGCAGACGACCAAAGCATCAGTTACTAGTCTTCTCAGTCATAAAATATGCAACCTCATATTTAGATTTAATAATGCCTCGTTGCTCAATGCACTTCTGAGCTTTTCTTGTACAGCACTGCAAGGCCCTCAAATGATGCTTCATTAAAAAGCATTTGTGCAGTTTTTCTCTCGATTTTCAGCATAAGGCATCTAAGAAATATATCAAGAAATCTTTTTTTTTTGGGGGTCACTACATTTTTCAATAGGGATAAATGTTATTTTTAGCTTAAAAAGTTAAAACCTGATAAAAACACTAAAAAAAGTAGAAATGTAAATAAGGTTCCAAATGAAAGTAGAGAAATAGCACTATATAATTCTGCTGGCACATTTTGAATTTTGGTCTGTGTACTTTTTATTGCGTATTAAAGGTGCCAGAAACGACTCGGTTTGCACTAAGACATGGAACAGTGGTTTAAATTAAAATTTAAAAAGGTGTCTACAGCATCATATAGCGCTACTTCTCTCCTTTCATTTTCACCCTATTTGCATTTCTACTGTCGAAATTCATCCCTCAGCCTTCTTTTTAGTGTTTTATTAGATTTAAGCCAAAAATGGTAGTTTTCCCTCTTGGTCTGAACAAGTGACCACCGACACTTGTAACTCCGGGTTGCTCGGGACAATTGACCAAAAACAAGCTTTGGGTCCCACTCCATAGATCAGCAAAATACACATACATGTAAGAACCATAAGGACTTTGGTACGGTTACTACCACTTCATATACATCAAAATTTTCAAACATTTTCACCTGGTCAGTCGGAAGACTGTAAATCAGGAGGGTTGGAAAAATTTTGTTGTGTGTTGCTTCACTGGAACTACAGTTATATACAGTTATATGTAGTTTTGGGTTTATGTTTTCAACCTCTTGTCACTTATAATGGCCTTTATTCTAAATGTATCATACTTGAATTTTGTTGAATGTGCTCAAATTTAGGGGACCCCCTCTTGGTAGAAGAATATACTATACATCTTGTCAATTTCAATATTGATAATTCCATGCACTATAGCAGTGTTTAGATAGATAGCCACGAGGACATTTAATGGCAATGTATGTCTTAATCGAGCAACATTAACATGGTTATATATACCATAAGTCTTGAAGACTGTTATTTCATTTACCAACTTCCAGTTCAAATTATACATCAGTCACACATACATGTGTCTATCATACATTAATTAAAGTATAAGTTACACTAAGGCACATCAGACCAAATTGTACGTTAAATACAAGAGCATCGATATTGCTATCACAGGAATTGTTACATAAATGCTATGTGCTTCAACAAAAATATCCTACATGCTTGCAATGAAATGAGCGAACATTCGACATTCTTGGAGAAAGCCAGGTCTATCTTTGGACCATTGTAGGTGACCGCTGGTTCCTAATCAGCCACCAGTTGCACTGCTCAAATCAGCAATTACGCAACCCTAGGATAGAGAGACTCTGCACCTCCTCCCACGCCCTCTTGTGAGAGATTTGCTAATGCCTCATTGCACAAATAACAAACACTTCAAAGCCTGAAAAAGGTAATTTGAGAAATACCAAGAGAGCCAATTACAGTAAAAAGAAGTGCAGAAGAAGACTCAACAATCAAAAAAAAAAACAACACACAACCTCAGAGCAGTTCTGGTCTCTTGCTGATGCAACCTTTGTTTTTCCTGAATAATTCACGCCAGGAACTTTTGACTAGTTAGTCTAGACAAGTGACCACCCACACTTAACTTTGGGACTTATCCCAATAGGAGTCAAGTCCCAGAGTAGAGGTAGTATTATACTGAAGTACAGTGCCCAATCAATTGTGCTGTGTATACGATTAGGTCAGGTTGTTACTCATTCTGAGAGTTTCCTGGTCTTTGGAATGGCAAAACGCAATCAAGTATGGGGATGATATGTAAAGTATACAGCAAAGTATTTGGTTGTGCCCTTTGTCTTGCATGCCTTTAGCCACAGTAGATGTTGAAATTGTTGAGGGATCATAGATTTAGTAATACTGTATGGCAAACAGCACCATGGCCCAACTTCCAACCTTGACTATAGTAAATCAGTCATCAGCTCCTTGTCAAACTAATATATAACCGTGAATTTCAATATGTTTACATTTTTAATTTATGCTCGCACAGATGGTGAAACACACACTTTTTAAAAAGTATTTTCGGGAAACAATATCCTTGTGTCAATCTGTAGTTGAACAATTAATTTTTTCTTCTTTGAAGACACTCTAAAAAAATTTCAGACAGATTGGTTTTTTGAAAAACCAAATTTCAATGCAAAAAACCAACATGCATTTTTAAAAAAATGCATGTTGGTTTTGCATTGAAATTTGGTTTTTCAAAAAATCATTTTGAATCTAAAAAACCAATTTTGTCTGAAATTTTTTAGAGTGGACTCCACAGTTGTGGATAAACACAGGGTGGTCTTCTCTACAATTAACACAATATGAGGGCCTTGAGCATAGTTCATCTCTTGTGTGAGTACAATCTGATCAACACAATTTGCGCAAGTTGTTGACCATCTACATGCTGTTCGGATATATCCATACAATAGTCAATTAAGAAAGCATTTTAAGCTGAGAAAGGCTGGCCAAACAGTGATGGCTCTGAAACTAATAGTGGCAATTGAAAGCATGACATTTCAGGAGAAGTGATCACAGTACAAGCAAAAGGTAGTAAATAACAATATATGAGAAACTCAATACTCATATTATCATGTGTTGCTGCAAAAAATGAATCATCTTTAAAGTTTCAAGGAAATGGTAAATGGGGCGAGCAAAGCAACACAGGCAGGTGAGGGCAGTCACTCACTGATGTCTGTTACATGTATGTTCATCCTTCATATTCATACTTCATTTGCAATACAATTTGAGTATCAACTGTGATCCCAAAACAAGCTTTGCTGTCAGTGTAGCAAAGAAGGCCACATACTAACAGATTGTAGGAATGTATTAATGATTTGTTACACTTGTTATTATTTAAAGGCTCAATTATGCATCTATATGGCAGCGACACATCTTTCAAGGGTTTCAGTGTCCACAACTTGGTTACCCTTTTTTTAAATAAAAAAGTTTATTCTAGTTATTTGTTAATAAGTTGAGAGAAATGTTAATGAATTGTATCCTGTGTCAGTTGCAGACGACCAAAGCATCAGTTACTAGTCTTCTCAGTCATAAAATATGCAACCTCATATTTAGATTTAATAATGCCTCGTTGCTCAATGCACTTCTGAGCTTTTCTTGTACAGCACTGCAAGGCCCTCAAATGATGCTTCATTAAAAAGCATTTGTGCAGTTTTTCTCTCGATTTTTAGCATAAGGCATCTAAGAAATATATCAATAAATTTTTTTTTGGGGGGGTCACTACATTTCTCAATAGGGATAAATGTTATTTTTAGCTTAAAAAGTTAAAACCTGATAAAAACACTAAAAAAAGAAGAAATGTAAACAAGGTTCCAAATGAAAGTAGAGAAATAGCACTATATAATTCTGCTGGCACTTTTGAATTTTGGTCTGTGTACTTTTTTATTGCGTATTAAAGGTGCCAGAAATGACTCGGTTTGCACTAAGACATGGAACAGGGGTTTAAATTTAAATTTAAAAAGGTGTCTACAGCATCATATAGTGCTACTTCTCTCCTTTCATTTTCACCCTATTTGCATTTCTACTGTCGAAATTCATCCCTCAGCCTTCTTTTTAGTGTTTTATTAGATTTAAGCCAAAAATGGTAGTTTTCCCTCTTGGTCTGAACAAGTGACCACCGACACTTGTAACTCCGGGTTGCTCGGGACAATTGACCAAAAACAAGCTTTGGGTCCCACTCCATAGATCAGCAAAATACACATACATGTAAGAACCATAAGGACTTTGGTACGGTTACTACCACTTCATATACATCAAAATTTTCAAACATTTTCACCTGGTCAGTCGGAAGACTGTAAATCAGGAGGGTTTGAAAAATTTTGTTGTGTGTTGCTTCACTGGAACTACAGTTATATACAATTATATGTAGTTTTGGGTTTATGTTTTCAACCTCTTGTCACTTATAATGGCCTTTATTCTAAATGTATCATACTTGAATTTTATTGAATGTGCTCAAATTTAGGGGACCCCCTCTTGATAGAAGAATATACCATACATCTTGTCAATTTCAATATTGATAATTCCATGCACTATAGCAGTGTTGAGATAGATAGCCACGAGGACATTTAATGGCAATGTATGTCTTAATCGAGCTACATTAACATGGTTATATATACCATAAGTCTTGAAGACTGTTATTTCATTTACCAACTTCCAGTTCAAATCATACATCAGTCACACATACATGTGTCTATCATACATTAATTAAAATATAAGTTACACTAAGGCACATCAGACCATATTGTAAGTTAAATACAAGAGCATATATATTGCTCTCACAGGAATTGTTACATAAATGCTATGTGTTTCAACAAAAATATCCTACATGCTTGCAATGAAATGAGCGAACATTCGACATTCTTGGAGAAAGCCAGGTCTATCTTTGGACCATTGTAGGTGACCGCTGGTTCCTAATCAGCCACCAGTTACACTGCTAAAATCAGCAATTACGCAACCCTAGGATTCCGAGACTGTGTACCTCCTCCCACGCCCTCTTGTGAGAGAATTGCTAATGCATCACTGCACAAACAACAAACACTTCAAAGCCTGAAAAAGGTAATTTGAGAAATACCAAGAGAGCCAATTACAGTACTAAGAAGTGCGGAAGAAGACACAACAAGCAAAAAGAAACAACTCACAACCTCAGAGTTGTTCTAGTCTCTCGCTGATGCAACCTTTGTTTTTCCTGAATACTTCAAGCCAGGAACTCTTGACTAGTTAGTCTAGACAAGTGACCACCCACACTTAACTTTGGGACTCATCCCAATAGGAGTCAAGTCCCAGAGTAGAGGTAGTATTATACTGAAGTACAGTGCCTATTCAATTGTGCTGTGTATACAATTAGGTCAGGTTGTTACTCATTCTGAGAGTTTCCTGGTCTTTGGAATGGCAAAACGCAATCAAGTATGGGGATGATAAGTAAAGTATACAGCACAGTATTCGGTTGTGCTCTTTGTCTTGCCTGCCTTTAGCCACAGTAGATGTTGACATTGTTGAGGGATCATAGATTTAATACTGTATGGCAAGCAGCACCATGGTTCAACTTCCAACCATGACTATAGTAAATCAGTCATCAGCTCCTTGTCAAGACCTATAAACAAATATAACAATTTCAATATGTTTACATTCTAAATTTATGCTCGCACAGACGGTGAAAACTCACAATTTTTAAAAAGTATTTTCATCAAATAACTGTTTATGATCTCTTGTGCCTTTGAAATACTTTGTGGTACTGGCTTACTTTCAATCTCACATGCAAGTGATAGTATCTACAGCATCAGATGCCAAAACACTCTACAAGGTTTATACCTAAACAACGATTTTGTCTGTTTTTCATTATAAACGAGTCCTACATCGTGACCAAACAAGTACTGAATCAAAAGGGTGCAGCTAAACAACCAGATAGCCTAAACCAAAAAGGAATTTTGAAAATTACTGTAAGGATTTCACGCCTCTATTTCCCTGTTTAGTCTATCTTTAATGTATTCTGCAACTGCATTGCTTGTAGTTCAAATAAGATTTGTTGTTTGGCTAAACAGCTTTGACTAGTTGAACCCTCAATAGTATTTCGAGAATCTGCAATGTACATCTCTCAAATGAATGGTGATGGTGTGAATAAATGAATGCTTTATGAATCAATTGTATTTTGTCATGATGTGCAAGGGTGTTTGGATTTCTCAGCACCTGAGTGGGCTATGCAGAGACATACCTGGTTTGTGTCAAGGTTATGTTAGGGGGTGGACGGATTTACCCATCCAGACAGAGTTACCATACTTGACTTTAGATATTATGAAAGCATGAAATTTCAGGAGAACTGATTACAGTACCAGGTAGTGGATGAGACACAACAAGCAAAAGGCAACAAATGACAGCATATCAGAAACTCAATACTCATTTTATCATGAAGTGTTGCTGCAAAAGTGAATCATCCTTAAAGTTTCAAGAAAATCGTAAATGGGGCAAGCAAAGAAACCAAGAAAGATCATGAAATGACCATTGTGGTTTCAACCAACTATCAGAGAAAATTATTCTCTACAAACCTCTTCCCATGCTACTTGCAGGTGAGCCTCCATCATTGTCATGCAGGTGTCACCCAATGCTGGGGTAAATTCTCTCAAGTCTCTCATGCACCAGCCACCAAATCTCAGACATACCTAAGATGAAACTAACTTTTCCCAAGGAAGCTCTGCCCTTCTCAACTGATGCCTTTAAGGTAGCAACACATCTTTAAAGGGTTTTAGTTTCCTCAACCGGTTTAAGTTTTTAAAAGATAAAAAATGTATTCTAATTATTTGTAACTAAATTGAGGGAAATGTCATAATGCCTCCCCAATTGCATTTCCTGCCAGTTAGGTTTGTCAGTGTGTCCGAGTATAGAGTCGGAAGAGTTTCTCCAAACTTGTGAACATAGGAGAAATTTATTTATATACATGTCACTTTATTTTCTGGGCTAATGGAAAGTCAAGCATAAACGGGCTCATGAACAGAGAGTTATACCTTTCTACCTGAAAGCAAAATACACATAAGAACCAAAAGGACTTTGGTACAGTTACAGACGTAACGGCTTACTACACCAAAATGTTCTGACATTTTCACCTGGTCAGTCAGACGACTGTAAATCAGGAGTGTTGGAATAATTTTGCTGTGTGTTGCTTCACTTGAACTACAGTTTAAATAATTTTGGGTTGATGTATTAAACCTGTTGTCACTTACGATGGACTTTATTCTAAATGTATCATACTTGGATTTTATTGAATGTGCTCAAATGTAGGGGACCTCTTCTTGGTTTGAGGAATTTACCATTCATCCTATCAATTTCAACTGATAATTCCATAGGCTCTATGAGATTCCGTTAGAAAAAAGGCCTTTGGAGAAGAAACTCTTCTCCTCTGATGTGATCATCATTGAGTCCTCTTATCAAACAAACAGTAGCAAAGTGGTCAAACAATCACTTTCTAGCTTTAACCACACAGCCAATCAATTTTCAAGCTTCAGTCGTACCCAGTGACATTATAAATTTTATATGGTTTTCCTCTGGCACCGCCTGGAAAGATCTACTGAATATGTCAGCAGCAGAGACAAGTTTATCCATTCATCCTCAGAAACCAAACAAGGATCAGGTCATATTGCATTTTCAAGTTATCTTTTGAAACCATTAGCTACCACTTCTTTAATTCTAAAATATTAATGCTATTTTAACTCTTCTCCCAGATTTCAGTAACCATGTAACTGTCCCCTACTTGTATTGTTACAAACTGCATTTTTGAAAGAAACTGTTTTCTGAAATTGCACAATTACAATCATTTAATGAACTTGAGCCGGACGTGTTTAGACAGCCGAAGAGAAGGTCTGATTATATGAGATGCTTGGATGAGTAGGTGTCTAGAGTCAGTTGTCAGGGTTTGATAGCGGTAAACATGTTTGCTAAAAAGATGGCCTATAAACACTTTTCAACTTCACAAACAACGCTTAACTCTCCAGGGTAGAACCCTTTCAATATGCTGTTTGTAGCTTGTTTTCTTCCAAAAATGACATATGCTGCCAAAAATAAAACGTTTCTTATTTTACTGATGTGTCACATCAAAGTGATTAAATGTAACCAAACCAAAATTAGATCCACTGGCAGTGTTTACAAAGATAGCCTCCAGAAAATTTAATGCAATTTATTTTCTCAATCAAGCAAGATTTGCATAGTATATTTGAAATACACAGTCTGTCTTGAAAATTGTTATTTCATGAACTAACTTCCAGTTCATAGTATACGTCATCAATCACTCATACATTAACTAAAATCCCTAAGAAACATATTGTAGGTAAAATACATAGATATCCTCTCACAGGAATTGTTACGTAAATTCTGTGTGCTTCAACCAAAAATAAATATCCTTCACTTGCAATCAAACAAACAGACATTTGGCAGCCTGGGAGAAAGCCATGCAGGTCTATCTTTGGAGCATTGCAGGTGACCGCTGGTTCCAAATCAGCCACCAGTTACACTGCACAAATCAGCAATTACGCAACCCTAGGATTCTGAGACTATGCACCTCCTCCCACGCCCTCTTGTGAGAGAATTGCTAATGCGTCACTGCACAAACAACAAACACGTCAAAGCCTGAATAAGGTAATTTGAGAAATACCAAGAGAGCCAATTACAGTACTAAGAAGTGCGGAAGAAGACACAACAAGCAAAAAGAAGCAACTCACAACCTCAGAGTTGTTCTAGTCTCTTGCTGATGCAACCTTTGTTTTTCCTGAATTATTCAAGCCAGGAACTTTTGCCTAGTTGGTCTGGACAAGTGACCATCCAATAGGAGTCAAGTCCCAGAGTATAGGGGGTGTTACTGATGTATAATGCCCAATCAACTGCAATGTGCACATTTAGTTCAGGTAGTGTTTCATGCTGAGAATTTGGCAGACTTGTAAATGGCAAAACAAATGATAAGTAGGGGGAACCCAGGGCACACTGGGACACTTTTAACGTCTACTAATTTTGCTTAATGCTGAAAGCACTGAGCAACTCAGAAGTTTGCATGAATATCACCCACACCATTGAGCTTAAATCCAAAGCATAATAGATTAGACTGCATCTACCATTTTGCAGCCAGATAGCAAAATGTGAGTCGTGATTGTGAGTGTTCCAATGTGCACCGTCGGATACACAGTGCATTAACACCTTATAGTGCCAACAGTTAATAACTTTAAACAGTTTTGAACATTTAACATAAACTGTCCTGGGTGCAGTCATCAATGTAAGTAACGTACAGTGCTTTGCAATAAATTTGTTCACAGAGTATCCACTATGCCTCCATTTGCTGTGGCCTGAATACCTATTGTGTGCTGTGCCAGGTGACTTGGACACATACATCCTGCTTGGACACATACATTCTGCCATATAAAGTGTGTCCCTATGTTCAGTGTCCAATGAGCTCCGATATGACTTTTACACCAAAATGCTAATTTCGCAGGCACATGTGAGAGTGTTTACCAAGATAGGAATTCAAAACTATTCGCTATGATGTATCAGATTCATACAAGCATTGAGAAAGCCTGATTAATCATGGTTTGTCCACAGAATGGATTGAATTGAACCCCTCTGAATTTATACTTTAGAAGTAGGAAAACAAACTATTCCTCAACATACTTCTGCATGAGGCTGTAATTTGCCAATTAAACGATAGAGACGTCGGGATGTGAAATTACAAGATATGATGGCACTACCATATCATATACCTTGCCAGGAACCAAGACAAGAAAACCCAATCGTCCCAAAGTGCCCTGCGTCCCAATATTGATATGCCCCGGTTCCCCCTAAAGTCAAAATTTTTAATGAGGCCCGATCACAATCATCAAACTTTTCTTTGACCAACCACCACTCAACTTCACTAAAAAAAGCGGTTAAAGCATCATGGTCTGGTGATGTACTGAACGTCATTTCTTGCTCTGGATGCTTCCCACTATATCGTAACTACGACCTGCCAGGCAATTTATAGAAATACCATACATACATGGGGGCGGCATCCTGGTATCTCAATCTGGTGCTAAAAAGCGAACAATCTTGGCATTTTTGTGTAATATCTTTTCTTGGATTACTGTCTAACAGAGAGCCAGAGACTATTCAAGTGGCATACAATATGATACCTTGGAGGGGGGTTGCCAATACATACCATTCCATGTGTGTTTACTCAAAAGATATATTCCCTGACAAGGCTAGTCTGATGAATAGCTGGAAAAAGCCAGGTTGTTTACTCTGACGATGATCGCACATGTAGTAGTCCAGGGCCAGACATATATCCCTATCATTGCAGCCATTGTCCATCATATATTGATTGCATTGCTGCCAGGGCTGAGCTGCCTTTCATTCCTGCCATGCATTAACCGTCTCTATGACTTTCCTTTTAAAGTTTCTTGAGGAGGAAAAACCAGTAGTAAGTCATACAGCCAGTGACTTGCATAGCTCCATATGAAGAGGATCTCTCTTTATTTCTTATAAGCTGGGGAGTCTGGAAAAGACAGAGCACTGGTATTCCCATATCAGATGTCGAACAGCTCAAAATGGGAGACTCATATTAGATGTAACAAGCGGAATATGTTGGCCCAGTTGAATGAAATTGCGGTTATGTCAGCAGCTGATATGAGAGTGCCTGGATGGTCCGCGCCACACAGTGCATACCAAATTGATGTTTCCTAACCTGCAATTTGAAATGTTAACCCCGAAAAATGTGGCCTTAGCATTTACACGATGGTTCGCTCATATACTAGGTGATGTTTTTACACGAGAGATGGGGGATAAAGCGGTGTTTTATAGTTGCTGGTAGGCATGGCGTCTGGGCCGGGAGATGCTATCGGACCAGCCTTGCCTGTCTCAGACTGGCGTAGATCATGTCCGCACACTTCTGTGACATCCTGTCATTCAACCTCCCCATACTTGCATCTCTGTGTCCGCTGCCACTCTAGCTGCTCTTAGGTTCTCTTGGTCATCACTCTCCTTTGGTTTGCCAAATAGAAAACCTGTGGCACACACTATATATAGATAATATTATTCAAATATCTATAGATATGAGGTTGTCTCGCCCCCAGGCATACATATGCATTGAAAATGCCTGGCTTTGTTGGGCACCGTGTATATCTGATAGAAATACAGCAGCTAAGCCAATATTTACACTTGCTATCAAAATTCATCTGCAGCCTCCCTGAAATGACGAAAGTTAAAACTGCAGCTAGTGTCATAACCAAATAAGTAATTCATAGAGGAGTGCAATACTCACAATCCACCACTGACTTTACATTAGATCAAAAAGGTGGTCAGTCATGCACATAAACTTTGAGGCCTAATTGGATTGAATGGATGATTTTTGCAATCGCACGTTTCTCATGAAATAGACAAAATTGTTTCATTATAATCGTATCACTTAAGGAAAATAATAACCTGATGACAAGAAAATGAATGGATTTGTTCTGAGACGGTTGCCATCAAGAAAGCGCTTTGCTTCAGAGGATTCTCAAACACCTCATAAGGAAGAAAGCTGAAGGGAAGATGCATGGAGTTTTCACATGGGTCTCTAATTTGGGTTGTGGTAACCAAGGAACCCACTTGGGTCTACTATTTGTCATGAGAAATGTTTATTAATCTTCTGGAGGAGACATGATATCTCAATCCAAGAAATGGCCTACCTTTGCTGAGGCCATTCACATGTAGTTGGGATGCAATCTCCCTGGACCAATGCATCTTCTTGAGCAGCTAATAACCCAACCAAGGGCTCCCAGGAGTCCACTTGTGCACTCTCAATGTGCTGGCCAATGACAAGATTTTTTCAAACACAGCTATTTAGCCCAAACCTCTGCCCCTTGGTTATGCTTTGTGCTGCCCAGTGTAACATTTTCCATCCTTTTGCCAAGTTGGAACCCACTGCTTTTTCGCCCTCTTCTTATTCCAAATATTAATAAACAATAGAAGCACCAAACTTCAAAGTGTAACTTGAATTAAAAAAAAAGAAGAAATAATGCTGAAACCATTTGTAACACTTTAAAGTTAGGTGCTTCTCTTATTTATTACTTAAAGGAACTAAAACCGAACTAACATTTCATCTCCTCCAAAAAGTATACCTTGAATAAGAAAAGAAACAATGCTGAAACCATCAGTCAAACTATGATTTCACCTCGTCAAAAAGGAGTCTAGCAGTTTTTTACACACTACCCAAACAAAGTGTTCAGCGTATCTTCCTCTCTCCTCACCTCAAGATTGTCTTTTCAAACATGCTCTTATTTTCACGAGATGACTTTCAAAGCAACTTTGAAACTGACAGAAGTAGTGAAATACTAGTGATGAGATTGCCTAATAAGGGGCTCTACAGCGACACTTTGTAGTGGCTCCACTAATGCCTTCCGGAAGTTTACAGCAATCCCACAATACCCATTTCCGGTTCCCCTCCCACGCTCCTTTGAGAATCTGTCTCTTTTTTCATCTCATTTAAATCCAGGCTACTAAAGCAATTTGCATATTTGTGAGCACATGGAATAACGTCATGATTTGTTAGATCAAGATGTTGCAAGATGTGCTGGCAGTGCAGCAGATCTCTGAGGATATGGCAGAGTGAGTGTCAGTGCAGATCAGAACAGTTCTTTTCATCTTTCCGAATCAGTCTTTCGCCAAAAAGGTCGGTCTGCTGAGTCAAACAAGGCGCCACTCTAACACTGACGTATGCAAAGGCTAAAGGATCTTGACCATAATGTTTTGATAACCTTATTGATTCAAAAGATAGTCACAGTCGCGTAAATGAGAAAATAATTTTGCAGGCCCAGCAATTTTCTGGTATTTACAGCTGCACAACTATAGAGTCCACTCGACCGTTCTTCAACATTGTAAATTAGTGTTTGTATCAATTAGATGATGCAGCAATGGGATAGATAAGAGGCGTAGGGATAGAGTTATAAGCACTCGAGAAGTGGGAGAGGTGCATGGGAGGCTTCATAGGAATTGAATGACATGTTAACTGCAGGATTCATTGTAAACTTTCAGACGTGTTTGCTGAAGTTGCGAGCGCCATGCATCCAGTCCCAAATCGGTTGTTCCTTTGGTATTTTCAGATTCACTTAATTCTCTGTGAACCATGGACCTGTTAAATGGAACGCGGATATTGTCGCTGCAAATATGGCATCCCATACTACGGGGGTGGAACGGTCTGCCTGGAATTCATTGGCCTGATTCGAGATATAATTTGCATGTAAGCAGATATGTTCAGGTTAATTGCCCAGGTAGGTGGGAGACAAGAAACTGCATTACGAATTACTAATGGATAATCAGACACTTCACCCAACAACAGCTTTTTACTGGTAAATGCGTGTAATTGCTGTCAACAATTATCGACTCGGGTTGATGTTGGGCCTAGAGTGGGAACTCTTCGACAAAATTAGGCCTATTGGTCTACGAAAAAAGCAGCTATCATAGGCCCTAAGATTCTAAAACTTGTATGCTATATATAGGCCTATTTTGTCATAATTTGGGAAGAAATGCATTCAGTGCATGGGGCTGTTAATATGTGTAAACCATTGTCTGATAGTGACCATGCATCATGTTGTATTAATAATGAGTGATGACGTGACATAACCGAAACGAGGTGAAATCTTGCTGTTTTTGATGACTTTCCATGACTCGACAAAAAGCATGGCGACCCCGTATTTTAGAGTTTAATTCACTTTCATATTAGAAGGAACTGTTCATTTTTCTTTTGGACAATTTTTAAACATTACATGGATGGCCTGGTCATTTTCAGAAAGTAAGTTTTAAAATTACCAATTACGACAGGTGAAAAATATAGTAAATTATACAGTGAATTAACAAATGATACAATAGCAAATTAGTCTTAAACCAAATGCTGAGCAGACATGCAGGGACCCTCGAGATCAAATGCTTTGTGCGTCTAAAAATAGGAGAATTTGAGCTCAAGTCAGCAGCGAGATCTCTCAGGT
Source organism: Platynereis dumerilii (assembly GCA_026936325.1). Taxonomy (NCBI): domain Eukaryota; kingdom Metazoa; phylum Annelida; class Polychaeta; order Phyllodocida; family Nereididae; genus Platynereis; species Platynereis dumerilii. The sequence goes on along the minus strand of JAPTHN010000001.1, from coordinate 182,540,062 downwards.
GACGGGAAGACATGGAGAAGGCACCAGAAGGAAAGTTGCGCAAGAAAGCAGAACCGATAACAGATGATTGATTGGTTTTATCTCATCTTGGAATGCACACCAATCTATATTTGGCCCATGCAACAATCTGGCGATGACAGAGCACACAGTTCAACGGCCAACAGATGATGCAACACTCCAGCAGGCTACATTGGTGCCTGTGGTCTTGTCATTCTGATGCCATGGTTATGAGGTATGAAATTGAGATAATAAGGTCATCATTGAACTACAAGATGGTGCTATTGGTAGGGCCACCCCCACAAAAGGCAATACTACTCCAAACGAGGCCTAGAGTAGCGCGGGGCATGCAGCATTGCAGCCCCCTTAACTTCGAGGTGCGATTTGACCTACTTTTTGTGGTAGACTATTTAAATGCTTATGTTGTCAGGAAGGGATCACCTGACTCTACTTATAACTAGTGAAACAAATGTCTACCAATTTTAATAAAGGAGTTACGGCCCTTTTTGTAAAAAATATAAAATGGCCTTCTTACCTCACCCATCGGGCAAGAAGCCCCCCTCTTATAATCCTATGGCAATTTTTTTTGCGAGCACATTCAGCTTAAAAGTTATTTCTTGGAGTTCATCTATCATTTTTAAGGCATTCTGTTCACTCGTTCTGAATTTTAGAATTTTTCTGTCCATACATTTATTTTTTAATATTTTTTGCCCTGTATTAATTTCGGCCAATTTTTTTCGATTTCAATTTGCTAATCTATCAAGATTTAAGGTAAAGTAAACATTATGAAATGGTTCCTGAATCAGCTTCGAGGCCTCAGTGAAGGGGGGCCTCATGTCCCATACCATGTGGGGCCTCTTGCCCAAAACTCACATATTTTGATTTGACCTCTATATCTTGAGCTAAAATCCAAAAAAATATGATCCAAATCATATTTATGTAATGGTCATAAAGTTACGCAATGCAGATATCCATTATTCTTTTAAAAATTTCCAAAGTTATTTCTGACAACCCCTTTCAAAGAATTAATCAAAGTTACAAAAAGCATGCACCTTTTTTTTGTTTCTTTAATTACTTCTATGGTTTGGTGCTGTTTGCCCTGAAAATTTGTGACGACACCTAAAAAGCCTCTAGTTTCAATCCTATAAATAAGAAAAAGCACCAAAAATGTAAGTTAAAAAGATATATCCCTGGGGGGGCCTCTCACCTAACCCGGGCTTCTTGCTCCGACCCACTCTATGTCAATCTTAAGATATCTTTCTTCACTTCCCTCATTATTACCTTCAATCGTCTTTTAATACCTTCAATCATCTTTTAACTTTTTACACAAACAGCCTTGAAAATGTGCAATGACAGTCTTGAAGAGCTGCAGACATGACATCATAGTGTAACACATTCTAATTAGTTTTTTATTTTGGTTTACAACACGAGCTAGGAGGACTCCCAGTTGTTTAGAAACACATCACTTGAACCCGCCATCATCCATTAACAAGACTATTCCAGTCATACTCGAAACCTAATTGGCCCAGAAGCAAATGCATCAAAATGGTCTGTTCAAACAAACAGTGGCACTTGGCTGGAGTCTTGCGTCATAATCTCCTATTTTGTGACCGCCATGCATAAGCTTTCGTCATTTGGCAAGCACAAAAAGTCCTTTCACTCAAGTGTTTTCAATTCTGGGAATGCTGTTGTAATCTTGATATCTCAATTTGTCAACACATTGAACACAAAGCAGAAATGACTTCAGCCAAAGGTCTTCGTTATGGCTGCTTCGTACAAGGGACAAATTAAACGCTTTAAAGCTTGGCACACGTATTGCTGAAAGCTAGATCAAAAGATACGATTTGTTGCAAGGGCATGAAAGGGTGGCTGCTGTTGTAAGGTTCAAGTTTGTTTACCTTGAAACTGCAGCTGCTCTCGACAGCCAATGTGCGGCTGAAGGGAGCTGAAGGGAGCTAAGAATAGCGACTTACGAGAGCCCGATCGCTTTGGTGGTTGGCTCAAGAAAAGGGAAACAAACAAAAGAAAAAAGCAAGAGAACCAAGCGTCTTTCTTACGACCGACCTTTGCTTCTTTCCTTGATCCAGAGATCTCCTACCAACAATGGCTATTTGTTAACGGCTTATTGAATGTCTCGCAGACGTAAGAAAATGTGATTTCTCTTGTGTGAAGTGGATAATGACACAGTGCACTGCTACCTAGATTGTCTGTATTTACAAGTCCTCCATTGAGACAAATGGATCACATTCTCTGACATCATCCCATTAGATGCGGTGACTGCTGGTTTTTGCCAGTGATGCATTTGCCCCTCTTCTTCACAGGCCCATAATTCTACCCGGGCCCCAAAACAAGCAGTTGGCTCTGGTGACTCCGGTCCCAAGGCTCAGGCAGCAATGAACACTTCATTAGCATGTTTGTGATGTTTGAAAATTTCATTTGCACAGGCAGATCCACTGTCAGAAGCGACGGGCTAATAGCTGCAAACTGCCCACTCAGCGTTTAAGTTAGCTCAGGCAGGTTTTAATTTTAGTAATGGTTGGTCTGCCGCCCCCAGGAAATGACATAGAGCTGTGTGCAATGTTAATTAACAAATGTAGGGCATTAAATTCCATAGCTTGGCAAGTCTATACGCCAGGTATCTTATCTTCTTTCTGTGATCTTGTATCGCACAAATTATGAAGGCCTTTTTGCTCATTTTTTTTCATGGAAAACCAGTGACCTCCCACACAAATGAGGCTATTGCATTGTGCAATGTTTAAAAATCCAAGCTTGAAATTGTGTATCAGTTTTCAGGAAGTTTGAGGACATGTTTAAACACACACCACACACGGTCCACCATAATTATAGTGCCACAGAACCAGCTGACTGGCATAACACAATGCTGTATTTCAGTTGCACACAAGTGGAGCAGAAGACAAATGCATCAAGTCGATCTGTTCAAACATGGGTGGTGTTGGTCACCTTTCCTTTTTGCCTTTAATGTATTTGTGACAAATATATAGGAGTCAACTTTGAAGCAGATTAAGTGTTCTATCACAGCAATTTGATATGATCCACCTTGCTGGCTAAAAATTTACTGTATATGGTATTGATCCTATTTTAAAATATCATGAGCATCACTACGCCAAAAATAATTCAAGTGCGACCATTTCCTGTTTGTCTGTGGCCTTGTTTATCACATTTTGGTTTTTGCCAAAAAAAAATATTATCCTGCCCATATCCCACCAAAAAACGTATCTAAGTGTATTGCATAGAATCCAAATGTATAAATAAATGGCACATTAGCATTATTTCCCAAACTGATGGAACACTTTCCAGAAGTTGAAATTCAACAAATTTTGAGACATTTTGAACAATGGAAATTATTCATTTTACATCAAAGGAGTCTTTATGAAAAATGTACATGTAGGCCTATTATAAGTCAGAGATTTCTACGAAATACCAAGAAATTTTTCAAATCAAATATGAAAATGAAACACAGACTTTAAGTCGCAATGGATCATTCATTGTTGGCAGGCAAAATTAAAATTTCCTGATACGGTGCAAAATTCCGAATTCTTTTTCATGCTTGGCATTGATCGAACATACAATTCAGTAAAAAGATGCAGGTGGGTCTCTGGTAAACCCATAAGCCATCTTTTTGTGAGCATGAACAAAGTACAAGGAATCTTCAGCAGGCTACAGTGAATTCAGTATTTTAAATATTGATGGCAAATTTAAGTATTGACATCAGAACATTTAACTGCACATGACGGACATCTACAGGAAATTCCCGAATTCGTTCAATATCCTCCTCATCCAAGAATTCTCCCCAAGGGGCATGGGCAAACAACTTCCCAATTGGTGAAGGGCGTGTCTTTTGTGACATAGAAATGTATGGTAAAATTATTTTGCCAAAATGTAAACACAATGTTGAGAATATTTAACCATGTCAATAAATTTGATTTCGCAAATAAACAATATGTTTACACATTGTAACACACTTCGAGGTACCCTGAGTCTTTTATGAGATATGGGTAAGAACAACCGCAAGATAATATGTTTTTGCAAAAACCCAAATGTGATAAACAAGGCCACAGACAAACAGGAAATGATCACACTTGAATGATTTTTGGTGTAATGATTCTTATTACAATAGGATCAAAACTGTATACAGCAATTAGCTGGCAAGATGAATCATATCAAAATTGCAGGGATAGCACATGTCCGTGATTCACTTCAAACATGAACCACTGAAAATACGTATGCAGTGCATATTAATTTCGAATTATCAGAAGTGGTTTTGCACGTATGCTTCATTGGTATTTCCCTGTCAGTCTAGACAATGATGATGGATCAACACAGTCAGAGTGCAGGGGAGAAATGAGAACCAATCAGGAGATTCCTAATAGGACCATGAAACAGCGGACACCCTTGTGGCACTCCCCCTTTTTCTGGCAGCACAGACTGGCACAGAATGCAATTGCATTGGCCTCAGCATATTCCGTCCCGTAAAACAATATGTGAATGGCTCTATCCTGCCATCTGCAATCTGAGGAGGATTTTAGTGCAGGCCGAGACATTTATCAACTGGCAAGCAGAGCTGAGCAGCAAAATGATGGGGCAAATAGACTGTCAGATCATTGCCAAATGTGATAAATGCCTAATGCAATACTGCATACAGTGCATAGTGCTTAACTCTTTATCACTGACAGCCATTTATAACATTTGAGCAAATAAACTCTCATCAAATTAGCTAATTATAGCATGTCTCAGTTATAATGAGTGTATCTCCCTTTGCCATCAACTGTAATCACCGCCCTGGAATATGCTCCCTAGGCCAGGCCTGTACGCCCTGCAGTTGGTCACTCGTGATAGCCTGCAGCAGGAACCCAATTGGCCAGACAAGCATCTGTGAGTATATCCCGCCTATTCCCGGGCATTCCTGCGCTTTTGCAATTTCCATTCTGATGCGTGGATGCCCTTGGATGCTCCATCAGATGCTCCATCGGCCGCAAGTCCTTGACCTGTCTCGCAACCACGACTTACTCAGCCCGCTGCTCTGCACACAAAGTAAATAATAGCTCTAGTTTTTAAAGTTACAGACGTCATTTATAAATCCCTCTTTCAAATTACATCTTCTTGGCTATTCGGTGGGGAAATTGGGGAGAAAAAGTGTTTGCTAGCGTCTAGTGATTTGTCTCAGTTCTGGTTATCAGTTTTGCGGGGCTCGCTGGCCTCCTGTTTCGGCTCAACCGTGTGAGGAGCAAGGGAAGTCCCAACTGCCTGGGACATTGAAAGTTCAGAAAAGACACAAATTATGGCTGTTGGTGGTGGCCATGGATACTGGGACCATCAGTTAGGCATAAGCAGAGGGACTGGCCGCCACGCAGCCATGGAACTGTCCCAGGCACATCCTCCTTTTGAAGGTCTCGCTTCTCTTCCAACGTGCTTTGCAAAATGCTATTTTACTTTTCATGTTCCAGTCCTCTCCTATCACGGTCTTCCATTGTTTCTCTAATCTCAGCCGATCTTCAATTGTCCTCTGTGGTCTTTGTGGACTCCAGTCATCTCCTCTATGCATCCACTGACCATGGTCATCCCACGACCTGCTCACACGTCCATAAAACATCTTCAGCTATCAATTACACATAATGGCCTATTAAACTGTGTCAGCTGATCTAATTTGCCCCAAGACAATAGATAAGGTATCTGCAGCTGAGCTATGGCCATTGCAGCCAGCCCAGCCACGATAGGTGCGGTCCTCCTTGGCGAAATGCCCTAAGCCCAACCCTCAAGATGCTACTCTATTGACTAATGTTAGGAAAGCCCGGCCGGTGAGTAGGCAGGATTTCCAGAATAAAGTGACGTGCATTTATCTGTCACGAGGTCTGCGATGCCCTTTCTGTGTTTGGGGTCACTTAGGGAAATGCACTCGGGTGAAAAATCACCCTTCCTGTCCATTTATGGCACGAAGGAAAGCCCCAGTAAAAAAAGCCAATATTGGTCAACTTTATCCATCGATGGAGAGTTATATATAGATTGGCTTTCTATTCGCTGGCTCAGCATTATCTCAACATTCTCGGCTGATCTGGGAAAACGTATCTCGAATGCATAAAAAGCAAAGCTGATTATTTCATGCGATTGCAAGACGTCATGAGAAAGATAATTCTCTGACTTTGACTGCAGCCGAATTGCTTCCAGACACAGCGCTAGACCTTTCCATTGTCTTTTTCTGCTGCAGGCCGCTGCAGGGCCATCCCGCGAGGACCAAATGCCATTGCTTTTCTTTCTCAATTGTTTCTTTTTGGCATTGTGACCCGGAAGATATTTACTTTGCAGAGAGTGGATTTGAAGTTGATGTCAAAAGACAAGAAGTTGGGGTGCGAGGGAATGAGCCATGGAGCAAATTAAGGGAGCTGGAAGGGCTGACGGGCTGTCACTTGCGGCCGCTGGGACAGACAGTGGTCACCGGAGAGGCCTGACACTGATAGATCATGACCTTGGTAAATGCTTTTAGGGTTCCTTCTTCATGGGTTGCAGCCCTTTTTTATGCCACTCAGTCTGGCTGCCACACAATTGCAAGAAGTTTGTTGAAACTCGGTCAGGCGACGCAGGAATAAGATGAAGCCAGACTGGTGTAAATGCCGAGATGGACAGGTTGGAAGGAAAGAAAGCAAAGGCACATAGTAAAGGCACACAGCAAAGGCACAGGGCAAAGGGTCTGCTGCATGAAGGGTCAGAGATGGTCGCCAGACAGAGACAGTACCCGTGCCTGGTGAAGGGAGAGGGAGAGGAGAGAGGAGGAGGCAGGGAGGGGCAGGGGGAGGCACTCTTGAGTCTTGTTTGGCCATATCTGAGACAGACACGCGCCCTTGGTGCACTTGCTAAGCAAAGTGACAAGCCAACATCGCTCAGCATTGGACTTCCTTGCCAGCAACTCCCTGTCTTGGTTGTATGCCCTTCATTTCCTTGCCACAACCATGCAGGACTGCCACCAGGACTGCCACCACCAGGACTGCCATACCCGCACAGGCTCATAGTCCTTGTAAATCCATTAAGAAAGTCATTCGTCAGCTTCATCCCTGCAACCCATACAGCCTTGTCGCAGCCTTGTCGCAGCCTTGTTCCTCTTGTCAGCCTTTTTGCATCTTCTTTTTTGAGCAACTCCTCAACACCCTTGACAACACATATGGAAAGCAGAATTTCTGGGACGTTGCGTTCTCTGTTTGCTCTCTGAACCGACACTATTTGAGCAAGAGACCGGCGGTATGCGCGTGCACATGGCTGAATGAAGAGTCGCCAATTTTTGCCACTTGGACCAGCGACGCCGACAGGCAGCATCGACAAGCGAGTCCAAGTACAGCTGTATATACTGCATGTTAACATATCCAGGGTCCTCCTGGTGGCCTTGTTGTGGTACTGCTCAGACATCTCCCTCTTTTTGTAGTTTGACCTGATGAATATTCCAAGGACGACTGTCAGCCTTTTTTTTTCATCTTTTTTTTTCTCTCTGAGCTTCGGTGAGTCATCCATGAGAGATGAGGTTCTTCCTGACTTGGCTGCACAATTGCTGAAAATGTGGGATAGTCATAGATGGGCTGCATCAGACCGGCCTTGTGTTGACAGACTTTTCAAGTACATGCTCAGCTCAGGTTCACTCAAATCAAGTAATTTAAACTTGTACAGTTGGGACGTACAGTGCGATTAATCTTAAAAGACCTTCTTTTGTTGGGAGTAATTGCCCTGCAAGGCCAGTAAAGCGCTTTAGGTGAAATGTCATTATGTCTGTCAGAGTGTCATAAAAGTGTCAGGCCTAGCCAAGCAATAAGCGAACGTCTATTGCAGGTCCCGGAGGATTGCTGTTGGAATTGGGCCAGACAGAGACGACTGACCTCTCGCCTAACGTCAAGAATGGCCGACAGAACAAAGAGACAAAGAATGTCATTATTAGCAAATGTTTGGGTGGCCAAGCTGTCCCCTCCAGGCCGGTCAAGGGTTTGCTCTGGGCCGCCATGTAGAGCATTATGGCACACATTGCCAGCTGCTTTTTTGTTTTCCCGCCGGTGATCAATGAGAGCGGTGGAGACACTTCCAATATGGGTTGTTGGGCCCACCAGCCAAGTGGCACAATAGTGCAGGTCCCAGGAAACCACCCAGATGTACACCATGCCACACTCGTCTACAACTCTATTGACAAGGGAATCCACTGCTTTGTTGCCCAATGCCATTTAATCATTGCTTATATTGTGTTATAGTTCGGATAATTGATCGAGGTTCTATTATGTGACATTCATGAAATACATCGATCGCATGGACAAAGCATTTGTGCATGGAAACATACGAGCTCGTAATGGCTATGAATCAAATGGTTAAATCATCTTATTATAGAATACGTATAGACTAAAGCAATGCTGCTGTATTGTGAGAGCACCATCGTATAAATGAAGTTACTTGGCTCATATCCGATCCTCTACTCTGCTCCGCCAGATCATTTCGGTAATTTGGTTAAGAGTGAGGCATCTGGTAGAACCGCTGTCCTGACCTACATTCCGTGCCCTTTTGGGTTCGCGCCCACTCTTTCCAGTGAGGTGGAATTTGCTTGGCAGATCGTGTTGCCCTAATGTGTGCACATCAGTGTTCACTCATACCATGGTGACATTATGCTGATAATTCCAAGTACTGATACTCCACCACACACAGGCAAAAAGTTTGCAGCGGTTGCTCCTTTCAGCGTTCTGTTTTTGCCTGGCCCATTTACTTGCATTGTGAAGCCAATTACCAAAGTAGTGCAATGTAATCTGCTCATGAGTACAAGGACTAAACAATTATGGAAATTCATGCTGAGCCGGAGCAGAATTCAATTTGTCGGTGGTTATACGGCACAAGAGAAGAGTGAGAATCGGCCGCTGAGAAGCTGAACGCGGACCGCTCAGAACAGCCTGAGTGAGGATGATTACTAATATGTATGGCTTATCAGATGGCAAATCTTTAGGGAGGCGAGCTGTCTAGCCACTACAGTTCCCCTCTAGACAAACAGTCCCACTGACAGACAAGGGATTCATCTGCACATACACAGCAGTGCACCATCCTCCCTCTGCCTCCCTCTCCTCCCTCTGCCTCCCTCTCCTCCCTCTGCTCCCTCTCCTCCCTCAGCCTTAATGCATCATGTTGCTCCCACCACATCCTGTCTCCTTCCCTTGTCGCCTTTTGTATGTATAGCGTTTAACAAAACAAAACAATTGGGTTAAGCTGGTCCCTACCGATAGGCATACGCAAATACTTTTGTTTTCTTTCTAGCTTTGCCTTATCTCACAGATTCTGGCATTCGATGTATCCGTGCTTGCTCCCTCCCAAGGAGTTTGCGTCGCGTCTGATGCCCTAAGCACTGATTGAATTGGCCAGACGGAATGTACTGCAAATACAGAACAGGCAAGTGTAGCCTACTATGTTATTGCCCTTGTTGTTCTTTCCTATACAACTACAAGTCTACAACCAGCATGGCTTACTTTCTCCTTGCATGAGGCATTTGGTGACAATGAACCGGGACGGTGGCTTAGTGTCAGCCAGCTAGGAGTGAATGAGTGCAGACCAGCTAGATGATCAGCACGTGTGTCAGATACTTGATTGTGATACTGATAAGCCGTGGCCTGATTTATGCTCACATTTGCTGGTGTCATTGTAGAGTTGCCTGATATCCTCTCAGCCCTTGGGACGGGCTGGATAAGCGCGTCGATGTGTAATCTTGAACTGACCCCGATCGCCTTCCGCAGCGTCAACCCATTGGACCAGACTCACAGACGCTGAGCCAACCATCTCATTGACTTGCCTCTGGCCTCCTGCTTGCTGCCCTTAATCAGTCACCTTGTTGATCAATAGCAATTGCCTTCTCGCCAAGTACATGTACGTACCCAAGTATACTGGATTGGTAGAGCATCGGGCATTTGTCCACTTGCTTACGCCACTGCATCCTCGGACATTAGAGGTTATCCTGGGGATACATTGAGCGGGCAGGGCAGTCGCAGGTCATCTGATTGCAATTAATTAGGCTGGTCACACTTGATGGGGACCTGAGTGGCATAGCTCATGGCAGGTCTTCTCAAGCAATAGCAAGGACACCATTAAAGCAAGGCAAGACGATCAAATGATCAAACCTTGGCCTTCCACTGATGTTATTTTCTCTCAACAACAACCATGCCGTCCTTCCGCCCCAAGACTTCCTCATCTTCCCATCTTTCCTCTTTTTTTTTGTCCTACTTGCTGGACAACTTTGCTGCCAAGTAAAAACCAGGAGCGCAGTCTCAGACTAATGTATTACAATCAGGCGGAGAAGATTCAGGCCTGGCAGATGTGGCAAGCCCCGACCCGGTCTGTTGGCAATGTGCTACACCAAGAGACCCAGTATTTTTAGAACAAAAACATGCTGCAAATCATAATTTATGTGGCAGAAAACAAGCTGGGTTACATGTCAAGATATCGATGAACGCAGCTACGTAAGTTTTCCCTGAAATTAGATTGACCCCAGATGAATGACAATTACCAGGCTAAAAATAGGGCGCGTTCCACCCAGAGCAGCCTAATCCATTAGCAAGGCACTCCGTCATCCTTAACCCTGGTGTGTATACGCAGCACGCCCAGTCCCAGTCCATCAAGAATTACCAACAAAAGATTTGCAACCCGCAAACCAATCATCATGCCCTTTTTGTGCAAACGCAGTTGTTTCGGCGGCTTTGATGCATTCCGGCTTAATCGACTGTTAATGGACCATAAAGGTAACTAACATTGCATGGCTACATTTCCTGTTTCCAGTGTTTCCCTAATACTTACTCTCGTTTACGGACAGCAGCTTGTTCGCACGCCAACTGTAATGAAACAAAAGTGGAATCATATTCATGGTGAATCAGTTTTCAAAAATTCCACACCATACGTAGCTGCTTAGAATCTTCAAATCACAAAGTTCTGCACTTACAATATTTGTCTTTTCGTATAATAGGCCAGTACTATATATGTATATATATATAATTCTATCTTCAGAGATAAAGAAGATAACGCAATGTCATGCTGCAGCTATTTTCCGGTTTTGTTAGGGTATCCTAATGGGAGTATAGCATTACAACTTTGAGGTCACACACAGAAGTAGGACTATTGCAGTTTGGCATGATTTTGGAATCTTGCACCAGGCTCAAATGGCAGAGCGGGGAGTGTGTCTCGGATGGAGCAAACATCGGAGTCCAGGGTATGTGAAATGTAGTAGCGATGGCATGCTCGCGAGACTTGGTGTTGATACACAAACAAAGTCTTAAATCAGGGGAGACGATTAGGATCTTGTGGCAAGGGAGGCTATGTCTGGCCTTGCGGTTGTGCCTCTCCCATGGACCGCTGCTGGCCGCTCCCTTCTCGATTTATGAGAAATTCAGCTGAGTCTCTTGACAAGGATCTCTTCCTTGTCTGGCTGCTTTTGTTTTGGCTGGTCCAACTCCCAATTGCCCCGGGCTGTCTGCTTACTTGTGTACAGTAAACTCCACAGCAGACATTGAGGTAACTTCATATAAAGGCAGATATCTCCACAAAGTGATTTTCATTGCCAGATTACCATTTGGTTAGTAACATACTCAAAGCAAGTGCACTCACCCAATTAATTTCAACAAATGTACCAATACAGACAGATAATTGACTGAATGTGCCAAACAAAACACATTGTACAATATTTGAGTAATCTATCAACTGTCTCGACCACAATGGAACAATCGAGTTGTTTGATGTCTTAAACAATGCAATTGTCTGATTTAGACAATCTGTATCAGAAAATTCTTTCAATGCACATGACTGAAATAACTATATCTGCTGAAATGGACAAGCATTAAGCAAGTCTTGGGAGGAGGCTAATGGTGCTTTTCTCTTGATGTTAGCTAAATGATCAGAGAAGAGCAATGAGCCGAATTTAGCTTTTTTCAAAGACAGAGAAGAGACAGCCAGGCTGCAGCGAGGTCAGTGTGTCAGGGCTATATTGGGTTCACAAGGGAAAAAGCCATGCATCAAGACAGGCAACCTGAACGTCACTGAGCAGGGCTTTCATCCACAACAATTATATGTTGTATTGTCAGGCTAGGCCTTCATTGCCCTTCCCAGGCCATTAATTACCATCCCCTGAATCCAAAAACAGAATTAGTTCACTTGATAAACCTGGTTGAAACAATCTGCAAGGCACACAGGTTGTGTTTGACTAAAACAAGACAGTATAGTTTTAAAAAAAGTTTGACAAAAATAAGAGGTTTTTCTATACTAAGCCTGATTTTCAGTTCTTGACATCAGTATAACAGTCTGTCGCTTTGATATAGAAAAAGAATGGGCTCTTGCACTGTGAAAATGGCACTTTGTGTGTCATCAAGCTGATGATTGGGATCAATCAATTGATTGTATAGGATTGATATTTATCTATTTATTTATTTATTTATTTATTTAGTTATTTATTTATTTATTTATTTATTGTTGGAAAGTCTGGATAGTCTCTTTCAACGGAATTTTGACCTTGTATATATGTTCACTGATATTCACTGAAATCGGAAATTTATTAAATTATTGATGTATTTTCTATGGCACATTCTCATATGGAAAGATAAACCATAATCCGCTCAAGTCAGGCGCATGCGCACAATAATTACATCGAAGATATGCTGTATATCCAAGGAACTGTACCAAAGAGTCCATCATTGACCCAGAAGACCACCACACAAGACATCAAGGAGAGGCCAACAAACCTGCACGGTTTCCGGCCTACCACCTTCTACAGTTCTACAGTTCTACAGTTGATGATTTGCCATGATCATACCCAATACTTTCAATGTTAATTTGATTTAAGGAGACTTATCCCGCTTGTTGATGACAGTCAAATGAAAGGGTTATGTTCACTCTAAAATCAGTTATGACAAGTCACATAGCCTTCTCTTGATCATGACTAATCAAACAGCCTCTATGTTTCCCATGTTGAAAGTAGAGAAGATGACCCTTCATTAGCTACCATGAGTCACAAAGTGAATTTTTCACAGTGAACTGGTCCTCCTTTTTTTCTATATCAAAGTGACACACTGTAAAAGCCCTGTTTCATAATTATGCCATTTCACAGTATCTGACTTGTCACTTAGAGCTCTTTCCAGATTGGCAGTTGACTTGGAAAAAATTAGTTTTCTTGTTTACAATTCGCAAACTGGCTTTGCCACGTCATAGACAGTTTTCTGTTGGTCTCCTAATCTTCTTATTTGATGAAGTACCTGAGTCACTTAATGAGTTTGTTTATTGTCATCTATGCTGTTAGACATGATAAGCACTGAATCAACTGATTAACCATAGCAGACAGAAACAAAACATTTTTAAGCCAGTGACATCACACGACAAGTTGAAAGTTAATTTTGAAACTATTTGTACTGCTAATCAGAAAAAGCAGCTATAAATGATATCACATCTGGGATATTTCGGCCAAATTATCCGAACAACTATTTTGCCATTTTTTGGGGTAATTTATATCTAAGGTCAACTAATAGAATGTTAAAACAACAGCCAAACCTGCTTCCAAGCAATAGGATAAAAAATAGCTACAATAGCACATATTTTTTTGCTCTTTGTGAGAAAACATCACTTTTAAAATTCTGCATATTTCCAAACTGCCTTTAATGGGAGTTGGTAAAGGTTTTCTTAAGCACGTTCCTGTGCAAGGATGACAATAAAACTAAACGCCATACAGGTCCAATGTTTTTCGATGACACTTTAGCCTATGGTATGAAATTAAAATTTTCTATTGTCTATGTTCTACATAAATATCGCAGTTAGTTTCACCATATTATCAGACATCAAAATATTCGGTGAAGGTCGCGCAATGAATAACTTGCTTCATCATGGGAATAAGCATCACGCAGCACAATATAACACACTGGAGGGACAAACTTATTAGAGTTCAGCAATTCATGTGACACATGGCAAAGGGCAGAACTAACAATGCTTGCATGATCTCCTGTAGTATAGTGTAGCAACACCCAAATCCTGAAGGAAATGATGACAAACGTTAAGAAGAGATTTCCCTTCTGCCTAATGGTTTGGAAAAGTGCAGTTCTGCAAGATGGCTCTGGCCGAGGATGATGCACCTAACCTAGTGCCCCAGTAATCTTTGCCAACCTGTCTTGCTGATTGGCCGTTTGCCAACCAATAAGAGTAATTTATGAGTGGCTGAGACCAGCAGTAGTCCAAGCGCTTCACTCTTCGGGCCAGATATGAAGAGAAATAAGACGCAGGAGTCTCATCGGATGCCTTGATGGGATTTAGCTAATAGGCAAATGGCCCCTGAGTAACTCCAGCTCGTTTTCTGCAGGCTAAGAAAAACACCATTCATCTTTGAATGAGATTATTAGATAGCAACATGACTGGACCATGGCTTGCGTACGAACTAGAAGACCGAGTCGCAGAATTCATGCGAAAGACAAATCCCCACATGTCCTCAGCACCGATACGTAAGGCTATATGCCAACAATTTGCTATGCTTCGCTTTTCACTTCATCATTGGTTTACTGAAGGGCGGCACCAGAGCCCAAGGTCGACTCTTGGACATAACTCTGCCAGCGAAGCAATTTTGCAAGCCGTTAGACAACAGAAACTGGACACAGTGGCAATCAATGGAAATTTGGTTGTCGTGCTATTCTAAAAAGAAAGTTACAAATCACACATCGGTCGCATCTTTAGTGGTCCTCAAGATTTAAGCTGGGGTCTCTCAGGATGATCTGCAAATTGTGGAGCAATGGAATTAGCTGCATATGATAGATATGTGGGAAAGCCTGTTTTGAAGTGCTGAGCAAGGCAAGACAGAACAGAGCTGAGCAGGCGGAAGGGCTTGGTGCTTTTTGAGGCCACAATCTGCAAGACAGGAGCCCACACAGGATGACTGCCCCAAAGACGCTGCACAAGACAAGGCCTTGGGGGAACCATAGTCCTTCCCCGAGGCGATCGAGTCTGAGTAGTGAGGACATCGAAAGAAGCCCAGTCAGCCACTAGACTGTCTCGATCGCAATGCACCCACTCACCTCCCTGCGCACAGCCATGGGACTCAGAAAAATCAGGCGACTGGCTGCAGGCCATGTGTATATTAGGAGTTGGGCAGCTTCAAGGCCATCCATGGCCAGAGCAGGTAGCGCTTAGAGCTGGGCCCACAATTGCTCCTTGCGCTATCTCCATGACTTACTTGCCAGACGAGTGACACATGACGGCACAGCTTGCACTTCCCTAATATACACCAATGCCCCGAACCAATGGCTCTTACCAATCCCTTAATGTGACTGACCTCGCTCCTCCAGTCCTCAATGTCTGCTCTTCAGACTTTCCAGGGCCACCCAATCATGGCCACCCAATCATGGCAACCCAATCATGGCCACAAGCCCTCCATTGCACTCTTCCTCGTTTAACTTTGCCAGTATTCCAATTCCTTTCTAAAGGATAGCATGAAAGTATGGAATCTGTCATATCTTTAAAACCTTACATTTTCTCCAAGTGATAACACAAAATATTATTTTGAAAAAAGACTGTTGTCAGTTAAATGATATAATGAATAATCAAAATAGATTGACTTGCTGGACTGTGATCTGGTGTATACTGTGATCTGGTGAACTGGGCTCAGAAAGATAGATGCCACTGCAACTCCAGAAAAGGGGTCATGCAGTTAAGAGTTTCTAAAGTCAATGAAAATTCACTTGTGGAGGAGCAATGAGCCACTGTCAATGCCAGGCAGGCACTGTGAGGCAAGTGCCAAGAGCAATCACTCATTTCAATCCCTTTCGTCATAGTTGATTTCAAGACGCGTGGGAGTCGCAAGTGACCCACTTCGCTCTTATGCAGACTGCAATGACGGACCCAATTTACAGAGCGTATTTCTCATAAGGAGAACTTCACACGTCTCTTTTTTTATTTAATGCCTAAGCATTTCATAGCACAAAGAGCACGCAAAGCATGGTTCGGCAAAATGAGAAAGACGATTGGTGGCTGACATTGCTCCGGTGCTTTCGTCTGTAGTTGAGTTTCGCCAAATGTGACAACGGAGACTCGTCAGAGAGTGTTGGACAAACGTTTCCACCCACGCACCAAAACAATGTCTGAAAGAGAAAGAAATAACGTTTCCATGTAATCCTCACAAAGGTAGCACAGTTTGCTAAGACAGCTATGAAAAGTCACCGAGTTCCGCTCAAAAGCAAATGGTGTCTGCCAACTCCATTACATCAGAACAGAGCCGGGCAAACTATGTGAGATGAGTCACTTGTTCTTTGGTACGTCAAAAGTATTTCAAAGTTACTGATCACAGTGTCAATCTTCTTTTCTTCTCCAATATATCACTACCGTACTCTATTTATAGAAGGTATACATATACATGTACATTTAAAGGGAAACAGAGCACTGTTTATCTAGTTGGAGTGCACTGCCTCATTGAAAACTTCCGGATATTTAGCTTAAAAGCATGATTCTACGGCAATGAGACTTCTAAGGAGCAAAACAGTGGTTTAATGTATAGGTAAAAAAAAAAGGTTTTGATGTTAATTGACTGCATGTAATTATATTTTGGTGTAAGCCGTGTTTATTGGATTTTCTTTTAATGTGCAATCAAAATTAAAATAAAGTTTGAAATACATGTATAGCGCAGATATATGAAGATCAACATGGATTTTGGTCTGCATTTCCCTTTGTCGTGTCAAGGATAGGAGCCAGCTTTATACATATAGTCTTGAGAAGGCAGAACTGTTTTTGTGGAACAGGTTCACAACAAAATTAAGCTCTGCAAAGGACTTTGGCTAAGGTAAGTTGCACGTGTTAAAATTCGAGTTTTAACTCCAAGTTATATCATACAGGCCCACACGGACTGTTGTAGGCATATAATAGGCCCATGACGTATATATGCAACATGCTCAGCACTAACCCAAATATATACAGTGTGTCTGACGAAATTATGCAAGTTACGTATTTCACACTAGTATGAAAACTATTGGACCCAAAATTGTATCCTTTTCACATAATCATCGGATTTGGCTTGGAAATCTTCCATGTAACTTTCATTAAGTTTCATGGCGGCAAAATTTAGTTATGCCATATTTTTAAATATTTGGGTGTCTGACGAAATTACGCAAAATCTGCATTGGGCCTTGGAAACGTTAAAGATTCAAATTATTTTGTGTCAGTCATTAGCATTCTATCATTTGTCAACTATTCATGTCAAAACATTTCACTTACATGCCGCCTATGTCATGCAATATGTATTAATTGTCTCCATTGGAATAACATTTATTTTGCATAAATTTTTCAAATTTATGCTCTCAAAAATCTCCAAATAGGCTGATCATTTTGAAAATGCCTATAAAAGTTGTCTTTTCCCATCTATTTAGTGTAGTGAAACTGGTTGATAAGTTGTGCGTTAGAAATAGACAAAGTTTGACAAACTACTGAATAAGGAAGAGCACAGCATGATCACAATGCTATTCCAATGGGAAGTCGTGGAAAGAACTTTTGATTGCTAATTATTTTAAAGTAAGGCATGTTACTTAAGTTTCCTTTGCAAAGAGCTAAATAGACAGTACAGGGTTAGTGCTAGAAGCATTTTTTAAATGATCGGAACCATTTTGAAGTTTTGGGGAGCAAAAATTTGAAAAATTTATGCAAAATCAATGTTATTCCAACAGAGACAATTAATACATATCGCATGATGTAGGCAGCATGTAAGTGAAATGTTTTGACATGAATAGTTGACAAATGATAGAATGCTAATGATTGAAGCAAAATAATTTGAAACTTCAACGTTTTTAAGGCCACATGGGGATTTTGCATAATTTCATCAGACACTCAAATATTTGAAAATATGGCATAACTCAATTTTGCCTCCATGAAACTTAATGAAAGTTACATTTTAAATTTCCAAGCCCAATCCAATGATTATGTGAAAAGGATGCAATGGTGGGTCCAATAGTTTTCATGCCAGTGTGAAATACGTAACTTGCATAATTTCATCAGACACACTGTATTTACACATGTATATGTTTTCAGAGCACAAGTCAGATTAAGTTATTAAACAAAATCGGTCTGTCGGGGACTCATTAATATTCATGAATAAGAGACAGTCAGAGACCCTGTTGGAGGTGCTGATTGTTGCGACTTGCATGGTTTACTTTCCAACCAATGACACGGCAGGACAACAATTTTGCAGTCCCACTTCAAGCAGCCAATCTCTAGCAGGCATTGCGACGTCAGTCTGACATTGTATTGCGGTTATTTTAGGTTGTGACTAACCTTGACTTAATATAAAGTCATAGTGACATTGTTTCCCCACACACAGAAGTCAAAAGCCAATGTCAGCATGACATTGTCCGTTGACTGATTTTCTCCTTAAATCAGACTGAGGTCAGAAAGGGATCTAACAATGATGCAAAGGAATTATGTAGCATAAATGTTGTCCTTCAGCCATGCAGTTTTTGACTGACCTTCTACCGATGTCATACTTAAGGCAGATGTCCCTCTGAATGAAACTTCAATATGACATTACATTCACAGCAGATTTTGATGCCCACCCAAGGTTGTAATACAATGCTATTTTTGTTGCAAACCCACCTTAACATTAACATAATTTGAAAATCGAATCTGACTTCAGAATGATGTCGTATTTATGCCACTTGCCTGCGGGGTCAGATCACAGAAATCAGTGTACCCCTCCCCTAACTAAGTCTTCAGTGACTCTTCACTAATCACGGTAACAGACTGAGCAGCATTCCTGTTTACAGAGGAAATTGCAAACCAATGGTAACCATGGACTGTAATATAATCTCGGCCAAATGCAACAGGAGACGGAACTATCCCTTGGCCGTCTGACTTTTTTCTGTGCCATTGAGTGCATACTTCCTGTGCACATCATACTGTGTCATGCATGCAGATTTCTGACGTGCTGCCAATTGCTAATAAGTACATTGTGTAGATGGGAACTGAGTCAGCTGTCCTCTACAAACTGATGACTTGCAGCCCACATAAAAGTTTCCAGATATAGGACCGGTCGTGTTTGATTTGGGTGACCCCGTTTGTTGTCCCACACCTATGAGCTGTGTGACAGTTTCCAGCGAATGCTGATTCCGTTTCTGTCCATGGCTATTTCTGTATTTTTGCTACTCGGTCCTTTGCCCTTTTTCGAGAGGACTTCTCCCCCCTGACATCTGGTTATATGACTTATAAAGTCTCTAGGCCTTGCTTGGGTCCAGTGAAAGGTTGAAGAACAGACAAAAAAGAGACAAATATAACTTAATCTGAAAGAAATGCAACAAAAATTCCTTTTTAGTTGAGACCAAATGAAATATTACAAAAATTCCACGTAAACTTTGCTGCTGGCTTTGCAGTTTTGAGAAAGTGACCAACTTGCAAATTCAACACATTTTTTTAGCCTCCCCAAGCAATGCCTGCATCTGAAATCCAAAAGAAAGAGACTGTCCAGAACAGTGACTCACCTCGAAAATAAAACTGACACAGCACTGTCACAAAAGTGATTGTTTAAAAAAGTAACAGAAATATAGGAAATAAGAATTACCACTTTTTCAATAAACAGTTCAAATTTAAAGCAACAATAATAGACGGGACAGAGCCACCGGCACACCAAGCGGAGCGAGGTGTCTTGTCCCTTATGGCAAACATGCAAAGAGAACCAGCAGATGGTTAAATCAAAAAACGTGGTTCAGACGTTGCATAAAATGATCCTGGCACTCTTTTCTAATCATGCGTGACTTCCTTTTTTTTTCTTTTAAAATTATTTTCTGAAAAAAAATATTCGGAATAAAGAAAATTTTCGAAAAAAAAATCGTCCAAAAAAAATTTAAATCGTTCAAAAAAAAAAATCGTTCAAAAAAATAAAAATTTGAATAAAAAAATTTTCGAAATAAAAATTAAAAAAAAAAGGTTTTTTTTAAAAAAATGGTCAAAAAAAAATTTCCCAAAAAATGCTCGAAAAATAAAAAATTTTCCAAAAAAAAAAGTTACATTTTCCTCAAAACTTTTTTTTAAAATTTTTATTGAACAAATCTGAATAAAAAAAATGAATTTCGAGAATTAATTTAGATAATTACAATTTCTAGTCTTTAAAATTTATTTTTTGCGTCTAGGCGGTCACGTCTTCATGCTTCGGCATACATATTAAATTGATGTAATACAGGTTTTTGATTTCATAGCAAGCATTTGTGTCTCAACAACAATATATTACTGTAAAATATGTTGCAAGGTGATTAAGAATTCAATCAACAATTTGAAGTCTCAACAGTAAAAACAGAAATACGAAATTTTCAACAAACTTTGTGTTTAGATTACTTCAAAAGTAAAATTAAATGAGTAATAAAACTTCGCATTGATTCAAGGAAGGTTATAAGAATCCAGATTCTTGTGACTTTTAGAGAATTGCGTATGCCAAGCTTTCTGGCATTCCCATTTGGCAATACCAGTTCCGAATCATACCAAGAGGTAGAGTGTACTGCTGTTTGGAACATACAATAGGGTATTTGCCTGAACAGTTTAAGTAAACATTAGTTAAGTTACCACAAAGCTCTCTAAATGTCTCAGTCACAGTACGTTTTAGCGAATACGTCCGATTTTTGGGCATCACATATATATATTCGACCAGATATGAAAACATGCTTTGGAGAGTTATTAACTTATGGGATGTAGACATATAGCCAACAGACCTAGCACAGGTAATAAAAGCATTTCTTGTATTGTAGAGTGTAGACCTGAAGTAAAGCCAGCGTTCTGAGGGGGCCGAATTGTAGAATATGCCATGTTTTGTTGTACTCACAATGTGAGTATATACGAGTATGTATCTCAACACATTGGAGGTATTGAGTTCTTGAACTTCTCTGGTTAGTACCTAGGATGGTCCTCCTTGAAAAGGTGTCTGATATTGAATATTATTGTGGTGGCCAGAATCTATACTCATTCCCATGCTACGAGCCTTTAATGCAATTTCATCGAAAAACACCTAAAATCTACCAAACTGATCTCAGAATGCGATGAATGTTATATAAACAATGAACAATAGAATCATCATTTCAAACACGGACGCCTTCTTGAACAAGAAATCCAAATAATAACTGCATTGGAAAACCATAAATAGGCTTATATTTTAAAATAGAAGTTTATTGTGTTCTTTAAAAAATTTATAACAGCAAATTCACCCCAGAATACATTTTAAGACCCTACTTTTAACAACCAAATTCTTTATCTCTGCAAAATAAGAAATCAACTTAAAAAACTCACACATCTGATTCCCATAGGAATAGCATTGTCAGTCAGATGAGATATTTTTCATGTATGTGGTACAATTTGACTTTCTTTAGTCTTGGGGAGAGTTCTAAGGCAGATTTCACAAAAAGCTGCAAAATGACTTACCACAAGTTACATTAGCACAAGTCTGACAAGGCCAGACATAATTGATTCGTAGCTTCTCAGATTTTCTTAGGGTCCTTTTTCTAAGGATAGTTGACAGGACAAAAAAATGCTGAAATCTAAATCTTTTATTGTGTCAATCCTTTGAATAAAATCATGGGTAAACACTGTTTTCTCTTAGATTGGATGATCAGAGAAACTATAAATACGGCCTTGTGCTAATGTAACACTGTTAAATGATGGAGGACGAAATTTTTTGCGCGGATCCTATACTGCAATATAAATGAAATCACCAGCAGGGTACCACCCCTGGCCTGCTCCTGGGAGCCCTGTCTTTCAGTTCAGAAACAATTTGAGATCTAATCATGTGTT
Source organism: Platynereis dumerilii (assembly GCA_026936325.1). Lineage (NCBI taxonomy): Eukaryota > Metazoa > Annelida > Polychaeta > Phyllodocida > Nereididae > Platynereis > Platynereis dumerilii. The sequence continues at coordinate 182,518,291 of JAPTHN010000001.1, read as the reverse complement.
CGTTGACCTTGAACGAAGTTTAGGGTTTAAAAAAATGTACAAAGAATCTGTCAACGCAGCATTGTAGTACGTGGTCTCAGCTTCGATTTGATGTAAAGATAAAAAAAATCTGTTGGGAAAATTTTGAGAAAATTGAAATTTCAAATTTTTGGTTTTTCACACCCTTTTTTTCATGGGAAATATCTGTTATAGATATATCAAATGGCAGTTCAGTGATACTGAAACATCATAATTTATTTAGTTATACATTGGGTAACTCAATCAGGTAAAAATATTCAAAGAAAAGCCTTTTATTTTTAATTTTCACATCATTTCCAACAGTTAGGGGTGTTGCAAACTCGACGATTATTATAATGTGTTTAAATCATAAATAAACATGACCATTTCGGTTTTATTATTTTTTTAACTAAGGAAAAGCGGCAAATGAACCACCAGCATGTCAGAAAATGCCTTGTTAACTTCGTTAGTGATGTAAAGTGAGGTTTTTAGCATTTCACCAGTTGATATTTTTCAAAAGAGATTCACAAAACATCTGTAAAGTTATCAGACAATAAATAGCAAAAACCAGTATTAATACCTACTAATGGGATCTGACAAATTTGTATCATCACCACAGTTTTGCATGTAAGTTGTATTTGATATTTAAGAAAATTATATATTTTGATAAAATTATTTTCTAAAATCAATACAAAAAACTACGTTAGTGGGCTAATGAACATATGAGATGGCCAATTCCAAGTTTTATTACAGTGTCTTTATCCATATTGAAATATAGGTAGCAATTTGTGGTCTTCTGAAGGATTTTAGGTGCTTTGTTCACCTGTTTTTTGCCAATAATTAAGATTATTTCTTGGAATTTAGTAGTTGAGGACTTCCAAGATTCAGTTGTTTAGTGGTATCATTTCGCCTTTGTGCAATCAGCATATTATTAAACTATGAGTCCACAGATTCTTCTCTGTAGTCACATAGTTAATATCGGTTATCTGTGAACTTTCCATACAAAATAAAGAGTTATCAACATTTTAAACAAGTTAAATTCATGCTAGAAGTTCTGAAACAAATAATTATTGACGAAATTACTTATTTTTCTTTCATGGTCACATTGACAACACTCAAAAATGCATCTTTTACGTATTTTCTTGACAAGTCATTGCATTAAGTAAAGTAAAGTAAAGTAAAATACTGAACGCAGGCTTCTGCAGAAGCCTCTATGTTCAGATCTATGTAAAAGTTTGTGCTGCGGTAATAACTAGGTATTGTTCTTGAATAGTTGAGTATCTGGACTAGGTAATATACTTGAAAAATGGACTAGGTAATGTACTTGAATAATGGACGAACTAGATATAACAGTCTAAAAATAATAATAATGGACGAACTAGATATCAGTCTATGAACATATATACAGTAACTACAGTAATATAAAAAACAAGTCTGTGAGCATCTCTTTCATATAATAAACAAATCCAATAGATGAGCATCTTAGGTATGGTATCATTTGACAGGTAAATACACAGCTGATCAGAGGAAAGCTGAAAGTTAAGGCCTCTCACGATGCCTCCACCGTATTTAGCAATCCCTTAAAAAGTCATTGTAGTACGTAGATCATTTGGCATGTTATCGATCCTTTGGCATGTTAATCCACAGGGTCTGGGTTACATTTAATAGTCCCTAGCACCATCCAATTATTAAATAGTAATTTCTAAGGTGAGCTAAGGCCTCTCACGATGCCTCCGCCCCCTTTCCCACTAGCTCAAGCTATGTCTGCTTCCGGATCATAAAACACTGGGTGATTTACCCATACTGCATTAGCGGTGTAAAATCTACGGAGAAAGTACTAATTTGAGAAATATGCACAATTGAAGAAAATCTATAACATACCTTCAGAAATAAAGTCCCAGAACAAAAATATCATATTTAGGGAAAGGGCAATGGAGACAATCATATTTCTTCAAATTGGGATGAGAGGTTTTGATATTAATATGGAGAGATGCACTCTGAAAGGGTTGCGACATATGTCTCGGAATATGAGTATAAAAATGCTATGAATTATCTCAATATGTCTTATTATTGACTATATTCCTGCAGTGTTTGGCTACTTAACCTAGGCACTCAATGAATTAGTAAACCTATGCAGATTCAATTGATCAGATGTTTTAAAAATGTGCTCTGAGAGTGTAGGATGTAGTCTAACAAGTTTGTAACACCTTCTGAATATATTCCTTTAAAATCCACTTGATCATAATTGTAAATTTGTTCAACTGTTAATATAAGCACCAGGGTGGTCAAAGAAAGCATTTCTACATTCAACCCATTCCGATAAATTGTTTTCAAAATTCTATAATGGATATTTTGCATGCAACCAGGGTGTGAAAAACCTTAAATTTTTAATTTCAATTTTCTCAAAATTTTCCCAACAGATTGTTTTGCTCTTTACATCAAATCGAAGCTGAGACCACATACTATAATGCTGTGTCGACAGATTCTTTGTACATTTTTTTTAACCCTAAACTTTGTTCAAGGACACTGTGCCTAGTTTACATAGACAAATTTTGCTAATGTAACACTATGAAATGGACAGATGCGAAATTGCAGTTACATTAGCAATAAAAAAAACAGCTACCACACCCAGTCATTTATGTTTTTGGTGATGTTTATGGGCAAATAAGACACTTTTTTAGTAAAGTTTTTGAATTTTGTGTTTGAAATTGGCATAATATAAGTAGCAAGAACACAGAAAAATCCCCATGTCAAAGTTGCTAATGTAACCTCAGTGTCCTGTGACGGAATCGAGTTACATTAGCAGCCTTTTTTTATTTTTGTTATTTTTCAAGTTTTATGATGACCAATACAATTAAAAATGGTTCCAAAATAATTTTCAAGATGTTTTTTACCAATCACATATCACTACATTTTCCTGAATTGGTTTTAGCAGATTCCACAGAGTGCCAAAGTAAGCACGTTTGATCACCAGTAGTTTGGTCGTCCAAAGTTGTCCTCATGAGGGATAAAAAAATATCTTTTTAAGAGGAAAAGCTACATATTTGAGGATTATTTTATTGATATTTATGCATTAGCTCACAGATGTACTAAGTAATAGGTTTACTTGCTTCAGGAAGCAACAGAGAGATAACAAAAGGGTTGGAAAGTTAAAGGTACCCTCTGAGAGCACTTTTCGTGAAATCTGCCCTAAACCTAATTAAGCAGAGAATGAGTTTGATAATGATTTCATATTTTGTCTGGCTAACATACGCTTTCCGTTGCAATTAGGCTATTTCAATGCAGGTGAATAATATGTTTTTTTGGGATATGACTGTATCCATGTTTGAAAAGATGGTTCTACCTTCATTTACAGCTCTCGTAATTGACCTGTAGAAATCAGTTTATTTCTCAGTGCCAGAGTGGACCTATGATGTCATAGACCTGTGGATACTTCATTGTCTAGCACTGGAGAATATGCTAAATTTGTGCGATCAAACTGGCCAATAGCATTCCTTGTGGACAATTTCATCATAGCCTTGCAGCTACATCATTGCCAGAGTAGCCAATAACTCCTGGGGTGGGGCACTCTGCTTAAAGGCAGTCTGCTGTCAAGTTATCCTTGCATTGGCATATTCACGAAAGGTAGGTTACCAACAAAGCAATACAGGATTTAAGTAATTTTACAGTCCTCGTCATACTTACGTGGAATCTAAAGTTCTTTTCTATGTTGCTGAACTGTGATGTCAGAGAAGACACTATTCTAGCATGGCAATGTATTTAGATTAACTGTGATGTCATTTTAAACTGGGTCAGAATCCCCAGCTTCTAGCCAATGCGAATCTACCAAACTGAGCATCACAGTTTCAACTCAGTGTCAGAGTGAAAATTGGGTCTGGCAAAACCCATACAAGTTTGACATCACAGCCTCTCAGCCAATGAGCCGCCAGAACAAATATACATAACATAAGCCATATGTTTACAAACTAATTGTCAAAGCCTTCTGCTTATGCCAACTTCCATCAAAGTTTAAAGTTGTAAGTTAGCAAGTTCGTAGATTAATCAAACAAATCTGTGGGGATTATAACAGTTGTCTACTGTGAATGCTCACAAAGCTGCCATTTGGCAGGATTAGACTGGTGATTGCTGTGATAAATTATTGGGATCACAAATGTAATGCTTCCTTCAATATATCAATGTTTGAACAGTGATGTGTAATTTACTGTCAGCCCATTGGCTGTCAAGCTGTGGTGACGTGCTTGTAGGGGCTGTCCCTGATAAAATTCTTACTCTGACACTGTGTTGAAACTGTGACGCTCAGTTCAGGAGGATCATCATTGGCTAGAAGCTGGGAAATCTGACCCAGTTTGAAATGACATCACAGCTTGTAGTTTATTTACACATATTGCAATGCTAGAATAGAGTCAACTCTGACATCACAGTTCAACAGAATAGAAAAGAACTTGAGATTTCACGTATGTATGACAAGGACTGTAATTACACTGAAAGGGACAGCCAACACACAGCTCCATATCAAATCCCATTTAGACAAGAAACATGTTCGTAAACAACTATGATTAATTGCCAGTTATCCTATTAACCATGCGTGGTTGAATTTCAGGTACTTTTAGTGTCACCAAATAAACAATCCCCAACTTAACACCTGAGTTTTTGCAGTGGTGATATTGGCTGATCTGGCTGTGACATATTGCACAGGTATGATGAAGTTGTCCACATGAAAATTTAAGGCCATTGACATCATAGCTAGCACCCAAATTGCGTACGTTCCAATGGAGTCTCCAGCTATGACATAATTGGTTCACACCCCAAAAAACAAATGTCTTCAGAGCATTGCAAAACCTTTAGAGCTGTTTGCGGTCCAAACAGTTTCAAAATCAACTTTCAACTTGGTCGTGTGATGTCACAGGCTTAAAATGTTTTGCTTGTGTCAGTTATGGTTAATCAATTGATTCGGTGCTTATTATATCTAGCTGGATAGCTGACAATAAACCAACTAATAAATAACTTGAGGTACTTCATCAAATAAGATTAGGAGACCAACAGAATACTGTTAATGACGTGGCAATGCAAGTTTGCAAGTTGAAAATAAGAAAATTGATTTTTCCAGTAGACCGCCAATCTGCAAAGAGCTCTAATGTTTAAGGTAAACATTGGTTGATTTTTTTTTTGCATAATCACTCTGGACCATACTGTACATGTACATATGAACCACCTAGTGGGCATTGTGATGTCAGTCTGGTGCTGTATTTTGGTTATTTTAGGTTGTGACTGACCTTGACTTCAATATAAAATCATTGTTATGTCATTTTTGGGTTTCCCAACACACAGAAGTAAAAAGCCAATGTCAGTAGTAGTATGACATTGTCCGTCGACTAATGACATCAGACTGAGGTGAGAAAGGGGCCTCACATTGCCCTCACAATGATGCCAAGGAATTATGCAGCGTAAACGTTGACCTTCAGCCAGGTTTTCGACTGACATACTGATGCTGTACTTAAGTCAGATGCCCATCTGAATATAACTCAAATATGACATTGCAGATTTTGATGTACACCCAAGGTTATAATCCAATGCAATTTTTTCGCAAATCCACCTTCGCTTCGTAATTTGAACATCAAATCCGACTTCAGAATTATGTTATTTTGACATCACAATGCCGACTGGGTGATGGATTTGCAACATTGTAAAGTAATCTCTATATCTGCCTCTGACAATTGGTCATACACGTACAGCATGAATGAACTGATGATCAGGACCAATGTTCACCTTCTGTTGAACTTGTGTGCAAATATTGCATTTTTCATGCCAAGTTGAACAGAAGCACAGCAAAATACGACAGTAGCATACGGTTGAAGCTGGAATGAGAAGTGTGTTGAGGTGGTCGTCCAAAAATGCATTCCATGATTAGGATTGAGGGTGAAGCAACAAATTGGTCACAACATAATTTGCTGAATCACTGTGGTTCGAAAAATACAAAATATACTAAACACATGTTATTCACCCTTGGAGAGGGAAAATGTGATTTATTCAGATTTTACCATTCGACAGCTTTGTTACCCCATCACATGCCTGTATTTTTCTTCACTGCAATAAATCCAATATTCTTTGTTGTCCATTTATCGTCTCATGTTTGACTGTTTGTCTCAAGGTATAAGCAATTATCCAGCATGGGATCAAGCATACGTGTTGATCACACCTCAGGTTAAAACCCTCAGGTAGTAAATCACATATTCCCTCTCCTGTGCCGAATAACCCTAGGTGTGATAACACATATTCCTGATCCCATGGTGAATAACGGGCTTATACCATGAGACAAAAACTCAAACATATAAACACAGAATAATTGGACAACAAAGAAAATGGGATTAATGCAGTGAAATACTCACTTGTAATTGGCTGACAGGGTGTGTGGTCAACTAGGCGACCACCAACCAGGCGACAGCATACCACTACCAACTAGGTGACAGGAATTTTAGAAATCCAACAGCAGTACCAACCATATGCATATTTTTGCTGAGAATTCAGTAGAAGTTGGTTAGAATTGACCGCAAAGTTAAGAAACGGACTACAACGTTTTTTGCACTTGTCGCCTGGTTCAATCCATTGTCGCCTGGCTGGTTATTGTATAGATATTTGTGTCGCCTGGATAGTAGTGGTGTGTCGCCTGGTTAGTTGTCGCCTGGCTAGTACTAATGTCGCCTGGTTGACTGTCGGAGTTTTGAGTTGAGATCACACTAAATGGCTTGATTAATCACTCACCACAGATTTATTTGTGATTTGATTCATTTGGTTTTATGGTGTTACAAGCAAATCAAAGTCAAAGTCAAAGTCAAATATTTCTTTATTGTCGGAAAGTTTTGTAACATAGAAACATTAGCCGATAGGCTATTTACCAGCATAACATTAATAAACATTTAAATCGGTAGCTTGAGAAAAATTACAGCGATGCACTTTGATAAAGAAAAAATGAGGATCAGTTAACTGTGAAAAATGCACTTTGTGATTCATGATAGCTGATGAAGTGTCATCTTCTATACTTTCAACATGGGAAACATAGAGGCAGTTTGATTAGTCATGGTCAAGAGAAGGCCATTTGACTTGTCATAACTGATTTTAATTGAAAATCAGATGCATGATCGTTTTGTTTGGCTGTCACCAACAAGAGGGATAAGTCTCCTTAAATCAAATTAACATTGAAAGTATTGGGTATGATCATGACAAATCATCTGTATAATGACACACAAAGTGCCATTTTCACTGTGCAACAGTCCACTCTTTTTCGGTATCAAAGTGCATCGCTGTATTCTGTAATATATTTAGAAATTAATAAAATCAATAACATGCGCATAGACATATTAAAAGCCAAAGAAAAAGCACCTTTATGAGCTTCGTGGACAAAGTTGACAAAACATGGATTTGGGAGGGAGGAGCGACTTTGGGGAGTTGCAGCCAACTGGAATGTGTGTCCATCTAATCTCCGAGCAGTAGGCCAATGTAGGGCCAATGCTGAGCCAAGGTTGAGCCAAGGTTTAGCCAAGAAGGGACAATGTTGTGGCAATTTGCCTGTGACTCAAGAGAAGACTCAAGAGAGGACATCTGCCCGGAGACATCTTTATTCCCATTGACCTTGGAGGGAGGTGCTTTATTCAGGTTTAGTCATTTAAAAGGTCACTGTTTAGAAGTGAGACTTTTTCTCAGAGGGTCAGCCAGTGCATTCCAGCAAAACGTGCCATTGTACTCGACAGAGTTCTCTGTGCCAGTCTGCTGCATGAGGTCTGCCGAGGCAATTCAGAGGAATGCAGTGACATGTATTATAGGTCTGGGGCTGTCTGCCTTCTTGAAACTTGTCTCACTTGAGAGAGAGATATGTGAGGGTGAAAGACAATGGTTGAATGATTGTTTAGAATACTCACGAACAATTAAACAAACCGGTTGTTTTGTCACAACTACATTTTGATTAGCCAGGCTTAAACATCAACTTATTCTTCATCAATAATCATGCCTGTTTTAATAAGTAATAAGGGGGGTTACATCTAATCTCACCCTGGGAACTCACTTTAGGCCGAGCCCATGGGACATTAAATGGAGGCGGGTTGTATCCAGTATTCTATGCTGGGACAACTGAAAGTCCCAGGGCATCCCTTAACAGGGTATGTGCCAGACTCACAGTCTTCTCATCTCATAATACGGAGGTCACCAAAAATGAATGTGCAGCTCCCTCCACCAAAAAGATGGAGGTTGAGCCACCCTGGCTGATCCAGGGTACACCAGAACAACCTAAGACAAGACAATACATGACCGTGATGCTAAATCATTCCTGTAGAACTTTTCAAAAGAATTATGCAAATTACAGCAGGTCAACTTTTTGTGAGGAAGGAAAGAGCATTTTCAGAGCAAAATTAGCACTTACTATGTTCAAGTGTACACCTATGCTCGGCACAGTAGGCCCCCTTTTTCAACTGAAAAATTCCTACAGTTGGGTCTAAAAATCTGACATAATTCCTAGAGTTGGCCCCTTAATTTAAAAAGGAACTTTTATCGAATCGCGATGTTATTTTTCAGTGAAATTATTGGTTAATTCCTGGGAAAAACAGGTGAATACCACTGCGACGACACAAAAAAATCCTAGAGTCGGGGTATTTTCGCGACGACCGACCACCTAGTAGCACCGGGTCTGGTCGCCGAACTTCCAGCCTAGCATACGTAATTACGTATCAAAAAATATTTTGAGTACCCCCCCCCCAGGACTTCGCGACTCATGGTGTTGATGATATGTCATTATCATACGATACTTTAAATACATGTAGTACTTTGATTTAAGGAGCTTGTTTGTGACTGATAAAAAAAAGGATTATGCACCTGATTCTTAAACTAAAATGTGTCATGGCCTTCTCTAGATCATGACCTATCGAAAATGCCTCTACGGTTCCCTTGTTAAAAGTCTGACGATGAGACATCATCTATGTTATGAGTCAAAATGTGCAATTTTCATGATGAAATAGTTCTCTCTTTCCTCACAAATAATGAAATGGCTGTAATAGTGTAATAGGAAGTTCCAGTCAAAGAATACCACGCAGTGCTACAGAATTGGACAATGGACATACATGTTCCTTGTGAGGTTATATCCCTATCTTTGCCATGTAATTCTCTGTGACTCATAAGCAGCTAGTGAGGACATATATGTATCCTATACTTTCAATGCCATCATAACAAGACACAAATTGAATATTAATGAGGTCACAAGTTACTCAATGACAAATTGGAAGTTCATCTAAATGCAACGGATAAGGCCTGTTCTGGGGTCATTGATGTCCATGACAGCAGCTGAATGTAAGTCATTCGTTGACTGTAAAGTCATGAAAAAATAACGTGCAAGCACTTTCAAAGAGATGCTTGTAGATAGACTGCCCATGATAGTATCTACCCCTTTGCCTGTCACCTGCACAAGGGTATCTGGCATGTGAGACCTGCACAAGGGTATTTGTCACTAGGACCAGCTAGAGGGCATCTGGCCTGTGACCTTCTTTTGGTGATTGACCTTTGACCTGCAGAAACTCTGTTTTCTTTATTAATTTTTTTATCTCAGAAAGACACCAAAAGTTTATCAATGCAAGATAAAATTCTATTCAGACTGTATGCAAAGTTTTAATGATAGAAATAAAACAGCATGACCAGGGCAGTTGTCATAAGTTTCAGAGCCTTCCTCCCGCAACAGAGATGCCGCTTGCAAGCATCTCTAAAAAGCAAGGAGGGCAGTCAGACTGTCCAACCCATGTAAAGCATTCCCCATTTATGTAAATTACTTATAGATGGGCACCCAATTGTGGTTTTCTGTGCATGTAGTGCAGGGTGAATAACTTTCCTAAATGTGACACCCCGGCCAGAGAGGGAAAGTGTAATAGTGGGTCGGGAAAAAAGTGAATAGAAAGAAGGAAGCACGACGGAGGAAACATGAACACTTGAATCTTGAAAGTGAATAACTTTAATGCACTCATGTTTAAGCACCAATATCAAGTCTGCATGAAAACCAAAATAACATTGTTATTATATATGTGTAGCAGTTGGTCCAAATAAATGAAGTCCATTGCATGCATTTAAAAAGTGAAGCCATTGAAACATATGGTCTATAGCACATGATTGACAATGAAGCCAATAATTGATAAACAACATTGACATTTTCTCATTCATAATGGAGGGGTCGCCAAGACCATCAATAATTCGCATGAAAAAAGGAAGTAGTCAAGTCACCGGAAGTAATAATTAGAGATAGAGCAGCAGCTAATCGGGGATTGATTGATAGTTGAGTGGCTCACTCAAATTCACCAGGAATTATAATTGGGAGAAATGTACCTCAAGGTTAGACAATAAATCCTCATTTATTGACGGTCTTTTTGCAAATTCTTCAGTTAGTGAACAGTCCCTCCCTCCATTCTGATTAGATAACCCCTGACTCAGCTGTTTAGGACCAAGTGGCCCCCGCACGTTTGCTATAATAACCATGGGCCTGAATCTTTCATTTCTAACTAATGTTGACAGATACTACCTCCTAAATCACTTCCCTATTTCTTTGTACATGAAATTTAGCCGAGTGACATTTTCCCTTTTCTTTCTGCACTTTCAAAGAACTGTAATTGCATAACAAGGCAACAGGGTTGAATTTATTGCATAACTGTTCCGAATATCAAATATCAGCTTTCAGGACATTAGACCATGCTTTTGAGTGTTACAGAGTTCTCACATTCAGCCGTTCCAAGCCCGTTTGTGGCCATCAATGACCTCACAGGCGGTGTCAGGCCCTATCAATTGCATTGAAATGAACTGTTAATTTGTCACTGAGTAAATTGTGACCTCATTGATGAGTGTGTGACTGCAGGTGGTTTGTTTTTCACAAGGAACATGCCAGTCTGTTAGCCTTTTTCATTCTTCAGCTGTAATGACTGAGAAGCACCTCTAGAAAATAATGGACGATGGAGAGATCAGAATTAGCCCTACTCTGTAAAATTTAACGGTCGCACAATTCTTTGAGCCAACATAGCTTGTTTGTAAGTCAAAACAAAGGGGAGATTTATCATAACTTAAAACAACAAGCAATGGCAGCTCAAATGAATTGTGCAACCTTCTCACTCAATCATTTATAGCTCTTTGCGGATTGGCAGTCCACTTGAAAAATGTATTTTGTCATTTTCAATTTGCAAACTGGCTTTGCCACATCATCGAAAGTTTTCTGTTGGTCTCCTAATCTTCTTATTTGATGAAGTACATTAAGTCATTTATTAAGTTTGTTTATAGTCACCTTTGCGACTAGATATGATAAGCACTTTATTTAGAAATCAACTGATTAACCATACCAGACACAACCAAAACATTTTTAAGCTAGGGACATCACACGACCAAGTTGAAAGTAAATTTTGAAACTGTTTGGACCGCTAATCCGCAAACAGCTCCAAGTTGACTCAAAATTTCAAATTTTACATGGTATTGATGCATGTTGAACTGTTTATCATGCTTTTGTTTTGGTTTGTTGGAAAAATCTGTCCTTGAAGAATATCTGAGAGCTCTTGTTCAAACATCACCTGAAAAAAGGAGTCATAGTTGCAAAGTCGATCAAATTGCTATAAACAAATGGATCTGGTTTGCTTCAGTCACGACCCACCTAGAATTATGACAATTGCGGATTTGAGGTTCTATTCGCAAGGTATTTGATAGCCAAAGTGTCATTCGATAAGAATTAAAATGTCCACAAATTGTGATGATTGGGCTGTCACGGCTGGGGAGTGGCTCTGGTCTAATTTTCTGAATCTTGTTAAAAACCGTTACAAACCCCCTATTAGCTGAAGAGCTCTCAAGGTTCCTACTTCCAAATATAAAATATTGAATGATAATAATGAAGCAAAAATAACCAAGTAATCACTTCTCGAGCTTCATAAAGCAATCTACAGCATATTAATTGCGATATAACTTTTGGCAAATTCAATTGCACGTGCACGGTGCATGTATAATCAAAATAAAAATAAACTTTATTTATAATTATTATAAGTTTCGCAGACAAATTCGAATTGTAAGCCTAATTATATGTACTGATGCAAGTGATAGAATTATCTCTAGAAGTTTTTCCCTGCATCAAAGAAGTGGTTTCTGTCTGGGTCACGGTTTCAGGGCAGCTGCTGCCACTCTTGGGACTGAGTCTTGGGTGTTTGCTTCGGGTTGTCCTTGCAAATGGATAGTTAGCTGGCAACTCAAAAGGCCATGTCAGTGGGGCTGGTTGGCAGCAGGAGTGTGCACGCGCATAGGCAACCCTCCTCCTGGAAACCCCCATTACCGCCCAGGCCAGCCCAGGCCAGACACGCCAACACCAAGCCAATTTATCCACCAAGACAATATCAACAACCCAACTTTTTTCTCCTTTTGCATGAGACACGAAATGGGCCAATGGATTCGGAGGAGCCTGAGTATAGGCCTAGGGCAGCTGGTTGTAAGAAGAACAGTGCATGCCTCACCCCGATAAATCAAGGAAAGGAGAGAGGGAGGGACAAGGGCACTGTGCACTAACGAGGGGGGTACCCTCGCCATCAGGGCAGCCATTACAACACTCGATTCAAAGTTGTTTTCTGTCATCCTGAGGTTATTGCATCAAATGTAAAGCCTATATTTATCAAGCATGTAGTTTTAATGTTAAACTAACCATTGGACATGCATTCCACGTGTAATAGGTCAGAGAATTATTAGATTTTTGCATCTGAAATACATCGACGGGGCGAGGGTAACCACAAATGCCTCTCGAGGGTAACACCATTTTCAATAAATGTCATGGCGAGGGTACCACCTGACTTGACAGTAACAGTTATTGATTTTTATTTTGTTTTCTGTTGTAACAAAAGCAATGGTGGAGTTAGATTTACATGATAGACAGGGCCGTATTAGCGCATTTCTGGGCCTGGGGCAAACTGTTTCTAATGGACCCCCCTCGCACACCAAAAACGCTCAAAATTCTGAAAATTACATTGTCGAGCCAGTTACCCAAGGCACTTTCTTTACTATATATATATATAAACTTTTATTGACAAGCAGAAATATCAAATACAGATACATGTGTCTGTCGCAACTATTTTCAGCTCCATCATGGCCCCCCTGAGTTCATGGGCCCGGGGCAAATGCCCTGTGTGCCCATAGGTTAATACGGCCCTGATGATAGATCTGTCTATCTATCTATCTATCTATCTATCTATCTATTTATCTATCTATGTATCTATAAGTAAGTAAGTAAGTAAAACTTTATTTATAGTCGAGTAAAAGAAACAGTACAACACAAGCAAAAATTGCTTTTGATCGACTAAAAAGATGAATCCCAACGTATATATACAGTATGAAATGAATAAAATGATTTAAAATATATACAATGTAAGATCATAAAATTAAATAGTACATAAAATACAAGCAACACATTGGCAAGATGGCTTCCAGTCTTTTAAAATCTTCAAGGTTAAAATGTTTAAAATCATTGAGAAGTTTGTTGTAAATCATAGCACCATGGAATCTAAATGATCTAAAGCCATACATAATAGACTAATAGTGTTGTAGTTTGGTAACAATAAAAAGTCATATCAGGTACAGAGTATCTAAATTAGCTCTTGACAAAAGGCTAAAATAGTTTTGATCAAAATGTTTAAATACATATCTCAGGGCCCTTTCTAAAATCGTTTCCATTTTTCTAACATCTGACACCCTGCAATGAAAGTATACAGAATTACAATACTTGCAATTTGACAAAATCAATGCATTCACAAGTTTTAGTCTATCTATCTATCTATCTATCTATCTATCTATCTATCTCTCTATGAAAGAAGGACTGCTCTTTGAAAACAGTTGTCCCTGCCTGTGCTGTTAACATAAACCTTTTTAAAAGTCCTATCATAATCATTTAAAATTCACTCTGAGGGGAAGGGGGCCATTATATGGGGTGAATACAGGGAATTCCGCAGCTTTTCCTGTCTCTTCCATGTTAATTTTGGCATGAGGGGATGGGGCCATGGCTCAACAGCACCCCTAAATACGCCACTGGATGTGATCTATTTTACAATGACGCACTTTTTACACAATTTCCATGATGTTACCATGTAAAACTTACAATTTTTAGATCACCCCCATGTATATTTCGCATAAGGTGTACTCACTTATTTTGCAGCACAGTTATTTTTAAACACTCACAACTTACAAATACGTTAGTCTGCACCATTGAAATTTTACAAACACATTTTCTTTGGTCCAGAGGATATCATATGCTGGTTAAGTTGGATTACTTAAGTTAATTCCTGAATTATAAGCAAATTTTTCAATATGTCGCTAGGGTGTACTCATTTACTGGGGATACTGCATTATCTTGTATTAATTAACCCAAAAACATAGACAGGAAAAAATTAAACATGCTTAATTATTCAAAGTAACCTGGCATACATAGCTTTTGATGGCTGCTGATGCTTCCTGGTTCATCATGTGCACTTTTGTATGCTTTCTCAAAGGGTTGGGGTTAAAATTAATTGTAGAAAATCTCACTGGGGATTGTACTGCTTAGGACCTTGAAGTAACTAGCACAGGAGGCGAAAGATACAGTTTTATGATGTTCCATGTTCGTCACTATGAGGTCCTAATGACCAGATAACTCCACCCATTCTCTGTCATCTCCCCCTTTGTTCTTTTCAAGAATTGTACCCCCTTCCAGAAAAGTATCCATGAAATTCATATCTAACAGGAGTTTTAATTTCACCTTTTTGGCTAATTTAAGGCATAAGTTTCCCTTTTGAAGACAATATTGTACTTTTTGTACTAATAACACCTTAATATGATCCACCTTACAAATTTTCAAGGTGTAGATATGACTCTTAATGTAATTTTTAGGGGAATTAATCACAAAGTAATTTCCGCTAAAATAGACCATTTTTAACTGCATTTTTAGGTCTTTGGAACACTCTGGAACAAAATAAAATCCATACCTTGCTTAAGATGACATTGAGACCAGATACTATGCAAAGTTTCATCACTGCCAAATGTGGGGAAGTTAGTCAAATTTGATGTTTAAAATGCTATGTTTTTTTACTTTTATAATATAATTTCAGATGTAACTTCGTGAAAAATTGTCACATTTTCACAGGAAAAAGACTGTCATGGATTATTTTAAAAAATGCACACAGTGATTGGGATAAGTTAAACCAATATTCGGTCAACAAAAAGTTGGATCATCCTGTGGGTTGGGGATTTCCAAAAATCTGCAATTAGAGGGGTATAGCTTAATGAGCGGTAGCGCGACGTACATGGTACATCAAAGAGGAGCTGCTCTCCAGTCCAGGGGTCCTGAGCTACATTTGACACCATTTTCAGCTATTAAGTTGTAAAAATTAGTGGTGTCATATCACTGTTAATGATGTTTCTTCTCCTGGGCTAGTTACTTCAAGTTAGGACAAGGGTGTTCTGGGTGACTTATTTTTTCATGGGAAAAACTAGCTTTATTCTCATCAAGTCTTCCATGATTCCTACTTCAGATTCCAATTCATTTACTTGTGATCCTTTAAGTATGCAGTTTACATGCCATAAAACAAAAATTGATAAAATTTTCAAGAAAAAGAACTATGACAAACAATGCAAAATTAACACACTCGTTAATCATATTACAATTCATAAAGTATCTTAATTCAATATACAATGTAGGCCTATATGAATTTATCGTTTTCATCACATATAGATCCAAAGGAGTAAAATATAATAAGACATAGACTATATAACTTTGGCAGGGTATAGCAATTGTTTTCTTGATTGGGATTCCTGATTGGTAATTACTTTGATTCACTGCCTTTTCTTCCAAGACTGTTTACTCAGATTGTCTTGGATAGCTTTACCCTCGCCACTTCATTTTGGTGGGTACCCTCGCCAACCGGAAGTTACCCTCGCCCAAATCTTGCAGTACCCTCGCCACTTCCGGGTTGGTACCCTCGCCAATTCTGTTGGTACCCTCGCCAAAATGTGCTGGTACCCTCGCCAAAATGCTGGTACCCTCGCCCTACCATTTTTTGATTTTTGTGGTACCCTCGCCTCGGGTGATTTCCAGTTTCATGAATAACTTACTTCATCTTGCAAGTTAGAGTCTGGCACTTGACAATGATTCATTCCACAAGCCCTTTAACCCTATCTAAACAATTTGAAGACCTCACTCCTCCTAAATTTTAAGCAATTTCACTTTGAAATCACGAATCAGAAGCTGTAATGGCTACCCTGATGGCGAGGGTACCCCCCTCGTTAGTGCACTGTGAAGGGCACGGTCTCCTCCTCATCTCTCCCCATCTCCTCAGCTCACAAAACTCAAGGTCTGCAACTCTTGGCTGGCCATTATAAGTGGGTAAACACTTTTTAACATGTCAAATAAATGTTATAGGTGCATCATTATCCAAGATGCATGGCAGTTATGCAAGACAAGTGATTAAGGGCACAATTAAAGCGGAGTCCTTGCTTTCCCTTTTGATCCGGAATGGAATGACAGCGGAGGCAAGCCAAGGTCGCAGGATGCTTGGGACTTGTATATCTTCATTCGAGATCATTACTGTTTCCTTGCAATAATTCATCAAGATAAATGGCAAATGCTTGAGACCTTAGTCAGTGCTGCCTTGCAAATGAGAGCTCTTCATCTGCCATCAATGTCAGTTTCTTTAGTGTGGCATAATTTGCCTCTTTTTAAAACTCTTCAATCTATCGTCGCATGACGTGTTACTAATCATTTGAAAACTATTGGTTATATAAACAATTCAACAAAAATAAGTCCACTTTAAATAAACTTAATTATCTCATAGGTTACTTCTCTGATTTTTATGATAGTAAAGTTGCCTGAATTATTGGCTTGTATATCGACCCTGTATGTGTGTATTTGTAGCTTAGTTACATTAATCCTGACTGAGCCAGCAGCCTTCGAGTGAGCATACCGGATTACCCACACTCTAAAAACAAGTGTTTAAGAAACAACACTAAAATAAACACTTTTTTGTTACACTTAATAAACGCGTGAAAGTGTTTATGATTTTTAACACATTTAAGTGTTTTTGATTTTAAACACATTTAAGTGTCTTTGATTATAAACACAAAAACGCTTTAATAGCTTGTTACACTTTATTAACACTAAAAAGTGTTTATAACAATAAAAGTGTTTGATCTTAAACACTCCATGTTTTTCCAGGGTGACTGCAGACAAGGTGTTTATCATATTAAAGTGTTGAACAAAAAGCGTTTATAATTAAACACTCTGGTGTTTCAGTATTAACACATTGTTAATGTACATCACAATATCAGTTGTTCAGCTGCTTTCGGAATAAATCACATGGTTACAATAGTGAAATCAAGTAACAATTTATAAAAACCAGTGCAAATTAAAATATATATTGAATTTAAATACTTCATAGATTGAATTTAAATACTTCATAGATTGAATTTAAATACTTCATAGATTGAATACTTCATAGATTGAATTTAAATGCTTCATAATATTATGTAATTAAACTAACTATCCTCATTAATTTCAAAAGGCTATTTGTGAAGAAGATGACTGCTAATATTAATGATGGAAGGATGGATGGGTGGTTGGGCTTTACGTTCTGTATTTGTGCACTCGATAGGCTACCGAGTGCAGGAAGAGGTCACAGCTATGAGGCAAATGTTAATTTAAATAGCCTAGCAACATAGGCCCAGGTGACCCAGTAAGAGCTAGATTCAAACCCTGGACCAGGCAATTACTAATGCTACTTTTTAAAATGTTTTTACACACAAAAAAATGGATGGTATACATTATTTGTGTCTGCGCTGTCCTTGGTTTCTCAAATTTTTTTAAAATTTCAAGGTGAGGTGGGAAATCACCTTTGACCCATGTTCTTTTCTAAAACTTTCATATTTATGAAAAAAATTGCATTTAATGCATTGGATGATGGAATGGATTGACTATTGAAGCTTAAATTCTTTTATTTGACACTTTCAAGCCACCATTAGATAATGAGTCATCACAGGGGCTGGATTTGCCTTAAAGTTCCGGATAATTTAGCCCACTTTGAAACCCGACAAAAAATGACAAGAAAATAGATAGTTCATGGAAATATTTTATTCTTCAATTGAGCACTGACACTGAAGGATATATTCAACCATTGTGTAAGTATACCAAAAAACCTTGCAAAATTCTCAAAGAAATTCAACAACTGAATCATATTCCCAATCAACTGGTGTTTCATGTTGTGAATACTGCATTTGAATTTCCCCCATCTTACCCTATTGTGATGAAAAACAGAAGACCCTTCGTTGGCACATTGGTGTACAATCAAAATCTTACCATGTCATCATTTCGCCTGCATTTTAATGGTATCCCATTCTCCACGTGATATTTCCACATCAATGCTGTAATACCATTCAAAAATGTTTTGATTCTCAATGCAATCCATTTAGGAGTTGCAGAAAAAGTGACAAGTTCTCACATAACAGTCAAATTTCTCCGAATAGCGCTTTAAATGTGTTTCTTTGAAAATGGATATGACTATTTTAGAATACAATTGTATGATCGTTTTAATATTCAAGAAGCTGTCCAAATATGGCTGGATAGTCAAGGTCCTTAACAAAAGATGTGCAGTGCGTCTGTAAAAGCTTCAAATATGATTGTGGCAATGATTGTCCCTCAGCAACGGTATAAATCCATTTGAGAAAGCGACTGTAGTGCAAATATTTGGAATGAGATGTTTCCAGATCGAGTAATCTTCTTCAATGTTGCGTCATTCTTGTCAATGTTGTCCACCTGCAAATGTATGAATCCTTGTTTACTAATGTTTAGGCATAATATCATGAATATTGATATAATATCTCATCACACATAATTTTCAGAAATTTACTGAAATGGTAAAAAAATTGGAAGTGCAGATAGCAGATCTTTAGAATCATGTATGAAGGATATGACTTGCAGTTCATCAGTGAGAATCAGGGCATGCTTTCAACTTATTTTGCAGCCAAACTGTTCAGGGATAGTAGGGACCAGACAATAATTTAAACATTTACCCCATATGGTCAGAATAAAATAAATCGACAATTTCATGGCCAATCTAAACAATGTCCAAGTGACACTAAGTCTTGGTAAATTAACTTATTTGAAAGTATTGGATGTATCAAAAGCAAAGCCACAGAACCAGGAGATTATAAACATAGGTATTATGACAGGCATTTTAACCAAATGTTAATTATGCAAAATATTTACCTCAAAGACTTTGCTTTTTCTTTCCTTTTTCTCCTTTGCTTTACGTTGCAGCTCTCTTTTTGTCAGATCTATTGGAGTCCAAATTGCTGTGGAAAGAAAAAGTTACAAAATACAAAACTGCAATGAACAACTAAAATATCTTAAAGATATTCGGAAAAACTAGTTAAATTGGATATATAACATAACACCTCCAGAAGTTCCTCCAGATGCACAGCATGCCCTTATGAACAATTATATGCCCACCCCCTCCTGATCCAGTTCATCCCACAATTAAAGATACATGATTGCAGTTTGATGGTTTGAAATTTTAACAATTAGGTACATGTGTTTATAAAGATTGTTGATTGATGTTAATCAAAATAGTGTTGCCTTACTATAATGCGTTATTTACCTCAGTGACTTGCCAGATGCAGTGTAGATGCAAACTTTATATAATTTTGGTTTGCCTCAAGTTGTAGCTGGATTCTTCCAAAAATATTTAACACTCAAGGATCAAGTCCAGATTTCTGCTGAAAATAAAATAACGTTGCCTTGTTATTGTCAAATAATTTTGATACAAATTTTAAACACCAATGAAAACACAGGGCACATATGGCCCCCACTCCCCCTATCTCTGTCCATTCCCCAGTGCACAGTGCAGAAAATATATTACATGTGTCTGAAATCTAGAAATTAGATAGACTGAAAATTAATAATGTAAAAATGCATGTTATGCAGTGCACAGATACTGCCATTAACATGATCTTTCTCAGCAAAAGTATGCATGTATAGTGTACATAAATACCAATTAATCAAAATGTAGTTAAATACCTTTCTTTGCTGGTTAATAAATAGCATTTAAATATACCATTATAAATTGTGCTTACCAGTTATAAGCTACTTCAGTGAAGACTTAAGTCACAATGCATGTTTTCCAATCTGTGTTAAGTACAGAAAGCTGTGATTTCATGGTCGGTCGCTTGTGATGTTGTTTTAAAATTGTCTGCCTCCTTAAAGATTAACACTATAAGTGTTTACCCAGCAAACTGGCAAAAACACTATGTGTTTAAAGGACTTAGAAATTTTCATTAAAAAGAAATAATACACATTTTCTTGCACTTGGGGGCATTCAAACAAAGATAAAAGACACAATATGCTACCAACTGACATTTTATGACATATTCTCATTTAATAACCAAAGTTTCCTGGTTTAAATTGATCATTAGTTTCTGAAACCACACATGAGGAAAAATTCTAAGTTTGATAAACACTTAAATCTGTTAATGCTGAGAGAAAGTGTTTATTTTCAAACATGTTTATCCAATTTAACACTTAAATGTGTTTAAAACAGGCGTTTGTTTTTAGAGTGCATTTTCAAAAAGTCAGTAACTTTTCGAATGGGATATGACCAAATTCACCATTCAGGGGTAGCCATCAGCTGGACATAGGCCTATACTTAATAAAGTGACTGGAGAAAATGTGTTTCTCAATCATATTTAGTGGACAACTGGACACTTCCTTTGTAACATTTTTACTTGTTAAGGTTCCTTTGACAAGTGTCATTAGAAATCATTTATGGAGTTGGAGCACAGAGGAGATGCAACGCTGATCAGAAGTGTTGATTCTGTGAAAGGATTTTTTCCTGCTGCAATGCATTCTGGACAACTGGTTCTGTGAAATCACAGATGTCATAGGTTGCTATGGTGTCATATATGGTGACGTCACCTGGTGTGAAGCCTGCACCAATCACAGAGCAGTAAAATGTAAACAGGAAGCAGCTAGTGTATGAAATGAGAATTCTTGGAGCCTTGTTGCATCTTCTCTTAGTATATATATGTACTGCAGTACCTTCAAGCGCATGGGATCTTTGCCAGTTGGAGCTCCATTTTGGAAAATTATTTTTTCAAAGAGGGGTATGTCCGCTCGGGGTCTACTGGCTATAAGACAGAAATGAAGCAATCAATCTACAAATACACATGCACAAGCACAATATCAATATGCAGGGCATTTGCAGGCCTATAAACTACTGGTCGACTTCCACTGAAATCAGAAAGAGATTACTTGAGAGTTGAGATATTTAAGTTTTCGTATAAAGTGGACTTATTTTTGTTGAACTGTTTATTTCAAGTCCTGTTCAAAGAAGCAACACAATTCCATTTTTATTGGACAGTTTTTTAAAAGAGATCAGACATATATGAAAATAGGCAAATCCAATCCTGTGAGAGTGCCTTTATTAGGCAAATCCTGCATCAATATTGAACAAGGTTATCAATAACTTATCATCCATAACTTATCATTAGTTCATACAACAATTGACTTGTGATTCTGACCACAGATGACGTCAACCGGGTTTCTGTGTTACCAAGCCTCAGGTATCTTTGTCACTTCAAGAGAAAGACCAAATACAGGTCTTATTATCACTACCTGGTTGTTGCAGAGGTTGCAAATCGGGACATAACAGGCTTAGAAGTCGAGTACTTGTCAGCTGCAAATTATAAACCTGGACCATGACAGTCACCAGAGAGAGTCATGCCTAGAGAACGATTCGACTTTGGCACTCATTGATGTATGCACATGATCAGTGAAGGGTATGCCAAATGACTTTTAAAGTTAAATTCCAAGCTACAGCCCAAGGGGCACACCACAGGCCGCAGCCATTGAGGTAATGAGCTAAGATCTAGTCTATATGCACATAGAAGGTGCCTCACATGAGAATTGGTCAAATCAACAGGGCCAGCTTGTAAGGCTTCTCACAGCACTATTATTTAGAGAAAACATTTAACCTGCCTGACATGAGTTCATCACAATATTTGACACTGTTTTGAAGTGTTACCTGCATATATTACATCTTCAACATCTTAGAATTTCTGTTTAAAGTGCTGAGCAAGGCTCAGTAGCTCATGAGAAATTCAGAAGCCCTCAGTGACATCTGCATGCTCCAGTTAAGTCAGTTGACCTGGGGGCCCTGAGAGGATTTCATTGTCTGTTAATCAGAAATGGCTGTACCCATGATAACAGCATTTGTGATTTGGCAGTTTAAGCAGGTGTGAAGAGCTGTGGGCATGGTTGAGAGACCAAGCTGTGATTGACATTGGATCAATTGATTGACTAATGTACTGAACAATTTGGAAGGCCTTCCAATGTTTCAGTATTTCACAGTTGTGTTTTCTCTGTTGTTTAATCATTTTGACAATAACAGAAACTTACAACACCAAAACAATAACTGTCAATTTTGGGATTATTTCAAGGTTGATCAATTTTTAAAACACTCCACCATTGGCTGAATGCTTTCATGATCTTTGATCGTCTGATTACTTTGCCCAGATCAGATAAACCAATGAGATGAGACACAGAGGTCATCCAGGGCTTCTTATAGGATCACTAATATCAGGAGTGAGGCACCTTCTATGTGTATATAGACTAGATCTTAGCTCATTACCTCAATGGCTGCGGCCTGTGGGCACACAATGTCAAAACGACGTTGCTAATTGGAGCGCTGTTCTGTTGGTCACCTGGAAAGATATGGTAGAAATTATGTTGCCTTGAGATTTTTTTTACAACATTGCCACAACGTCGCAGGCTAACGTCAAACCCTTGACATTGCCTCAAATGTTGTAAAAACGTCGCCACAATGGCGCATGCTAACGTCATATCTTTGATGTTGCCTCGCAACATCATGACAACATAATTTCTACCATACAATTCTACGTCATTTGACGAATAGGTTGACATTGTTGCAATGTTGCCACAACGTAGTTCTATGTGCCCACAGGGAAAGCATCAATATAATATATTATCACATTCTGAAGCAAAGGGATTTTGGCCAAACCACCATAGACATGGATGTGCTAATACATTTGAGACAATTCCGATAAAGTTGTGTAGTTGATTGTGAAAAAAGTTTTCTCCAAATTTACGGTGAAGGTTGGGTGTTGTTACCGCCAATATCCACTATTGTGCCCAATAGGCCTATTGGGCATGGATATTAGGCCTTTGGGCAAAATGTGGGGTCTTTTGGCAAATTATAGTGTCTTTGGGCAAACTATAGGGCCTTTGGGCATTACGACTCCTTTTGGCATGACTTTCCTAAAGTCATCGCATCCTTCAAAATATCCGCGAGGCCTTTGGACAAAATAAAGGTCCTTTAGGCGCATGCCTAAATCATTCATTATCGTTCACTCCCGACTATAGCGGATTTTGGCAAAGATCTTATACTTTGGATACATGCCCAAGTCACTCACAATAACTCTTTATACTTTTGTGGATTTTGGCAAATATCCAACTTTGGATAGTAGTGAACTGACCAATGAGAATACACCCTAATATTTTGACCAATGAGAATCCACCCTAACATCCACAATAGGGGGCACTGTAGTTAATAGTTTGTCCAATGACAATGCCACCCAATATCCTGTCCAATGAGAATCCGGCCAAATATCCTACCAAATGACAGTCAAGCCTAATATTCACAGAGCCATGATTTTGGTCAAAGTCAAAAGACCAAGACAAAATCCATGACAGTCTTTTTATGGATATTTGTTAGAGATTATACATGCTTTGGGCATACACAGGTGTTGTTTGTTCTAATAGAATATCCTTTCCTATTTTTAGCTAATGTCAAACAGCTGAAATCACTGATAGTAATAAGCAATGTATAACAGTTTGTGATCACTGCTTGACTGGAATTTGTCATGTGATTTTGCAGCAGGCACCCGCTGGAAATTTATCTCTTCAAAATATCCCTTATGTAAATGCTGGAATTATCAGATGAAGACATTTGAGGACTCATGAGGAGGATGCAAAATCATACCTCCGTTAATAATTGCATCTGCAAGCAGTATTCCTATTGAATTACAAACATGTCTATGCAGGTGCCCCAAGCCAATAGCTGTAAACTGATCACTTACTGAAAAAAAATTATTCGTATTCCCTTATATATATCTATGGATAAGTTGAATACTTCACATTTGTGAATAGCTGGGAGTCGTGGTCATATAGAATCTGTTTCTAAATATACCTTTAAAACTCCACAATTTATTGTGTGCTTCCAGAAGGATGAAAATAACATGTATATTACTGCAAAAACACACCAACCTTAGAATGAAAATCTCATACTTTTCACATTTCTAAAAATGTTGCACTCTACTGACCTGAGGATCTCGACAGGTGATAATAACAAACAGTCAATGCAAAACAATGCTAAAAAGTTAATCCAGCCAGCTATTTTGTAAAGAGGGCCCCTTAAATCCTGTCAGAACATAAGAAAATGTGACACAGCCAGTGAGATATTTTTATCAGCACATTTGGAGATTAATTTATTTATTCACATGGAACTGTACATAAGACACTACTTTATTGCAAGGGATGTGTCTTGAATGGAATAGCTGAATCAGCCTGAATGTAGAACACTATGGATGAAAATTAAAAGGTGAGAGTTTACAAATTTTCCTATGACCATGAAAACACAGACTTTTTTTTTTTGTCAACTCACCTGTAAACAGTACAGGCAGTTGATTAGTCATTAAAGATGCTTCAAGGTTATACTTGGCATGGCTTGGTCCATGGTGATTACATACACAGTTCCTTTTAGTTTTCCATACACTGTAAAATCGGACTCGCTGATTCAGCTCAATTGATTGAGTGAGATGGTTGCACAAGTTGATTGAGCTAACATAGATTAATGTTTTAAGCTGAGATAACTCAAAATACTGAGCTGAGATAGCTCAAAATACTAAGCTATGTTGACTAAGGTATTCAAGCTGAGAAAACTCAAAACAATGAGCTGTGTTGACTTACAGCTCAAAATATTGAGTTTTGTTGACTTATTGATCCAAGCTGACACAACTCAAAATGTTGAGCTGTGTTGACTTATTTTTAGTTGTTTTTCATTTATATTTGTGTGACCTGTCTTATAGAGTTATTTATGAATATGGGCTGTAATCCCGAAATATTGTTTGATCTCTCAAGGGGATCCACCTGATCCAGTATGCTTCATTTCAGCACATCATGGACAGGCCCAAGATGCATTCAACAAAGACCATTGCATCACAAGGAGATTTAAAAATTAATTTCTTGTGAATAAATCCCAATGGCCTGTGGCTCATCTCAGTTGGTACACAGTGCTAGAAGCCTATATTTGAACACACTCTGACTTGGAAATGTTGGTTGACGTATGAAAGCATGCATCTAATTACTCTAACAAATTAATTAAAGAGAGATAAAAATAAAAAAGTAACCAGCTAAAGTGGTGTGCTACTCATTTTTTCTCTGGGATAGCGTAATATAAATGTTATTTTTTCTTGTAAGTAAATAATTATTTAAAACTAAATGCAGTCTTATGAGAAGTGCTTGTTACAGATGGCGCTATATGTGGCATGACTGAGATGTCAAGCTATCTGCAACAACTGAAGCTTTCATGTTTTCACAGCTTAATGTTATGATTCGTTTGGACAACTTACAGCATTGAGCTATCATACCTTGACAACTTATAGGATTGAGCTTTCATAGCTTGAAAATTATTAACATTCTCAGACAGCTCAAATTATTGCATCAACTCAGTTTTCAAATTTTACAGCGTAGTTGGCAGCAATTTGATTATATATATACTAATTGATTTTTTCTGAAATGCGTGCTTTCTCCAAGCCAATGTCTTGATGAAACAGGAAGTGTAGCCAAGTCACTGAAGTGGCTCCACCATGGATACCCATGCAATGGCTTAACCTATAGATGCTTTATTTAGTTGCGGTCCAGACACAATCAAGGAGGGGCGCGACATGTTTCGGCAATCGTTGGCCCGTGCAATCTAACCAAATTTTTTCTTAAAATCCTAAGTACTCATCTTGGTTGTTTATGAGACGGCCGCCCTTGGATCAGCCATTGCTTATTACGAAGATATAGATAGATAGATAGATAGATAGATAGATAGATAGATAGATAGATAGATAGATAGATAGATAGATAGATAGATAGATAAAAAGATAGATAGATAGATAAAAAGAAAGAAAGAAAGAGAGAAAGAAAGAAAGAAAGAGAGAAAGAAAGATAGAAAGATAGATAGATAGATAGATAGATAGATAGATAGATAGTGCATCATTGCATTCACAGTTCTTGACGTTGTAATTTGCTGGTTGCAGGACACTGATTGCATGGGACCAATGATGCAGTTCGTCGTGATGTATGGGGAATGTATACCCACCTGGTTGTGGCTGCTTGTGGTCGGCCCTTTTGCCCACTCTCGGCCCACTTCCCAGAACCTGTCATCACTTGGCCTCATTCTGGCGATGCAGGGGGCAACGCAATGTTTGTGGTAACTTGGGGGATCCCCCTAAAGTCACCGCAGCAGCCTTAAGGCTTGGAGTGTCGTGTGACAAACTCATGCTCTCATAACTGCTGTTGTGGCTGACCTGTCGCTTCTAGTGATATTGGATCTCTTGAAGCAAACCTTATGCATAACTTAAAATTAAATGAATTGCAATGCATAGATATGTCCAATACATAGCTTATACTATGGTAGGCCTAATAGTTTGATTAAAAACTTCATATTTCAGCATTCGTGAAAATTGTGGCGGACTATCCGCAGGTTTTTTGTTTAGAATGAAACTGATCAGTGACTGAATGACCGACAGATTGTTCTATAAGCCTGGGACCTTGAACCCACTTCGACGCAGGTTTATTTGTTGTCAGTTGCAGGACCCTTCAGTCTGTATAGCAAGCCAGTTGAGTGAGTGCCAGTGAGCTCTGGGGTTGCATAAGGTGTCGGGGAGGACAGTTCTTGTAAACTGTTGGGCAGAAATGCAGGCCCAGGCAGCACTCGGGGCTTTTAGGCGATGATGCTGTTATCTAGCAAGGTTAGACATTTAAAATCAATTGGCCAACCTCAGCAGTCAAGTAGTCCGACTTGGAATTCTTTTAGAACAGGCACCAACTGGCACTCCCTATAGATATACACGCAGATACTGTTAGTCTTGTATGACTTTCTCTATTGTCTTGTGCTTTTGTTCTGCAACTTCTGCACTTGATGCAAGGGGTCGGGGACTGTGTTGGTGTGCTTGGGTTTGTACTAATGACCAGTGCAGTTGAATGAACACATTACAATACAGATTGAATGTAAAGTGAAAAGTAGTCATGGGAGGCAAAGGGACACGCAACATTCTGTCACGCAAGAGCTGCTACAAGGAGCTGTGAGGCAGATAGGCAACTGCAGAGCAAAGACTGGCAAAGTGCTGAGTGCAGTCAATGTGACAAGACTCGGAAGAGAGAGCAATGGAGAAAGAGTTGCACAGGAGACTGGGAGACGGGAGAGACAAGCAGTGGGGCCAGCACAGTTAAGCAATCGTCGATGAGGCAGACAATGCAGTTGCAAGGGGCCTGCGATGAATGCAATGTTTCGATGCAACTTGTGTTGTTGCCTTGCATCCCAGAAGCAGCCCCAGCAAGCCCCAGAGCATGCCCTAGCAGCATCGGCACAAGTTGGCAGGCCAGCTGCCCCAGCAGTCAGCTCTGAGTCCCCACGTGGCCAGCAGCAGCACTGGCGCGGGCATCTTCTTGGCGGTGCCTCCCACTCGAGGAGCACAAGTTGCCATAAAATCTTTTTAACGTTTCAAGTCGGCTCAAAGGCAGTGCAAGCTGCAGCGGGGCTATCATGTGGGCACTTGGCCTGTTGGCAGGGGCACTGGGACGTTGTCTCCTGGTCGTGGCAACCCTGACTTCTTGGTCCTTGGCGGACTCCCTTGGCTCTTTTGTCAAGTGCAACAACTGCTCGCGTAACGGAGACAAAGTCCTGCAGACCGTCGAACGAGGCGTCTTCAGCGACATGAGAGAGGACATTGAGAGGATAACGCTAGACAGGATCAGGGAGAAGATAGAACGGTCGCTCAATCGGAGCAGTCCAACTCCAGCCCCCAGCAAACCTCCCGCAGTTACCCCCAACACAAGCCTCCCAGCTCCCTTCTCCCAAAAGGCTGTGAGGAACATTATTCGCAAACTGAGGCAAAGATACAGGACGACTGCCAAGATCCACGGTTACGAGGACGAACTCTCCGAGATCCTTTCCTCAGCGGAAGAAGGTGTGTGTCCACTTCCTCTTTATTACTTCCTTATTTCTCTTTCACTGTTTCATGGCACTGCCACTGGCACCTATATATCATATTGCTTGTTTCATTGCTATCACAGGCTCTTGTGACAGTCTCTGATAACATCAACTCACATCCATGACTGTAATGATATATATTACAAGGCTAATTACAGCAATTGACTGTACAATAAGCCAATAACGCAAGAACCTGTCAATCATGGCTAAAGGCCAATTTGTACATGAAATGACCATTTATATTTTATGCACTGTACCAACCCAATAGCCCAATAGCCTGTGTTGTAGTGTTTTAAGTTTGGGAGAACAATACGAAAGAACAGACACTGATAGTCCTTATAAAATAAAAAGTACAGACACAAAATATTGGCCTTAGATATAAGATCGAACTGAGACAGACATGAAAATGAGAGGCATCTTTCTCTCCATCTGTGATGCAACTCTCCCCCTCAGCTGACTGTCCCACGTGCCTGTGCAACCGTCCCAGCCATTGCAACTTCTGCAACTGGAAATAGACATGAGGACAGCACCAGCACAAGCCTCATCTGGAGCCAGCAATTGCTGCCATTGGGTGCTCCATTCATTCTTGCCCAGATGCTCAGCGGAGTTGCCAGCCAGCTGACTAGATGTCAACATTAATGTTTCACAAAATGATGGGTTGGCCCATTTTGGTTTGTTTTGGTTGCAGTGTTATTACTATACACATAGGTTTGGAAAGGCCTCGGTGTGGATACCTTCGGTCCTTTAGATATTAAAGAGAAAGTATGGCTTATAATGCACGCACGCTGTTGTGGTGTGAGTGGTTACCAGAGGTCCAATTTTCATACATACATAATACATACATAATTGATATCATGACATCTTCAAGATATCTGTTCCCAATGTACTTAAGATCCTTTGCAAGCCTCATTGCGTGTGGTCACCTTTAGTATGTAAGTCTTTGATATTCTTATAAAAGGAACATTTCCTGTCCCATGGCAAAGTTATAGTTGCATTTCTAAAGCTTTGAGTTACTCCATGGACCGTTCTTTTTTGCGTGACATTCGACCAATTGTGACAGTGACCCTTCAGAAATGGCGGTCATCTGGTCACGAGACCAAGTCCCTTAAACCAACTTCATGGACTAACATGCTACCCAGATCCTTAACACTAATATTGTCCTCAACCAGACCATGCAAGTCTGCATAATGAAGTCATGATAGTCATGGTTATGAATCCTGGTGACCCCCCCCTCTTGGAATCTATTATTATGCATGCAATTTAAAGGGTTGCCATGCCAACCAAAATGATCCAATGAGTCTTGAGTCTTTTCTTAACCACTGACAATTACGGGCAATCTCAGAACCATGTGCTTAGCCAAATATAAGCAGTCAGGATAATTGCAGTTTTTTCAGTCTTGCCTTTCAAAAATGATTGATGGACGATGAGTCCAGTGGTCACAGCCAATAGAATCACCAGAGGTGCATCAACTTGGACACTTTGCATGCTTCCAAAACATCCAGGGTACCCTAAGGGTGGGCAACCTTGAAATATAAATGACGAAAATGAAAAGATAGAATAGAAGACATCAGGAAAGGTCAATGGTCGGTCAAGCAAAACAATGTGATAGACAGTGGAGGTTTAAGTAGAACTTCTTTAGAAACTTCAAAGTTAAGAAAATTAATACTAATGCATTCCAGAACTCTTGAGTTAACCAATCGAAGAATCGATACTTTCAATAAATTATGGGTTCCAAATCACTTACATTTGAACATGAAATATCTGTGGTATCAATGCCACGCTTTATCAGGAAGATTGGATGAAATTCACATGTCATCCAAGACTATACAGACAAGCATGCAGACCGTTATTGTTGCACTAAGAACAACTAAATTCAGCATGCAATGCCAACAGTAACTAAGTTCAGCAACCATGGCAACTAAGTTCAGCAATCATAGCAACTAAGTTCGGCATTGACCATAGCAAGTTATTAGCAACAAAGTTCAGCAATGACCATAACAACTAAATTTAGCAATCATCGCAACTGGGTTCAGCAATGCCCATAGCGACTATTATAAGTTCAGCAATCATAGCAACTAAGTTCACCAATCATAGCAACTAAGTTCAGCAATGAACACAGCAACTAAGTTTGGCAATGACCATAGCAGCTAAGTTCAGCAATCATAGCAACTAAGTTCAGCAATGACCACAGCTACTAAGTTTGGCAATGACCATAGCAGCTAGGTTCAGCAATCATCGCAACTAAGTTCAGCAATCACCATAGCAACTAAGTTCAGCTTTGACCATACTCCTTAGCAACTGAGTTCAGCATTGACCTCACTCCAAGCTCAGCAATGACCATAGCAATACTGAAATGGCTTACCCCTGTCTGTCGTCTAACCTTAACAGGGGGTTAGTAAAGTTGAAGAAAAAACATACAACCAAAGAAACATCACTTGATGTATTTTTAAAATTTTGTCGGCAGAGTGAAAGTCATACATTTACGCAACCATAGGATACAGAGTGTGTACCAAGCACTGTGCATTGCATACGTGCAGCATGCCATGGCACTGGAAGGGTGAAAGGGAAACACAGGTTGTTGTTTCTTTCTCTCTTTTTTACCCCAGGGTATTGTTGCAAACACTGACTTGTAGTTCGTGACTTTAAATCACAGGGCATCCCAAATCCTTCAAGTTGAGTGCTTTCAAGAGTGGAAAAAGGAAGGCACGGAAGATATTGGTTTAGGTGGCAAAGATAAGGGGACTAAAGAAACAAGGAATGTTCTAAGTTACAATACTCTCTGCAGGGTCAGTTTGGCTGCTTTTAATTTCCTCCTTCTGCTCTGCTTAAAAAATGTTCAACTGTGCCTCTCATTTGACCTCCCTTGTATGATCATGATGGGTTTAATAGCCTTCCAAGAACATCTACAAATTAATAACCAACCACAAAATGCAGCAATACAGTAGTTTTAACCACAATGTTATGCACGGTATGGAAAATTAATAGTTTAATCTCTGTCTAATATTCCGGTTGAAAAATAACGTGAACACAGCACTTTTATGTGAATCAAGAACAAACTAGATCAGTTCAATAAAAGTAAAGTGTATCTTTGTAGCGTTTGTTGAATAATGTTATGAATTTACGATACATATAACTGGCATATAAATGCTGCCTTTACAGCAAAATTGACCGTGTAACGCATAATGCTCCCAGTGCAATTAAAGCTGAGTGCATTCACATGTACGGTGCATAGATGCATATATTGAGGCTCCTGTTGCATCTGACGAGGTCCCTGTGATCTCCTGCATTCTGTTAATGGCTGTTCCAAGGCCATCCCTTGTCAATCACCACCATGGACTATATATATAGGGTGGCCCGTGCATTTAATAAGCACATGAAATAACCCAGTGCGTTCATGTGCCAATCAAAACATGCGGCACGAAACCAGCAGCTTTTGCAGACCCAATTTCATTCAGGGTCAAGGTTTATGACATGATTTGAATGCTTTTGTCAACATTGATGTCTAATTTTAAGGAATGCTTTACAATTTATGCAACAGCCTTCCATTTACATAATATTAAATGTCATTTCAAGTATAGGAAACTTCACATTTTATTGGTTTGCCAGGTCAGTTAGTGCAATACATGTATTAAAGTCCTTATAAATTTTCATCTACTACCTTGATTTATTAAGTTTGAACCAACACAAATCATGAGCTGGGTGGACTGCTTTATGCACTCCTAATGGCACAGTCAGCCTCTGGACCAACCCTATGTTTTGATAACGAAGTAACGTCTGATGTTTTGTTTTTGGAACCTTTTTTTTCTCAGTTGGAGGCTGCTGTCAGATGTGTTCCCAGTGTGTGACACAGTGACAGTCACTCTCAGCGAATGCCTATCTGCTCACAATGCTGATGAATGTTTTATGAACTAACTCTCCTCCCACGCCAAGCCTGTTCATTAAACAACTCCACAGAAGTTGCCGAGCAATGCACACAGCCTTATCAAATGTGCAATGCTGGTTTCGCCCATCCGGATTAAAAAAAAAAAAAGGCCGACACAACCAAGTTCCCTTCCAACTGGATTTGGTTTCCTTTCTTATTGACACCAGGGCAATCAGAATACCTTTTCATGATGACTTAAGCTAAAAAAACACTTCAATTTCTCTGGGTGCTAAAAAAAGTCCTTTGGTAAATATAACTTTGTGGATTCTTTGTCTCCACCCAAATTATTATAGATAGATCTATGAAGCCCAGGGTTCAGATCACAGGACAAGCATCCTTCTTGCTCCACAGCTGGCTTGGGTGAGGCAGGAAGTCTCCATATAGCTCCATATCGGTCGTCCTATCATCTCATTATTGCATCTGCCTCATTTAGCCACAGGAAGTACATTGACCATACTACTGTATGCTCATAGATCTTCGCGCAACTCTAATAATCTCTTTGTAATGGTATTGGGAAAAGTCGTGCCGAGTTTCATGAGAAACCGTTTGACAGTCTTTGCCGTACCTTGCTGACTGACGGACAGCAGGACAAACACATGCGGATGAAAACATAAAGGCTGATGCAAGGATGACAACAACAACATTGGAATACATTGTAAATCTAACCTTGACCGAACTGGCAGTTATTGAAGTTTCAGCAGAAAGCTGTGCAAAGAATTGAAGAAAAGGACTTTCGCGGATGGTGGCTTATTTCATTCTTACTTGTTTCTATGACATCAACGAACATTGATTTGTGACATTTTCTCAGGTTATAAGTTGCAAGTCACCTGGTAAACAGATGTACCATGAAGTGTGAGGAAAATAATTGATCCCTTTAAAAATATCGACTTAGAGAAGGTAACGCAAGGTGAAACACAGCGTCCCGAAACCAAAGCTCAATTTGTGGTGGCTAATTCGCTTGTTTGGCTTATATATATCTCCAGAAATACCCTCCAAATGCACAACAGAAATTATACCTAAATACAAGGGAAAATATCTTGCAAATATGATACCTAAAATGTTGAAATGACGTAAACTGTTGTGATTGATACCAAAATTGAGAGCTATTTATTTTTTGTGTCAGAAATAGATGAATTGCTGGATTGAAAGTTGTTTTTTTCTATCGTTCTGTGTGCATCAGAATTTCTCTTCCTATTTATATATCTGACATTTGAGTAGGCCTACACCAACTTAATTTAATTGAAAAGGGCAAATCATGTTTGTGGTGAAGAAGTTTACCTGAATTCTGTCATGAAGACAGCAAATTCATGACTGTTCATTTCTAGGAACATCTGACCCATGCATGAGGACATGGATCCTCAAATAGAACATACATGATGGTGATTTTAACTAAAATTAGTTTTGTATTCAAGAAGATTCAGAGTGCTCTTGTCTGCACTTGGTGAGGTGGTCCATCTTTATGTCCTGTAAAGGTGCATCTCACATGACTATGCAGTTTGTCACTTAATGTCTCTTTGAGGGAATAATGGCAGAAGTCAATGAAAAGACATGCAGAGAAGAAAACGAGCAGAGTGCTTGGGATTGGCAGAGGCATCGCAATCGATATAACCATGAGTTACCATCGTTGGTGGATTGCAGTTCGCGTATATATGCAGACCATTGAATAAGCCACTGAATAAGCAAAGGTCTGCCAAAGAACTGCCTGGCTCCCTCACGCTGTCTGGCTGTGGCAGCAGAATTTTTAGGGTGGCTCACAGTGAGCGAGATCCAGCAGGGACACAGCAGGGGTGCATCAGGCGGCCCATTGGTTGATTCAGTCCACAATGCCAGCCCATGTGCCAGCCAGTCTGAGCCAGAGGGGGGTTGCTCTTATTGGACGTCACTTTCTTTCCTCAAAGAGCTGTTTTGCGTGACTGTCCTGTCATGATATGGCCCACACAATCCATGCTGTATATATATATAAGTGTGCGTCCTCCGATGTAGCAATGCTAAGCTTCCATCCACGTCCAATAAAACTGCACTGTTGACATCTGCTTCAGATGGCGGCCCCTTATCCCCTTTCCATATCAGCATCCCTGTCCATACGTCCTCAACCCATCTCTATAATTTACCTCATTCATCCTCTATTCGTTCGATTTGAACATTTCCCTATTCCTTCCCCCAAGAACATGCTATCCCTTTTTTTGCCATTTTCCTTTGCATTCCTCTATCCCTCTGGTTGAAACCTGTTTCTCTATTCCCTTCGTTTTTCTCTGTTATTTTCTCCATGTGTGCCCCAGTCCCTATCATTTTCTCTGTGTCTTCTATCCCTTTACTTCCTCTGTATTTTTCCTCTGCATCCTCTGTCCCTTTGCCTTCTCTGTCATTTTCCTCTTATCATCCTCTATCCCATTGCCTTCTCTGTCATTTTCCTCTTTTGATCCAATACCCATTTGCATTCTCTGTCATTTTTACCTCTTTTGATCCTCTATCCCTTTGCTTTCTCTGTCATTTTCCTCTTCTGATCCTCTATTCCTTTGCCTTTTCTCTCATTTCCTCTTTGCATATTTGTCATTTTCCTCTATACATCCCCTGTCCCTTCTCTTTTCTGTCATTTTCCTCTATGCATCCTCTATCCTTTTACTTTCTCTGTCATTTCCTCTTTACATCCTCTATCTGTCATTTTCCTCAATGCATCCACTATCCCTTTACTCTCTCTGTCATTTCGTCTTTGCATCCTCTATCTGTCATTTTCCTCCATGCATCCTCTATCCCTTCTCTTTTCTCTCATTTTCCTCTATGCATCCTCTATCCCTTTACTTTCTCTGTCATTTCCTCTTTGCATCCTCTATCCCTTTACTTTCTCTGTCATTTCGTCTTTGCGTCCTCTATCCCTTTACTTTCTATGTCATTTCCTCTTTGCATCCTCTATCCCTTTACTTTCTATGTCCTTTCCTCTTTGCATCCTCTATCCCTTTACTTTCTATGTCATTTTCCTCTGTGCATCGAAAGCATTGCACCCTCTATCCTTCTACTTCCTCTGTCATTTCCTCTTTCCTCTATCCCTCTACTTTCTCTGTCATTTCGTCTTTATCCTCTATCTGTCATTTTCCTCCATGCATCCTCTATCCCTTTACTTTCTCTTTCAATTCCTCTTTGCATCCTCTATCCATTTACTATCTATGTCATTTCCTCTTTGCATCCTCTATCTGTCATTTATCTCTATGTATCCTCTATCCCTTCTCTTTTCTATCATGATCCTCTTTTGATCCTCTATCCCTTTGCCTTCTCTGTCATTTTCCTCTTAACATCCTCTATCCCTTGGCCTTCTCTATCATTTCCTCTTTACATCCTTCAGTCCCTTTGGCTTTCTTCGTCTTTTTCCTCTTTACATCCTCTATCCCTTTGCTTTCTCTGCCATTTTCTCTTTGCATCCTCTATCTGTCATTTTCCTCTATGTATCCTCTATCCCTTCTTTTTTCTATCATTTTCCTCTTTGCATCCTCTATCCCTTTGCCTTCTCTGCCATTTTCCTCTATGCATCGGATGCATTGCATCCTCTATCCCTTTACTTTCTCTGTCATTTCCTCTTGCATCCTCTATCCGTTTGGTTTCGTTGTCATTTTCTTCTTTGCTGCCTCCTCCATCCTTTCCATTTCCTCTCTCATTTTCCTCTTTATCTCTTTGCTTGTTAAACCCATTTATCTGTTCGTTTCTCCACATGTCTTCTTTTCCTTCACATTTCTCTATCCTTTACCGCCATGGTGTGGATTGCTCTATTGCTTCGCTTTTCTTTGTTCCTTTCCTCGATGCATTGCTTCAAAGTATACATCTTCTATCCTTCTGCTTAATCCTTCCCTTGCAATCTGTTTTTCCTCACTGAATCCCCATCCCTTTGCTTTCAAGCTATATCTCTTTTCATGCTCCTATCCCTTTTTGTTTAATCCTCTTCCCTATCCTTTTTTCTGGATGTGGTTGGACCAACTGAGTGAAATTATGTAGTTTTGGATAGTATAGGCAAACACCAGCCAGTCGCACCCAGACAGTGGACCCATGCAGTCAGTCGCAGGCAATATCCTTGGCCTTTGATTTGCGACTGTGTTTTGCTGTGTCCCTGGGCTACAGCCGTACATTACCACAGAGTGAGCAGAGCACTTCCTAGTTCCTGCAGGACCATTTACTCGCTGGGTTGTGGGCTTCACTCACTCACACACAATCACTGACTTTTTCATTGAACGATAGACACTGGTCCTTTAAATCGCAACCAGTCAAGGTCAGTCCCACATCTCTTTGAAAGAAAAGAAGCAAAGAAAAAAACAGAGAAAAAAACTAACACACCATTCGGCTATGTGGAGAGGTCCATCCGTACAAAAAGGCTCATTTTATAAAACGCAGGCTGCAAAGCAGTAAACTTTTGGTTAGAAACTACACAATACCAAAATAGGCACTAGATAATACTGAGCGGAGGTGGTAGAAACACAAGACTACTTGCAACGCAATTGCCTTAATTCATTGTAGTAATGAAGAATTTAACATCTTTGTACGATTAATTTAAGTTGAGATATTGAGGTTTATAAAAGTATGTCATATCTGTCTTTTGATACTGAGGTACCAGAAACAATAAGGAATATTTGATATATCTTCTTCTAATAAAGGTATATTAAGGTGTGCTATTGCTTGAAAGCTCTTTTTTCACTATGGATGAACAGAATCGTTTGAACTTCGATGAAAGTAAAAAGTAGTTGCATTCACCTATCTTCCTCTCTTGACAGTAGAAGGCGTCCAGGTCCAATTCTTTTTGTTGACAAACATGTCTTTTGCAAATTTATAAATATAATATATAATTTATATGAAATTTAATTAGGTTAGTATTCGAGATCTAAATTAGTGATTGTTAGTACTACTGAACGAGACTTGTTGAAGCTCTCCCAGCTGGTAGTATACATGTATCATTGTATCAAGGTCCTTGAAGGAAACCAAAGTTCTTCAGTGTGGAGAAACCATGCACCACAGAGTGAGCAGAGCACTTCCTAGTTCCTGCAGGACCATTTACTCACTGGGTTATTGCTTGCATTCACTGACACACAATCATTGTTGAAAGATGGACGAAAATTCAAGGCCTGTGTATTGTGAAATATGTCTTGTGATGCAAAATAGGGTTGGGTTGCCGTTACTAACATGCTGCAAAATTTGGGAAGGCGGTATGCTGCGATATAAGTTAATCGTAAAGCTTGGTTTACTCAAAAATGAATTATGTAATGAAAAGAAAAAAGATAAACAGTAAGATGTAGGTGAAGGCAAAGTTTCTTATTATTTAACATAATCATTGCTTAATATTCTGGGTGCAGTTCAGCTGTTCTCATTGAAACAATGCGGATGGTTCGAATATGAATGGCTCAGACACCAGCTTCTGGAAGAACCACGTTCAGCTGAAATAGTAACAATAGCTGACAATAAAGTTATGACGAGACCTATTCAAGGCAACATGGCTACATTCGGTCAATCACCCAGTATGCAATAATGCGTGGGTGATGGCAATATATTGTTTCCGTAAAAAACCTTTTTTACACAATACAATACATTGTATCTTCCTGGGACCTGGATGGGCGGAGATTACCTATTCAGCAACAAGGCATGGGCCATATTAGAAACATTGTCATCCTCACGCCTTTCTTTGTCCAGTCGCTGAATGCAATTGAATGTAAAGCCATGGCAATATGAATGATTGCCAAAATGATCATTATTATTTAAATAGCTCCAATTCCAGCTTACCGCTATTCACATAATCAAACTATATATATTACAGTCCTCGTCATACTTACGTGGAATCTAAAGTTCCTTTCTATGCTGTTGAACTGTGATGTCAGAGATGACTCTATTCTATAGCTTTGCAATATATGTAAATTAACTACAAGCTGTGATGTCATTTCAAACTGGGTCAGATTCTCCAGCTTCTAGCCAATGTTGGTCCTCCTGAACGGAGTGTCACAGTTTCAACATAGTGTCAGTGTCAGAATTTTATCAGGGATAGCTCCTGCAACCACGTCATCACAGCTTGATAGCCAATGGGCTGACAGTAAACTATCATCACAGTTCAAACATTGATATATTGAAGGAAGCATTACATTTGTGATCCCAGTGATTTTTTATTACAGCAATCACCAGTCTAATCCTACCAAATGGCAGCTTTGTGAGCATTCAAAGTAGACAACTGTTATAATCCCCACAGAGTTGTTTGATTAATCTACAAACTTGCTACCTCACAACTTTAAACTTTGATGGAAGTATAAACAGAAGGCTTTGACAATTTGTTTCTAAACACAATGCTTATGTTATGTATATTTGTTCTGGCAGCCCATTGGCTGTGAGGCTGTGATGTCAAACTTGTATGGGTTTTCCCAGACCCAATTTTCACTCTGACACTGAGTTGAAACTGTGATGTTTGGTGAATTCGCATTGGCTAGATGCTGGGGAATCTGACCCAGTTTAAAATGACATCACAGCTTGAAGTTAATTTAAATATATTGCAATGCTAGAATAGTGTCATCTCTGACATCACAGTTCAACAGCATAGAAAATAACAACCACTCATTTCAGAACTTGTAGCGTCAGCGCCCCACGTGAAATATCGCTTGACCAGTTATTTGTCGCTAATGTGGAAAATGCGCTTGCAAGCTGATAATGAATTAAAAGTTCATTGAAATGATTTTGGCATTTGAGGCAAAACAGCTGGCGAAGGGAATACGAAGATCCTCCTTTTGTTGAAGTTTCACAACAGAATGTAACACAGTGTCATTCCACTGCTTTGACGCTCTGAGCAGTTCTACTCAAATGAATTGTAACAAGCACATTTCACAGAGATTGGTATGGAGCGTGTTAGATTAATTGTCATATTAATTATCTTTTAAGTGTCATTATGCTGGCGATTTTTAACTTTTAATTACAGGCCGTCACATTATTGTCATGAAAATGAAGTGTTAAAATTAGCTTGTGTTATTTAAACACAAATCGCGGGGTGGGATGAGGGATTCCTTTTGAGTTTGGTGCTTTTCGGAGACAAAAATAGTGATTAATTTCAGCGGTGTCCCAGCCAAGGTATGATCCATGCAGAGTCCCCTTGGATGCAACGATCTTGTGACAATTGACAAATAATTCATGGGCCCTTACTCCTATGTATAGCATCATTACGTCAGAGGGCTAAATCAGCAAGGATAGTGCTTTTCAGAGTGCATCAGAAATAGATCGTCATATTTATAAACTCTATTCTCTGTTTGTAATATGGATGGCTTGTGTCTGAAACTCCCTCGCTTTATGGCACAAGCAGAGTACTGGACATGTGGACTTAGGCTGAAAGCTATTGGATGACTTGTATAACAGCTCGCTCAAACTCAACAGCCAAAAAAGAAAAAAGGACAAACCATCAATAAAGGATGTACATATCGAAGACAGGAAACAAACACATACAAAATTCTTGTTTGGTTAGTGGTGCATAACCAATGAACTTGTGCCTTGTCTTGTTGGCCACTTCCAACATTATATAATCATAAATTTATCATCAGCAGAATATGAATTACCTTTTCAATAATAAAAATATTTTCCTGAGGAATCAGCACTTAGTGTATTTCTAACTGCAGGTGTTGAAATTCAAGGCCATTCATTCACATGTGAGTGAAACACAGGATGGCTTGATCTTGTTGCCTGCCATCATTTGACAGTAATACGCCAAAAAGAAAACAAACTTGTCACCAAAATGTTTTCAGAAATGTTTGTAAACAATCATTGCAATAAGGCAAGGTATTATTAATACTTGATGGGTGACCTCTTTAAACTTCAGTGAAGGGCCAGTGAACAATAAAATCAAGGTCACAGACTTTGTTGTGTCTGTCAGCACCAATTTCAACAAAACTGTTATGCAATAATGAATCACCGATCACTGAAGTTGAGTGCAAGTTGCATGCTAATGACCTTTAAACAATCCTTTTATAAAAGGCTAATTAAAAAAACCCAAATGACTGTCCAGTTACACAGTTTCGCACAATGCTATGCCAACCACAAATGGTGGGAGATCAACCCCATGGGTTTGTTGCAGGATGGGGTATCTCAAAGACAAGCTGTCCGTCAATTTAGAGTTGACCAAGGAGCAGGGCCTTGGGTCTTTCCATTCAAAATCTTGAGATTTTGAGAATGCATTAGGTGAAGTTAGATGTAAAAGACTTTCCTACAGGTCAAGGGCTCAGCATTCACAACTTCTGGCACACTACCGAAAGGTCCGAGTACACAAATGATCATTTTTGTGTCCGAGAGCAGGGCCTCGGGCCCTTTGTCGTCATCAATGGGATTGTCATATCAAAGTTGGTGTGGATCGAAAAGCATTTCACAGATGCAAGAACAACCCAAAGTTATGATGCCATTATGATGCCCAGTGTTTACACTGTTGCACTAGATGCCCTCGCTTTAATCTTATGTCTTACTGCTCTAAATATTTAACTTTAATCCCCCAAATTCCTCCTTGCTCAGCAGACGATTTCTGAGAAGCATCTTCTTCTTC
Organism: Platynereis dumerilii; assembly: GCA_026936325.1. Taxonomy (NCBI): domain Eukaryota; kingdom Metazoa; phylum Annelida; class Polychaeta; order Phyllodocida; family Nereididae; genus Platynereis; species Platynereis dumerilii. The sequence goes on along the minus strand of JAPTHN010000001.1, from coordinate 182,477,520 downwards.
TTCCCTTTGGCCCTTCCGCCCTGAGACAAAGTGGGGTGCACCACAACCTGAGATTTATGCTTCAGCCAATTACCAAAGATAGACAGATAGACACATAGACACATAGATAGACAGATAGATAGATTGATAGGTAGACTGATAGATCTATAGATAGAATGCAACTTTTAACAATTTATAGAGATGTGTTAATGTAATGATCATATCCCATTGAGTTATAAGGGTTATTAAATTGCTCGAGGACACGGTGCATGCATTGCATGCTATTTTTGCAATTGACAGCCAAGGGCGACAACCCCAGTTGGGGACAACCCGTGTATTTACACTTGTTAGAAATAAGTTTTCAAAGTCAGTTAAGTTGGCTAATTTTCATACAATACATGCATGCATTTCTTGAGACTTTGCACGATTAACAAATGACTTTATTGTCCATCCCATACCATAGTTGTGTAGCATCATGTCATGCCAAGGCTGGTTGTGTATTATCCTTGTGTTTGGCAAAATGTTTAAAGACCACGAAACAAAACTTTAAATGTCAATTTTAAGAGATAGATATCACAATTGATATAATTTTTAGTCACTAAACAAAGCATTTTGAAATTCATTGTGCTGAACCTTTTCATGTCTGAAAGAACCTTTTCTTATGGTTATATTATATCCCTTTTTAACATCTTGGCTTCCTATATGCACTTCAGCAGAGATTCTCTGGGTGCCAGTATGCAAAGGCTTTAATACCATATTACTTGTGAGGAACTTTTATTTGTGAGGTTGAACCTTATGATACATAAGTAATGTGGAACATTTTCTCATTAGGATTGTGAAATGAATCCCATGGAATCTTAAGTTTAAGAGTGTGTACTTTCAATGGCGGTCCAATAGGGTAAGGTGGGGGAAATCCGCCCCCGGGGCAAATCCGCCCCCTTGAGGAGAAAAAGTTCTCTCATGACCCAAAATATAAATGACAATAAATATTTCTCATGCAGATTAGTGCTTATGTGTCTAGAGACCACTGAAACACAGAGATTAGGTTGTTTCATAGTTTTGTTTGGACTACAACTGAGAAAGAAGACATACATCTCATCACTAAGCAATTTCAATGTGCGATTGAAACTTTCAAAACTGAGGTGTTTTACAGGTACATGTTGTATAAACACATTACTTATTGTCATTAATAGCAATGTTTATTCAACGACTTTACATGTGCAAGAGATTTCACCAATTAATTAAAATGCATATTTAGAAAATACCACCCTCATAATTTCTAGTGGTTGGGGCAATTCCGCCCCTTGTCCATGGGGTAAATCCGCCCCCTCTGATTCTCATGTTAAAAACATACAAACACGAGATATGCCTTGTAAGTCACTCTATTTTGTCATAAAGCTCCACTAATTGTGATCATGATTTTAATTGAGATGAAGTTAAGAATTTTTGCCATGTTTTAGTGTATGTTGAATATGCCAAATGCAAACTTTTTTTATTCTCACACATAAATTGTGAAACGATCCTTACATGTTTGTAAGTACACCCAGAAGAGCCAGGGCTTAATTTAAGAATAGAATTTACTTCAGAAGCCAAATGTTTCTTGTCATTTGTAACCAAAACTCAAGGGGGCGGATTTGCCCCACACTTCTGGGGCAAATCCGCCCCCTGAGATTGAACATTCATATGGCGATGTTGGCTCAAAGGTGTTGAATTAAAGCATGTAAGTTTCCAGATATGTTCAGATGTATATATTCCATCATTCCCTGAAATACAATGTTCATTTTTCATAAAGGTGAGGGACTGAGCAAGGAATATATGTGAAAAGGGGGGCGGATTTCCCCCACTTTACCCTACAAAGTCGTTATTAACCATGTAATTTTTGGCTAATCTATATTATCAAGCATAAGACAGAGATAAAATTGGCACTATGCATCCTGTATTTATGCATTCTGATAGGCTAAATAGGACAGGAAGTGGACACCGCAGCGAACAAAGGAAAATATAACCTGCCATCGAACATGAATGCCACCAATTGAACCAACCCAACCCCGACACTACCCCCTCCCCCCTCTCCAATCAGATGAGAGCTCAGCAAAAGTTGTCACACACGTGTGACACTATCAAGGAAGCAATAACATAATGATTGTCATAAGACATTAACTGATTGACAGAAAACTAATTTGCCATTGTTTTCATGATGGCCTATGACATCAATTCAGATTGTCGACCCCAGAAAGCCGGCAGTGTTAATGAGGAAGGAGATAATCATCTCATCGCAGCTCTTATTAAGGTTCCCGGAACCATGCCGAGAGCAGCAAAGATTGCCAAGTCACAGTCTTGACATTTAAGAAATGATAGATCTGTGTCATGAAATCATAAATGGTTAGTCTTTTGGTTTGGATGAAATTATTTGATGTGCAGCAACACATTACTGATTTCGGTAGATGTCTACAAATCGAATAATTTTCGCATACATTTTGAAGGATATCCCTAATCTCATACACTAATTAGCGAATGTGTAAAATCACACATATTTGCAAGCACTAAACTCATCTATGTGTATTATCTGACTTGTATGTGAGATATATATACATCAAATTCGTCTATAAGTATTATCTGACAGTTTTGTAAGTGAAATATATTGCACGTACATCAAACTCGTGCACTGTATATATGTCATATCATGCACAATTGCACATACAAGAATAGCACATGTATGCGTTGCATAAGACATGATTGTTCGCTAACAGTCGTACATGTGTCATATAATTCATGTGTACTTCGACTCATGTATTTGTTATTTCTGCCGTGTACAAGTCTTGTATATGCAGTATATCATATACACTACCAGATATACACCACCAGATGGTGAAATATTTGACACATTCGCGAGTCAGAAAGTTGCTGGAAAAGCCACATCCACGAATGGGCCACTAGATCTAGTGAATGTGAGACTTCTTACACTTTTGTATGTGTACGATTTAACAAAAAATATAGCTCAACACAAGACATTATAGCAGATATGATTAATTTTCTATCAAAATTCTCTTCAATGTGTGGATAAGTGAATCTGTGAGAACATGAGTGAAAGATTATTTACTTTTCAGTATTTTCATTATTGTGCGACATATGGCGGGATTCGTGAATGCGCATTTTTCGAAACAGCGATGACATTTAGTTTATGAAACAGTAACATTTCAAGTGAAAAGAGTTTCATAACTGGCCAAATGAGTCAGCTTTACAGCCTGCAAACTTGCTATACAAAAAATGAGCCTTGTTTCGTACAGATTTTGGAACTCTTTGAGTCATAATAGCCAATGAAGTGTCATCTTCTCTGAATTCAACAAGGGAAACACAGAGGCTGTTTGATTATTCATTATCAAGGCAAGGCTGTTTCATTCGTCATAACTGATTTTAGAGTAAAACTCAGACCCGTAATCCTTTCGTTTGCCTGTCACCAACAAGCGGGATTGGTCTCCTGAAATCAAATTAACTTTGAAAATATTGGGTATGATCAATGACAGTATTTGGTATTATCAGTATGATGATTCACGAAGCGCCATTTTCACTATGCAACACTCCACTCTTTTTACATATCAAGTTTAAAGGCTGTGAGCAAAGACAATCCCAATATGATGCGTTGTTTCTTGCCCCATTTTCAATATTTCATGGAACATACAAAAGAGAGCTTGGTTATGACTATACAGTATTTCCAAAAGACCTATATTATATCTGTAATCAGTCAGTGCAATGGAACAACCATCAATTTATGGCAACAAAAAAAATGCCGAAGAGACACTTTTTATCAACAGCTGGGAAGCACAATCCATCTTGAAATGAGTGATCTTTGTCAAATAAGGTTTTGATTCCCAGAACAATCAATTAGACACAGTATGCTATGTAGCAACAAAGAATTAAAAATGTAAGCGATACTATTTTGGCTATAGCTATCAGCTGTGATGGAATGAGCAAAAAGTCTCACTGATATTGGTGGCATCATGGTGTTGAAAATTTAAATATCATTGTTGGCCACCGCACCCATGCAATATGCAGTTATTAGGCATTGCGATTTACATTAATTGTTAGGGACCCAAAACCAATTCCACACAACTCTCCACCAGCCAGCTATGTTGACTCATTCCGGCTCCATCCCCTGTCTGGATAAAGGAGTCGTGGATGCCATGGCAAACTTTGTGACAGAAATAGGCCACGAGCAAACTTGGCTCTTCTAAAAACGGCAGCTTAAACTTCCTGATTAGGCGACGAGAAAAGTCCCAGCTCAGCACAATTGCGTCACTGTCACAGTTCGTTTCGGGGACAGGAAATCATGGGCCAGTCACTCGAACAGTCGTTTGGTCGTCTGTGGGTGCTAATATTTACACCTACAGCCACGACACACTCTCCGTTGGGTTACAAACAGCCACTTTTTCCTCATGTTCTGCTCCTTGTTTTGGAAACTTGGGAAGGAACCTTTTGTAACTTTGCCACACGCGTGGTTCCCCACTTGTCGCTTGCTGTCAAGTGATTCTTTACCTTAAGGATTATTGACTCCTGTTGTTACGCATTACAGGCCTTGGAATAACAAAAATAACCCCGTTGAGTACGACTTGCGTTATAGTAAATGTTATTGATCGCGAATCACTTAGCATTTCTGGATTTCCTTTAAACAAATGACTTTCGGAAGAGCTAACGATTAGTTGGCAATAAAACTGCAATTGCAGCTCATTCACCAGAATGGCATCACAATGGCGCTTCATCACATTCGCTTGTGGCCCCTTCTCATTTGACTAACAGTGTGAATTATGACATTTGTTATGAATGAGGCGAGTGCCTGCTGATTGACATTAATTACTGCTGTGAACTCTTACTTTTCCATTAATTGATCTGGGAATGCGGAACCGCAGACTGCCTCTTGTAGGCTCAGTCAATGCTGTCATATATCGCGGTCATATATTGGGGGAGCCTGTTATGGGCTGGATAATGAAGCATCTGAACCCAAGTCACCGCGACACATGTCCCTCCATCACCTCCCACGCCCACAACAGCCCAATATGCTTTAATGATAAATCCCCCAAGCAACTCATAAGCAACTTACAACAACTCATAAGTCCTCAAGTCTTTGATTGAACCTTTTTTGTTGTCCCTTACACTTGAAGTAAATCATGTGCCTAATATCTGCAACTGCATGGGGTAGGGAATAATTTAAATTTCAAATACCAGCAGCCACTATATGTAGTGCATCTTTAACATCCAAGAAAAATTCCTTCATAATAATTATATCAGCCATGGATGGACCTTCATGTCACTTCTGAGATCTTAATGGGAATAACATACATTGCAAGTGAAGACAAGACACAATTTTTAAAAACCTCAGGGCAATATGTGTCATTTGGTTATTTGTAACTAGTCTGTTGTCACACTCAGTAACGCGTAAATAATTCATGATTTAAATAATTATTTAGTCATTTTTTCATTAAAAGCTGGTAGTTTTATCAGGTAGGCTCGCATTTGCATGGCTATGCCGTTAGATGAGGATGTGTGTTCAGGTCATAGAATAAAATGTGATGCTTACTTCAATACCTCAATGTTAAAACTGTGATTAATAGATGTACTGTCAATGTTAAAACTGTGATGTATAGCTGTACTGTACCGTCAGCCCATTGGCTATGAAGTTATCCCAAAGCAAATGTTCACACTAAGATTGTGTAGAAACTGTGATGCACAGTTCAGGTGGATTCACATTGGCTAGAAGCTGGGGAATCTGACCCAGTATAAAATTACAACACAGCTAGTAGCTGTTTTACACATATTGCAACGCTAGAGAATAGGATGGCAGCCATGACACTGAGGCCTCGTGTGACACTACACTTAAACAGTACAGAAAATAACTTGGATTCCACAAGAATATGACAAGAACACTGAACAAGAAACTTTTACGGAAAAAATATAGCCTTGTGGAATTGTGGATGTGTAGATGAAGTCTAATAAGATACGGAAGGGTAACAGAATTTGTAAAAGAGGGAACATTAGCTATAGGATATGTTTCATAATGTTTGCCCTGGGACAACCTATCCATCAGATGATTATTGCTATTGAAACACAACTTTCACATAAGATGAATAACGTTAATAAGTAGTTCATTGTTCAAGAGGAACAATTACATCAGCTGTACTCTGTCAAGCTCTTCATTGACCACAAGCAAGTTATTTGGCTGAATACTATGTGTTAATATATAGTTTAGCTAAACAAGATAATCCAGCCTGCTATTTTGTTACAGGGCCTCCTGAAACACTATCAGAACATAAGAATATGTGGCAGATCCAGGGACTTTTTGCCCAAAAAAACGATAATTGAAACATTTGAGCATCCTTTTGTCAACATGGAACTGTTTATGGACTATAGCTATATTCCATGGGATATCTACTTAATATAATGATAAAAGGACAACTGGGAGCAAAATAATTTACAAGATAAGGAAAGACACATAGGCGTACCGGAGGGGGGGCAGGGGGGGGGGCAAAAGTTTGGGAAACAATGAGATTCAGGAAAAAAAGGCTAAAAAATTCGGGCAGTTGACTAAATAAAAACTTTTGAAAATTAATGATTTCCAGGCAATTTCATTTGAAATGGTACTAAATTTAAATCTTTAAACGTCTGTGGTTCAAAGACAAATTCTCCAATGGCCATGTCAACACAGAATTTTTTTGCCAACTCACATTGAAACTGTGGAGACAGTTAGTCAAATATCACAGATCAATGTTTAAAGGTATAATTGCATATGGGTAAGAATCTACTAACTGTGTCCAACTGACTTTTTCACACATTGGTGTCTATAGCTGACTGGATATTAAGTAAATTTTCCTGAAATTTTAGCAGCACAAAAAAGACAATTTGGCATTATCCTACTTTAGCCCCCTTAAGGGTTTAAACATTTTATAGGTATTTCCATAGATATTGATCAACAAAAACTGAAACTGAAAAATAGCTCAATTATGTTTCCAGTCTGTATATCACAGAATAAATACTATAAAAGTGTGAAGGAGATCATTACCAAGAATACTCACAGTTATATGTTTCTTAAAACATTCAAACTGAAGTGTGATATATTGCAAAATACTCTCTTATATATACTCCCACTTTAGCCCCCTTTCCCATTGACTCTACCATTGAAAAGGGGGCTAATGTAGGAGTATATATAGACACTAGGATATAGCAAAAACTGTCTTATTATATTCCTGCTTTAGCCCCCTTTTCCATTGACAGCACCATTGAAAAGGGGGCTAAAGCAGGAGTATATATAGACAGTTGGATATGGCAAAAACTGTCTTATTATACTCCTGTTTTAGCCCCCTTTTCCATTAGCAGTACCATTGAAAAGGGGGCTAAAGCAGGAGTATATATAGACAGTAAGATATAGCAAAAACTGTCTTATTATACTCCTGCTTTAGCCCCCTTTTCCATTGACAGTACCATTGAAAAGGGGGCTAAAGCAGGAGTATATATAGACAGAATTTTGCTATATTTTGGTGGTATTTCTACTGTATAAGCGTCATTGTGTTTATACACAATATGGCGTTTATACAGTTATTGTAACAATGAAAAAACTTGTCTCTTTTTTGGTTGTATTTCTACTGTATAAGCATCATTGTGTTTATACAAAAGATGGCGTTTATACAGTCAATGTAACTAAGAAAAAAATACTGTCTTATATATACTCCTGCTTTAGCCCCCTTTTCCATTGACAAAACCATTGAAAAGGGGGCTAAAGCAGGAGTATATATAAGACAGTATTTTATATATCCTACTGTCTTATATATACTCCTGCTTTAGCCCCCTTTTCAATGGTACTGTCAATGGAAAAGGGGGCTAAAGCAGGAGTATAATAAGACAGTTTTTTGATAGATAGTTAGACATTTATTTCTTTGTTACATTGACTGTATAAGCGTCATCTTGTGTATAAACAAAATGACGCTTATACAGTAAAAATTACCACCACTATTTCCCATGAAAAAAGGGCCTAAATGTTTAGACCCCTGAGGGGGCTAAAGTAGGATAATGCCGACAATTTTTGCTAAGTTTTTCTGAAAAAATTGTGTTTGTAAATTAATTTGTCTTTATTTTATTGATGATTTCAGCCCAAAAAACGGCAGTTTTTGGCATGTCAAAGCGTTACATTTTTCATTTGCCTAACTTTAATCCATAAAATCGTCGCACAAAGATGGTGTAACCACCGAAAACAAAGTGGTAACCTGAAGTAGAGATATTCTTCTTAGTCACAAAAAATTAATTTTTAGTCCATAACCATTTGGTATTCATTTTTTACCCCATTCAAAAAGGGTCCATTTCTGTATGTTTTGGTCAAACATTTCTCCCTAAATTTCGAGATGAGATAAATAATCCTTAAAATGGCTATACCACACAAGTATGAGTTCTAAGTTATTGATAATTTAGTAAGTTTGCCATTTATAATCAAAAATAGTTTGCTGGAGTGACATTTGATGATCAAAACCTTAAAATCTAGGACGGTGTATGAAAAAATCAAAGCATCACATACGTATTTCAGAAAAATGAGGCTAAAAATATCTTAGTTCTACAGGAAAGATAGCCTGGATGATGGTGTCATCTGGAGATATCCAGGAGAACTACATTGTTAGCCCTTTTTGGAGAGTTTATAACAACACCCTAACAGCTAGGGGGCGCTTGAATATTTTTCTCCTGCAAAAAAGTGGTGCATCACATACGTGAGATGCATCACATACGTGAGATAATAGGGAGGTTTTAAGCCATTTTAAGGAAATTGGAAGGAAAAGTAAAGGAAAATATTTCAAATTTAACAATTTTGTGTTGTTTCTCCAACTTTCATGTCAGAACAGATGTAAAATAGGGTGGTTTCCAGCCAAGTGGTCAAAATAACGAATGTGATGTATGTGATGGTTGACACAACATGGTGATTTCCTGTCCTTCTGAACTCATTTAAATTCACTACAGTAAACACCAGGTGAACTAAGTTGCTGAAACGTATTGTGTTAACTGCATATTGTACTTGCTATACGCCAATTGATGCCTTTTACTGACACTTATGTGTTGTATGTGATGGTTGACCGGCGATTGTCCAACTGTCACATACTTCTGAGGTGCACATTCTCTGGACAACACATACAAGTTAAGCAGCTAGATTGATTTTATATAGTTTAAAGATGTTTACTGTTATTTGAAACAATAAAGTGATTCAATAATACCAACAGAAAACTTAAAATGTTGATGATTGACATGTATGTGATGTTTGACAATTTTCAAAGGATGTCAAATAATCACATACATTTTGACAGAATATTTGTCACTTTTTTCTTATCTGAAGTTAGTGCAGATAATCAAATTTCAACCGCCACCTCCAAATGTGATTTTCTGATGCATTCCTTTGAAAATCCATATAATATTCTTTTACATTATCACATATGAATACTTGAATAAGTTTGTATGTGATGATTTGACAGGAACGGCAAGATTGACATAAAATTTAGTTAATATGAAAAGTTGTGCATAAGATATTAGCCAACACTAGCCAACACTGGTTATAAGTATCAATAGTTAAATAACATTATCCTTTGATAAATATGCAATCAAAATTATTTTATTCAAGGGCAATTAAATCTGCTGTATCAATTATCAAAAACGGACATTTTAGGTTAAACTATGCATCATGGATAAGCCTTGAACGCTGCTTAAGAAAGGGAATTGCACAAATGAACGGATCCCCAACACTGGAATGATAGTCAGTCTATTCAATGCATTTTGATTCAATGACACCTCATTATTAAGGAGACATGCTGAAAACTTATTAAATGAGCTTAAGCTTAGGTCAAACCATCACATACGTTAGAAAGTCACATACGTTAAATGGAAGTCAAATGTCAACATCACATACGTTAACAAAGATGTGGAATTGTATAGCATCAGGTGATAATGAGTGTTTAAATATTTTTGCAATATTTAGAGAATCAGTGTAGGTTAATATTAATAAATGAATAATTTGGCCAATGTAAATCATATTCCTGACAAAAAATGTATAAAATTATCTCGAAAATGCCCATTTTTGCTGCAGCGTCAATTAAGCTGCACTTAGTATGATTACCATACATGTCAGTTTTTTACTTCCAGAAATGTGGTTTTTTCTTAATTTATTGTGTTTTTGTGATAAAATACGAAAATAACCAATGCTATAAGAGAGGAATTCCCATGTCCATCCGAATTTCATCACATACGTGAGAAACCTGACTTTGTTTGAGAAAAAGTCAATTACAGGAAGAGGAAATGACAATTTGTTGTAAAATTTTAAAAACCGTAAACTAGAGAATTATAGCTGCAGGTTTTTACCAATATGATAACTTTAGTGTTAGTTCTAATATTTTTGCCCATGTAACACTTTGGACACAATTAGTAGATTCGGACCCATATGTTAAATCCACGGTGACTACATACACAGTTCTTAGTGGGTTTTTTTATAGCTGACAGCAATGTTATTTTATATTAATTGACTTTTTCTGAAACATGTGCTTTCTCCAAGCCAATGTTTTGATCAAACAGGAAGTCATCTACAGTCATTACAGTGCTGCCACACTGTTGCGCCATGGTTCAGAGTTTAACCACACTGCAAAACATTCCTGTTAAATTTTAGTTAAATTAACTGGCAACTTTGTTCCAGCTCTAAGAACTCTGAAAGTTCTCATAAACCTGAACAGGACAATGAACCGTAAAATGCAGATTGGTACATTGAAGTGTAATTTTACGGATTCAGCGAAGTGATATTACGGTATAATGTACATATATAAAACAGTTTATTTAAAGTATATTTTACAGTTATATATACTGTCAAACATAGAAAGTAAATAATACAAGGAGCTGTAGAGTGTACTGTAAAAATACGGATAGAATCTGTTATTTTTACTTTTGCATAAGTGTGAAACAACAGACTAAGCATGTGATTTAACTGTCACATAGCTGTAGGGATGTACCAAAGCTGGAATCAGCTGAGAGAGCCACTGACACCAGGATCGGCCTAGCTCATCTCCTGCTTGACAGCAGGGAAGTAAGGCCATCAATTATACCCAGCAATTAATTCGCACAAGTTTGAGCACAAATTGCTGCCATAAAATTGATACTTTCCAAGAGAAACAGGTGTCAAGCTTGCACAAGTATAGGCCCCATTTCATCGCATAAGTCCAGAATGGGAATCCCAATCTGGACTCCAGGGACAAAGAAACTTTTACTGGACATTCTGGGAATATCAGGACACACAGGACTTAGATGGGGTAATGAGGACTTGAGGGACCATGCAGGACAAAACGGGACTGACAGGATGCAACAAGTACTCATGGGGTGTTACTTGGACAAACTGGGACTTAGCTGGACATAGTGGGACTTAGCTGGACAAACTGGGACTTAGCTGGACAAACTGGAACTTATCTGGACAAATCGGGACTTAGCTGGACAAACTGGGACTTGGCTGGACAAACTGGGACTTAGCTGGACAAACTGGGATGTAGCTGGACAAACTGGGACTTAGCTGGACAAACCGGGACTTAGCTGGACAAACTGGGACTTGGCTGGACAAACTGGAACTTATCTGGACAAATCGGGACTTAGCTGGACAAACTGGGACTTGGCTGGACAAACTGGGACTTAGCTGGACAAACTGGGACATAGCAGGACATACTGGGACATGGCAGGACATACTGGGACATGGCAGGACATACTGGGACATAGCAGGACATACTGGGACATAGCAGGACATACTGAGATATATCTGGACCTATCGGGACATATTTGGGCTTATTGACACATACAGGACGTACAAGGACACACAGGATGTATGAGGATTTGTAGGGAGTATATGGACTTACCGGACCTGTTTGAACGAATTTGGACTTATGGGACTCAGCCGTGCATATTGAACTAACATGGGAATTACTTGGACTTAAAAGGGACATGTTCGGACGTATTTGCACTTACAGGACTAACAGGACCTGCAGGACTTATGCGATGAAATGGGGCCTAAGTATGTTCTATTTATGCAGACTGCCCTTGGGTTATTTTGGTTTTGATAGTGTCATTCTTTAGAACAAATCATAAGACTCACAGAAATGTCAATGTCACAAATAGATATTACAACTTTTGCATAATGACAAAATCTTTAAGATCATATGAATGAGGATGTTCCCTTAATTACCTTCAGATAAGTTATAAATTAAGTTTGATTAACAGCTGTGTAAAGCATATGTTATAGATGGCACCACATGTTCTGTGGTCAAAGTCCATATAATCTCTTGTTTATAGAATCTTACCCAGGCGTATTGATTGTTTGGCCAACTCAAATTGTTTTGTCTGCATATTACAAGTTGCCAGTAAATTAACGGTTGATAATTGTTCATCAACGTGAACTGAGTGTTAAATGACATGTTGCAGTAACTTATCTTGGAGCCAGCTTTGTAACTGACAAAGAACTGCAAATTCCCAAAGTCTGAAAAAAAAATACTGGTAAAATAACAATAAATTTACAGTTCTTTTAGCCACAAAAACACGCTCATTTCTTACAGTGCAGGTGAAAATAACTCAAAATCTCAAAAACGCGGCCAGTGCAGTCAAAATCTCTTCACTAACCGCATAACAGGCCTGACCTGGTGCATTTGGGCTAGATGTCACTTTCTGTGTGAAATTCTGTGATGCAAGAAAATATAAGTCCAAGGAAAAACTCCCCCTTATGGGCGACCTGTGTTCAACTTGACTTGGGTGATTGCTGCAAAAAGATAGATATTCTTACAATAAAGACATTCACATGGCTAATGCATTGTCTAAAAAAACTAAGAATTAAAATGAAAATGTGCCTGTTTAGAAGTAATGTAGGCATATCGTCATGAAATATGGGCAACAAACTTCGCGGATACTACACAGCACATCTTGTACCAAGAAAACTGTCGGCATGATGCATCAACTATTTCAAATCTTATTTGCATGTGGATTGTGGAAGGCCTATTGTCCAATTTTGCTTATGCACATGATCTGATCAGCCCACCTGCATTGATCTTGAATATGCAAAGTTTCAGAAATTTATACTTCGTTTCTTCATCTGAGCTTCTGAATTCTGAAGTTGGGTGAGAGGAGAGAGGATATGGTGCCAAGAAGAAGACGAAGCCTCCTTTCCATTTATGGCATCAATGCAGCCAGCAGTGCCAGAATACCCTGCAAATGTGCCCAGGCATCTGCCGGACTTCAACCAAGAGAACTTGCCAGCACATGCATAGAGGCGGGGGTGGAGGGATGTCCTATCAAAGCCAATGCAAGGCTTCCCCCTTTGATTGGCAACGCTAAAAAGTCAGAAGAGGATAAGGAAGGGGGGTTGGTGCATATGTAGTGCAATTGCGTGGGTGGACTCCCCCCCCCCTTTCCCCAATATAGATATGTGCATTACTACCATATTAGTAACCATTCACCAAGGATCCATGTCTGCAATAATCCTGACATATTTCGTCTGGCTGCTTTTTCTATCAACTTCATCCATAAACTTCCCTCCTTTTTACGAGATGGCTACTTGAGATAATTTGATCTCCTAGGAATGACATATATCATTGGAACTGCTACTGGAGCTTTGCAAAACGTACATTATCTACCCTAGATACACATCTTCTGTATATATGTGTGTGTTTTAAAACAGTCCAGGTTTTTGAAAAATCACTACAAGCGTTGCATACACAGCAATTTACATGTGTATGACTCAGCTCCACTGAGATAATGCCTCTTTTTTGCCAAATTACTCTTCGTTTTGCAAGTGTTAGGTCTGGATGTCCACTTAGGAGTGAAAACAATGTCTCGTAATGCTTAAAATGCGATTACTCCGCCCACCTCCATATGGCGCAAGCAGATAAGTTGAGGAGTAAAGAGGCCCCAGAACACAGGCAGAAACAGTGTGATTCTTGTTTTGGGCTTGGCTAGGCCAGTCCACTAACTCCTCTTACTAACTATAACAAGGTATGACAGCTTGCTTGAGCCTTTCCAGACCGAACTGGTACGTTGTCATTGTAGCAGACGACAGAGGTAACTGTAAAATTCAGTCTAATACTTGTAACAGCGGACCAGGACACCCTTGACGGACCTCCCCCTCTTCCTCTGTTAAAATTAACAATTTGAGAAACAACACTGCTGCTAGTTTTGTAGACCACAGTTTAGTTATGAGATTGCCAAAACTGAATTGAGAAGCACTGAAACTGTGAAAAAATCTTAAATATTTCACTGATAAGTTTAATAAAGGGATCCACTGTCAATCAGTTGTTAACAGAATAAATTCTAATGCACTGATTGGCTACTTCTTAAATCAGTGGGCGGATCTCTTTGATGGAGGTTAATTTGGTCCATACTTGACTTGCCCAGATCGCATTTTGTAATGGCAACTGAAACTTACTTGAACGAGGCAGATATATATAACAGCAAAATAATGGATGTATGCAGACTGATATAAATAGATGTAGATAGATAGATAGATAGATAGATGTAGATAGATAGATGTAGATAGATAGATGTAGATAGATAGATAGATAGATAGATAGACAGATAGATAGATAGATAGATAGATTTCTTTGTAGGCATCACAATCAAAGCTGTGTAGTGCTAATTTTGTGTCCAGATTGTATGAATTAAAATTGGTCTGTAAATTGGACTTTTAAGTTTTAAATATATAAATTTAATACAAGAGGTACAGACAGTCATATGAAAACCAAAGAGTTGCGGTCTGGAGGTGTCATTTGTGGGGCAAGTCAATCACTGTTCATTACTAAACCATGGAGAAGCAACCAATCAGAATCCAGGTGCATGGTTGTAGTTCATGGTTGGTCAACTGAATCAAGATAACACTTAACACACAAGTTTCACCTCACTCTTGTCAGTTCACAGATAGGCTGAGATGTTTTTACCTGTTGCGGTGTATCACAGCTTTTTCAGAATTAATTATCATACAAGTCAGCTGTTTTGTGGTCCGTCTGAACTGAATTTTACTTAAATCTGTAAATGTTGTATTTGTGTTGACATGCATGAGTGCCCTCACTTCGATTTTTATAACTCATCTATACAATTCTAAACAAAATAATTTGAGCCGAAAATTGTGCACCCCAATAAACTTGTTGTCCTGCAAATATTGTGTTAAAATTTGTGTTAAAGATACAGCAATTAATTATACATATTTTTATTATTGTTGGTGTGGCAGTCACAGCAATTGAACTTCCGTCCAGATCAATGTGGAACTCAGATTTTAGAATAGTTTTTTGCTTAATTTTGTTATTTAAAACAACTGTCAACACTTCTAGGTATGTTTGAAATCTAGAAAATGTATCAAAGAAAGTTATGGAACTGACATTTGGGATTTTTCTTTGTGAAAAGTACGAATTTGAGGGAATTATACCGCTGGCTCAATCCATGTTCGTCTGCTTCAATGTTTGAGCTGTCATACCTTGTTATAGATAATAAGAGAGTGGACTGGGATGGCAGTTAAAGCATACACGAATCATATTGTTTATGCCTGTGCCCAGAACATACGTCCATGACATTGAAACTGGCAGCCACACTCGGTGGCGTAACCACAGTTGCTCTTGAAAGTAAGTACACCCCTCAAAGATTTCACATTGAAGGCCATGTTAAAGTTGACTCACAGTATATAACATCATTGATATTGCATGATTCATTGAACCAATGACTGTATCATACCATTGAGGTTTCCCACTACATGTCAGATACGGGTTATAATCAAACCCTCGCATAAAGGCCCCTGACACAAATTCAATGGCTGGACTGGTACATGTAGTGGGAAACCTCAATGGTATGATACAGTCATTGGTTCAATGATTCATGCAATATCGGTGATGCTATAGCCACTATGGTGAGATAATGTTAACACAGTCTTCAATGGCCAATTATTGAAGGGTGTACTTACTATCAAGAGCAACTGTATATGTTTAAGGTGTCTCAGATGAGAGGGGGGCACCCGGGGGTACGTGCGCCATGCCCGCCCCTTTCCCCGCGTAATGACGCCTCTGGTAATGTTCACTGTTTCTTTGCAGAAATGCTGAACATGGTATTAGGCTCTCAGCAGTTACTCAGTCTGGCTTTATGTCTCTCTTCCTCATTTCCTGATATCCGCCACATATTGAGTATTATACACCACAGAATCAGTCCACGGGGTCCCACACACAGCCTCCAGGCCCAACCCAAATACGGTCAATGTATGCATGCTTCTTGGGGTATTCCCAATCCCCTCTCACAGATGACTCTCTCAGATGACACTCTAATAGTTCATACTCACAGATGATACTCTCAGTTGGTCGCCCAGATGTCAACCCCCACCCATGTACTCCCAGTTTCCTCTTTTGCCAATAAGCTTCTGTTTATATTGCCTGGGATTCTTAACCACGCACACTCTGTCCTGGTGGAATCAGTGGTGGATGTTGCCCCTTTTTAGTCAAATCATTGAAATCCATATTTAGAAACATGCTTAGTAACACAGCGAAGGGGACTTTCCTGAGATGAAATGGCCAGTTTGGTGAGGATGATGCGTTGCTATTTCGGGTGGCCAATTTACTTTGTCATGGTGATCTATTAATAGAATGGACAAGCATGATCACATTACTTTATGAAACTGATTAACTTCAATTGAACCATTGTGTTGCAAGCCACTGCACAAAAGCATTGCACTTGCACCATACGCAATAACTTAAAACTACTATGACACAGGCAGAGTTACTGAATATGTTGCTGACACATACATTGTAAATTGTATTCAAAAGAAACATCATGCAGAATTGGTCTTTCTCGATATGTAGTTCTGAATTTTTGTATAGGTGGAATCTCAAAGCTATGGTAGCTCTGTTGGAATCCCCTTTGCCATTCAACAAGGTGATAGGTCTGTCTACAGGGAGCAAAATTCGTGAGCTCCTGTGAGCAGTCAACAGAATTTCATTGTAAATTTGTGAGCTCCTGTGAGCAGTCAACAGAATTTCATTGTCTGGAAGAAACCAGGACAGTTCCATCATTTAGTGATGGTCTAGTTTATTTCCAAAAACTCTGTAAGCATCTAATCTGACTTTGGTTGTCTTCAATTTTAAGCAGACAGCTTGTAAATACCAAAATAAGTTGGAACTATTTTTTATCATGGAGGATGTACACATTGTAGCTCACATATAATGCCAGTATAGAAGGGTCACTTGTGGCATGCATTTTGTTGAGTGTTACACAGCTTTTATGAAATTGTAAATTATATTGTTGTCCTAGTTCATAAATCTCCGTAAAGTAACAGAATAAATACAAATGAGCATTTTTGATATCACAAAGCAAAAACATTGGCTTTGTATGGACACGTGAATAAGTTAAAGAGAATTCTTTTTGGACCTTTTTCAGACCACAATTTAACATGCACTAAATGGCATGAGTAGATTGAATACCATCAAACTTCTGATGAGTAAAATCATCCCCTTCACAGACAAAGTTTATGCTAAAGTTTCAAAACTTTCTTTTTGTCTGATGATTTCCAAACATTTTCATTCAAAGCAGTGGACTGGATCTTTGCCAGCAACCATGCTTGGTGAAAGTAGTTTGGCGTAGTAATATGGACAGCTGTTGTGCGACCGGATCTTGTGATCTGTCCAAAACAGATCAAATTATTGTTGACCCAATTCGTTTTTCCAGGGACTGTCAGCATTCTGCTGCCACTTGTCAGTCCCGAACAGAGAGAGGTGATAGGTGCTGTTGACCTTGCCAAGGAGTCTGAGGGGATTGGTGTGTTTAATGTTCTTGAGACAGCAGTTTAAATGCGTGTTGTTGGTTAGAATCATATAGATTGGGGGATTGTGACTTGTCCTAAAATAACTAGCATGGCAGAGCCAGTGAAGGGTCCAGATTATTATTAAAACTGTTGGTCACAGGATTCCCTTTCATTTGCAAACAAACCAGATGTTATCTCTCCAAAGACAAAAATAGCCTACCTCCTGATCATTATGCCACCTACATGTACCACATTAGAAGTGTGATAGATTTGTACATACATTTACAAGAAGAACACCAGGCATGTTTGGTCAATCCAATAATAGACAGGTGTGAGCTAAATATGCCCTTCATTAATGATAACTGTATTTTCTTAACCCCAATGTTTTGTTCTTTGCAGCAAACAGTGGTCGAGAAGATGAGTTCATGTTCAGCCTCAAGACGAATGCGGCTCCGGGAAGTGATGTGCAAGTCCTCAATGCAAATATGTATGTGCTTGTCCGTTGCAAGAAGAGGGAGAAGGGTGTTCGCTCCATGCGCAGAGTAAAGCTGATGGTCTTCGAATTGAGGGATGACAACTCTTCCCTGCCAGCCCTGACCACTCTGGATGTGGAAGTCAGGCACACTCGCTGGCAGAAACTCATCCTACCCAGAGCGTTCATCCAACGGAGTCTCAATCAGCCAGAACAGTCTGTTAAGTTCAGGATCCTGTGTCAGAACTGCACTGGAGACATCCAGCCAATCCTCATCTACAAAGCATCCCGCAAGAAGAACAACCCCAACAAGAACCAGAAGAACAAGGGCCGCAACCCTGACAAAGTACGAAAATCAAGAAAGTCACGGAAACCACGCAAAGAGCGCAAGAGGCGTCTGCACAAAAGAAGACCTTTCATCTTCGTAGCCACAAGAGTCAAGGATCACATCACGAGCAGGGGTCGACGGAGTACCACGCCACCACAACAGTGCTTAGCAACAATGACCCGCTGCCAGGTCAAGCCCTTCAGAGTGACCTTTGAACAGCTGGGCTGGAGCAGTTGGATCATTTCCCCCAAGAGCTTTTTTGCCAATTACTGTGACGGTTTATGTGGGCCAGGTTCCATGGTGACCAGAGCACTAGTGGATGACCACAGTCTAAGCAGGCTGCGTAGGATGAACATCCCTGGTAGCAGTGGTACGCCTTCGCCCGCCTCTTCCTCCTCATCATTCCAACCAGAGAGACCTTGCTGTGTGCCGACTGCCACAGAGCCCCTGACCATCACCTACCTGAGCCTAGAAGGGACTCGTATGACCACCACGGTGGCCGGCATGAAGGTGCGGCAGTGTGGCTGTTCGTGGCGGTCTCATCAATAAATAGAGACATCATCCTGACAATCTCACATCACTCACCTTACTCATCAATCACCTGCTAGACATCTCATCCCATCAATCCGCTCATTTTTTCCATTACCTCATCTCTTTAACGTGCCAGTGAAAAATGATCTCGTTTCTGTTGCATATTTATTTGATTTCATTGACTTGTCTGGCAAAACAGTTGCAATACAGACAGCATTGCTCAGAGTAGATAATTGACTATAGGGAATGTTTGTGATGTGGCCCCACTTATAACACACTTATATAAAGGTAAACCAGGTACTCCATGTACTAAACATCAACCTGTAGACTTCGTAAAATGATCAATTGGGAGGAGGCAGTAGAAAATCCCTTGTTATAAATAAATAAAAATATATTTGGTAAAAATTACCACAACACACACATTCCCTGTAACAAAGTATACCTTAGTTTCCATATCATGTTTATATTAGGGTTGTGAGGCATCATCCTGCCATTCTGAGTGATTTTGTTAAAACTAGCAGTGATTGAATTGAGAGATATTTTCATGATCATTGTAACGTGAATGGGTAAAAAGAGCACAATAATTGTGTGTTAAATCTTATACAGAATATATCTCTGCAATGTCTAAATGATTTGTACATTTAAATGAAGGCAAATGCCTGAAGGAGTAAAAAAGACTTACTAAAGTATACCTCAGCGTGATATTTGGACTTGCACAGACACAATCTACACTCAGTGTTCCCAATACTATTTCAGCAACGACCTGCAAAATGCAAGCTCATCTGTGAGGTGCATATTCAGCCCATTGCCCCCTTGAATCCTCAAGATAAGAGCCACCAGGCAAAGCCTCTCTTGTTCCAGTACCTTCTGGTACATCTCTAGTACTTTCTCCAATTCTTGATGCAGTATTCACCGGATTGTGTCTGTGCAGATCTGCTAGCTACCATTATGACCAACTGCTGCACATGTGTTTGTGAAAAAGGGCGAGTCATCTTATGCAATACTTGCAAGGTTCTCATTCGGAGGAAGCCAATGCTTGTCTTTGAAGTGGCTCTTGGTTCAAGCAGTCCACTTCCATATCAATACATGATAACCATCTGCGATATTAACTGCAGGGTATACTAGTTTTGTGCAACAGGGCCGTTTGTATATGTATTTAGCTGACTGTATTCATATCAGAATACTATTAAAGTAACTTGATAACTACTTAATTATATTAATGTGTGTATTTCATGTTTAATTCGTCCAGCTTCTTTTTTTAGTAAGAAGCTAAAACACTGAGTTGTGTTTTGTAAGTGATCTCATATTGTTGTATAGGTTATTGTTATATTTTGCAAAAATGTTCTTCTGGGTTGCCTACTTTCATTGGTTAGAGTGTCATGAGTAGCAAGACGCCCTTTCAAAAATGCAAATATGAGAACAAAGGTTCTGGTCAAATGAACACCATGTTATGATACTGCAGTGAGCCAATCGTTGGCTGCCAATGTAACAAGAAAAATGAAGCCAATGACGTAAATATTTAAGACAACTGCTTTAGCACTGATCCTCTGATCCTGGGCAGCAAGTCTCTTGCCTCCAAAGGGTAACGACCCAGAAAGGCATCAAGCAAGGTGTCACACTGCCACTTATTTTACACCTTAAATGATACCTGTTACACCAGAATATACCAATGAATGTGATAGTGCTTTAAAGCAATCTATGTAATATTAACTTTATCTGTGTTATGGAGATGCGCTGCCCAGGAAAGGACATCAAAGATCTGAGTCACTAGTGACATGTTGTTGATATGCCATAGGTAATTTACTCAAGGGTAAAGCTGAACTATACATAATGTTAATGATTAATGACAAAGATCAAAGGGTAAACTGCCAGAGTGGCTATTGAGCCAAGATGAATGTAAATCGATGTACATTTTTCATGTACACCAGTCAAGTACTTTGTCAAGAACATTTGTAAATTTGTCATGTACAATTTCACATGGCATTCTTGCCCGGGGCCAATGCACTGCAGTCTAAATACTCCTAACAGGCCATCAAGTAGATCTTATAGTTTTATATTCATTCATTTACAATGTTATTCATTCTTGTGACATGCAAAAGGCCTGCCTGCAAGAATGCCATGTTTACGAAAGACAAACTATAAGAGAATACCTTTTCAATTAGTGGTGTATCAATGGTATTCTTTCCAAATCTCAAATGTCCTGTACTTACAGATTAAAAAGTATTTTCATAATTCTAAAGACATTGTAAATGGTCATGTTTTACATGGGCGACAGCCAATTGTAGAGCTCATTTACTAGCATAATAGCAGGATATTAAAGGATCTGTGGTTTAAGCTGGTCTAAACTTTTTATGTGCAATAGTAACCTGATTGTGTCTATGTGCTGTTTTGTGAAACTCACATATCTGCACAGATAGGTTCACCATTAAGATAGCCAGTGTGTATCATTATGTGTTGAATAATGTTGATTAGTAAATGTGTAGTAGCTGAGCCCAGTGTTTGGCACCTGACATTCCCATGCAGTGGTCAGCTCCAACTGCACTGTAAATGATGTATAAAATATAATCTATTTTGCAACATTCCAGACAAACTCATGTGGTGTAAATGAATGATAGGAAATTTCTTTGTGTGCATTGTACAATGTAGTTCTTGTTAGGAATTAAGCAAGGTTCAAGAACATTTATAAACTACTCCAAAGATATACTTTGCTTTGATAACTGTGCTTCTACTGTATTCTTTTATATCTTTATAAAGTAAGTAATAGCGAAACATTCCTCACTTAGAAATAATTTGCAAATCTGCTAGCCTGGCGAGTATTATATTAGTCATATATGCCTGTATACACATAATCTGGTGCTACAAATTATCCTTTTAAAATCCCAATTTAACTTTAGCTTGTCCCTTCTTTCTATTACATGAACCAATGCAATTCAATAGATCCAATGCTTTAGTAAAAACCAAATGTGCATGCGGCTTCATCTCTTAAAACGTTTCCCAAAATCTGAATAAGAAATATAGCTGGTGATTAAAATTGCCAAAAGTAATTCTTGATGTAAATACTGACATGTTGAAATAGTAACTGTCGTGGACTTGTTATTTAATAGCAGACATACTAGTTTCTGGGAATTTGGCCAGGTGGCAGTGCGGGCATTGTCTCTTGGGCTGCATCTAATGCCTTCCTCATATCAACAAATTCCAGGATTTAGGTCTGAGCTGAAAACGTACAACTTCTTTGCTTTTTAACAAGCTATCTGCCAGCTTTATACACTATGGGCACAATTCCAATCACACAGTGTGTAAAATGTTAAATAATTAATGCTTTTAACACTGCCCCCTTCTCTGGTTTGCAGTCTTAGCTTTCAATTGATATTACAGTAGGACAAGTCAGGCAATTCTGAAATATGCAATGTTTCTCTTAGGTAAATATACATGTACATTCAAATCTGGAAGCTCAAAACTTTATATTAGAAATAAATAAAATAAAATATACAAGTGGCGAAGCTGAGGGGCAAATTCCACAATTTCTCTGTAAGCCAAATATTTCTCTTAGGGGCTACATTGCTACAAATTACAATGATACCCCTCCCCCGCCCCCCAAAAAAAAATTTCATAATTGTTTTGCCACCTCTTACAGAAAATTTCATAATTGTTTTGCCACCTCTGACGGAAAATATAATACTATGATAACAAGTACTTAAATACCTACAACACTTCAAACTAAAAAAAAAAAGCATTCCATCAATAATTGACAGGATAGGCAAAAGCAAATACACTTGGTTTATTCCATAATTATTTAATATAAGTGTCAGAAGAAACAACACCCACACCAAACATCACTGAAATCTCATGTTAGATATAGCAGCCTGTTCCTTTGCTTGGTCTGGCAATGGTTCATAAAGAGCAACGGTTGATTAATGATGGCATCAGTCATAACAAGTCCATATTTAATCAACCTACTATAATACAGAATGCATAAATTAATCATAGGAAGCTATAGTGTTTTCTTTGGTCATCCAGTGCACCAGCTCAGTCAAGCAGTGATTCAGAGTGCTCAGCCCCCCCCCCGCGTATCCGTATTCAATACGGCCGATCTGAACCACCTGATGATTTGCTTTGGACCAAGGTGGAACTTGACCAGAATTCTATAATCATGAATCAGAAACTGACACAACAGTTTTAAACAACACACTTTTCCCACTAATTAACCAATTAACCAAAATGCCTGATTCTCCATCCAACTCTTAATTCATTTAGGGGGAGACATTCTCCAGTCTCCAACACAGCCTAAAAGGACTGTGAATGTTTTGTAACATACCTCATTGAAAAACACCACATTTTTCAGTTCCATACTTGATAGGTATATGTTATAGGCAATTTTTCAATTGTGAATTTGAATTGGTAATAGGATGTACACTGTTAGAATTGTATGCATGTAAAGTGTTGAATTTGTTTTAATAAAAATGTGTTCAAGTCCAAAAACGTCCACTTGCATTGTTTTTTGTAGTATCCATCTTAGAAATATGGACCATACAGCATGTTTTGAGAATTACCAATTACTGGGCTAATCAGAGTCAATTATCGCTTCCTTACTTTGATACATTGTCATAGATTAAGGTGGTGTAGAAAAAAGAGTTATTAGGTAGTCTTTAAGTTCAACTGTCCTTAGGAGACAGCTGCTTTGAATCTGTGAAAGGGACTCTGACTGCCCTTTGGATAGTAGGAGAATCAACACCTAAATGGAAAAGGCTCGATCAACTTCAAACCCATTTATAGTGAGTGCCTTTTTCCTTTCTACTTGATAATGATGAACATTTGGACGGAGGAATTAGAATGATTCTTTGTGTTTAAATTCTGATCACAAATTAGAAAAAAAATTTACTTGTTTTCTGCAAACCACATGGCAATGTTGGGTGTTGCAGTATAAATAAACACACTTACATTAGTTCTTAGTTACGATAATGCAAGTGATGAAAAGAAAACCTGGTCAACCAATAATAATTGACCACACTATCAAGACTGCTGGGCTCAAAGACTACAATAGTTGACGAATTGACAAACCATGAAAATGAGTACACCAGAGGGCAGCAGCAATACTGATTCTGTCCGAGCTTCCATCTTGTGGTAATCACGGAGCAATCTTGCTCTTGCCACCACCTGTTAGTGAGCGCTCGAAAAATGTTTAAGTTATTTGTTATTCAATGGAATGTTTAAGTTACCTGCCAGTCTTCTTCCCTATTATCATTTTCATAGCTACGTGGTTTTTGACTTTGTTTTGCAGTGAAACCGTGACATCATTGGGTATCTGAATGTGATTGGCCCAATGTTGAACCTGTGAAACTCAGTTTAGAGCTTGACAAAGTAATTTAAAACCTCCAGGCAATGTTACTTTTTATGCACAAAAACCACAACAAACAACTTATGTCTAAGTCAAGTGTTAAACCAAACCAGAAGAGTCTCAATGCTTTCAAAACAAAGTCAGTCATTGTTTTTCACAGGCACTGGTCATCACACTTTCATATAACTTTTTAAAATTAGTAAAGTTGTAAGTCATTGTAATCCACTGAGGATAAGTAGGTTGTTTGATTCAGTTACGGTGCAGGTATCAAAGCGAAACAAGCTAAACATACATGATCCAAGTGTCAATTCATTTAGTAAGTTTCTTGAAATCTATGCTTGTAAATACAAAGTCATGCAACTAAATCTCTGACATCACCGTCTTGAGATAAAGCGACCTACAAACTAGAAAAACACACAGCTATGAAAACGATAATAGAGTTTAATCCATTACCATGATATTTTCCAAAACTTCAGACCATCCACTAACTTAAGGCCTAGTTCAAAAATAAAGAAGCCACACAGCATAGTTTCAGTAGGGGTCTCCAACTTTGAGAATGGCTCTATGTGACAAATTCATTGTACATTATTGCTTTAAGTACATTCTTATGCCAATTTCCTGAAAATTTAACGACATTATGTGAATAGCACAATCTGTCGCAAGGGTAATGCCTAAAATACTTGGCAGCACCACAGATATATAAAAAGCTCAGTTTTTAATCTGGATTGCTTGTAATATTGCAAAATCTGTAAAGTTTTGAGAAACAATCAAGTAATCCAGGTTCGAAACTGGTTTCTTGCAACTGGTTTCTTGCAGTAAAATACAAAGATTTCAATAGGGCTTTGTCATATTTTTATGGTTTTCTTGTGAAGTGTAAAGCAATTATTCTAGTATTACTTGCAGTGGCAATCAACACAATATTTCAGTAGTTTGAGTAAGTTTCAATTATTAATTATCAAAATGTAGCTCTTTGCGAAGATTACCTCAAAATATGAGGCCAATTTGTCAAAAAATTTCACTTTCATCTTTGTGATTACTCGTATGCTTTGCTTCATCCAGTGATTACTGATAATGCATATAAAATCGATATGGGTCAAAACCAGAAATTTTTTTTTCCTTTTGTGTCACACCACTATGCAAATTTGGCTTTTTTCTGGAAAAAACACGCTTCTATCATCATTAGCTCTGTTCGTATTCACTTCAGTGGCACTTATTTTGTACCAAGACGAAGCCAAAATATAGACACACAACATAAGACAGGTTAAATCATTTCAGAGGAAAGAAAATATACACATCTGGGGAGAAAATATGTAAGTCTTTTTGAATATTGCAGCAAAATTTCGAAAAGTACTGCTTTCCTCATAAAATAATTGGTGAATTTGGATGAAAACTGCCATGGAGACATAAAATAGTACATGGCTTTTGTCATCTAAAAATGAAATTGGATTTACTTCGAAGATAAGTTACCATTTAGTCTACTTTTCTTTTACTGCCATGGAAAAAAAATTAAAATTTGCTAATATTTGGCTTTTATCAGTTATTTCCACAAAGCACAGCAAAATGACAAATACAATTTCTAGAACTTATATTATGTGGTCATTCGATACACATACACATTTTAAAATTTTCATTGTCATGTCATACTTTGGCTTCATTATTTTTTAACTAAAGACCCTAAGTCTTTCCTTTCCTGGTACATTTTTGTATTCTCCAATACTTCCCCAATTCTCACCTAAAGACAGACACTACACTATGATCATCAGTTAAACTGTTACTACCTTGTGTAGGTGTGCCAATAATACCATTGAAAACCAGGAATTCTAACCCACAGCTGCGGAAGTCTCAGTGAGCACCACGTTTTTGCTACACTGACTCAATTAACTATTTTAAACATAGGCTGCGCGGCAGCATACCCTCGGCTAATCAGTGGGTATTCTGGAGGCAGTGAAATCAAGTGGCCCTCAGGAGGCGCTGGCTTTGAGGGGGCAAGGTCCCTAAAAACTTTAAATTGATGTCTGTTTCCACCAGGTCACAGCAAGTGCCATAATGAACCTGTAAAAATTTAAGCGAGACTCAAGGCCAAAATTTGTTTTGGCAATTTGTTGAATTTCCATCACCACAATGTTTTTCATGAGTTTCTCTGACTTTCCGTAACTGCATAACTGCAGAGCAGACAATTAAATACAGTTAAAAAAAACTTAAGCAATAGGCCTACTTGATTTGTAAACAAAGACAGGGTTTTGAGGGGGGGAGGGTTGGTCTAGTGGTCGCGTGCTCGACTGCCAATCGCTGGGTCCAGGGTTCGAATCCAGCTCTTGCTGGGTCACCTGGGCCTATGTTGGATGGGCTGTTTCAATCATCCTTTGCCATTTCCATGTCCCCTTCCTGTCCTAATTAATTAGCCTACTGAGTGCGAAAATACAGGATGTAAAGCCCAAAACATCCATCCATCTTAAGAAATACTGTTCTTTTATTGCATACAGAAGTTCATTTTTAAAATTTTATTAATTTTAAAATTGGAATTTATTGGATATGACTGAAATTTGTCTACACCCATTCTATGAAATCTACAGATCTAATAGTAATATACAAATATTATATGTTATTAATGCAATATTAAAATCCATTTGCACAAGGAAATTAATTATTTGATCAGTCAGTCAAACAATCAATTAAGCAATCACTCAATCAGCAGATCAGTCAAACAAACCACCCTGGTTTTATACCAGGTTGCCACCCTTTAACTTCGGATAAAAACAAGAAATTTGGTTGAATCTGTGATAACTGATAACACATGGAAAGAGACCTTTTTTTATTAAAAAAATATGTTAGAGTCAGTTTAAGGATTCCATTAACGCAGCAATAAATGCAATTGATGTCAGTGGAAAATATGTCTGGTGAAGCAGGAACAATCATGGAAAAACACGGAGAATTTGCTCCAAAGCTTACTGTGAACTAAATTATATAATTTTAGCTATCTTTATTTAGTTTCATTTCAAATATTAGCTCCAATAGGCCTACATGTAAACTAGAAGAATAATTCTAATAAAGCAGCTTCCAATCAAACGCTGGAACAATCTTGCTGACCACATTTGCAAATAGATAATACAAACAACCAGGGCCAGGCGACAGTCAGATTATAGATCCAAATAACAATAAAAATGACCAAAAGCTCCGTAAAGTGGCACATTCAGTCCCATTTGCTGAATTTAGGTGTTTTTGACACTAAGACTATGTCTGAATCTCTTGGATGACATGTTGATCTATCTATCTATCTATCTATCTATCTATCTATCTATCTATCTATCTATCTATCTATCTATCTATCCATCTATGTATGCATCTATCAATCTATCTATATATATCTATCTATCTATCTATCTACATGTGTCTATCTATCTATCTATCTATCTATCTATCTATCTATAGATCTATAGATCTATCTATCTATCTATCTATCTATCTATCTATCTATCTATCTATCTATCTATCTATCTATCCATCTATCTAACTAGTCTATCTAGTCTAAGCTATTCTTATCATAAATTACACATATGGAATATGAGTCTAAAAACATAAATTATAGATAAGATGTCTCCAACCAAAACCATTGTAAATAGTATCTTTTAAGACTAAGCAAGTTGCTAGTTAATACAAAGGTTAAATGCTGGTCAAACTTTGAGAATAACAATAGCTGTAATGAAAAACAAAACAAAAGAAACATGTCCCAACTCTGTGTACAACCTGTATGGGCTACAAACACTCATATCTCAGCTTCTACTGGGCCTAAATTTTTTATTCAAATTGGAAATTTCTTTATTTAGTCAATATAAAACTACAAAGTTGGTGTCAATGCAGTTTGGACATATTTCTAAGAAAAAAGAAAATTTGTTAAAAGTTGAGAGTGCTCTGCACTGCTTTTGTGCTACTTTGTTCCTAGCTTTGGTCACTGGAGAGGATTAGTGACACAATGTTACATAACATGAATGGCTGGAGGGGAGGGGTACAATGAAGCACAGACAGAGTGTCTCCAGGCCCATTCAACAAAAACTGGACCCCTTCCAATGATGACATTTTTACCCCCTAAACAATATTTCTTTAAAATGCTAAAAATACAATTGGAGAGAGTTTTAAAATGAATTAAAAGATAGATTTATCCAATAATGTCTTAAAATGTAAAATTACACACTGAAATTTGCAGAAATGGGG
Source organism: Platynereis dumerilii (assembly GCA_026936325.1). Taxonomy (NCBI): domain Eukaryota; kingdom Metazoa; phylum Annelida; class Polychaeta; order Phyllodocida; family Nereididae; genus Platynereis; species Platynereis dumerilii. The sequence goes on along the minus strand of JAPTHN010000001.1, from coordinate 182,448,869 downwards.
TTTGCATGCCAAGTAATTTTCTTTAATAACCTTCTATGTATACATAGTGGTCTTATTGCCAGTCTGTCTTATATGTTCATATTTAATTTTCATTAAAGACCAAAATAAAAGTAAGCTGACAGTACTTCATATGTTAAAATGTATATAACTGAGGTTAGATTAAAACCATTAAGTTAGAATTGAGAGTTTAAGATTTCTTGTCAAAGGATTAGCAGGGAAGACAATTACCCTGTGACATAACATTACATAATCAACAGTTCTCCAGTGCTCCATTCAACAAAAGCCAATCTGTCTGATTCATTCACATTAAATTTTCATGCAAACAACTAAATAAAAGGGGCTGACAATTTATCTTCTAAAATGTACGTCACTGAGTTTAGATATTGACCATAAAGTTATAATAATTGGGAGTTAAAGATTTAGCGTCAATATTTTAAAATATTAACACACAAATGCATGTTTTTGAATATACTTAATTAATGCTTTGAAAGTCCACATAATTATATATAAAATTGATATATTTCCTATTGATAATATTTCATGAGGAGAGGTAGAAAAAGTTAAATTTAGACATTATTGTGGCAAATTTGATTGACCAGGGCCAATGTTTACTGATATATGATTATCTGAAAATCCTTAATATTTATCTAATTTTGTTAATATTGACATCTGCTGCGAATAAAAATTTTCATATTGTTCAAAATCAGCATGATGATGATGTGAAACATGTCAGGTTTATTTTGACCAAAAAAATGTCAACGACTGGTATGACATCAGAAGGAAATGGAGAGTAATTAGACATTTTAATGATTTTTTGCATTTTTTCAATCATACATTTCAATGGAAAAAATTGCAACAACTCATGCAACGGCTGTGAATATTAGTCAATAGTGTGTCTAACTACAATAAGACCTAAAGTTAACTAACTTACCCTTTACCATTTGGCTTTTCACCGAGAAATGTTGGAAAATTGGGATTTTTTCGAATTTTGGGGTTTTTATAAAAATTCATAGGACCAACATTCCAACTGGTTAGAGATGTTTAAGAGGCATAAGTTAGACACCTAAATTGGAAAATTTCATAGATTTAACTTCAAAATTGACTGAATCATACAAGTTTAAAATAATAGTATTTTTTCATAGTTTTGGTAAATTGTCGTCCGTTCAACTTTCTCAGAGCTTTTATACCCACAAAAAACACATCTTGGGCATTTTATACATATGATATGCAAATTTCAGTTTCAAAAGTACTGCAGTTTTTAAGTTCTGTCCCAGAAACAAAAAAAAAACAATTTTTCACATTTTTCAATGATTGTGAGAAAAGTATTAATGTCATGGGGATAAGACCTATGAAAGGCTCAACTGGGATAAGAGATACCATATTTTCCCAAAAATGATGAATATGCATGCCATAGTTTTGGCTTGACACCCAATACACAAAAATATATTTTTTCACATTTTTCAATAATTGTGAGAAAAGTATTAATCTCATGTGGATTAAACCCCTAAAAGGCACAACTAGCATAAACGATATGATAATGTCCCAAAAATAAAAAGTGTACATTCCATAGTTTTGGCATTACTCCCAATACACAAGTGGGACGCCCGTTATCCGGACGCCCGCCCGCCCGCCCGTCCGCCCGCCCGACCGCCGGACGGACAAATTTTCCCAAAGTAACTACAATACCCGTCGGCAATGTATACATTGCCGAGGGTAAAAAGTAACCCACTTGAGATATATAAATAGGCATATCTCACAAAACCTATTATTCTCTTTTTGTGAAGTTAAATCCATGCACCACCACAACATAAGTGAATATTCTGCATTCAACCAAGCTCATCTTCCTGTAGTTTCTTGGACTTATCTCGTACTTTCTCCAATTCTTGATGCAGTATTCACCGGATTGTGTCTGTGCAGATCTGCTAGCTACCATTATGACCAACTGCTGCACATGTGTTTGTGAAAAAGGGCGAGTCATCTTATGCAATACTTGCAAGGTTCTCATTCAGAGGAAGCCAATGCTTGTCTTTGAAGTGGCTCTTGGTTCAAGCAGTCCACTTCCATATCAATACATGATAACCATCTGCGATATTAACTGCAGGGTATACTAGTTTTGTGCAACAAGGCCGTTTGTATATGTATTTAGCTGACTGTATTCATATCAGAATACTATTAAAGTAACTTGATAACTACTTTTAAAATTATATTAATGTGTGTATTTCATGTTTAATTCGTCCAGCTTCTTTTTTTAGTAAGAAGCTAAAACACTGAGTTGTGTTTTGTAAGTGATCTCATATTGTTGTATAGGTTATTGTTATATTTTGCAAAAATGTTCTTCTGGGTTGCCTACTTTCATTGGTTAGAGTGTCATGAGTAGCAAGACGCCCTTTCAAAAATGCAAATATGAGAACAAAGGTTCTGGTCAAATGAACACCATGTTATGATACTGCAGTGGGCCAATCGTTGGATGCCAATGCAACAAGAAAAATGAAGCCAATGACGTAAATATTTAAGACAACTGCTTTAGCACTGATCCTCTGATCCTGGGCAGCAAGTCTCTTGCCTCCAAAGGGTAACGACCCAGAAAGGCATCAAGCAAGGTGTCACACTGCCACTTATTTTACACCTTAAATGATACCTGTTACACCAGAATGTACCAATGAATGTGATAGTGCTTTAAAGCAATCTATGTAATATTAACTTTATCTGTGTTATGGAGATGCGCTGCCCAGGAAAGGACATCAAAGATCTGAGTCACTAGTGACATGTTGTTGATATGCCATAGGTAATTTACTCAAGGGTAAAGCTGAACTATACATAATGTTAATGATTAATGACAAAGACCAAAGGGTAAACTGCCAGAGTGGCTATTGAGCCAAGATGATTGTAAATCGATGTACATTTTTCATGTACACCAGTCAAGTACATTGTCAAGAACATTTGTAAATTTGTCATGTACAATTTCACATGGCATTCTTGCCCGGGGCCAATGCACTGAAGTCTAAATACTCCTAACAGGCCATCAAGTAGATCTTATAGTTTTATATTCATTCATTTACAATGTTATTCATACTTGTGACATGCAAAAGGCCTGCCTGCAAGAATGCCATGTTTACGAAAGACAAACTATAAGACAATACCTTTTCAATTAGTGGTGTATCAATGGTATTCTTTCCAAATCTCAAATGTCCTGTACTTACAGATTAAAAAGTATTTTCATAATTCTAAAGACATTGTAAATGGTCATGTTTTACATGGGCGACAGCCAATTGTAGAGCTCATTTACTAGCATAATAGCAGGATATTAAAGGATCTGTGGTTTAAGCTGGTCTAAACTTTTTATGTGCAATAGTAACCTGATTGTGTCTATGTGCTGTTTTGTGAAACTCACATATCTGCACAGATAGGTTCACCATTAAGATAGCCAGTGTGTATCAGTATGTGTTGAATAATGTTGATTAGTAAATGTGTAGTAGCTGAGCCCAGTGTTTGGCACCTGACATTCCCATGCAGTGGTCAGCTCCAACTGCACTGTAAATGATGTATAAAATATAATCTATTTGGCAACATTCCAGACAAACTCATGTGGTGTAAATGAATGATAGGAAATTTCTTTGTGTGCATTGTACAATGTAGTTCTTGTTAGGAATTAAGCAAGGTTCAAGAACATCTATAAACTACTCCAAAGATATACTTTGCTTTGATAACTGTGCTTCTACTGTATTCTTTTATATCTTTATAAAGTAAGTAATAGCGAAACATTCCTCACTTAGAAATAATTTGCAAATCTGCTAGCCTGGCGAGTATTAAATTTTTGAATTTCCTTTGTACTAATTAATGTTGATATGTAAACTCATCTAAAATTTCATATTTTTTTGTAACTGGTATGCCTTTTTTGTGCATGGAATAAATATATATATATATTATATTAGTCATATATGCCTGTATACACATAATCTGGTGCTACAAATTATCCTTTTTAAAATCCCAATTTAACTTTAGCTTGTCCCTTCTTTCTATTACATGAACCAATGCAATTCAATAGATCCAATGCTTTAGTAAAAACCAAATGTGCATGCGGCTTCATCTCTTAAAACGTTTCCCAAAATCTGAATAAGAAATATAGCTGGTGATTAAAATTGCCAAAAGTAATTCTTGATGTAAATACTGACATGTTGAAATAGTAACTGTCGTGGACTTGTTATTTAATAGCAAACGTACTAGTTTCTGGGAATTTGGCCAGGTGGCAGTGCGGGCATTGTCTCTTGGGCTGCATCTAATGCCTTCCTCATATCAACAAATTCCAGGATTTAGGTCTGAGCTGAAAACGTACAACTTTTTTGCTTTTTAACAAGCTATCTGCCAGCTTTATACACTATGGGCACAATTCCAATTACACAGTGTGTAAATTGTTAAATTATTAATGCTTTTAAAAATGCCCCCTTCTTTGGTTTGCAGTCTTAGCTTTCAATTGATATTACAGTAGGACAAGTCAGGCAATTCTGAAATATGCAATGTTTCTCTTAGGTAAATATACATGTACATTCAAATCTAGAAGCTCAAAACTTTACATTAGAAATAAATAAAATAAAATACAAGTGGCGAAAGTGAGGGGCATATTCCAGAATTTGTCGGTAAGCCCAATATTACTCTTAGGGGCTACATTGCTACAAATTACAATGATACCCCTCCCCCACCCCCAAAAAAAAATTTCATAATTGTTTTGCCACCTCTTACAGAAAATTTCATAATTAGTGGGCATGTTATAAGCCAAATAGGGACAAACTATTTACCGAAACGTTAGAATTCTTTTGAGCATTCGAGGTGATTAAGTAGGTCAAAATACATAATTTTGGTCGGGGATCCCGGGCTGCAAAAGCATTATTTGGCCAAAATGGGTAAAAATATGATCAAGGCTCGACGATTTCCTGAAAAATCACGAGAAAAAGGTTTTTTGCCCATAAAAATGCCATTTAATGCTTTTTCTATCCATATTGTGTCCCGATCTTACACATATAATATTTCTGTTTATTTTATGTAACATAGTGGATATTTACAGATACTGGATTTCTATAAAATGCTTTTTTTGGCAAAAAAAGGCCGTCCAGAGATTTTAATTTCACATTGCACCATAAGTTCAAATGGCTGTAACTTTTTTGTGCTTTGATGGATCTGGTTCATATTTGGCTGAAAACTGCCCCACAAAGTCTAGAAACTGATAACAATAACTTTTTTTAGCAGAAGATTTTCATATTCCTGTAATTGATGCATGTGGTGACAAAAGTCAGCCCTAACCCTTAATTCAGCCATTTTCCGAGATTTGCATTTTTGGTGCAATTCACAATGCTAGTTATCACAAATTGTTTTTCCACCACTCTTAATCATTATTTCATGGACAGGTTGTTGCTTAGAGGCACTGAAATTATATCTTCAGTGGTTGATTAGATATTTATACTAATAACCCGGCTGCTTAAATCATGTCAATGCAGCAAAGAGCAGCAGGCTCACGTTGAAGTAATGCAATATGTGAAAGTAAGGATATATGCTACTCATTGCTAATTTTTTCCACCATTTTCAAAATCTTTTCTTTGAATTGGTCTTAGGAATCCTAATAATGCTGTAAAACAGATTTTCATGTTCTCAGTGCCAGTTACTGTCCCATGTGGTCTGCATAGTGGCCATCTGGATTAGAGTCAAGATCAGCCTAATTTTGGAAAAAATCGATAACTTCTGCACAACCTGTCATAAATAGGCATGTGATACCACTTTACAGGGTAAATCAGGCTGTGAAGTTGTTTTAAAAGGTCTATTTTGTAATTAGTGTAATCTTAAGCACATAAATCCGAAAAAATGTTACAAAAATACTCTTTGTTTACGCAAAATCATGTGTAAATTCCTAGCATACAAGAAAAGTCAATTTCTGCCGGCACAAGCCAATGACCAACTTTCAAAGAACAAAGAGATGTATTTATTTATCCAAGTTATTTGGAATCATACCAAAATATCTACTATGCTGCTAGTATAAGACTATAAAAAATATAGGTCTGAATATCTAATGAGAATCATTTCAAAGCCAACCATTATTACACTGTCGTCCAGTAATGGAAATTGTGGGGGGGGGGGACCTCGGGGGAGCTGAGCTCCCTTGACCAAAAAGCAGGGGGAGCTGCACCCTGCTACAGTTCCCCCATTGATCAGTGGTGAAAGTACAATCATCATGTTACTTTTTCAGTCCCAATGGTATTTTTAGCCAAAATTATGTGCAGATGGTAGTATTCTTTCCATTTTAAAATTCGGAATGGCACACTGAAGACGCACGAACCGAGAGCTCCCCAGACGAAAATTTTCTATTTCCATTACTGCTGTCATCATATTGTACTCACGCTACTTCTGAACTTGTCATAAATAGGCATATTTGATACCTTTCTTGGACAATCAGAATGGTAGAGTGGAGGGTGGAGAGTTGATTAAAAAGATCAGGCATACCAAAGCTGGAACAAACGCATCCAATCCAATGCAAACAAAGTCATGAGAAATCTTGGCTTCAAGATTAAGAAGAAACATATTGGTGACGAAAAATTTCAAAACCAATATTTCAACACCATAGTGAAACACTCTCTGGTATATTAACTATAGAGCAATTTGGAGTCCAAGTGGCACTGATTGGATCAAGGCAACATAAAGCTGCAAGATGTGTCAGCAACACAACAGATAGGGGTATCTCCCTGGGTGTCCTTCTTGTCCTGGTACGCCACGGTATCCCACTGGGTATCCTCGTTGTCCCCAAAATCATTTTTGTACTGGTGGGCCAGGCTATCCAACTGGTATGGAGGTATGCCAGTGGGTGCTCTCCTTGTCCTCATTCTTGTATTAGTATGCTTATGCACCGTTATGGAGGGTATCCCACAGGTTGCCCTCCTTGTCCTCATTCCTGTATGGGTGTGCCGGGTATCCTACCGTTAAGAAGGTGTCCCACTGAGTGTCGTCCATTAATTGTATGGGGGTGTCCCACTGGGTGCCCCCTTATTCCCTTTCTAGTATGGTATCCCCGGCTATCTTACTGGTAAGAGGGTATCCCATTGAGTGTCTTCCGTTGTATTGGAGTATGCCACTGACTGCCCTCCATGGCCTCATTCTTGTAGTGTTTTGCGGGGTTATCCTATTGGTATGGGGGTATCCCACTGGGTGTCCTCCTTGTCCCCATTCTTGCATGGGTGTGCCAGGGTATCCCACTGGTATTGGGGCATCCTACTGGTGCCCTCCTTGTCCTCATTCTGGTACTAGTATGCTGGAGTATCCCACTAGTGAGCTATGGAGATATCACACTAAGTGCTTCCCATGTCCACATCCGTATACTGATATGCAGGACTTATCTCATTGGAAAGGGGGCATCCAACTGGGTGCCCTCTTTGTCCCCATTCTTCTACATGGATTTGCCAGGGTATCCTTATAGTATGGGTGTATACACAGATAATGGTCAAATAATATTATGTATATATAATTATATGTCTTCCTTACTCTTAATGAAATAATCAAGGTATTGGAAAGCAAAGGCATAAACTTGAGTGAGCAAAGACATACATCACAAGGGATTCCCTTGACAGCCAATCAGAACTCAAGAAATGGGAATATCCCTGACCTACAGGTTAGGGGATATTCTCATTTCTTGAGTTCTGATTGGCTGTTAAGGGAATTCTCTTGTGATGCACGTCTTTGCCGACTCACGTTTAGTCCTGGGCAGATAAATAACCCTTAATTTCAGTGTGTAATGCATTGTAGAGGTGAAAATTGTCTACAGGTACATCTATGAGACTACTCATTTAATGAAGTTGATTGAATTTAAGTGGTCTCAAAGAGTGCCAATTATGTGTTTTCAATCAAATTGTTTATTGGCTACTCACTAGGGGGCACTTTACCACCTTGATTATTTCATTAAGAGTAAGAAAGATATATATATGTGACCATTGGCTGCGGTTTATCCCACTGGGAGTCCCCTGTGTCCAGATTCTTGTATTGGTATGACACTATGGCAGGGTATCCCAATGGTATGGGGGTATCCAACTCGGTATCCTCCTTGTCTTCATTCTTGAACCTGTAAGCCAGTGTATCCCATTCTTGTGTTGGTATAGCAGGGTATCGCATTGGTGTGGCCATGGGATATTGGGAACCCATTGGTAACACAAGGAGGGCATCCAGTCGGATACCCTCATACCAGGGGATACCATGGTATACCAGTACAACAATGAGGACATACCAATGGGATAACCCCAGCATATCAGGATAAGAATGAGGACATGGAGGGCAATCCATACCAGTGGGATACCCTGGTATACCAGTACAAGAATGAGAAGGAGGGCATCAACTAGGATGCCCCAATACCTGTGGGATATACTGGCAAACCAATACAATATGATGGAGAACACTCAGTGGGATACCTTCTTACAAGTAGGACAACCTGGCAAACCTGTACTAGTATGGCCACTCAGTGGGATACCCGCATACAATGGAGGACAGTGGGATACCTTTCAACCGGTAGGTTAACCTGGCATACCCACACAGGAATGAGGGAAATGAGGGCCCCCAGTGAGGTACCCCTTACCAGTGAAATACCCTGGCCTACCCGAACAAGAATGATCTAATGGATAACGAGGCTACCCGGATGGATACCCGAGGTATATTTTTATCCAAATATGACATATCCACGCATGCGCTAGCGCGCACGTACACGCTTTTGGGACTCGTGGATGTGCAAGATTTGACACATACACGCGCGTGGATGTGCTACAACGCGCACGCGCGAAGTTTCTGGATTGGTGTACATGCTTTCCAGCGCATGAGTGGATATGCTTTCCAGCGCATGAGTGGACATGCTTTCCAGCACAACAGTGGATATGCTTTCCAGCGCATATGGGTAGTTTACAGGGGCGGATCCAGGAATTTTTGAAAGGGGGGGGGGTCCAGCATTACTTATAACATTGGAGTGTCTAAAAATGCTATGCAGTGGGGTCAAGGTCTGATCAAGATTTTTCTTATTTTTTAAGGGGGAAATTCTGACCAACCTGGAGCCAGTATTTTCTATATGTATATATATGAAGGGGGCCATTGATGGGCCATGCCCCCCTCCCCCCTTCAGGCCAATAATTAACGAAGAGATAGAAAAAGCTGTGGAGCACCATTTAATGGACCCCCCCCCCCCCTCAGGCCATTTCTAGATATGCCACTGATGGAGGGGCTCCTGCGTTCTGATAAATAAACTGTGCTGGATGGCATGTCCAAGCTTGCGCTGGATGGCACATCCAAGCGTGTGCTGGATGGCACATCCAAGAGTGCGCTGGATTGCATGTCCACGATCGCATATACACGCATGCACGTGAATGCAGGTCCACGAATGCGCTGGATGACATGTCCACAGGTGATCGTGAACACATATACACGCTTGACTGTGCGCGCAATTACACATACACGCGCGTGTATGTGCGCTCACTATCATGCGTGGATGTGCCATATTGGGATAAAAATATATATGGATACCCTGGAATACCATGACAAGAAGGACAGCCAGTGGGATACCCCCATACCACTGGGATGCCCTGGCATACGAACACAAGACTAACAACAAGGATCACACCGAGTGGGATACCCATTAGCGGGATATCCTGACATTAGGGTGCTTCGTCTACCCCCTAAAAATGATAACCACTCACACCCACTTCCACCCTTGGTAGACTCCTTCGAGTTCCCAAAGTCATTTTACATCTATTTTTGATTTATCACATTCTTCCCCATAAAAAAGAAAATGTCTCCACGCAATCGTGATTTCTCTTCTTTGGAAACGATCGATGTTGGTATTCAAATTATGATAATGTACATGTAAAGGAGTCAATTTTGAGGACTGGCTCTCAAATTAGGAAACTGTTTCAGATTAGTAACAGTCATGCTGCTGACCCATTGTTGTTAGATCTGAGTGAAATTAATGACATTATTCCCTTCTTGTATATTGGCTAGATGGATGGATGATTGGGGCTGTACATCTTGTATTTATGCACTTGGTAGGTTAATTAAAACAGGAGGGGGACACGGCAATGAGGTAAAAGATGATTGAAATAGCCATTGTGTACTGGCTAGCTAACTGGAGATATGGTAGATGTGAACTTTGTATTTTTTTTCTCTCAAATATTTATTCATTTTTTCAATTTACTTGTTTTATATATGTTGTTTTTATTACTGTTGTGCCTTTAGATATTTTGTTGTCTTGTAGAAATGTATGGTAGAAATTATGTTGCCACAACATGAACACAATGTTGAGATTTTTTTGCAACATCGCCACAAAATTGCAAGCTAATGTCGAACCCTTGACATTGCTCACAATGTTGTGACAATGTTGCCACAACGGTGCGTCGTAATGTCATATCTTTGATGTTGCTTGACACAACCTTGTGACAACATAATTTCTACAATACAATTCTAGGTCAATTGACGAACAGGGTGACATAGCAAATTTGCTAAAACGTTGATGTACCTAAAGGGTTCTTCTTACCGCAAACCGCTAAAATAAGACCAAATGATGAAGTTTCAAGGCTATTGTTTTGCTACCCTTTGGCATAAACATCTTTTCATAAATTTTGTAGGGCATCTTTTTGACATTAATATGATTAAGGAACAATACTTCAAAAGTGGATGAAGTTTTGTAGATATAGGGGCAGATGATGCACCATACCTGGCATACCAAAACAAGATTGAGAACAAGGAATGGACACTGGACACTCAGCTGTACAAATGTGTATAGGAGAAACACAGGAGCATTTTTGCTTAATTTTCTAGATTTTTGTGCTTAAGATTAGACTAATCACAAAAAAGACCTTTTAAAACAACTTCACAGCCAGATTTACCCTGTAAAGTGGTATCACATGCCTATTTATGACAGGTTGTTCAGAAGTTATCGATTTTTTCCAAAATTAGGCTGATCTTGACTCTAATCCAGATGGCCACTATGCAGACCACATGGGACAGTAACTGGCACTGAGAACATGAAAATCTGTTTTACAGCATTATTAGGATTCCTAAGACCAATTCAAAGAAAAGATTTTGAAAATGGTGGAAAAAATTAGCAATGAGTAGCATATATCCTTACTTTCACATATTGCATTACTTCATCGTGAGCCTGCTGCTCTTTGCTGCATTGACATGATTTAAGCAGCCGGGTTATTAGTATAAATATCTAATCAACCACTGAAGATATAATTTCAGTGCCTCTAAGCAACAACCTGTCCATGAAATAATGATTAAGAGTGGTGGAAAAACAATTTGTGATAACTAGCATTGTGAATTGCACCAAAAATGCAAATCTCGGAAAATGGCTGAATTAAGGGTTAGGGCTGACTTTTGTCACCACATGCATCAATTACAGGAATATGAAAATCTTCTGCTAAAAAAAGTTATTGTTATCAGTTTCTAGACCTTGTGGGGCAGTTTTCAGCCAAATATGAACCAGATCCATCAAAGCTAAAAAAAGTTACAGCCATTTGAACTTATGGTGCAATGTGAAATTAAAATCTCTGGACGGCCTTTTTTTGCCAAAAACAGCATTTTATAGAAATCCAGTTTCAGCAAATATCCACTATGTTACATAAAATAAACAGAAATATTATATGTGTAAGATCGGGACACAATATGGATAGAAAAAGCATTAAATGGCATTTTTATGGGCACAAAACCTATTTCTCGTGATTTTTCAGGAAATCGTCGCGCCTTGATCATATTTTTACCCATTTTGGCCAAATAATGCTTTTGCAGCCCGGGATCCCCCACCAAAATTATGTATTTTGACCTACTTAATCACCTCAGATGCTCAAAAGAATTCTAACGTTTCGGTAAATAGTTTGTCCCTATTTGGCTTATAACATGCCCACTAAATTGTTTTGGCACCTCTGACGGAAAATATAATACTATGATCACAAGTACTTAAATACCTATAACACTTCAAACTAAAAAAAAATGCATTCCATCAATAATTGACAGGATAGGCAAAAGCAAATACACTTGGTTTATTCCATAATTATTTAATATAAGTGTCAGAAGAAACAACACCCACACCAAACATCATTGAAATCTCATGTTAATCAAAGATATAGCAGCCTGTTCCTTTGCTTGGTCTGGCAATGGTTCATAAAGAGCAATGGTTGATTAATGATGGCATCAGTCATAACAAGTCCATATTTAATCAACCTACTATAATACAGAATGCATAAATTAATCATAGGAAGCTATAGTGTTTTCTTTGGTCATCCAGTGCACCAGCTCAGTCAAGCAGTGATTAAGACTGCTCACCCCCCCCCCCCGCGTATCCGTATTCAATACGGCCGATCTGAACCACCTGATGATTTGCTTTGGACCAAGGTGGAACTTGACCAGAAATCTATAATGATGATTCAGAAACTGACACAACAGTTTTAAACAACACACTTTTCCCACTAATTAACCAATTAATCAAAATGCCTGATTCTCCATCCAACTCTTAATTCAATTAGGGTGAGACATTCTCCAGTCTCCAACACAGCCTAAAAGGTCTGTGAATGTTTTGTAACATACCTCATTGAAAAACACCACATTTTTCAGTTCCATACTTGATAGGTATATGTTATAGGCAATTTTTCAATTGTGAATTTGAATTGGTAATAGGATGTACACTGTTAGAATTGTATGCATGTAAAGTGTTGAATTTGTTTTAATAAAAATGTGTTCAAGTCCAAAAACATCCAGTTGCATTGTTTTTTGTAGTATCCATCTTAGAAATACAGACCGTACAGCATGTTTTGAGAATCACCAATTACTGGGCTAATCAGAGTCAATTATCGCTTCCTTACTTTGATACATTGTCATAGATTAAGGTGGTGTAGAAAAAAGAGTTATTAGGTAGTCTTTAAGTTCCACTGTCCTCAGGAGACAGCTGCTTTGAATTTATGAAAGGGACTAACTGACAGCCCTTTGGATAGTATGAGAATCAACACCTAAATGGAAAAGGCTCGATCAACTTCAAACCCGTTTATAGTGAGTGCCTTTTTCCTTTCTACTTGATAATGATGAACATTTGGATGGAGGAATTAGAATGACTCTTTGTGTTTAAATTCTGATCACAAATTACAAAAAAATGTAACTTGTTTTCTGCAAACCACATGGCAATGTTGGGTGTTGCAGTATAAATAAACTCAATTACATCAGTTCTTAGTTACAATCATGCAAGTGATGAAAAGAACATCTGGTCAACCAATAATAAATGACCACACTATCAAGACTGTTGGGCTCACAGACTACAATAGCTGACGAATTGACAAACCATGAAAAAGAGTACACCAGAGGGCAGCAGCAATACTGATTCTGCCTGAGCTTCCATCTTATGATAATCACGGGGCAATCTTGCTCTTGCCATCACCTGTTAGTGAGCGCTCCAAAAATGTTAAAGTTATATAACCAACAGGCACATATTCTGCAGCAACATTGTGACAATGTCGCAATCTATCCCCTGACCAAATTTACAGTCTGTATAGTGTTGAAACCGATGCAGCGATGCAGTTGAGGTGGACTCACATCAAGAGCCTAGAAGTTGGGGAAGCTGACCAAGTATATAAAATTACAAAACAGCTTGGAGCTATTTTATGTGATTACATCAATTTGAATTTTGTAATTACATCAATTAGAATTTTGTTATTACATCAATTAGAATTTTGATCACTGCGATGAACCTCATGACTGTCAGGTCCGCTCTGAATTAATACGAGTCTTTCAGATATATGTTAAGATAGCAGACTATCCTGGAAGTTTTTTTTTTCTTTAAACAACAAGAACCCAGGGGTTCAAAATGGAGGTGGTGTTGTGTCCTAAGTAGGGCTTGGAAATAATATTGAGAAAAGTTGCGATATATGCGATACTGCGAAAAATAGTTGCAATAATTTATTGTGATATCGATATTAAATGAGATATCGATATTAAATGAGATATCAATAATTATTGCAACATCATCATTGACTGACAGCCAATCTTCAGCAAAACAAAATCTGCTCAAGCCATCAAGGGCATAATTTCCTTTAACTTTGGAACCCATCTGGAGAGAATATAATATTCTTGATTTTCAAGAACTTATAAAGGTTTATTTTATTTATAAATGTTAAACATTGCATCAGTGAATGATTACTGCGATATGGATATTGCAAGTTATGATATTGCGATTTCGATATTTTTGCAATACATTGCCAAGCCTAGTTTTAAGTTCATATCCCCTGAAAAAGACTATTTCCCTGAGTGCCCAGAACCAGCTGTGCGAGAATCCAAAAGTTGAGAAAAATATCAGAAATCCCAACTTTTTTCAGTTTTTTGGTTTTTATGAAAATTTCATAACATTTGCCCTCCAAATGAGTTAAGTCATTTAAAGAGACATAATGTAGACATGGAAATGCAAAATTTGAGAAGTCTAACTCCAAAATTTACAGAGTCATGGAACATTGTAAAAATAATATTTTTTTCACATTTTTTCTGAATTTGCTGTTATTAATTTTTGTAAGAGCATTTAGACCCCAAAAAGAAAAATTTGGGGTATTTAACGCATGGTAGATCTTAATTCCCACAAGTATAACTGTTTAGGAGTTCTGCTCCGGAAACGAAAACTTAATTTTTTTAATTTTCAATATTTTACAATGACAGTAAGCGATTGCTTTAATATGAACACCAAAAGGCAACATATGATATAAGATCCAGTCATGTGCCAAATATGCAAGTGCAATAGTTTAGGCACAGTGGCCAACACAATGTGTGATGCGGTGATGCCACCCACAGTGGATCCAAGCAAGATAAAAAAGGAAGTCACTAGGGATGCACGGATATCCGGCACAGTATCCGGTATCCGGCCGGATAGTGGAATTTGCAGGATATCTGGTATCCGGCAAAATGAGGGTATAAGAACCGGATATCAGAACCGGACATCTGGCATGTTCAAAACTTAATGAAAGGCTAAAATTTTGATAATAACTAAAGGAAAGTTACCACGACAGAGTCAACAACATTATTTCACCATCTTCAAAATCAGAATTCAGTTACAGAACAAACCGAAAAACATTCCATCAGAGGAACAGTCCTCCTGCTGGACCGATATCTCTCAGCTCTCATAAAAAATATTAATAATCAACCACAAATGTCGAAAAACTTCCTTTTTCGCGCGTTTACTATCCAGTTCCAACTATCCGGTTGCTATCCGGTATCCGGCAGTTGGTGTTGCCGGATTATCCGGTATCCGGCTATTTTCACTATCCGTGCATCACTAGAAGTCACGTCCTAATTACAACATGCCTGCCATTTATCCTATGCCATATGCATGCTCTATAACCAAGTTAGCCTCGCTTCTTTTACTCAAAACATCTCCAAACATAATGGCCAATTCAGGGCCAAAAAGACATACTGAAAATACTAAATTTTCCCCCCAAAACATTCCATTATGTCACTGTGACTGCATAAATGGACACTCCTCCATCAAAAATCCACCCTTATCTCTCTATCTACCTATCTATCTATCTATTTATCTATCAGTCAATAATCTATCTATTCGTCAATTTAACCATTCATATATCTGACTGAAATAGTTGGGAGGTTTATATAACTATTGAAATCTTGCCTTTTGTGACCTAGTATTATGATGACATAAATTTCCAAATCAGAAAACTGACCAATACACATCCTAGTGCCACCCTGATATAGTTGCAGCTCAGCTCATTTGCATAGACAAAACACAATCCACATAATTTTCAAAATGGTGGACAGCTCATTTGCATACACAAAACACAATCCACATAATTTTCAAAATGGTGGACTGTAACACCAAAAAAAACAACTCCAAACAATCAAGTCATTAATGGACTACTTAGAATTATTTCAGGTCAATACAAGTAGGCTGAAATAATAGCCCTGCATCTCTAGTTGCGTGCAATTTTAAAATTAGGAGATACTTTGAAACATGCAAAGAGTAATTTCAGATTTTCTTCTAAAATTTTGAATTTCCCGCCTAAAGTTTACACTCTCTCACTCACTCTCTCACCCACTCACTTACCCCCCTTTCTCATCAACTACATAAATGGCGGTGTGTTAACACACCTCCATTAAAAAGGGCTTTTTTCCTTGTTTTGGCCTATGAGAGAAATTATGTCATCAAAGTACTGTATTTATAGGGACCCAGCACTTTATTGGCTTCTCCCAGCAACATGAAATTTTGAGACAAGTTCTATATGTAAAATATCAAGGAAATTGAGAGATAAGACTCGCAATTTTTTGTGAATTCTTCCCATGTTTACAGTACGCACATTCCAAAATTGTGTGATTTCGATGATAATTACCTAAAATATACTGCATTTCTGGAACTACACTTTAACTAGTACACATATCTATGTATCCACTCTTGGAACAGTAACTGAGAATTCAATTTTCAAGAAATGGTGACAACTAAAACCAACTTTTCTTGTCCCATCGATTCAAAAATGATAATATAATCAATAAAAACACTAAATTTTCCATATCTCGGTTGATACTGGAGCTAGAGACATGCAAAATGCATCAAAATTTCCGGAATACACATTTTCCGATTCAACTTCAAAACAATGTTTTGGCCTAAGACCAATAGTTTTTGAGTTATTTTAGAAAATGAGTTGTTTTTTTTTCTAACAAAATTAAACATACAATTTTCTAATTAAGATTTACCAAGCTTAACATCCTTCAATTTCGATTTGAATGGTACCAATGGACTCCCTTGGACCATAGTCATCCTTTTGGAGGGGCTTTTTTGCGATTTCAAACTTCTTCCAAAATTGACACGTCCTAATGTAATAGTGCGCCACTGCCTGTGTTATGAGGGCCAGTCAGTTGGATTGACCCCATGCATAGAGGTGCTCAGTTGATAGGCACAAAATAATTTCACAAAAATTCAACAAAACGCTTGTTGCCTTGATGGCTCAGAACTAAAAAGTGCTACTATTTTGATTTATCTTAAAATTATTCCCTAGATCTTCTTGTCACCTGATTACTTTATTTAAGTAGCCCTAAGGCAGTAAGGCTTGTATGATTTCAGGTCTTTCGTCTGAAAGAATTGAAAAGAATTGTTGGGTTACATCAAGATTATTATGGTTAGGAACCAGGCTGCTAACTTCATGCAAAAACTCATACTTTAGGACAGCATTATTCCTGCAAGTTATGAGGCAATGGATTTCATCCTACACGAACGAACGATGAGTGAGATCGAGGAACCTATTGAGGACCTCAGATGGTCAGCATCCTCCTCACGCAAGCCCTGCTAAAATGGACAGGGCTTTCTGCTATTTCCAACTTCTTCTGTGATTGGCTGCTTATTTAGGTCATAAGCATTTTGCATGCAGATTTAGTCCGATTATGGACACTTAGAGGATTACTGGCAACTGAGAAAAACAGTGTAAAACAAGCAAACTTTCAAACAGTTTCATTTCAGAACTGTGAAAATACATAATTCAATGGAATTTTCGGAACTGTGATAGCACCTTTCAACAATACACAATTTCTCCGTTTGTAACAGTGTGAAACAGAAGCAACAATTTCAAACTGTGATGTAGCTGAGCCAAAACTGGGTCAGTTAATTAAGTATTCATGAATTAGCAAAGGTTATGGGCCATTTTGTCATGGTATGACTTGGGATGATGATGGTCAGGGGCTGCCCCACATCTTGGTCCTACACTTCACCTGTGTGACATAAATCTTTTTTTATATTTTTTTTTATACAATCATTGCCTCACTTCTCAGTGAAGCTACAAAAATCCGAATGATCGATGACGATCATCAATATCTGTGTAAAGCGTCACAAGGAATTTGTGATATTTATACAAATCTGGCTTGGTGAATTTTGGTTCGGGTAATGCATGGTTGAATTCTTTACGTCATTCACATTAAGCTCACTACACATCAACCTGGATTATTTCATGACAAATTGATTAATTGGAATCTGTGTATGTTCCTTGTCTTATTAAAAAAAGTCTTTAGCATAAAGGAAATTGATATATATGCCATTTCATGTAGAGCATTGTTGTTCCTTGGCATGGTGGTGCATGTGGCGCCATCTATACTAGAGGTTGTATACTTGAGGGTGGGGAGGGGGGAGGGGTTACTTCCTCTACGTTCATTATGGTCAAGTGTTCATCTGCTCAGTTTCTAGTCAGTAGCCCCCCCCCCCCTTTCAACAAGATAATTCCCAGATGTAGGTCTAAAAATCTGGCATAATCCAAGAGTTGTAAGAGTTAGCCCTGCCTCTAAAATGCGATGATGAACTTGACCTAACCGAAATGTTATTTTTTGGTGACAATCAAGCTCTGGGGAAAACAGGCAAATACCTTAGCAACAGCAAAAAAAAAACAAAAAAAAATTCTAGAGTCGGAACATTTTTGCGACGACCAACCACCTGGCACCAGGTCTGGTAGCCAAACTTAAAGCCAAGCATTATGCCATTATGTATTAGAAAAAACATTTTGAGAAGATGATCATCCCTCCCAGGGGTGTATAAATTGATTTCAATGTGTGTATCTCTGTCCCAGCCAGGCAGTGGCGTCCCTATGGGGGGCACAGGCCCCCCATATTGGACCTGTGCCCCTCCCCCCAGGTGCCCCCATATGAATTTTCCAACTCTGGCTAAAGTATACACATTTAGTATAGTGGGTGCCCCCCCAGAGAATCGCGTGCCTCCCCAGGTGCCCCCCACTCGAGACCCCCTAGTTACGCCACTGCAGCCAGGCAGTAACTTGCAGAGAAATTAGAGTAGAAACTCTGCAGCTTTTGACTCAAAATTTCTAAATGTAAACTTGACTCTTTCACTCACACCTGATGTTCGACTCTAAACTTGACGATCGATTGATTTGATACTTTTAACTCAGTATTTGACCATTACTTGACCAGTCTTTACTTGACTTTATTTCTTCACTTCACTCCTTCTGTTGCTATTGACCAATTTGACTTTGCTCCTCTCGCTGCACTTATTACAGATTTCTTCTCTCGTTTTTATATCACAAAATCCAGGACTAACTTAAGCTACTCCGCAGAGGGACATATCACAGCATGGATCAAGGCGGACAACTGACAACTTGTCAAATTGTGATGCTCCGTGCTCAGCAGATTTCCACTGGATTTTAGTAGGAATGCTGTCAGTGCCAAATTCAAATGGGTTTCAAGATTTTACAGAATTAAACCAAAACCCGTCAGTACACTGAAAGCGAATGAATGTTTACCCTAACAAGAATCCGAGGATTCAAACACTGGGTTCAGCAAGCTTTGCATGATTATTATTACTAGTAAGATTTTTAAAGATGGGATATATTTATTGCTCAATGACCTGCTTATCAAACTCAATTTTACATGAACCTTTTTTTAAATTTAACTCTGTACACACAAATCATAAGCAAATATTTGCAAAGTACTCAATGAACTTCCCATTTTGCTCGTAATGTACGGATTGAAATAGGAAAGCCTTGTCAGGTTTGCAGATATACCATAAATTTTGTGAACAGATATACCACTACGTTCAGTGGCGTCACAAGGGGGGGGGGGGCTGAGTCCAGCGGCATCACAAGGGGGGGGGGGGCTTAGTCACAGTGAACAAATCAAGAAATGCAGCCATTTTGTAGAAGTCATCTCATATTCCTCAGGGGTCATTGATCCATACCCTCAAACAAATCTTTACATATGTACCGAATTTCAAACCTCTAGTTGATATACTAAGCTCACAGTGGGCAACTGAAGAATGATGGCCATTTTTTGGCAGCCATCTTGTGTTTCCCAAAATATTGATTCACATCAAACAAATTTCTACACCAAATTTCAATACTCTTAAGTGAAAAACTTAACTCAGTGGCAAAACAAGAATAACGGCCATTTTGTGGCGGCCATCTTGAATTTCTGAAAATGTTCCCGATTCAAACCCTCAAACGAATCCCTATATTAAATATCATAACTCTGAGTGAAATACTAAGCTCACAATAGACACTTTAAAATGTGACAATTTGCTGCCAAAAGAGTCTGAAAGAGGAAAAAGACATGTTTTGGAATTTTGCTAAATTCTGAATAACACCAGCACATACAGCACCAAATTACAAAATGCATTTCAGAAACCAAGTATACTAAGGTCCCCAGTTGGTTTATAAGCCTCTAAAACCTCCCAATTTATCTCCACAAAACTTCAAAGAAAAGCACTTTGACCCATTCTCTCTCTATTGGGGAAACCCAGTGTAACCAGTAACCACTGGGCCACAAATGATCAAATCATCATACAAATTACCTTGACATTTTGATGAAAATCACAAATCCACAAGAGTAGATTATTTGCGAGTTCACTCGCATTTGTGAGCGAACCAGTTAAATAAGGGGTAGTCAGAAATTTTGGATCGTCTGTGAGAGTCAAGGAAGCACTTATCAAAGTTTCTTTTTCAAGAAATTAATGAAGAATTGGCTAACTTAAGGCGTCTTGCTTTTTTGTGTGTCTTTTGTGTCTTGTTTAATTACAATTTAAGTTTTTAGTTTCAACGAAATCGCGGCAAAACAGGAAATAGAAATATTGTTGTTATTGTTTTACTGCCCTCTGATTGGCCGAAACAGGTTCGATATCTTCATGATAGTTTTCGGACACTTCTATTAGGGCTAGAATTAGAATTTTAGGCTCTTTGGAATCCTGGTGTCTCAATCTTTATGATTTCGTTTTTTCATGAAGATATCTCAATTCATTGCTGAGAATTCGTTGAAAATGCATAGGCCTATATATTTTTCCCCAGGATGCAATGAGAAGTACAGCAGTCCCTTTACCATGTCAGGCAATTCAGAATAGCAATCAAGACTTCACAAATTAGCCAATTTGCCATTCACACCTTGAGTTAGTATGTTTCAATTAACACCTTCTTGAAGGCCATTGTAAAAGTGAACTTTCTCATAGCAATTTTATTTATTTATTTATTTTTTTTTTAAATATATTTTAAAAGGGTAACCATCTCTGCAAAACTGTTTTTCAACTGGGCCCTTTACAAGTTTAAGTTCAATAATAAAATTCCAAATAATAAACAAGCATAAAAAACATACCAGTAATAACACAGATAAAAAGAGTTAAAAACAGTTAAAAAACTAATATTTTGATATAATTATATATATGACAGTGCCTTCTTCAAACAATAGAGATAATCTAACAGCTATAAGAATCATAAACGAGCCACATTCTTTATATAATGTTTCAAAAGTTTTTTTAATTCCTCCAGCTTAACAAATTCTTTCAAATAGCTTGGTAAATCATTCCATGACTTTGCCTTTTGTGGTAAATGCATTTTTTTCAAGGCTTTTCAAGGACTGGCAGACACCCAGTAGTTACAGTCAGCGAAGTGCAAGTGATTACTTCAAACTGCTTGTGTTACTGTGATGTCATTCATATTCAATAGGTCAATAATGGATCATTTGGTGCCTTCTACAGTTTTAATCAATCAAGTAACTGAATTATTGCCAATATTGCTTCACAAGACTGTGGCATTTTTGAAGATGCATAAAGAAATATATATATCCTACAGACGACTCCTAAATACATTTAACTTACCATTTTAGATTTATAGAAAATTCACCCTGTACTAGGAGTTCCTACTTCGATATATATCTGAATATTGAGGGATGCGACGAAGAATTGTTTCAGCAAAGCGAAAACTATTTTGTGGAGAGCTTCCGAACCTGGGTCCCAACAATTGGTAGCCCAAGGCTCTACCAGCCGGGCTAGCCCCCTCCCTTATATTCAAGAATTGTAATTGGGTGATGGCCGCTTGGCCATGATATGAAAAAAACTAGGACCCAGAAATTTGGCTGGGGACCCACTTTTTCAGACCTCACTGAGTCCCCAGGACTCACTTTTTGAGCACCCCAACAGAAACCCTGGTGTTGATGCTGGTCTATTGACTGGAAAAGGTGTGAAGTTCAAACTTGAATTGGATGACACAGTTGTTTTAATTAGTCAGTCAGTAAATACTTAAACCGATAATATAATAATGTATAGCTATCCCAAACATCCCCCCTCCGACTACAGCTCACATATTTATCTATGTCTATCTATTTATCTATCTTTTGATCTGTCTATCAGTCTATCTATCTTGCTAGCTATCTATCCATCTTGCTAGCTGTCTATCTATCTATGTATCTATCTAGCTATCTGACCATTCCAGCTATCTATCTATCTATCTATCTATCTATCTATCTATCTATCTTGCTATATATATTGCTATTAAGCAATCCCCAACATCTTCCATGGAGCTTACAACAGAAACACATAATTATTTGTCCATCTAAACAATTAAATCTGTCTTTCTAAAATATCAGTTACTAGCAGTGTTCGAAATAAGGGGGGGTCAAGGGGGTTTTGACCCCCTCCCCAATGCTCTTGGGACCCCCTTAAATACATTTTTCAGAAGGACCCTGAGGGGGTCCTGAAACCCCCCCCCCCCCCCCCAAATACTGAATGAGTACAGCTCTTTGGCTTCTGGTGGCCCGATGACGGCCCGCCGACTCCCGCTATGAGGGCTTCTTTCCTTCGGCATTGCAACTGAGAGACCCTCAAATAACATGCCCTATTTCGACCACTGGCTCACTGCCATCAAAAGATGCGTTCTGGACTTCGCAAGTATGCAGAAAATTAACCAATGTCAAATAAAGTCATGAGAACCAAACAATCAGAGCACACTTGAATATATAATATTAAGTTGGCTGCTCCCTCGAACTTATCACAAGCATTTGCAAAATTTACCACAGTTTCAGTTTGTCTCAAGTTTATTTTGTCAGCTTTTTAGGCTCTATCTCTTTCTTCTTTAAACACACATGGATAGATAGATAGATATGGTAAGTGCAGCCCTCTAAGCCCAGTTCTAGGCGCTCACAAGGGTCGATTGATGAGATGGGAGAGAGAGCGGGAGTCCTCAACATGCTACACATTTATCCCATCTAAGGGATCTTTTACTTGCCCAGCATAGACACTGATACAATAGTCCGCCAATTTAACGTCTCATCCGAACGACATCCAGCTGGGATTTTCCTCATGAAGGTACACTGAAAATGTTTTCTGAAAGAATTTTTGAACATTGTACAATGTGCGACACATGACAGAGCTGTTGGTCGCGAAAAACAATTTGGGGAAATATCTAGGTGGTTTGGCCCCCCCTGAAAAAAATCCTGGATATGCCACTGGTGCTGGTTACCTTTTGGAAATTTTTGTGGTGTTTTTTGCAAATTTATATCATTCAGGGGCAGAAAAATGGGAAATAGAGAAGAAGAATGGGGAAATTGTGTAGAAAAAATCTGTTAAAACTCTTCGTATAAATCCCCTTTTCTTTCAGTTTCTTTTTTCTGTTAATTTCCCACTTCTTTTTTACCATTTCCCCAATTTCTGACCATTTCTCCCATTTTTCTTACCATTTCCCCATTTTACTGATAATTTCCACATTTTGCTTACCATTTCCTTTTGCTCATAATTTCTCCATTTTTCTTACCATTTCCCCATTTTCCTTTCTAATTTTGCTAGTACATCAGCAGAAATTTCCCCAAAATCTGTTTAGGGGGCAAGTTGTTCCCCCTGCCCTCTCACCCCCCCCCCCCCCTAATGGCTATGCTACTGATCTCAATACCTTTTAGATCTGGCCTTCCTGCCATTGCCATAATTTGTTGTAAGCCGCTTGTACTTTTTTTTTACTGCACCGCCCCCCCTCCTAGTGATACCACTGCTAAGTTTATTGTCTGTTCTATTTCTCTGATTATGTATGAAAACCTAGGTCCCAAATTCTACACCATTTTCCCCAAGAATCTACTCACAAAAATGGCAAAACAACATACGCATAGTGAACTCGCATGTGTTCCGCTTGCGACACAAATTCTAGTTTTATATGGGAAAAGTTCACCAAAAGATTCTTGAAGCTGAAAGGTTCACCAATATCATTTTTAGTTAAAACCAACTTGTGATGTCTCCATGGCAGTGGCCTTCATTCATCATAAAAATTTATTGAAAAAAAAACAAAACAACAACATTATTTTATATCACAGACAAGACTAATCACGGGTTTTACATTGTTTTAATCTCTAAAAGCCTAGAATAAATTACAACAATTCTTAAAATGCACATTATCACAAACATAACAATAACATAGAGTTCATGGTTTCAGACTTCTCTTGACTTCTTCATAGGCTTTCTTGCTGTATTCAGAAACATATTCAGGACTCTTGTCAATTCCACCAAACAACGACTGTATACCTGTAAACATCAAAGACAATAGAGAGGTTTTGCTACACGTTTCCGTGTGACGTGCACGTGGGAGTTGCCATGACAACAATGTAATTAGATAGCACATGTATACGTATACGTCACACGTGAACGTGTAGCAAAACCTCTCTATTACAATACATTATACATCCCTCATGAGAAGATAATTACTTGGTACCAGTTTAACTATATTTATGAAGTTGTCCTGATTTATTAGTTTGACTCCTTGACAAATTAACCAGAATAAAATGTTTAAGGACAGCCATTAGTTTTGACCATGACCAGTTTACCATAAACTGTGCAGTCAGACAAGTGTGCATACCTGAGTTCCAAGAGTTTACAGCATTCGTGTTTAATTCATCCAAAGAAGGCACCTGAAATAAAATAAAGATCTTCTTTAAAGGAAACCAAACATATTACATTTGTGATCATCGACAATTCATCGTCCCCTTTAACTCAGTCAAATACAGAAAACTGTGATAAAGCTGTCTGACTTACTTTGCTCCAGTATTCGTTGGCTGATGGAATGACCTTTGTGCGAAACCGCTGAAGTGCCGTTGATCCCTCAGAGGTGGAGCTCCAGACGCCTTCTGCCAGAGTGACGTAGGCTGCTCCCCCAGCAATTGCCAATTTGGCAGAAGTTCTGGAAAAAGAGATAATAATGGCAAAATGTCAATGAATTATATTTATGACTGTTTTGGTAACGCTGTGCTCTTATTCACATAAATCATCACACAATATTCAGTCTCCTCCCTTATACAACATAATGTTTTATTACATGATCACTATGCTAGAGCGATGCTGATTGGTCAAAATCAGTCACATGAGATCCTTACACATGACGCCATAATAAAAACTCACATCGCATGTTTGTTTTTTTTAGATTTTTTAATATTGCATGGTGAGAGTGCAATATGAGTTTTCTTTTTTTTTTAAAATTTCCCAAATTTTTTTTATATTTTTGAATAAAAAAATTAAACAATTTTTTTCACTTTTTTTTCCCGAAACATTTTTTCAGATTCATTATATTGGAAGCATAGTGGTCATGCAATAAAACAAATACGGCACTTATTATCTTAAATTTATATTGAACTCGGGCTGCGCCCTCATTCAATATGAATTTCCATGTGCAAATAAATTTTCATACTGCAATCATATCATGGCGTATTTGTACAATGTTTGCAAGTTGTCATATCCCTAACACATCGAAGTCTGTCCATTAGAGGAATAGAGATCAACCCATAGACATGCCAACTCATAGATAAACAAAGATGTTGACAAATAGAAGTATATCATTATTCTAGACCAGTGGTGGGCATTAACTCGTTAATCGTTAATCCGTTAATAACGAAGCTAACAAATTTAGTAACTATTAACTAAGTTGACTTTTTTTTCACGGCAACGGAAGTTAATAACTTTCGTTACTTAATTACAAGTCCGTTAGTTAATAAAGTCCGCTAATTTTACGTCAAAAAACGTAGCAAAAAGACACATTTTTGCATGAAAAAGACTTGAGTAGACAAAAGATAACTAAATAGTGAAACCCAGACAGACATTGTCTGAGTTTTTTCGTCTGGAAATTTAACCTGTGCCTCTTTTTGAGACAGAAGAGCCTCATTCTGGTAGTACTGGTACTTGAGGTAAATATTTGCACAGATATTGTCTCATGTTTTTATTGAAGTAAAAAAAAATTAACTTAACTTTTTAACTTCAGTTAACCTTTCAAAAAAGTTAACTTATTAACTTTAACTTAGCTAAAGATTTCATTAACTTATTAACTGTTAACTCAGCTAACATTTTTTGTTAACTTGCCCACCACTGTTCTAGACCCAGGAGTCAGTTGAAAATTAAATCATGACTGAAAAACAGAAATTCAACTGATTGATTCAACTACTTCCAATTAGTTTAATAAACATATATATATAAATTAAAACTGACTAAATTCAGGTGAATAAAGCCTTAATAAAGGAGTCATGAATCTTAGTACAGTTTGTAACATTGAAGCAGGAGACACTTTTTTTGACACAGGGGACACTGCAGTCAATCATAACGTCGTCACAGCCTCCCACAATTTTGTTATATTGTTGCGTCAAGAATTCATTGCAGATGTAAACAAACCAGCAGCAATGTTTTAGCAATGGGAGATTAAAAAACCTTGTCAAATCAATCTGGAAATGTATCACGATTATTCCAAAACTGGTATCATTTAGGTACGTGTTTGAATTTTGCCTGTACAAGGCCTATAGCAGGGTACCCACCGAAATTGGCGAACAAATTCCCTGTATTTTCCCTGATTTTTCCCTGCTTCACCAGATGTTTTCCCTGATGTCATTTGGGCTTATCATCTTGTTATCGTGGAATTATCGCCGCAAATCGAGAACCATGAGCTATTACTTTTATGGATTTTTGCTTAAAATAGAGGGATTTTTTCACGCATTAACACATGTCAAATCAAATTCCCTGTGTTTTCCCTGTATTTGAGGTCAAATTTCAAATTCCCTGATTTTTCCCTGCAGGGAATTTTTTTTCACCATTTTCCCTGTTTTCCCTGTCCGGTGGGGACCCTGTATAGGCTGAGCTATCCAGCCAATGTGTGTCCTCTGCTTTACGTGACAAAGAGCAGTCGATGATAGCTACAAGTGGTTGTCTTGAACCTGACGTTACGATTATATTTACTACAAATATCTAAAATAAATGGTAGCGTCACAATCACAGATTCAAGTGCTTGTGCTTAAAATTGTGTTGACCTGGGTCTGGTGACCCCTGCAGAAGCAGAAGCTGAGAAGCCTGGGTCATGACCCAGGTCAGCATGGTCAGTGACCGGTCAGTGTATGGGCTGCAGTTGTGTGGTGAGCCAAGCTCTGGCTTCTGACCTGGATGGAAGAGATAAATGTTTTGAAAATGTTGTGTAGCACAGTTGGAAGGGGCAAGGTGTCGCCTAGAAGCTCCTAGAACTTTGCTTGTTATTTACGTAAACAGTGAGTGGAATGTTAAAGTGAACTGACACTGGTTGAATTTGAAAAGGGTTTTTCAAGTTAGTATCAGGTAATTTTGTAGCCATATCACTTCCTCAGTTATATCACAAAGCACGCAGAAGTCAGTTCTTCTTAAAACTCACTTTACAAGAGCTGAGGCCATAGTTTCTTCACCTTTTCACCCAAGACTTGAAAGAAATGACAAAAGTCACCGAAACATCAGACATTTGTGAGGAGGCAAGGGCACCTGCAAGGAAAAATATTTTAATAAATGGTTTGTCACTAATTACGGAATTGGACCAAAACACTCAAGCTTGCAGATGAGACTAGGTTCGGCATATGTTAAATTAATTTTAACGAAATTTTACCAAGTAAATAAAGGCAAACCCTCTAAATATTTGTTTATAATAAAATCCGCCAGAGCGCATGCAAGAGCAGTTGGCGCCACCTTAGGTCTGGAAACACACCTGTCCAAGGGCATCATTTTGGTGGTCACTGGATCTGAACCCCAAGCCCTTTCAAGTCATCGGCCTAACCAATTTCATTATACAAATATATACTTAAGTGAAACTTAAAGTGTATACTTCAATATGTTTACCATAAAGATTATCTAAATCTACTTTATTCCAGGATCTCAGTAACTTTCTACTTTAAGCACACTCGGGGCCATGCCTCCATGCCCAGGAGTTTAAAAAGAAATTAACTTGACGTTTTAAGATGCCAGTACCATTTTGGCAATATGCAACACCAGAAAGTATATGTATAGGTTATTCACCACGGGAGGGAGAATATATATGATTTATCACCAGAGGGCTTTAGCCCGGGGTGTGATAAACACATATTCCTGATCCCATGGTGAATAACTGGCTTATACCGTGAGAAAAACACTCAAACACGAGAGGATAACTGGACAACAAAGAATATAGGAATTATTTCCCTGTAATACTGGCGTGTGATTGGCTGGCAGAGGTGTCGAATGGTATAAATATCAAAATAAGGGCCAGCCAGCCCAACCATGTCCACAAAGCTGCTAGCAGGCCTTTTCACAAGCGCAGTTTTTAAGTCCCCTAACCATGAACAGCTGATGAAGACAACTGTCAATCGAGAATAATTAAATATGACATTCAGTGGAAACTTGAGTTTTTTTTAAAGTTTATTACATAACATGCTCACACCTTCATTCCACAGACTTGCTGCCCATTCAACCCACAATAGAAAAAAAATTAAAACGCATCACTCGATATCTCGATCTATTAACAGTTTATGATAATTTGAAATTTCTTGATAACAGAATTACAAATAAATACATTACATGATCACCGAACTTATAAGTAAACATTTTGATCAATCAGGAAAGGGTCATTTATATTGATCAGTAAATCAATCTTAATGAAGGTCATAAAGTAAAATCATTAAGAGTACCTAAATGCATGATTGAACAATAAAACAATGGATGTGGATAATTATATTATTCTAATTCTATTATTATAGAGTTAACAGAAACCTACAACATACAGGATTACATGTTGAATTTAACAATCATCCATTTCTGCAACTGAGACACAATTAAGGTCTACACATTTGTTAACACTCCATAAGAGAATCAAGACACTCACCTAACCACATAATACATAATCATCAATATTATATCTATAATTATATACAGATTCTACATCAAATATCACTTCAAAATGACAAATTGAACTTCAATCCCATCAAATTGCTAATATCATACAAAATTGATGATTTTTATGCATCATGAACACTTGAAATACACATTACAGGCTTTGAACTTTCTCAATAATTTCACACAAGGTAAAATGTTAACACATGTATGATAATTTGATAAAACAAATACTCTATATAATAATTAACATACATTTATATAAAACATAACTGAAAAGAAACATGACGTAATTGATATAAATGCCTATTCTGAATCAGAAAACCTGACAGAGTTCACCCCAGTGTCTATAGCACCCCCTCTGTAACTGCCTCTCTTCTTTTTCGTTTTTTCGTGTTTGAATGATTTTCCTTGTGTAACAATTAAGTCTCTACTGGCTTTCTCACCCCACGAGCCATGGGCTCCTCTCTGAAACAATCAAGATATCAATGAGTATATCATAGACTCTTCAGAAAGTTGCAATTCGACACGACACTGATGTGCACACAGAATGTTCATTACAGTTCATAGGCCAACCTTTACTATATAATATTAAAAGACAATTTCTGTAAAATGCCTTTTATTTTAATCTTAAATCAGGCAAAACGAGATCCATAGTGTCAAAGTACCCACTGTTATCTACATATATAGTGAATTCAATACAAATGCGTAATAAGTCATCATTATAATTTTTAAAAGGCCTTAATTTTCACAATTGAAGTGATTCCTAGTAAATTGTAAATCTAAAATAAATGAATTGGCAAAGAGAATTGAAGTTCATGATAACAGGAAATAGAAAGAGAAACTCTTAACAATTCCATAAAATAACAAGTGATGGATAATTAGGTAACGATTCCATAAAATAACAAGTTACAGATAATTAATTATAATATAATTAAGGAAGTCTATTTTCTCTTTTTCACCTTTGCAGAGAAGGAGTTGTCCGCTAGTTTGTTTTTCACGGCCACTTCCTCTTCTTTTACTCTTCTGAACGGTGTGTTTGGGGTCTTTGGAGTTTTCTGGAAAAGAGAGGCACAAATATAATTCATAATTCAATAGTTTTGCTATAGTTGATTCTTGTCAAAAATATCCTGGCACAACGAAAAATAGAAGAGCCAATAACTTATCAATTCGGCGAAGTTCTGGCGAACTGCTAAGAAGATTTCAAAACGTTCTCTCTTGGAGAGTGCCATGTGTCTGGTTTAACCAGGCGATCAAATAGAAACCTAACAACAATAGATAGCACCACGACAAAATTGACTTCAGCAGCAAGCTGGGAGTAGCATGCTGATTGCTTAATTGTAATAAAACATTTTGAAATTCTTGACATGGTTTAAAATCAGTCCAGTCACCATCTGAATAAGAAGGTCATTAGGGGTATTAACAGTTATACGTAAATTCATAATCTCTTTTCCTCCATATGGTATTAAAATTAGAATTTTTTTATTAAATTATCTTTTTATAAATAGACTTACCTCTGGGACATTTTAGCTTATCAATGCGGAGCATTTGATCTGGCCCCAATAATAAAAAGAAAACCCCACAGCGCCTCACGTGTGATCACGTGACCTCTCTCGACCAATAGCGCGCTTCGGCGCGAACTCCTCTCAATGGTCATATTCAATTTTGAAAAAGCAATCCACTACCTCCTTAGCGGGGAGGCGGGTGGGAATTAAATAAATGTCCCAGAGGTAAGTCTATTTATAAAAAGATAATTTAATAAAAAAATTCTAATTTTTATTACATTGTCGACTTACCTCTGGGACATTTTAGCTTAATTCAAAAAGACAAGGAGGTGGGTCTGGAGAGAGAGGTAAAAATAAAGACGGAATCAACCTGCCTACTCAATGGGCTAGGAAGGTTATCATCGGCCGCTATGCCCTTTCCACGCTATCATTTAGAGCCGCTTCCGGGGCACAGCTACGCTGGGGGTTATACCAACCAATGATTGCGATCCCAAGGGTCCTCTCTGCAGTAGGACAACCACCTAAGTCGCATGGCCCCCCCCTTTTTCCTGCCCCCGGTACAACTGGCCGGAATCCTCCCAAGGGGACCAGAGCAGAGCACACCGGACAGCCGGAGGGGCCTCAAAGACAGCCAAGCGAAGGAATGTACACCGCCTGAAGTCTTGACAGCTTACTAGAAGGCAAGAAGTAGAATTAGTGCAGTAACTCACCCGAAGCTGAAGAGAAGAGTCAGAACTGTAACTCACTTCCATGATGGCCACCCGCCAGAGCAAGGCGGCCACCGCCACTGTCATCTCTGGTCAACGGAACCACCCCTCCGTGTCCGTGTCTGGCACACCAAACCAAGAAGGGGAGAAGACCGTCACTTCCGCCCCCTCAACGAGCAAGAAGACAAGTCTGTCCAGGGACCAGTCCATAACGTAGTAAGGAACCCCGATGTAACCCAGTGAATCATTCCAATCTATGTACAAGGTTGTGCAGGAAACCAACCGCCCCTTAACCGTAGTACCGTCCGCCAACGGTGTGCTAACCCAAGGAGTAAGGGTGTAGATACAAGCGGAACACAGGCCAAGTATTAGTTCAGATCCGACCCACCGCTGTCCCGGTGGTCATCCCTGTCCGATTCACCAGAAGTTCCGAGGTCCTCGCTGGTAACATCTCCCTTGGAGGAGTGGGCATCGCTGGTTGACCCATCACCCTCCGGGCGTTCCTCAGCCGATGACTCGTCTTCGTCCTGATGGCCATCCTTGTCTGACCTACCACTGTCACGACGAGCTTCACTGTCCGACCTCCCACTGCACTGATGGTCCTCACTGTCAGACTCACCACTGCCCGGGACATTGTCTGATTCCATGCAGTCTTCTCCCGGCTCCTCTGAGGAAAAGGACTGCTGGTTCAACTGAGCAATCGCCTTGCTGGAGTCGCGCTTTGCCCTAATGTTTGCAAAAGACTGCAACTGCCCAGCGAACAATCGTTGCTCAGAGTCTGTGGGCGGAGCAAACCGTAAAAGGTCCACGTCCTCAGGCTTCAGCAGAGCCGGCTTCAGCACCTCCTCCCTCTTGGCCTGCAGTAAGGAAAGGTCCAGCCCGGCTAACACATACCCCAAGTCCTTGAGACTTCTGGTCTGAATGTCTACAAAGTCTGCAATGGAGTTCACCGTTCCCAGACCCTGTCGTCCGAGGAGGTGATTAACGAGCTCAGTAGGGTCTTGACGGCCTCCCCAAAGAACATTGTCTGGTTCAAAATGCTTACTGCCCTGCCCGAGTCGTCCAGGAAATCATCCAAACGTGTGCGCTTAGGCTTGGAGATTCCTAGAACCGATGTCAAGTTGCCATCCACTATTGGAGCTTTGATGGGCCACATCGCAGGGGTTTCGACCAGTTTTTCATGAAGCACACAGTATTGTTTCATCTTAGGTTTGTACTTAGCCACACACTTCGTACCCAAGGCAACACCGTCAGCTGGGGGAGCGAGTTCAGTCAACCAAGAGTAGTTCTTGGATCGGGTTGCCCCCTCCCAGGCATCCCCAAATGCCTTATCAAGGTCTCGTGAGAAAGGGAACACCAACAAAGGCGGCCTGGGCTTCTGTGGCCGGAGGTACAAGTGGCTGTCATCATCCGGATCCGGCACTTGATCTATACCCAAAACCTCATGTGCCAACCGAACCTGATGGCGGTAGTTGGAATCGGCGATGCGGTCCTCAACCGTATCCCAACCTGCAAATATAGAAAAAGAAATTAATTCCGTGCACACATGTAATAGAGAGCGGAAAATTCTTGTATTATCACCCACACGAAGTGTATTCGACCGCCCTTATAAGGTTGACCGCGCCGGAAAAATAACAGTTCCAACGGTCCAACCCGAGGGACTGAGGTCTAACACAAAGAAAAGGGTTTGTTAACTAACCGTAGAGAGAAAATACCTCCAAAATAGACCTGAACTGGTCCAAACCTCATGTCTTGACAATCCAGTTTGGCGCCGGCCGCCATATTGGAAAGCGATGCCCAAACTAAATCGCCTAAGACGAAGGAAAATGTAGCCAAAATCGGTCCTAACAGGGGGAAATAAGGATGGTACGTGTAGTACGAACCACAATCCACCCCCAAAAACAGGTTAAAAGTAACCGATGGCCTGTTAAAGCTCGAAAATTAGCTAAATATCGGCCCGAAAAAATACTTGTTTTCGGCCAGACTAAATAGCAGTGTAAAGCGCCCGCTCGCTGACACGTTTGAAGTGACACAGCGAACCTAGACGCAACCAAAACGAGCACTTAACTTGTGGATTCTTCGTTGGATCTTCATTCTTCGTTGCATCTTCGTTGTAGTTGTCAAATTCTTCCATTATTCGCCAGAATCGTAAGCACGTGTTGATCGTGCTGCCCCAAAATTGAATATGACCATTGAGAGGAGTTCGCGCCGAAGCGCGCTATTGGTCGAGAGAGGTCACGTGATCACACGTGAGGCGCTGTGGGGTTTTCTTTTTATTATTGGGGCCAGATCAAATGCTCCGCATTGATAAGCTAAAATGTCCCAGAGGTAAGTCGACAATGTAATAAAAATGTGAAGTTATGGGAAATATGGCCAAGCTTCAAATGTAATAATACTAAATAAAGCTGTCCTCTTTTCTGTTTCCTTGGTTGTTCCCCCGATGAAGAAGGAAAGTTCCAGGAAGAAAATTATTAGTTATCCCAAAACACAGACTAAGAATGACAAATTGGGTCAGAGCATACCTTTCCTTTACTAGCAGAGGACGGGGCAACGCCATTTGGGGTTGATGTATTGGGTTTGCCATGCTGAAAGAAATGCACAAAAGGAAACATAAATGCATGAAGGAATACTTGTCTTGAGCCTGCACGATAGACATCACTATTTTCCTGCACCTAGAAAGCTAATGAGCAAGCCAGGGACAGATAGGCAAATGAGTATCCACCATGCCACTTACTTAATATCTTACTAGTTACAAGCACACCATAAAATTACCTTTAAGTTTCGCACGAAACATATATTGAGTAATAAATTATTGCCAACTTCTTCTGTATAAATCTTTATCTTTCAGAATATTTGATAAATATCTTCAGCAGTTGCTTCAATCTTAATTATTTTCAATCTTAATCTTATCAAAAAGTAAGTCATACAATTGAACTCACAGAGTCGTCAGAGGATCCGTCCACTCCATTTGTGAAGCCATTCACTTTCGGCGTGCCCTTTTCTGTGTACTTGATATTCACACTTTTGGACTTATCTTCGTCTGAGTCTGACGAATCGTCACTCGAGCTGTCATCCTTTTTAGCCGGTTTCTTACTGGATGCAGGCGTTGATGGCTTGCTTGCTGCTTTTTTCGGTTGTTCATCTTCTGAGGAATCAGAATCGCTCTCCGAGCTGCTCTCATCTTTTTTAGCCGCTTTGGGTGTTCCTTTTGGAGTAGATTTGCCAGTTGGAGTTGCTTTTGGGGTAGCAGCTTTAGGGGTTGATTTTGGAGTAGCTTTAGCAGGTGGTGCCTCATCTGCTGAAGAGTCAGAATCGCTGCTGTCTGAACTACTGTCCTTTTTTGCTGCTTTGGGTGTAGCAGCTTTTGGAGTACCTTTACTCGCTGGAGTTGCAGCTTTAGGTGTGGCCTTCTTGGTCACTGGCTTGGCTTTCTCATCTTCTGAGGAATCAGAGTCGCTCTCGGAACTGCTCTCATCTTTCTTAGCTTTTGGAGTGGCTGCTTTGGGAGTGCCTTTAGGGGTAGCTCCTTTAGCCGGGGCTGTCACAGGTTTGGCAGCCTTCTTTTCATCTTCAGATGAGTCAGAGTCACTGTCGTCAGAACTACTTTCCTTTGCAGCCTTAGCTGGGGTCTTTTTGGCTGGAGTTGCGGCTTTTGGAGTAGCCTTAGGCGTTGCTGCCTTTGGTGCAGCTTTCTTGGGTTTTTCGTCCTCGGATGAGTCCGAATCACTGCTGTCTGAACTGCTCTCTGCCTTCTTGGTAACTTTAGGTGTTGGTGCTTTACTGGCTGGTGTTGTAGCTTTTGGCGTGGCAGCTTTCTTGGGCTTTTCATCTTCTGAAGAATCCGAGTCGCTGCTGTCCGAACTACTTTCAGCTTTCTTGGTTACTTTAGGTGTCACTTTGGGTGTAGGTGCTTTGCTACCTGGTGTGGCTGCTTTTGGCGCAGCCTTCTTGGGTTTTTCGTCCTCCGATGAGTCTGAGTCACTGCTGTCCGAACTGCTATCTGCTTTCTTGGCTACTTTAGGTGTAGCTGCTTTACTGGCTGGGGTAGCGGCTTTAGGAGCAGGTTTCTTTGCCTTTTCCTCCTCATCTGAAGACGAGTCGCTGCTGCCTGATGAACTGCTGTCCTTTTTGGCAGCCTTGGGTGTAGCAGCCTTGGGTGTGGCGGCCTTGGGGGTGGCAGCTTTGGGTGCAGCTTTTTTGGGCTTCTCGTCCTCGGAAGAATCAGAGTCACTGCTATCGGAACTGCTATCTTTCTTAGTGGCAGCTTTCGGTGTTGCTTTCGGAGTAGCCGCTTTGCTAGCTGGGGTCGCAGCTTTTGGGGTAACTGCAGTTTTCTTAGGCTTCTCATCCTCCGACGAATCAGAGCTATCTGAACTACTATCTTTCTTTGCTGGTTTCTTAGCAGGTGTTCCGGCTTTTGGGGTCACTGGTTTAGCTGGCGCTTTAGCCGTTTCTTCTTCTTCTGAACTACTGTCGGATGAGCTGCTGTCTTTTTTTGCAGCTTTAGGTGTTGCTTTAGGCGTTGCCTTAGCAGGTGTTTTGGCAGCCGGCGCTTTGGCTGGAGTGGCTTTCTTTGCAACTGGCTTGGCTTCCTCCTCTGAACTAGATGAGTCGGAACTCGAGCTGCTTTCTGCTTTCTTGGCCGGTGTGGCTTTCTTCTGGACTGCAGCCGCCGCTTTGGGAGATGCTTTCTTGGCAGCTGGTTTTTCATCTTCCGATTCCGAGTCGGAACTGCTGGATGAAGACTTTGATGCCTTCTTTGTGCGCACTGGTGTCTTGACAGCGGCCTTCTTGTTTGCAGGGGCGTCATCCTCATCGTCTGAACTGTCACTGCTGTCGCTGGAATCCTTCTTAGCAGCCTTTTTCACAGCTGAAAAGACCCAAAACTCAATTCAATCACAATAAAACAGTAGTCTGGGAAAACTTTAAAAATAGTTTTGCTGGAACTTCCCGCCAAAAATTGATACCCCCCCCCTTGAGTTTCATGCGGATTTTTAGTACCCCACCCTCAGGTTTCATGCATTTTTTTAGTACCCCCCACGCCCCTTCGACATACAAAGTAAAACACACATATATACTGTTATACACAGCCACGCGTACAGATTCGCGTTATTTCGCGGACTTTAGGGTGTAAAAAAGTCCAAATAAAATGAGTTTATGCGTATTTTTAAACAATTTTTCTTTGCTAAAATTTCTTACCCCCCCCTTGGAAGTGGTGTCAAAAATTAATACCCCCCCCCCTTGAAACACGTGTGAAAAGTTAGTACCCCCTCGGCCAAAACTCCCACCCCCCCCCAGTCATAAATTCTGAACAGTCCCCTATTGATTGCCATTGACTATTGCTATTCATTGACTATTGATTGCCATTGTCTTCGATTGCCATTGTCATTGATAGGCCTGATTGATTGTCATGATAATCAATCACCAGGCCACTTCAGTTTCATCAGCATAGAGCTCTAGTGTGAATGTATTGAACTACAGCACTTGCCTACCGGTGCTGCCACCTCACGGGAATATACGCTATGTGATAGTGACGTCACGAAAGGAAATTGGCCGATCGTCCAGTTTTGAGAAAGGACGGACGAGGAAGGTTGTGCGTCATGGGGATTGACATAAAATGGGTTGAATCAGAAGAAATGGGCACTCGGTATGACCGGAATACAACCGTATCTTGTGGTTAGGGGTTAATAAAGGCTCGGGAGAAGTTTGGTAGGTGTACTCGGCAGATTAACAGAGAAATCATCGGCGATAGGAAAAACTGCCTGCCGGCATGGAAACACACGATTGTAAGAAGCAGAAGCTAGTAATAGCTTCGGCTTAAAAAGGGCCCTAAGTATAGGACATCTGAGTAATAGTTAGCCTCAAAGCACTCTCCTTTAATATTTCTAATGAGGCTAATTAAATCTTATGTCATTCAACTACGGATTTTGAAACAATCAGTGACACTATGGTTAGCACGTCCACCCTTAGCAAATTAAGACACAGTATCAAATCTTACCCCACCATGTCGATAAGGTGCAACTATCATTCACTAAACAAAGAGTGCCAACGAGCACGTTTTCAGGAATAAGTAATATTATACTTTAAATTTTGCAGTACAGGTAAAAGGTTAAATGATTCTAATGTGAGAATGTCATGACTTCACTCACCAGGAGAAACGGGCTTCTTGGCGGCCGGGGCTTTTGTCTTCTTCTCATCCTCGGAACTTGAGTCATCAGAGCTGCTTGAATCTCTTGCTCTTTTTGCGGCCGCCTTGGGGGTGGCCGCCTTGGGGGTAGCTGACTTAGGAGTAGCAGCCTTCGGGGTGACCTTCTTATTATTGTTGGTCTCTACCTCACTGTCACTGTTAATATAATAATCAAAGATGATGCATTAATTCATTTGCATGCCTTTTAAAATCACATCACGCTACAAGGCACAAGAAATGGTGATAGAGCATCTGACATTTAAGTTATTATTTTCTGTGACTTAGGCATTGCCTAAAAGTCCATAGAGAATCATGTTATGAATTACCAGTATCTTGTATGTCATCTGAGTAAAATATCATTGCTAATTGGCTACTGCAGTCTACTACAATGTTGCAGTTGATTACTCAACACTCACCTAGACGACTCTGAAGAACTGCTTTCAGATTTTTTCGGACGCTTGTTGGGTGTACTGCTGTCATCCAGTTTCCTCTTTCCAGGAGAGCTGTGTATAGAAACAAAAGATGAACATATTGGATTTAACAGACACTTAATTGTTTAAAGGGTTGGCAATAAATGCTGCCGTAGACTGTTTTTGACATGGCATCTGCCATGTCAAAAGGCAGTTTACAACAGAAAAGTGCCTAAAAGTAGTTTTCGGCAAGGCGGTTTTTACCGGTAAAAACCAGTGGCGGATGCAGGGGGGGGCCTAGGGCCCACCCTAGACCATCGAGATTAATAGTAGCGTTTTGAAGGAAAATTGATATAACACGGGCCTGCGAATGCCGAAACATGTCCGCGCCCCCCCTAGACTATCGTGTCTGGGTCCGCCACAGAAAACCGCCCAGTAAAAACCACCTTGCTGTCAACTTGCGAACCCTGCTTGTTTATCGATACGCCTAGTCTCCTAGCGTTACTCTTTTGATACCCCCCTTTCATCCGTTCAATTCTTCATGATATATTGTCATTTGGCCAAAAATTCAACTGCCAAGAATGAAATGTTGCAAGTACTGCAGCGCTCCACTCAGAAACTCCGGGATCAGCAACTGATCTAGCTGGATCCGCAAATGATCTAGCCACTACTAACTAGGTATGGACGGGGCAGAAAAGGGGAGAATCATTTCTGTAACTTAGATCACACAAAAAGAAAATTCACGGACCTCTTCCATTGCGAATAGATCTCTTCCAACTTTGGAGAACCTGGCGGAGGAGCAGTTTTCTGAAAAACATGAAACAGACTGAGAAATGAACAGGAGCTATCAAAATGAAAGTGCTCAAGTCAACGATCTTTATTTTACAAGGATTGCACAATCAGCATACATTGCTGTTTTACATTGCGGCCCTTAAATATATATATTAATGTAAGTAGTAAATGTAAAAATACCGTGCAAGCACGTAAACTCCGCTGGTTAGCAGGTTAGGCCTTATGTATATATGCAAGCAGGACAATCGGCAAAGAAGAAAAAGAAGAAGGCAGTGTCAAGTAGTTACAGGTGCATGATGAAACCCAGTAGACTGACATCAAATGAGATATCTCTTCTGCCAAGCCATCATACCATGTTATTCAATTCTGATGATTTTGCAATGGAAGGATTCATGACCCCTGTCACATGGGTCCAGGGCAATTCCAGGTTATCCAGAAATTCTCTATTTAAAAACGAAATCTAAGCACCCCCCCCCCCACCCCCCCTGAGAAGAAATGGTGGCCCGAGAATGTGGTTGACAAGGTCGTTTCAGTTCAGTAAACAGTGAAATACACATATTATCACTCACGGACTTTAAACTAGATGAAGCATATGATAAGGGACTGTTTGGTGCATGGAATGCTGTCCCACAGGGACGAAATGTCGGCCAAATATGTGAAGTGAAATGTACAGACTCCTATCTAACCATGATTCCTATCTACCCGACTCCTATCCCCTGACTCGCCTCTAACTCCTATCCAACCCGACACCTAACCATCCCCGACTCCTATCCACCCCCGACTCCTAACCATCCCTGACTCCTATCCACCCCCAACTCCTATCCACCCCCGACTCCTATCCACCCCCGACTCCTATCCACCCCCCGACTCCTATTCATTCCCGACTAATATCCGCCCCAGACTCCTATCCACTCCCGACTCCTATTCACTCCCGACTAATATCCGCCCCAGACTCCTATCCACTCCCGACTCCTATCCACTCCCGACTCCTATCCACTCCCCACTCCTATCCACTCATGACTCCTATCCACCCCGAGTCCTATCCATCCCCGACTCCTATCCAACCCCGACTCCTATCCAACCCCGACTCCTATCCAACCCCGACTCCTATCCACTCCCGACTCCTATTCACTCCCGACTCCTATCCACTCCCGACTCCTATCCACTCCCGACTCCTATCCGCCCCGACTCCTATCCACCCCCGACTCCTATCCGCTCCCGACTCCTATCCGCCCCAGACTCTTATCCACCCCGACTCGTATCCACCACCGACTCGTATCCACCACCGACTCGTATCCACCCCCAACTCGTATCCACCCCCACTCGTATCCAACCCCGACTCCTATCCATCCCCGACTCCTATCCATCCCCGACTCCTGTCCAACCCCGACTCCTACATGCCCCCGACTCCTATTCACTCCCGACTAATATCCGCCCCAGACTCCTATCCACTCCCGAATCCTATTCACTCCAGACTAATATCCGCCCCAGACTCCTATCCGCCCCCGACTCCTATCCAACCCGACTCCTATCCACCCCCGACTCCTATCCACTCCGGACTCCTATCCACCCCGACTCCTATCCACTCCCGACTCCTATCCACCCCCGACTCCTATTCACTCCCCCCTAATATCCGCCCCCGACTCCTATCCACCCCAGACTCCTATCCACCCCAGACCCGCCCCGACTCCTACCCGCCCCCGACTCCTACCCGCCCCGACTCCTATCCACCCCGACTCATATCCACCCCGACTCATATCCACCCCGACTCATATCCACCCCGACTCATATCCACCCCGACTCCTATCCACCCCGACTCCTATTCACTCCCGACTCCTATCCGCCCCAGACTCCTATCCACTCCCAACTCCCATCCGCCCCAGACTCCTATCCGCCCCGACTCCTATCCACCCCAGACTCCTATCCACCCCCGACTCCTATCCACTCCCGACTCCTATCCACTCCCGACTCCTATGCACTCCCAACTCCTATCCACCCCCGACTCCTATCCACCCCAGACTCCTATCCACCCCGACTCCCATCCACTCCCGACTCCTATCCACTCCCGACTCCTATGCACTCCCGACTCCTATCCACCCCGACTCCTATCCACCCCGAATCCTATCCACCCCGACTCCTACCCATCCCCGACTCCTACCCATCCCGACTCCTATCCACTCCCGACTCCTCCTGACTCATATCCACTCCCGACTCCTATCCACTCCAGACTCCTATCCGCCCAAGACTCCTATCTCCGACTCCTATCCACTCCCGACTCCTATCCACCCCAGACTCCTATCCGCCCTAGACTCCTATCCGCCCCAGACTCCTATCCGCCCCAGACTCCTATCCGCTCCCAACTCCTATCCGCTCCCAACTCCTAACCACTCCCGACTCCTATCTACCCCAGACTCCTATCCGCCCTAGACTCCTATCCGCCCCAGACTCCTATCCGCCCATCCCCCGACTTCCATCCGCCCGACTTCCATCCCCCGACTCCTATCCCCGACTCCTATCCACCCGACTCCTATCCAC
Source organism: Platynereis dumerilii (assembly GCA_026936325.1). NCBI lineage: Eukaryota > Metazoa > Annelida > Polychaeta > Phyllodocida > Nereididae > Platynereis > Platynereis dumerilii. Next base: position 182,407,827 of record JAPTHN010000001.1, on the reverse strand, counting down.
CCCCCTATCCACCCCCGACTCCTATCCACCCCGACTCCCATCCACTCCCGACTCCTATCCACTCCCGACTCCTATGCACTCCCGACTCCTATCCACCCCGACTCCTATCCACCCCGAATCCTATCCACCCCGACTCCTACCCATCCCCGACTCCTACCCACCCCGACTCCTATCCACTCCCGACTCCTCCTGACTCATATCCACTCCCGACTCCTATCCACTCCAGACTCCTATCCGCCCAAGACTCCTATCTCCGACTCATATCCACCCCGACTCCTATCCACCCCGACTCCTATTCACTCCCGACTCCTATCCGCCCCAGACTCCTATCCGCCCCAGACTCCTATCCGCCCCAGACTCCTATCCGCTCCCAACTCCTATCCGCTCCCAACTCCTAACCACTCCCGACTCCTATCTACCCCAGACTCCTATCCGCCCTAGACTCCTATCCGCCCCAGACTCCTATCCGCCCATCCCCCGACTTCCATCCGCCCGACTTCCATCCCCCGACTCCTATCCCCGACTCCTATCCACCCGACTCCTATCCACCCCCCTATCCACCCCCGACTCCTATCCACCCCCGACTCCTATCCACCCCCCACTCCTATCCACCCCGACTCCTTTCCACCAACTCCCATCCACCAACTCCCATCCACCAACTTTCATCCACCCAACTTCTATCCCAACATCTATCCAACCACTTCTATCCAACCAGTGTAGTTGCTGTCCACCCCGACTCCTATCCACCCCTGACTCCTATCCCCCCGACTCCTATCCACCAACTCCCACCCTACTTCTATCCACCCAACTTCTATCAACCCACTTCTATCCAACCAGTGGTCATTGCTGTAGTTTACATACAATCCACCAGGTGGCTAGCCATGCTGTGGCTGCTCTTGGGGTCAAGCCAATATTTCGCAATGTTTACCGAGAACTCGGCAGTTTGCAAGCGGTGGGCTTGCTGTGTGGACATAGAGAAGTGAATTTGTGGATTAAAAGCAAAATAACAGGGAAAATACTTTGCTAACGTATGCAAGTAGGTACAGGAACCTAAGTTAGGCTACATTTATGAAACTTACATGACATTTGGTGAAGTAAGCAATGCCACTTTGACAGAAATGGCTGGACAAAATCTATGATCTACAACGTGACAGCCTCACCACAGAGTCGGTCCTATATGTACATATAGGCCGACAATCTCCTGCTTTTTCAGGAATGAAAACCCTGACTTCCATAAAAAACTACTTGGATGTTTCAGTCAGGTACCATAGTATCATATGCAGCCATAATTCCACATGCATATCTTCTTTATTTAATGAATTTGACCAGAGAAATGTCAGCAAAGTGGAAAAAAGTTTCAGGTCGGCCATTTTTACTGCCGAAACCAATCACTAGGGGCGCTGATCGCGGGACAGTCAGCCCCCTCTAGCGGATTATATTTCCATCCGGGCTATTCTGAATCAGATCAAAACATGTCAATAAGGAGAAGGCAGGCAAATTTTCACATCTCACGGAAAGCATCGTTTAGTACGGATTAAATAAAGGAAAATGCTTTGAAAGAGCACATGCAGGTGGTTCTAAGGAAATAAATGGTTAGGCGAAGTTTGGGTGTTACAAGTTCAACAGAAATGATGTAATGTATGTTGAAAGGATAGTCCTCAGCCAGCATAGGCCTAGATTTTCACTCGATTTGCACTGCAGTACTCCGTAGGGCTAATAGCCCAGCGGAGTAAAAAAGTAAAACTGGTATATATGTAAATGCCAAAGCATGAAGACGGCACCGCCTGGACACAAGAGATACATTTTAAAGACGTAATCAACTAAATTATTTCTCAAAATTCATTTTGTATTCAGGTTTGTACAATAAAGTTTTGAGAAAAAAATTCTGACAAACAGAAATAGGGCAGAATGGTAATATTAAAACCCTTACTGGACTGATCAGTCCCAAAAAAACAATTTTGTGCTTGTGGCGTCATCAGGGACCACAGCAGATTTTAGGGACATAAATGGCCCTACAGGCAGCAAGCTGGGGATGCACATAAATGTCCCTTTAGTCCGGTAAGGGTTAAAAAGAAAATATCGAAAAAAGACTTGAGGGAAAAAAAACAGAAATTATGATTTTATGGAAAAAAGCTGAGAAAAGAAGTTTGGAAAAAAAGTAGGAATTATTTAGTTTTTGGTAAGTAATTTTCTGGCGTTGGAACATTTTTTTTTTTCAGAATTTTTCAAACATTTTTGTTTGGGAATTTTTTTTTTCTCAAACTTTTTTTTCTTCAACCATTTCAATTTTTTTTCCGAACTTTTTTTTTTTTTGGGGGGGAAATTTTTTTTTTTTTGGGAAATGTTTTTTTCGTGTAAATTCTTTTTTTTAGATTTTTTTTTTTTTTTGGAAATTTTTTTTTTTTTTGGATGGTAAGTGCTGTGTCACAGAAATGATATGCAGGGCTCTCCCGGACTAACTTAATCTCTGAAATTGCAAAAGAGCAGTTCAGTGTTCAGCGGCAAATTGAATTCCTACTTTTTTGAAACTGACTATTGGACAGCACTGCGTCCGCCCGGCGGCTGGTGCCGTTATAAATCAATAAATAGTGAAAACGTATAAAAACAAATTAACAAATAAATTTTGGACACATGAATTATAGGCCAATAAACTTTTATTTATAAACGATTGACTTCTTGGGCGTTTTGATACCAGCAATAAAATGCAACAATCAGCTATCAAACTCGCACTCGCTCGGATTCCCAGAGGGAAACCGTCACTTGTATATGCTGTAAATTCTGGGATTGCCCCCCTATCCGTTGCAACAGCCGCCATTAGCCATGTATATAAATAATGTCAAGCACCCTGCTGCAGCGCTTCTGACCGTCTCCGCAATGACACAGCCTTTAAAACTCCCGCTGGACCGTCTGCCCGAGGCCAGTAAAAAAGGGGTCGGGCCTGTAAACTGAAGATTTCACTGGTCCGTGTGCCTAGTGAACCTTGGACCACTCTCTGGACTTCCAAACTGTCAAGATGTAGCCAAATTCGCGGCAATTCAGAATCGTAATTAGCGGCAATTTGCCCTGAATGCACCCCACCCAGTCCTCCCAGTGACACCAATTAAGCATTGTGCACAATCTACAGTACTAAGGCGTAATTGGCAGATTGGCTATGAGCATTCAAGCAGCATAATATTTGAAGATGTGAAGTTAATTGCACTTCATGAAAACTTTTCAGGTATAACTGGTATATGACGGCTCACTACCAGTATGACACTTCAATAGCAATCATGTCTGCAATCAGTGAGGGCATTGATCTCTGGATCTAGGATTTAATTGGGTGACACTATGCCAATAGTTTCAGAGAAACTTTCAGAGATGTCCATTGCATAATTATTTTGTCTCAAGCTGTGTAAAAGTAATTTAACAAAAATAAAGCTTTGTTATTTGACAGTGATTAAAAAAACATGCTGATTCAATTTCTAATTGAATTGGAAGTTTATTTTGCATCAAAAATTACTTTTAATGTTAAAAGTAAGTGCAAAACTAAAAGTACAAATCTTCCAAATCTTCCAAAAAAATACATATAGATTCTAAACTTAAGCCAGTTCTTCACTTTGTGCATGTCCCATATTTGCCAAACTTATGTAATTAAAGGAGCACTTGTGGATTACCATACAAAAACTGGTGTTTTCAATGACTTTTCATCAAAAAGGTTGCAAAATAACTTATTTCACCCAAAATAGGCGGGCCTGTAAAGTTTCTGGCGGTCCGGTAAACCTCAGTTTTTACCGGCCCGCATGCCTAGTGAAAGGCCAGAGCGAGTTTTAAAGGCTGATGACAGTGGTAGCTCTGATTTCTCCCTGCAACTTCAGCTCCTGACTGTAATGAGCAGAATAGACAGTTGTTCCTAACAACTTTAGGAATCATCAGCAGACTCGGAACTATTTTATGCGAAGTTGAACAATGTTTTGGTGAACCCCAGGGCTGGTATTATAACATAGTATAGTATAGAAATTTTATTTAACGTCGTAATTTAGTCAGCTATGTGTACGTACTATTACAAATATTACTGCCCCATCTTAAAGTTGCCCTGAATGATAAAACTGTTAGCTAAATATTGGTGGTTTCCTGTACTGTGTAGTATAAACGTGTGATAAAAAATAATTTTGACTAATTTGTTGAAGGCTTTCTTTGATTAGATAAATTGTTTAGTTATTTTGTGAACTTTTTCAAGATAGTTCCTCCAACCTCCAGCACATCCTTTGTTGATGACGTCACAATGACCATTGTTAAACTTACCTTGCTACAAGTTATCTAATTGTAACAGTACTGATGACGTCACAAATGTGAATGCACCTAGGACAGGCTTCAAGATCTTAGTCAGGAGTTACTGCCACAAGTGTGAAAAAATTCTTGATGCCACAAAAACTTATCATAGATTCTAGAATATATTCTATCTTGTGTAAAAAATTGTGTTCTTTCTGATGGTGACCTTTTTAAGTGTCTTTATAATGATCTCAAGTTGCTATCTTACCGTTTAAGTGAAAAAACGTGCGAAAAATGCTAATTTTTGGTGACACATTTTTCAGACATCAAAGTTTGACTGTCTCTCTCTTGATAGATATCAAAGTTTCATGATTATTGAAGGTACCATAACGTTCCCTATTGTCCAAAGTTTAAAATGGCATCCAGTTTCAGTAATTTGCACCAATATATGTGGGTCTGTGAACAGAATATTGAAACAAAGTCAAGTGACAAAAGTAAACACAATTTATTAAAATGGGGTGAAGCTCCTATTTGATTATTATTTTTTCAACGTCAGTGAGATATTTATGGACATGAATTATATATCAATGTGTTCAAAAGGACCAGATGAGGGCAACAGACTACATAAAAATGTCCTTGCTTTGCGTATTTAGGATCATACATACAAAACATGAAGCCGCTGCTTTTCACTTCTGAATGTGTGAAAAAAATATGTCATTTTTCTAAATAACTTGCATTTCGTCAATTTTTGTCATACAGGTCTAAAAGTCAAACTCATTGTGCGCAGATAGTTACATTAAAACGAGTTTGTGTTAATTTTTCGATATCTGCCTCCATAAAAAAATGCAAGTTATTTAGAATTTTATTTCTGAAAACGGCAATTCCTTGGTTTGGGTTAAACTTATCGGAAATATAGGTTGTTGGTACTCAAAATGAAGCTTATTTTCTGCTGAGATTGATGGTGTAAAAATTATTCCTGTTAAATGAATACTAAGCGAAATATAAGAAACCGCGACTTAGCACCACAAAATGTTTGTCATTTCAACAAAAAATTCATACTCATGTAGTCATCGTATTTTTTGATGGATCATCATAGAATTCAAGTATATTTACTAGTGGGTATTAGAGCAGCTTTATTACTGAAGCCACAGACATACAGAAACATTTATAATATCTTGGGGGTATCTATTGCGCCCCACTGAGGGGGCTTTACAAATAGGGGTGTAACTTCCAAAATAAAAGAGTGGGTGCATTTTTTTATTCAAAATTGAATTCCTGAGAAAATTTTACTTAAGATAGGCTGAAATTGGAATAAATTTTGTGTAAGCTGGAAAGTGGTGAGTTTGGCAGTAATTCCTGACCAAGATCTTGAAGCCTGTCCTAGGCCTGGGTATTATTTCCGTGCGTACCCGAAATAATTTCCAGGGTCATTGAGGGCATTTGAGGAGTCAGAACAGGCAGAAAGAATTATCTCAGAGCAAAGAAAATTTACACACTAAGCAATATCACCAATATGCTTAGGATAATGTGAAAAACAGGAATACTTTCGGTCAAAACCTGACCTATCATTCGGGGTAACTTTAAAGTAAAGCGTCAAATGCGAGTGCCAGTTCTAGCGAACTGACTCTCCGCTAGGGCGAGTATCGAGTATGCTATCTACCCCAGTTAGAGACTGAACTTGAAATTGCCCAAATAAATGTGAATGATGTCCTGCGAAAAGATTCACTAAAATTCTTCCTGCCGCTCTTTATTTGTGGAAGGATGGATGAATGGATGGATGATAGGGGCTTGTATTTATGCACTTGCTAGGCTAAGTAGGAAATCTTTCGTTTTGAGTACATCCTGCTCAGTGAGCGAGTGAGTTTGTGTTGTACGCCTAGGGTTGTACGCCCCATCAGCACAGGTGTGGCCTAGGAGGTGTGGGCTATTTAGAGGCAAGTACGTCCTCCTCAGAGACGTCGGAGCTGGCAGGGCACGTTTCCCCCTGCCCCACTTTTGGGCCAGAAATACATAAAAGCCCCTTTTTCTCCTTGAAATATCTGTAGACCAGCTGCTCTGGTGCCCCCCCCCCCCCCGGGGGGGGGGGAGGCACAGAACAAGAGGACGAAACGCGGTCATACACCAGTCAACCGTAGATGGGTGAAAACAAGCGCACCACCCGATACAACCAATCCACACCATTGCATTATCAGATAATTACGCAATACATGACACACTACTCACTAGACCTAGTCACTACCAATTCATCTTGGCTACAACAAGTTATCAGCTGTGTCTAGGACTTGCAAGTTCTTATCAGGCTAACCTAACCAAACTAGAACTGATAGAACAACATAGTGTGCTTTTCTGACTACATGTGACAAGGCCCATGAAAAAACATGTGTTCTGGTAAGCTAGCCTCTGCTTTGTCTTCAACCATTCACTCCCATTGACCTTGATAATGTAGGCTATCTCTCATTTCATAATGTCGAAGGAAGGGGGGTGTCAATTTACATCAAAAACACTCTTACCACTGAGTCTATTGACATTGAGGTTGGGTTTTGCACCTCTGTATGGAATACTATCTCCTTGAATAGCACAACTACCTTGATAGGTTGTATATACCGTAGCCCGAACAGCTCGGTGGTCAATAATGAAAATCTAAATCATTTGCTTAATTCCGCCTCCAAAATTAATGCAAATATTGTATTGATCGTAGGCGATTTTAACTTTAAGGAAATCGATTGGAACACCAATACAGTAATGTGTGGCGCTGACCACCCGGCCTTCAAAATCCATGATACAATTAATGATCTCTTCCTCACCCAATTGGTGTTGGAACCCACTAGGTACAGGTATGGTGAATCACAAAATACGCTAGACTGGGTACTTACAAATCATCCTGGTAAGGTCGAGAATTTGATATACGGGCCCCCACTAGGGGAAAAAGGGGACCATTGTACTCTTTCCTTTGACTTACATGTTACCTATGCTAGAAATGATAGTGGCGGATTCTTCCAATTTAATAAAACCAACTTTGGGGAATTTAGGGACCTTTTGGGTAAAGTGGATTGGCCTGAAATCCTAGCCAGAAAAAACATAGAGCAAGCATGGTCCTTCTTTCAAGACACTATGCATGAAGCTATATGTCGTTTTATCCCCAGGTCTAAGCCTAAACTACACAAATCGCCGCCTTGGTGCAGTAAGTCCACTAGGTTATTAATTAAGGAAAAAAACAGAGCATGGTCGACCTACAAGAAAAACAAAAACGAAACTAACTGGGGGGCCTTCACATCCGCTAGGAACAAATGTAACCGCGGGATCAACTTGCACAAAAAAGAATTTGAACAACAGCTAGCCGCTAACATTAAATCAAATCCCAAAATTTTTTGGAACTATGTAAAGTTTTCTACAGGGGGCCAGAAAGACATCCCCTCCTTGAGGAATAATAACGGGGAAACCCTGACAAATGATGCTGACAAAGCTAGAGAATTTAATAGGTACTTCTGTGAGGTCTATACAAACGAAGACCTGATTGATATCCCTGAGCCCACCACTGTACCCTCCACCAATCCCCTCTTTGTGTGTAGCCTTACTCAGGAGAAGGTAGCTAAGCAACTACAGAAATTAAATGTGTCCAAGGCTGCGGGTCCAGATCTAATCCACCCCAAAATTCTACATGAACTACGGGATATACTAGAACTACCTCTGTTCCTTATATTTAAGAAAAGCCTCGATGCAGGGAGACTACCCACACAGTGGAAGGAGGCCTACATTCGGCCAATATACAAGAAAGGCAGTAAACATTTAGCGTCCAACTATAGACCGGTCAGCCTTACTTCCGTATGCTGTAAGATACTAGAGCGTATAATTAGGCAAGATGTAATGCATTACATAGAGGGTAATAAGTTAATCTCAAACGACCAGCACGGCTTTAGAAGCGGTAGGTCATGTTGCACGCAGTTACTAGAACTTATGGAGATTTGGACAAACCTGTTAGATAAAGGCGAAGCATGGGATTGTATATACTTAGATTTTGCAAAGGCCTTCGACAAAGTGCCTCATCATAGACTAGCTCTTAAACTGCATGCCATAGGGATTAGGGGTGGTCTACTAGATTGGTTGAAAGATTTCCTAGCCAATAGGCACCAGACTGTTGTTATTAAGGATAGTAAATCTGAGGCCAGAGACGTAACTTCAGGTATCCCACAGGGGAGTGTACTCGGTCCAATTATGTTCATTATTTACATAAATGACCTACCTGATGTAGTCAACTCTTATGTTAAAATTTTTGCCGATGATACCAAGCTATTCAGAACAGTGACTGACCTCGGTTCTCATCATCACCTACAAGCAGACCTCGAAGCCTTAAACTCTTGGTCTACTAAGTGGCAACTTAAATTTAATGAGAGTAAATGTAAAGTTGTCCATTATGGTCCTAATAACCCTGGACATACTTATAGCCTTAATGGTATTGATCTGGAGCCCAGTATCGCCGAAAAGGACCTGGGGGTGACCTTTGACAATAAACTTAAATTTACCCCGCACATTGGGAACATCACAGCTAAAGCCAACAGCAGACTAGCAATAATAAAACGCACGATGCATGAGTTAACCAAAGAGATCTTTCTCCCCCTGTATAAATCCCTGGTGAGACCACTCCTTGAATACTGCTCCCCTATCTGGAATCCCCTACTTAAGAAGGATAAGAACGAGATAGAAAAAGTACAGAGAAGAGCAACTAAGCTAATCAGAAACATCTCCCACCTTGAGTATAGCGAACGTTTATACCAGCTTAAACTGGACTCTCTAAACTTTAGAAGAAGGAGGGCTGACCTTATCCAGGTTTTCCGCATTATTAATGGCTTTGACCAAATCGACCCGGGGTCTTTCTTTACGTTCCAAGAAAACTCTGTAACAAGGGGTCACTCCCAGAAGATATTCAAGCCTAACATCAACAATTCAATTAGGAGAAATTACTTTACGCAGAGAGTCATAAACGACTGGAACTCCCTAAGTCCGGACTTAATTAACTGTAAGACAATTAACTCCTTCAAATCGGGCCTTAAAAAATTTTGGTCCCAACACCCCGAAAGATATGACATGCCATAGCCCCAGCATGACAATTTATCTCTGTACTTCCTTTCAGATCCAGTCTCCTAACTGAACCTTGCAAGATGAATGTACTTATAGGAGACAGTAGAGTATTGAATGTTAAACGTTCCAGGGCCAAGAGTAAATGCAAAAAGGTGGAGGACTTTTGGGGAAGAGCAGGGGGAGGTTTTAACACCTGTCGGTCTCTCGTTGAGGACCACATCATTTATCATCACCCACCCCTCACCAATGAGCGTACCCACTATTATATTTTCACTGGAATATGTGACATCACTAAGAAATTGAGTGGTAGAAATTACCAAGAAGTGATCTATGTGAACGATGGCAGTCTTATGGATAACATTAAGAACAAAATTACGACCCTCGAGAAATTTATTTTTGATCAGGGTGCCGTCCCTATCTTCTGCACAATTCCAAGTATGCAGATCCAAGTGTGGAATGAACACAGACTTGCCAGTAACAAAACTTCGAGTTTAGTATACCAAGAATCGTACTATCAAATGCAGATAGATCTAGAACTGACCATCGATCACATAAATGACTTCCTAACCAAGTGCAATTTGAATAATGGAGTCGCCACACCTTTGACTCACACTGCCCTTTTCCGCCAAAAACACGGGAAAAGATTTATTTTGCACAAGTGTCTCCACGATGGGTGTCACCCAGATGATTATACTATAGGAAAAATCATTACCTCGCTCAACAGGGCCATACTTCAGAATAATCATCTTCATTAATAACCACCCCCAACCATCTATCATCAATCATCACCACAGTTGTTCCTTGTTTTTGTTGTTGTTTTTATATAAAATCAATTCATATATGACTTTCCACCTAAGAAATAACCTTATCCTACGGGGGCATAGTTGTTCAACTTTGAACCTTTGACCCCGAGTATTAAAAAGCCTGTATTCGGGCCAACTGAGAAACTAGCAACATGTGAGCCGTTCCCCTCTGCCCTAATACTAGGTGTCGTTCAACCTTGAACCAGTTTTGTTGGGGCACTAACAGAGGAGGTAAAGGTCCACTGAGCTTGGCATTTATCCGCATCTATCCACATTTGCTTTTGAAACCTATCAGTCACCTACAGCGGGAGTCATATCATGAAAAAAACGAAATCTCAACCAAAAAATATAATAAAATACAAACTAACAGTGAAAAAAAAAAAAAAAAAAAAAAAAACATGTATATATTTTTATCATAAATAAATAAATAAAAATTATAACTATTTTTCTTAATTATAAAATAAAAATAAATAAGGCATATTCATATTTATCTTGTTGACGCACGGTGTTGGTTTACAATTTTTGTTCAGGAAGGTTGGAGTGAAGGTTTTTAACTTGATGTTATTGTAATCTGGCCACTGGTAACATTATACACCGTCGACCTGATTGTCTACGCATGGAAGCGCAGCTTCAAGACCCGAAGACCAGAAGCGACAACAAGGGGGGCCAATAACCGAAGAGGTTACGGCCCAATCCAGCTACAAAGCTACAAAGTTTGTATTATGCGAATGTGAACACGTGGTTTTCAATCCCACATGCGTATCTCCGATGTCTCACCAAATCTGTGGCCCTCTTCAAAGCTTCGGCGACACTGTGGTAGCCATTCTTCAGAAAAGCGTACACCAAAGGCAGAATTTCCTTTGAGTCTCCTCCTGACACTGAAGCCATTTTCGATAATAGTTGAAAAACAGCGGAGCTCCTTCAATCAGCAAACTTTAAAGATGGCGTTAGTTCCGCTTTCGCCGCAAGAGGGCAGATACAACTTCCGTTACCGTGACCGACTGAATCGATTCTCGGCGTGGCTTCATTTTTATCAGGTAAACGCCAAAATAATTACAATTTAAGAGAAATTGGTCAACAGGTAATTGCAATACTGTGTAGTCGTCCATGAGAAGTGCTCAGTTAGATCTAGAACGATGTTTGCCGTGGATTGATCGTCAGAAAGGATGGTGTTGTGGTGACCCTATTATCGCTCATTTAAATGTCCAACCCAGGACACACCCTCTTTATATGATTTTGATTATCTTTTTGATTTAGTGGAGCTTTATTTTGAAAAAAGAACACTTTTTAAAATGCCGAAAAAAAGGTGCCAGGGATCCTTCATGTAGCTGGTACCGATATCGATACTGGTACTGTAGTAGTGATACCGGTATCGGTGGTACCACAACTGACATTACTGTACCAGGTACATCGCCGTCATTGGCTCCCACAAAACTGACAAATTGGTATCAGCCTAATATTTGATAGTCAAATATATGGCCATGTCTTTGAAGGAGGCTGGCACGGCCAATAGCCAAACATCGTCTATTGTATTAAAGTCTAGTGCTATTCGCCTTGCCCAGCTCTGTCAATAGGAACTTGGTTGCTACTGAACAAGCCCAGATCGGTCAATATTATGTGCCTATTTAACAAGCCGGATCGTTAATTAGCAACATGATTGCTATTTAACACGTCCAGGCCTTTAATAGTTGCACTTAAATCTTGGTAAAAAGTGTCCAAAATCATGCTTGTAATCATCCATTCCTCCGACTGACGATATTATGTGAAAGAACAATGGGATTCACCGAGAGACAGGCTTAAATTTCCTGTCTATTCTGCTAGTGAATGCCACCAACAAGTAGTGTCTGCGAGACCGGCACAGTGTAGATGGGAAATGTCGGTGTTGCAAAACACATGACTGGTTTCGTGAATGCGTTCCAGTTCCCCGTGTTTTCAAAATTGACTGCATTGAGGCGGAAGGGATTAACAGCAGCTAGTGTTCCAGGTAGACCACTGGAGCATAGCGTGTCACCATGCCTGATTCTCGTCCGCCATGCCCGTTTTTCAGTTGACAAGCAGTTTTTGGGTTAAATTCAATTGGAGTTTAATATCTCAATACCCAAGGTCTGTCACTCAAATTACCATGCAGATAAATACCAAATGTTGAATGCTGCATGCTAGACCTGTAAGCCGCCGCTAATAGCCGCCGCAGTTAGTTGAATTACAGCCAAGTCAGACCGTCGCCGAAATTTACACAAGTAAGAAAGTTGAAGTCACAATTTGTTAAGTCAAGTCGCTGCTGAAATCCACAAGATTTCACTGTTCTAATAGCAATTGGAAGGTTATGATAAGGCTAATTGGTGTAATTACAAAAGAAAGGGTTCAGCTCTCCTTCGGTCAAGTTGTCGATTTCTTGAAGTGCAATTAGCCATTGACCAAATTGAACATTGCTGAATTAAGTATTGTCGAATGCATGTCACATTTGACAATAATATTCCAATCTAAATTATCTAATTGTCGTCAAAATTGACAGTAGGTCTCTCAAGTCATATTGGAGTTGAAAAGCAGCTGTATTTTCTCAAGTTGAAGTTGAAGTTGAAATTCTTCAGTCAAGCTGAAGTTAGCAGCTAAATTTGGTCCAAGCAAGTGAAAATGAGATTATGACTTGCTTACAGGTCTACTGCATGCCTTTTAGGATATCCGAAATTTGAGTATAAATTAAAGTTACCCAGAATGATAAAGTCCCTTGCTAATTATTGGTGGTTTTACATGCTTTATGATATAAACTTGTGATTATCAGACTTTCTGACTCATTTATTTAAGTGTATCTGTGATTAAATAATTTATTTAGATATATTGTATTATTTTTCTGGATAGTTCCTCTATCCTCCAGCACATCCATTATTGATGATGTCACAATAACCATTGTTATAACTATATAGCTACAAACAAATAAATTATTACAATAGTGATGACATCACAAAGTTGACTGAACTCAAGACTGTTTTTTTTCTGTGCATACCCGAAAAAAAATCCAGGGGTCATTTGGTGCATGTTAGGATCATTTGAGCAAGAAAGAAAAGATGTACAGCTAAGAAAACTTACACACTGTATGCTGGGACCAAAATACACATGACAGTGTAAAATTCAGAATTTTTAAAATTCGAAACCTGACCTATCATACGGGGTAACTTTAAGCTCGCCAACTTATAATAGTACGGTATAACTTGAAAGCTACTCTTCTGCACCCTCCTCTGCAGTGACCCTGCCAATCAGAGCATGCTTTCACCCCATGAGGGCAAGAAGTATTTTAACTGCACCAAAAATAGGCTGTCAACTGCCCTGATTTTGCAGGGAACCTGTCAGAAGCTACTGTTCTGTTGCTGTATCTTTCATGATGCTTGTATCTTTGTGATGGTTTTCGTTGATTAATGGCAATATCATGAATATGTCAAGAGACAGGGAGGCCAACATGGCTGCTGTGTCACTCACAATTAATCTGGTTAATCCACAGCAGCTGGGCTTATGGGATAATATCTGACGTAATGAGGGTATCACGATTGATTATCGTAAGTGCCTGACCAGCCTGACATTATTCATGGGACTCCCAAGATAGGGGGCTCCATTGTATTTTGCAAGGTGTCAACCTATGGAAAAAAAACTTCTAACGTGTCTTTGTAGCTTCACCGCTCATTGGAAACTAGAATTGAATTAGCAAAGTGAGTGTTTCAATTGGCTTAGATGATATTATGATGTCATAAAAATGAATGGCTCTTTTCAAGCTGCCCTGAGGATAATCTACATATTATGTTAAAAATTGAATTGAATTGAATTGAATTAAATTATATAGCGCTCCTATTTGCAAAAACATTCTACTGCGCTGTACAATAAATAAGGATTATGATAGATTGAAATATATAAAGAAATGTAAAAACATGATAATAACTAAAATAAATTAATTACTAAAAATAATTTTACCACGTTAAAAAAAATTAAATGATGTTCCTTTGTTGCAGGATGAAGCTCTGGTGGGTCCTCCTCTCCCTCCTCTCCTTTGTTATTTTCACGGCAGCAGCTAACAACCCACATGGCGTCGATGTAGAAGACAATGATTTTGCTGAATTTGAGGATTTTGAAGATGAAGGTATGTGGCAAAGCATGTTAGCGGTTAACTCATTCTATGTAATGGCTCAAATAGACATCATGTCACAATGTCATCACGGAAATGTTGTCATTTTTCATCAGAGACTGAGGATCCGATGAGTTCAAATTCTGATTTCAGTGATTTATATTCATCATAATCATGTAATTTTGTTGTCAGAAAACCCATCCCCTGAAGTTGTTGTGGAGCCCAAAACGGAAGAGCAGAAAGTGCAGATCAACGAACCAGACCTGGTCGAGGAGGATGATGCCACTGTTGAGGTAGGAGAATATGATCTTTAGTAAAGATTTTCGGTTTTATATCACTGTAAATGTGGAGTTAACACAACCATCATGGTTAGAAATTAAATTTGCAGTATTTAGCAAAAGTTTTCTTCTAAAATTATGTGAAAAGACCATTTACCTACATTTGCATAACTGTAAATATTATTCTTGATGATATCTCAAAATGATTGTTATTAAGGGAATAAAAAAGCGCAAAAATCTAAAGAGGAAGAAGCGGGTAAGTGAGACGTGAGGATGAAAATATTTTGACAACATTTCGCAACATTTCCTCCCGTCATTTCCCTCCTGTTTTTGTTCCTCTATTCATATTTTCCTTTAAGATACGATTCAGAAGAACAAAGATATCCCGATAATCTGTACTTGCTCATTCCTTTGTGTCAATTTATTTTTGGTGGTATTTGACGAATCTTTTTCTACTGAAAAAGCATCAGATTCTAATTTTGTGTTCTCAATTTTCGCCAGCGTGGGAAACGTGGACACTATTTTGTTCAAATTGTTTGAATCACATTTATGCTTGAAAGGGTTCCAGAAGGAGTATTCAGTTCTGTGACATGTTTAAGTTTTAACTTTTATTGCAGTTCTAAGAACTAAATCTTTTATGTCATGGTGCATATCAAAGTCTAAATGATCTCATAAATTCTTATTTATCACAAAATGTATGTATGTGTAGATGTCATTGAAATTAGTACAGAGATAACTCCTTTTTTGATAAGGATTAAGTTAATCTTTGGGATTCGTGTTGTACTCTTCATCATTCCATAGCCTTCCTGTTGGAATAATTTGTCGGAAATGAGAGAAGTTAATTGACTGCAAATATGTTCTTTGAAATTTGCAAGATGTCCGTGCCTCTGAACAGTGCTTGGATCTCCACTGTTAAATTTGAATTCTTTTAATTTTTGCTTTGTTTCAGGACGAGGAGGATGAGTTTGAGCATCTGAATGACGATGAGGAATTCATTGGCTATGATAAAGACAACCGAGTGAAAGGCAAGGGGAACGAAGAACCCAACAAACTCAAAATCAATACTGTGAGTACTGCGATAATCTTGATATTTAGACATTTGAAGATGGCCATAATGGCCATAATGGCCATGTGTGTTTGCCTAAAAATTAGTAAAACAAATTTCTCTTGGAATATGTTGCTGCAAACTTTTTTTATCTTCTGTGTTTTAACTTATTGATATCATTATTAATCTCACTTGAGCCAATCTATTTCTCACATGCCAAGCCCTATTTACCAATCTGTTTATTCTTGTATACTATTTAATTTGTTGCAATTTGCAGGTGCCTTATCATCTCAGAACCAACTGGGACAGCTTCTACATGGAGATGCTCATGGTGGCTGGTCTCGGAGTTTACTTTCTCAATTTCTTGGCTGGGAAATCTAAAAATAGTCGTCTTGCTCAGGCCTGGTTCCAAGCCCACAAGGAGCTGCTGGACGCCAACTTCAGTCTCGTGGGTAGGTGCATATTTCAAAATCAGAACAACAGAGACTCCTAATGATACATATATCACTGTTCGAACAGAAGCTACGCTTAAATAAAATAGGTCATAGTAGTGTCTTGTTTGTCTTATTGGCTGTTATGCTTAATTTAGTTATTTATGTGTCAAATTTTGAAGTAACTGCTGGTAAAGAAGAATTTCCTCGCTTAAAATGACTCATTTACTGTTTGTTGCAGGTGATGATGGTCAGTCCGCAGAAGCCCAGGGCGGAGAACTGATGAAGGAATCAGAAAACGTGTATTCGTTATGGTGCTCGGGGCGAATGTGCTGTGAGGGAATGCTGGTTACGTTGAAATTGTTGAAAAGGCAAGATCTCGTAGGGACCATTGCCAGGATGTTCAAGCCTGCGTCGGACCAAATTGTAATTGTGCTTGATCTGAATATTATTTCTTTCGAAATATTACATGTTACCTGTAAAGATAACCTTGCTTAATGTTGATGATGCTGCCTCATTCAAACTTTATCTGATTAAATTCAAAATTTTTCTCACATAACTACATAAATTGGAATGTTTCTGAATTTATTGTCAACAATATTATCATAACAGGTGTCAGTTCTGAATAATTGTTCTGAGAATGTCTCCTGACATATATGTATAGGCATTTTTATTAGTATTGGCAGGTCCATTGACTTCTATGTTGTAGATTATCTCAATATATGTTATTTGTTGTGTTTTTTCAGGTTGTCAAAATTACCCTAGATGAAGGAGAGATGGACTCGTACGTGTTTTTACTCGCCAACAAAAAGGTTGGCGCAAAAATGCAGAAGGATATGAATGATCTTGTGAGTGTGTCTCTCAATCTTCAATTATTACTTCTTAGCTAGTGTTAGAATTTCTGCGCTGTTTATTGAAGTGTTGTCCAACTGATTAATTTCTTTCATCAAATTATTTGTTGCAGAGTTTATTTTGTACAGAGAAAAAGGGAGGTGAGAAGTATGATGTGCCGTCCTGTTTCCAAGTATTTTCTGAAATGGGGGAAGCTACAGCAGCTCTGCTGGACAGACAGGTAAGTTGCTAAAATTCTGTTAATATGCATCGATCTAACACATACTCAGCCTGTGACTATAATAGTAATAATACTCTTGACACTTTATTTCTTTTAAAGTTCATTGATCTGTCACACTCAAACTGTGCTACTGAATTTTAGATTGTGGTTTGCATGAATGTCTGTTTTGGTATGTTGCGAAATTCTAATGTTTAACTTAAGCGCTGTTTTATTTTTTGCAGACTAAAGCCTGTCTGAACAAATTTGAAAATCAGGTGGAATATATTCACATCTCCGATCAGTATTCAGGTGTCAAGACTCAAGAGTAAGTCCTGTCCTGCAGATTTCCTGATTTTGAATCATTTGTAATTCGCTGAATATTTCAATACCAAGGTGGCACCTGTAAAGTTAGATATCCTTATTTAACATTATATTATATGGTCATGAGGCTTCCGTTGGGGGTGTGGTCCCTTCTTCAGATACTCCTGTCCTAGTTAGCCAACCAAGTGCATAAATAGAGAAGGTAAAACCTCAATCCTCCATCTCCCTTCTTGAAGTGCATTTTATGAAAATGTTAATTTCAATCAAAAAGAAGGGATAAAAATGATCAATTAGTCTTGTAATGGGGTCGTGTAATGCAGGAACCACAATCTAGTTAATCAATGATTATTTAGTCTATTGTTTTCTGTCAAGCTGGATTGGAGGAGGGTTTTTCTAGTGATTTTGTGCTAGGTTGCCAATCGCTGGGACTGTCCAGGGTTTGAATCCAGCTCTTGCAGGGTTACCTGGGCCTATCGTGGACGGCTGTTTCAATCATCCTTCACCTCATTGCAATGTCCTCCTCATGTCTCAATTAGCCTACCAAGTGTATAAATACAGGACAAAAGCTCCAATCATTTGTACATCCATCCATCTGGCAAGCTGAATTAAATTTTTTGCCTTTTGTTTTCAGAGAATCCGGAACTGCCAAAGTTCCTGAGATCCAAAGGGTTCTCATCTTCTGCTTCAATGGTAAGTATGCTGCATTTACAAAATCGCATATTTTGCTCTCTCATGCTTTATCTGATGATGCACTTTGTGAGCTACCTCATTGTATTCACAGGACGACACAACATTTGACAATGTAGATATTTTTGTGTCCATTATCACAATTCTGTAATGCAGTAGGTATACTCCATAGTGTAATATCCATGTCGGAAAAAATTGCTGTTCATGTATTTGTCATCTCAAAATAACCAACATACAATTCCTCTCAGTGTTATCACTTATATATCCTTCACTGTGAGTAATTTCAAATTAATTGTTTCAGTTGCCAACAAGAGTAATGCAGGCCCCAAGGACATGGAGGCAATGAAGCCATTGATGCAACTGGTCTTCCACTGTTTGGACCGCTCTAAGCGAATCAGGCTCTCAAGAGAGGTATGCCTAATGCTAACAAAAACATCTGATTTGTTCTGATGATATAGGAATCATAGCATATGAAGTTTGTTTTTCAAAATTTCAACAATAGCCTACTTAAAGTGTTTTGAGCATCTCTAAAAGTGGTTGGAATTTATATCCTAGAGGACATTGATTAATTACATGATGGAAAAGCTCCAGCTGGTCTTATAAGTTATATAGGTCCCCTATTTGCAGTGTTGAGCGTTTATGAAAATATATATATTTCTAGATAATTTGCATTACAATGTCTTTGGTGTGTTATTTTCATGCTTTGTCATATTTGCATTGGCTTTGTAGTACTTGACCTGTATAGACACAGTAATACGTCCGTGATCTCATCGATCTGCAATGCTTCCGTTTCATTTCAGTCCAAGATCAAAGCGGAGCGCAACAGGCAGAAGGTGTCCGAGGGCCACCTGAAGGCGACCCACTCACAACGTCACGAGGCAGCTCAGGCGAGACGGGAGGACAAGAGGCGAGCCGAGAAGGAGAGGATCATGGCGGAGGAGGATCCTGACAAGCAGAGGAAGTGGGAGGTAATTGTCAATGGCAAAAGTGGCCTGATTTTTGGCTGGAGAATTCTGGAGAATTCTCTAGCCTTTTTAATAATGGGTTTTGGGGGTGTGGTCGATATTTGGAGGTGTGGTGCATAATGACAGGTATGCATTTTTGGCCATCATGCGTTGAGTTTGTGTTTGTGGTAATTGCTGATTAGAAGCAATCTTAGTTGGCTAATTTGACAGCATTAGGCAAGGTGTAATGGGTTGACAGTTGTTCGGTTGAAACTGTGGCAGTACTTAAAAATTTTTAATTTTTGGGGGTGTGGCCATTTAGAGCCAATGAGAATGAGGGACTTGGTGGGAGTGGCCATTTCAGCCAATAGGGAGACATGTAGAATGCAAGGCCTGGGGGGGGGGGGAGGACACATCCAGGGGGGTACTTGCAGAAATTATTTTTTTTGCTAGTTTTACTTCTAGGCTGGGGGTCACCTCGGAGGGAGGTAATTTTAAAAATTTTAGATTTTAAAAGTTCCGAGGGGGTCACCTCGGGGGGGTACTCGCAAAAAAAAATTTTCTGCCTGTTATATTGCCAGACTTGGGTCACCTCGGGGGAGGTATTAAATTTTATATTCTATACAAGGCCCCGGGGGGGTCACATCCGGGGGGGTACTCGCAGAAATTTTTTTTTTTTGCTAGTGATATCTCTAGGCTTGGGGTCACCTCTGAGAGGTAATTAAAAAATTTTTAGATTTTACAAGTCCCGAGGGGGGTCACCTCGGGGGGGGGTTACTCGCAAAAAAAAAAAATTTCTGCCTGTTATATTGCCATGCTGGGGTCACCTCTGGGGAGGTATTAAATTCTATATTCTGTGCAAGGCCCCGGTGGGGGGGGAGGACACATCCAGGGGGGTACTTGCAGAAATTATTTTTTTTGCTAGTTATACTTCTAGGCTGGGGGTCACCTCGGAGGGAGGTAATTTTAAAAATTTTAGATTTTAAAAGTCCCGAGGGGGGTCATCTCGGGGGGGGGGTACTCGCCAAAAAATTTTCTGCCTGTTATATTGCCAGACTTGGGTCACCTGGGGGGAGGTATTAAATTTTAAATTCTATACAAGGCCAGGGGGGGGGGTCACATCCGGGGGGGTACTCGCAGAAATTTTTTTTTTTTGCTAGTGATATCTCTAGGCTTGGGGTCACCTCGAGGGAGGTAATTTAAAATTTTTTAGATTTTACAAGTCCTGAGGGGGGTCACCTCGGGGGGGGGGGTACTCGCAAAAAAAAAATAATTTCTGCCTGTTATATTGCCAGGCTGGAGTCACCTCGGGGGAGGTATTAAATTCTATATTCTGTGCAAGACCCGAGGGGGGGAGGACATTTCCAGGGGGGTACTTGCAGAAATAATTTTTTTTGCTGGTTATATTTCTAGGCTAGGGGTCACCTCGGAGGGTGGTAATTAAAAAATTTTGAATTTTACAAGTCCCGAGGGGGGTCACCTCGGGGGGAATACTTGCAAAAAAATTTTTTTTTTTCTGCTACATATATTGCTCGGCTGGGGTCACCTCGGGAGGTATTAAATTTTATATTCTATACAAGGCCCGGGGGGAGTCACATCCGGGGGTGTACTTGCAGAAATTTTTATTTTTGCTAGTTATATTTCTAGGCTGGGGCTCTCCTCGGAAGGAGGTAATTTTAAAATTTTATATTTTACAAGTCCGGGGGGGGGTCACGTCGGGGGGTGTCCTCGCAAAAAAAAATTTTTTTTGCTAGTTTTGCTAGTTATATGCTAGGGGTGAAAGCAGAAGAATGAGTAGCCTACCTGTCAAGACAACTGAGATAGCGTGCATTTTAGCAGCCATCTTTCTTCATTCCTGGACTGCCAAATGTGACCTTAATATTTCACTTAAGAGTTATAAAATTTGGTTCAGGTGTACGCCTGTGGGTATTGATTGGGAACATGACGATAAATTCAAGATGTAGGCCTTTCTGGCAGCCATCTTTTGTCATTCTTGAACTGTCCATTTGTGACCTTAATATTCCGCTTATTTTAGAGTTATGAAATTTGGTACAAGTATTCCACATTATGAATTTGTCGGCCCACAGCTCTATATGGGCAGCGACTCTGTTAGACACTAGTGTCTGCTGTCACGCTCTACTCAAACACTTGCGCAATGCTCACTGCAGCAAGTTGCACCTATACTTCATTGCTATACCCTCACGTCAAGAGAATCTAGTTCACGCAGACATCACCCTACTATACCTCAACCTCCAGTTCCACTGTTCCTACACTCATATTTTTTGCCTCAGACGCTCTCGCATGCTGCAAATCACACCTTCTACTTTCCCATAGGATTAACCAATAACCAGCCATTGTATCCGAGGATGCTTGTTTAACATTTAGTCAGATTAGATTAAGTAGAGTACTGGTATTTGAAGTCTGTGCTCACAATCTTAACTTAAGATAATATAGTATACTGTGCAGAGTACAGACATGGCACACTGGACCAGAGGAGATCCCCGTCCTACTCAGTTCGCAGTTGACCCGACTTTATTCTGCTGTGACCACTGCAATTTTTGGCACTTTACTGAAACTATCTGAATAACTTGCAGGAGCGTGAAAATCGCCGCGAGATGAAGAAGAAGCAGCCAAAAGTGAAGATGATGAAGATCAAGGCCATGTAAATTGAGCCTCGAGATTGTGTTCACCCGAGAGTGTTCCTCCTTCTGCTTCAAAGACTAAAATCATCCTCTTTTGTTGTGTGAAGACACTTATGTAATGTGATACGAAATTGAAGACCCATAACCTGGATTTACATTCAGCTTTTTTGCTGACCATTGCAACTAAAGCTGAAAATGACAATATGATGCTGTACCCCTTTTCAGAGACTTACTCATTTACTAGTCTTGGACTCTTGGAATCATGTCTGCAATTGTTGTCCAATGTGTTTTGATTTTATTTCCGACTTGCAGATCTATACGTATATCTGCCCAACAGTCTTCAGTGATTCTAAAAGGACTGTAATTTTTACCATTTTCCATCCTCAAATAAAAACCAAGAAATCAAGTATAAATTTTGTTGTGTATACATTATATTAACGTACAACTCAGATTAACAGAATATAGTAATATGCAGTATTGCAGAACACAAACCTGGTAAACAGGTAATTTAAAACACCTCATCACTATGTTCAATAGTTAATGAACTTGTCTAAATTCAACATACATGACTCTTAGAAGAGAATTGGGGAACTCCATGATTGCTACACTTGGAGCCCTGGCCTGAGTAAGAGCTAGTAAGTGTACTACTCAAGAAGTCTTCGCTGAAACATTTACAGATAGTCTTTTGAGGCAGGCCAGCATCGGAGACTAGCTCCCTACTTTGTTTTTAATAATAAAACAATTAAATCAACAAGCATGAAATTCATATATATCATGGCTTTAAGTTAATGGCACTACAAAATATTCAATTAGTCTACAAAACATTTGTCACTATAACATGGTAATACACAAACCATCAGACTTGAGTAATCATTATTAAATACCAATGGCAAAAGTTCACAAATGTCACAATTTGGTACATAGTTGCAACTGTCTTCTGCAGAGAGGAAGTAATCCAACGAGAAATGAAAATTAACAATCTGGTTCACTCCACAACGCAAGTGTCAATAGTAGTGAGGGCCACACTGCAGACAGGGAAGGCCTTCGTGTTGTAGTGGAAAGTCCAGTGGTCCTCCAACGGCCTGAACTCCAACACAGTGCTCAGCCGTCCCATTTCCCTGTAGCCAGCCAGGACCCAAATGGTGTCCTTCACTACGGCACATTTCAGGCTCCTTAATTTGTACGGCATTTTGTTGCTCATCATAGTCCAGCGGCCGACCATGGGGTCATAGGTTTCAACGCAGTCTAGCAACACTGAAGAAAAAAAAACATGGTCAATTAATTTGGGAAATATAGACCTACTAGATGCTAAAACATGACAACTGAATCTATAACCATTGATGGATTAGTAGCAGTCAACAGAGACCACACTTAATTCGTCATCTGATAATCATCGAATTTCGAAGAAACTCACATCCGTCCTCGTCCACTCCTCCTATGGCGTAAAGCTTGTCTCTGACGACCGCCAGACCCAAACCACGCCTGGACTTGTTCATAGAGGGTACATCAGTCCACCTGGAAATTTAATTGACAAATGATATCAATATTTTTCAAATTTCAAGTGCTCTCAGGATATTATGATTTTGCTAACTATTATTAAAGTGACTCAAGTATTGTGAAGTAACCATTTTCTGTAAGGGCTATTCCATTTAAAAACCTGGGGGTGGGGTGGTCAGGTTACATTTTTGACCCCCCTCATGCATCTAAAGTGAATTATTTTCGACCCCCCCCAATCATTAAATGCAAATTTTTTACCCACCCCACATGCGTCAAATAAAAATTTTATTATTACAATGCGATAATGCACCCCCATACATCTAAAGCGATTTCTTTTGCATCCCTCCATACATCTGAAGCGAATTTCCGCCGATCCCTACATCCATCTTACGAAAAATAAATCAACCTGACCACCCCCCTCCCAGGTTTTTAAATGGAATAGCCCTAAGTTTTGTTGCATGCAGAAAGGGGTTTTAGTGTGACCTACTTTCCAGTGGTTGAGTTGTACTTCTCGCAGTGTTTCAGCGATCTGTTTTGATGGGCAGCTCCTCCGCAAGCAAAGATGCAGTTCCGCCAAGTGACCAGCGCATGGTCGTAACGTGACTGACTCATGGGCCGCAACTCATAGATCCTGTCGTACTTCGGATCAAAGATTTCAAAGTTTCGGAGTGGGCTTCCTGTAAAAACGAGCAAGAATATAAAGAGAGAACTTGTGTCAATATTGATTCAAAAGACTTAAGGCAATTGGCGATGATGGTGAGAGATGATGAGGCAGGTCTACTTTTCAGTGGTGATTAGAGTCTCTTAGTTGCCCCAGTGCAGTACATGTATCTCTTTATTTGGAAAGCTCCTACGGGATAAGAAGAAGGTCAGGGGCTCTAATATTTATATATTATACATAGGCCTAAGGCGCGTACTTAAGTTGCCTTCTGCTAGACTCCGTAACCTATGCGAGAAGAGAACCCGCACCCCAACCAACTGAGCTCTCTATCACTAAATGTTTTAGAAGTCCAAGGATAATTCAAAATTACAGAGCCTCATTACATACCATGGACCTGAGTTCCCCCTGACATGTAGATTGCTTTATTCATGACACAGCACGACATCTGGTCACGACAGTTCTCCAGTCTGCAAATAATAAAAGAAAACTTCAACTGATTTAGAATTTTCTTTAATCTCCATCTTTTCTTAGTATTGTTTTTAAACTCACATGGAAGTAAAATTTGTTCACATCTCACCTTGCATACATAGGAGCCCACTGTTTGGTGACCAAGTTGAATGAGTCAATCCTTGAGACGTTGAACAAATAAGACCCTCCAATAACATAGACACAGCAGCCGATGCAAGCTACGCAGTGGTCCCTCCTCCGTTCTGTCATGGGGGGGATGTCTGACCAAGACATGTCTGAAGAGGCAGAATTAGACACAATTAATTAAGCAATGACTTACAACTTGGATTGTGCTACTTACAAATTACAAGACTTGTGATATATAAATGGGAAACGTGAAGTGTGTGGGATTACTATTATAATAGCCTACATACCTGAAGGGTCAAAATACTGGCAAGAGGTTTGGTCTGATCCACCAAACAAAGCAATTTTGTAATTGTGCTTTTGGACCCTTGGTGTCACGACCATTTCCAGGTTGCCAATGCTGCCCGTTTTGTCTTGTTCGGCCAAGCGGAACCGCATCCCATCTGAAATCAGATCATTGCAGGAGATCATTCCTTTGATGCTGCTTTGATATATGACAAGATATTTAGCTTCGGTCATGAATGTCTTTGACGCATAAATGCAGCTTCAGCATGTTCAGGGCCCTCAGGGGCAAGACACTCACCAATGACCATCTTCAAACATTCGCAACAATCCTGCAACAAGGGCTCTTGCTGCACATGCGTCGTCAAATACTGTTTGGTGATCAGAGGGAACCTGATTGTCTTGAGCACCCTTGTTTTGAAAATCAATCTCTCATCTGGGGCGTGCTTCAGCCAGTTGATGACAGCATCATAGACCTACAAGCAGTACAATGTGTATTCGAGATTACCGTGATTGTGTATTGGGATATACGATTTAAAGTTAGTCAAAACAACTTTATCGCAAGATATTGTTTAGTACTAGATATCACGTAGACATAACCTATAGGTCAGTGGCCAATTTGATAATTCAAGTCTGAGTTAGTAGTTAGTACTGTTACAATGATCCCACCTCATCCTCACACCTGACAGTGAGCTCATTCCTCTGGAGTAATTCCAGCAGCGGTTCAAGTGGCAGTTGCAAGAACTCGTCTCCCTGGCAGACTTCAACGAAGTTCTCGTCAATGAACTTGCCAGCAGCGTCCTGCAGATCAGAGCAGTTGTGGAACTCAGCAAAGTTCTTGATCCCAAGACAATTGGACGTGTTCAGCTGCAGCATGAGGTAATTGGAGCAGAGGTCTTTGATTGGCTGGATCTGGTACTGGTTTGCAGCAGACAACAGTTCTTGGACGTTGCCATCGTGAAGTTTTATATTCGCAGTGTAAGCGAACAAGACTATCGTGTGAACTGTATCGAACGAGACATCTTTCAACTCAACCCTCGACGTCTGTGCTTCAGCCATCCGCGTCGTGAACATAGCGCGGAAGAAACTGCTGCAAGCGGCAAGAACCACCTTGTGAGCGTGAATGATCTTTCCCTCAACGTGTAACGTCACATCGCACAGCTCCTCCTGCTTCATCATGGTCTGCATCATGCGGAAGAAGGAGTGCTGTCTCAAACTGACGTCTGCGTCGGGGGCATTGTTCGATTGATCATCGTCCTGCGCTCCCGACGTCTCCCCACCGTCTTCATCGCTGTGGGAGATTTCGGAGTCAGTGGAATTGGCATTGTGGTTCTCAAACTGAACTTGCAGTATGAGCGGAACATTCTCCCCTTCAAAAGACATGCTGTCTGAAAGAAGAAAGGACAGTCAACTTTCAAATGTAATAGTTTATTCATACATTCTTAGAATTTTTGGTTTAATGAACAGTTTACAGGTTAATTAGACCAATTCTTCCTTGCAATTCACACTACACAACACTCAAGGTCAACAGTCTGAACTGATGAACATTGCAGACAGCTGGCTGCAGACTTTACAGTGCAAAATCGAAAATGAAGTTGGCCTATTTGTCTGAATGTTGACACTGACAGTATTGTTGTTGTCAATTTTGCAGAAGCTACCAGTCTAAATCAGGCTATATCAGAGCACAGACCAATGTAAATGAGCACCAAAACTGAATAACTTGAGAATAAGCTGTCTGACTGTACTACTGAGTACCTTTGCCTTCCAGGCGACAGAGTAAATGCACAAATTTGCCAAGCTGATCAAATGTTGACAAATTTCTTTCTTTCCAAAATATTTGTAGTCAGCCCTGTAAAACGCCAGATGTCGGGGGCGACAATGTTTTGATTGAAAGCGCCACCTTCAGTTATGAGAGGTCAATTTATAATGACAAGGCCAGAATCAAGGATGGTGTGACTGTGTTGTGGGGTTAAAATTTTGTGACTGAAGCCTCCAAATTACTTGTCATTCCTTGAGCTTCCTTGGGTTGGCCTGGAGAAGATGGCAGAATATTCAGTGGTCAGGAATGTGGCAGTCATTGCCATTAACTCTCCTCCTGTCAATGCTTTGGGGTGAGTATACTATCTTAATTTAGTAGCCTACCTACTATAGAATGCATAGCCCCACTATTATCATTGTGGCACTAATAGTAACACAAATAGCACTGTACTGTAGGAGTGTGTGTATCATAAATGCATACATTTATGGGTAGCCTTCATAGCTCTTTATCATCATGCTTGTACCAGACCTAGGGGTATTTCTTATATATAATATATATAAATAATTCCTTGCTCACTTTTTGTGAAATAAATGACAAATACTTTCTGGCCAATCTGGGCGGTCTGAAATAATTATAATTCATTTAGGGGTACTTCCTATTTTGACATGGCCAACTTGATTTTTAAAAAAATATTTGAGAACATTGCAGGCTCAAAATGGATGAGGCTGAAACAATTTAATACAAAGCTTTGAGTTTTGTTTTTTTTTATATAAATAATATCTTGCTCATTTTTGGTGAAATAAATAAGTTCTTTCTGGGTAGTTTTGAAATAAATATATAATATATATAGATATATATTTATAATTGTATATTATTAAGTAGGCCTATATATTCGTAAATTTCCCCTCGAGGAGAACAAAAATTAATTTGAGAGGTTTTATTAAAAATACTGTACCTGGTAAATAACTTGACATCACAATAATGATAAATTTTTGATTAACCATGCAGCCCTACTTTTTTTACAAGTGCAGAATTCTGCTGGATTTCAGAACTCCATCTGCATGCACAACTTCCCACAAGAAATTACATGTATATATGCAAAACGGCAACAAAAGCAGTGAAATGCAGAATTCAAACTGTAATACAAAAACAAGTGAAGAATTCATGCAGAAGTGCATAACTTTGCAAATTGTTTGCAGATAGAGTTCTGCGGATTCTCTTATACCTCTCAAAAGGAGACTTGCGTCATTGTCACTGCTTCCTTTTTTTTTTTCAAGAAGAGATTGTACTGATAGGCCAATTTAGCCATGCTTTGCTGATCTAGGCTGATTAAACAATAAATCATATTAAATCAAATAAGTTGTGATTTTTATTTTTATGTTTTCATGATTAAAGTCACCTTGATTTAAATCAAGGCTACCTTTGCTGGAGCCTACATTAGTTTCAAGTTTATTTTTGATTCTCATTTCTGTGTCAAGAGTGCACCTTGGATCATAATAATTATAACATGGGCCCTGCTCATCATAGCAAGCCATGTCAGGGCTCTTTCACCCACTCACCCTGCCCTACAAAATGATTTGCCAGTCATATGTTTTAGCGATAAGGATGTCCTGATAGATTGCATAATGCTTTGAAAAATATTATGTCCATGTTGGACATTTTCTATGCGAATGATTGAAGTCTTCACTATATGATTTTACTCAATTTTGGTTTGGTCTATGAAGATGTCACCCAAACGTTGGTGGCTATATCTTCCAAAAAAAACTATTGTGTCACTTCAACCATTTATAAGTGTTATTGTCCTGTACAATTAAAAAAGTTGTTGTGTCATTGTTACCATATAAGTGATTGTGACTATATAACTAAAACTTCAGAAGTAGGTTTTTGTCAGAATATCAAGACCTAATGTCATACCATATCAGACTTATCTCAATATCTTATCAATTCTATTTGATGCTTGACTTCAATGTGGAAAGTTACGAAGTGTGTACAGGCCATGGATACAGCTGGTAATAATACTGCAATGTTTTTTCCAAACCCAAACTCAATCTGTCAACGAGGTCAGGCTATCGGGGTGAGAGTTTATGTTGGGGTATAGCTAGCTTGAACACTTGGCGATCTTTTATAATAACTTTGAAATATGCCTGCAATATTGAGATCCATAGAAAAACAGATATTTTCAAATTTCCCCGCAAAAAAATAATTCTTGAAAATATAAGTGTAGAACTTTTTTTTTTTTTCTTTAAACATTGTACAATGTCACATCGCCGAAGCAATGAATGCATGAATTCTTGGGGAATGTACAAGCAAATGCTGCTAGCACGGCTGTGTAATGAAGCCTCCTGAATCCTGATGAGGTCCTATTTAATCATGCACCCTTTGAAAAAACATGCATATTATGCTTATTATATACATGCAGTAATGACCTCCAGGTATTAATTTATATATTAGTTGCCCGTTTCAACTAGAATTTACCTTTAATGCTCCATTAATTTTCCCTTCGACCTTCAGGACGGCAGTGGTCAATGCCATCCGCAGTGGAATTCAGAAAGCCAACAGAGACAGAAGTGTTGAAGCAGTCCTGGTTTACGGAAAGGGCAGGACCTTCCCTGCTGGAGCTGACATCTCGGAATTTGCTAAGAAAAGAGCTGAGGGTAAGCTGGCTTTCGAGTCACAAAGAAAGTTGCAATAGGAGAGTAGACCTTGGGTAGCTTGTTATTTGACAGGAATTGCCACAGCTGGTATAAAATAACTTCTGCCATTTACGAAACTTTATACAAAAGTTACAACCAAATTTTTTCCTGACCCATACAGGCCACACACTATTATCACCAACAATTTCACACAAGTTGTTGGAATACATGTCTTATACCAGTATATTCTTCATATTTACAGTATCTCTGGAGGCTGAATCAGACGTCAATCTAATCTACCATCGATGCATAAAAATGTATAATTATAAAGATTTTAGGATGTATTATATATGTATAATTGTATTTCACTTCAGCAGTCCATTGGACTCAATTATGTTTTATTCTCCTGCTTAGTTGTTCCTACTAATGTTATTTCTTTTTTGTCTTCAGCTGTGAAAGAGAACAAAAGTGCTGTAATAACATTTCTTGATGAAGATTTCGAGACGAGCAGCAAGCCTGTGGTTGCCGCCATCCATGGGACGTGCCTTGGAGGAGGGTTCGAGTTGGCTCTGCTCTCTCACTACAGAATTGCCCACGAGAGGGCGATGTGAGTATTGCAAAACAACTGAGTGTTATCTTGTATGTGTCATTTTTAGTCTGAGTTCTACCCGGGCATTGGAAGTCAATGGAAGAGCTAGACAGAAAATGTTACTGGCCACATGAGACAAGAAGGGCCTTGCATTACAACTTGAAGAGTTAATTCTTGTGTGTAGATCATGATGCGGTGATTTGGTCATGCCAACTATTGAGACAGAGCAATAACCACAAAAACTCATGTTTTGATTCCTCAGATTCTTGTTTACAGTAACGGCTTAAAAATATTGAAAACTGGACATGTGTTAAGTTTGTTTTGGTCTGGAATTAATGTTGTACTCTTAAACAGTAAATTTAAGATATATATATATATATATATATGCAATTACAGGTAATACAAGTAGTTAAGTGTAAATCTCCAGGCAACAGACCCTTTGCACAGTATTTGTTCCTTCAATGGTTTTCATATTCCACTTGAAGAACTTTACAAGTCTGTCTTTATGTACTTACCACAAGGTTATTGTGTCTCCCCAGATTTGGCTTCCCTGAAGTGCAGCTGGGCATCCTACCTGGATGGGGTGGCACCCAACGGTTGGCAAGGGCAACCAGTCTCAAAGTCGCCCTGGACATGATTCCTTTTGGAACAAATCTGCCGGCCAAGAAGGCTGAGAAAGCTGGATTGGTACAGAAGGTAAATTAAAAAGTGAACATTTTATTTTCTGAAGGTAGTAAGAGATCGATTTGACATGTAAGAATGCAGAAATGCAACAATTCAATGTATAAATGTGGATTGAAGGTCAGCGTATAGTTGAATGTTATGTTGCGTTTCCAGATTGTCACAGGAGAAATCTATGAAGAGGGTTTGCAATTTGCACGAAGTATCGTTGGCCGACCATTCAGGCATCTTGTTGTGAGTCAGAAGGAGGTTCCCGATAAGGACAATGTGGATGCTCTCGTCCAAGGTTGGTGCTTCAATCGTTTTGTGTTTTGTTAGTCAGATAACGCCATTTTTGTCCATGTATAAAGAAAAAAATTGCTTCTTCAGGTACACAGGATAAATTTTCATTTACGAGGAGAAATAAAAAATAGTAAGTAGCAGTGCTGGGCTCTTCCGCAAACACTTCCGCAAACCGCAACTTCCGCAAATTGCGGAGATGTGAAATGCACTGCTTCAAAGTAGGTTTGCAGAACTTGCGCTTTGCAGCGGTAGGCAAACTTCCGCAAATGCAAACAAATGAACAATTCACAACTTACCAAATCTTACCTGGCGCCCAGTGTTACAGGTTTGAGCAGCTTATTCACTTAATTGGTTGGCAAATGGGCTTGTAGAGAAATTTAGAGCTATTTCAACAGCAGTCTATGTTTTCTAAATAATCAACAGATTGTACAATTTTGTTTGCTATTGCATTGGACATGACTAAATTTTTAGCCAATTACAGAATTTGTCAGCTTCAAGTTCAACATCAGGCTGATGTTTGCGTTTGCATTTGCATTTGCATTTGAGGCTCCAAAACTAGTGCAAAGTTTGCAGATTTGCGTTTGCAAATGTGGTGGATTTTGGTTTGCGGTTTGCGTTTGTGAAAGTTAATTTTTGTTTGCATTGCCCGGCACTGGTCAGAAGCAAATTTTAAATTTTTTTAGATGAGATAACTGAAATTTACAAGCTGTAAAAATTGAAAAATACAGCTTGATTAATTCTTCCTAATCCCTCTTTCAATTTTCATGATTTTCCAGTGTGAAAATTCATGACCCTTGTCCCTGGGATCCTGGGCAAGTATGTGTAATGTGTATGGATGTACATGGAAGTAATGGCTCATTGATATTGCTTTTCTTTCTTTT
Organism: Platynereis dumerilii; assembly: GCA_026936325.1. Taxonomy (NCBI): domain Eukaryota; kingdom Metazoa; phylum Annelida; class Polychaeta; order Phyllodocida; family Nereididae; genus Platynereis; species Platynereis dumerilii. Next base: position 182,376,337 of record JAPTHN010000001.1, on the reverse strand, counting down.
AAAGGAGCTATTGCTCGTGCTAAGAAAGTGATGGCAGGAAGGATTGCGCCCATTGTAAGTTAAATTTAATCAGAGTATATCATTGGACTATGCAGATGTGCTCTCTCTAAAATGAAGTCTCGGACTGTCTGACAGTCAATTCTGCTGTTTTGAGTCTTTCATTAATGCTAGTTTTTGTGTAGTGTAAGCCTATAATCATTTTAATTGGAAATTGGAACTATTGTTGAATGTGTTTTGTTTGCCAGGTTTCATGTTGTGCACACTGTTAACAGAATTTTTTTTTTGCATGATTTTCCAATAAACAATAAACATTCTATACCAGGAGATATTTAGGAAAGTCTTCTGTTGAGCATTATGTGGATGCTCTCAGATCACATGTTTAAATTGTTAGGATATTTTGTGTTTGTCCTTTTGCAGTTTTGTATCAAAGCAGTGGAGGCCTCAGTTCGCTGCCCAACTTTCGCTGAAGGTTTGAAGATGGAGAAGAAATGTCAAGGGGTGCTGTTCACATCTGGCCAGGCTGTGGCTTTGCAATACGCATTCTTCTCAGAAAGAGCAGCCACAAAGGTAATATTTTAGATTTAAATGTCTGTTTTCAATTACTGAGGTCTTTATTGCTGCGGTGGTATTTTCATAACTTAAAATTGTTACCTGAAGCTCAAAGTAGGCACAAAAGAAATTTATAGTTGGGTTAATGATGCTGTTATGTCTTAATTTTGCCATTCTTAAATATTGGTGTTCAGTGGGAACTGCCAGGCGGGTACAACAACAAAACGGTGAAAGGAAGACCCCTGAAGAGTGGCTGTGTGATTGGAGCAGGAACCATGGGAACAGGGATCGCCATGGCGATGCTCAACGCGGGCATGCCCGTCGTTTTAATTGAGCAGAATGAAAAGGTACTTATTTGGATTAACGCTCACATAAAATTGTTCTGTTGAGAGTGGAAATAAAAAAAAGAAAGTTAATCTTAAAATTTTTTTTTTATAAAGCACTTAAAAATTGCGTATGTTGCTCGATATGATTGTACATTTGGCACTTTGGCAGACTGAACAAAATCAGCTGTTTAAATGTTACTCTCTTTTGTGAATGACGGAGCAGCTTTGTAGCAACATAGATTTGATACCTCCAAATTTCTTTCAGTTCCTGAATCACGGAGTGTCTATCCTCCGCTCTTTGTATGAAGGGAGCGTTAAACTGGGCCGCATGTCTCCTGAGCAGGCCAAGAAATGTCTGAGTTTATTGACACCCACAGTGAACTATGAAAAGGCTGCAAATGCTGATATTGTGAGTACATTATGCTTTGAGGTTTAAAGATAACTACATGTATCTGATTGCAATAGAATTATTAAAATTATGAAAATTAGAGGATATGCAAAAGTCTTATATGGGATTTTCAGGTTATCGAAGCTGTTTTTGAAAACATGAAAGTCAAGAAGGAGATTTTCTCGAAGTTAGACAGAATTTGCAAACCTGGCGCCACTCTCTGCAGCAACACGTCTTCTCTCAGCATTGATGAGGTAACGGAGAATGATATCTTAATTTTTCTTTTAAATTTGCTTCACAACTGTTTCAAGAATCAGTTACATGAAATGCATGGTAATGCAATGTTGTTTGTCAGACTAAGTATTACTTTGCAGATAGCTTCTGCAACCTCCAGGCCCCAGGACGTAATTGGAACTCACTTCTTTGCTCCTGCGTATCACATGCCACTCCTGGAAAATGTTAGGGGAGAAAATACTTCACCGGAAACTGTCGCCACTGCCACAAATTATGGACTGAAAATTAAAAAGGTGCAATAGCTCACCATTAGTTGAACTTTGAGAACTAAAAGATGGCAACTGTAATTAATGATATTATGGCTTTTTGTTATGAAATATTCTTGTTTTTGCAGATACCTGTCCTTGTTGGAAATTGCCATGGTTTTGTTGGCAACAGAATGTTTTTCAACTTTAGTGCGGAGGTAAATGACAAATTTATAAAAATTAATAAATTGCAGCATTAACCTGTTTAATCAGCAATCATATTGACTCGTATTGTTGTATTGTACATGTAATAGCAATTGCACTGAAATTAGTTCCACCATGTTGACTATCCTGTGTGAAGTTTCAGCCCATTGCCTCGCAATATAAGCAGGACTGATATGTTTCTCCTGCAAACTAAAGTTATCTTATTTCAGGCAAATTTCTTACTGGAAGAAGGAGCTCTGCCCCCGCAAGTTGATCAGGTCTTGGAAGATTTTGGCATGCCCCTTGGGCCATTAAAAGTTTCGGATCTGTCAGGTTAGGTGGCTACCATCATCATAACTTTTGTTAACTTAAGGGATCTTGAAAATTTGACGTTTATCGTCTTAGTAATATTAATAAACTTACTATGAGTCCATTACATTCTCTATAAAACAGGGTTGGACATTGGTTGGAGGATTCGACAAGGTCTTTTTGGAGCAGACAAACTTGATGGAACAGTACAAGAAATGAACGGACTGCGTTACAATTCTCTGCCTGACATTCTGTGCATGCAGGGAAGGCTCGGCCGTAAAACTGGTAAGTTATGACTTATAACCAAGATGGCAACAATGCATCAATGCAGCATCATTACATTACGTTCCTGCATTAATACAGGACTGTGTTTTCAGGCAAAGGGTGGTACAGGTATGAAAAACCAGGAGCCAAGAAGCCAATTATTGATGAGACTGTGACTGATCTTATTATCCAATACTGTCGCAAGAATGGTATCGAGAGAAGGAAGATCACAAGCCAGGTACCAAATCATCTTCCTGCCATGATGCCTTATCAAGTGTTTTCAACTAAAGTTAAACCCTCTGTGCTATATATTATAAGTATTTTATTCTGGGGAAAATTTAAAAGGTGATATGAACTGTTTCTGAAAGTGGAATTGAAGATTATGTTCAGTTGATAATTTTTTTTCTTACTTCAGGAAATACTAGAAAGATGCCTGTATTCGGCCATAAATGAAGGCTTCAAGATCCTTGAGGAAGGAATTGCCAGCAAACCTGAAGACGTAGACACCATTTGGCTGACGGGGTTTGCTTGGCCTCGTCACACCGGGGGTCCCATGTTCTATGCCAACACAGTTGGGCTGGACAAAGTCTTGAGCCGCATTCAGTACTACCACCAGCAACAACGTAAGTGTATTTGATACTCACTGAGTAAATTTTCATTAATTTCTAACTATCTAACTCTGACATATTGAAGAATACCTTACTCTTTGCTTTAGGCACCCGCTGGGCAGATGTAATGATGACATGAGAAAATAGTTTTTTGCATTAAAACCTTTGGATAAAGTCATATTTTGATGGTATTTTGATAAAAATTGTTTCTTTATGGAGGCCCTTTTGGAGGGGGTGGGCTTTTATTGAGGGGTGTGCAGAAAATATGGTATATCAAAATTGACGTAATATAATTCTTTTCATTTCAGCCTTAGTACCACACTGGCAACCAAGCACTCTTCTTGTAAAACTGAGTCAAGGCAAGGTCCCCATCAAGGATTGGGCCAAACAGGCACAGAGTAAACTGTAAACATTCCTCTAAATCATACAGTTTAATTTGAATCTTGCCGCTATGGAAATGGTGTAAGGTTGGTTAGCCTCTTAATTGGTGCTATATAATGGCAGCAGACAAAGTTGCATATTTCATGCAGAAAATGCTTCCATAGAAGGGAGTTTCTGTATTGATTTAATCTAATGCATTAACAGTATCTGAGAAGCGGCTGGTGCTTATTTGATCCTTGTTGTTCCCCTAGAATTTATACATGTTTTGTTTTGGCTACAGTTTTGTGATGGCAATATCATGCCAATATGCCATTCCTCAGTTGAATACTTGCAGCATACTTGTGATTCTTTACCATTAATGACATTGTCTCTCGGTGATCAAACTGTGATATATATATGAAATTTTAAGTGGCAACTCAATCAGTAGATTGCAATATAATGAGTCTCTCACATTTTTGTGATTGATAATAAACATGTTGATAACAAACTTGCTTTTTTCCTTCTTATTAGGCTTTTTTTTACGCACTTAAGACCATAATAATCAGTTAATAAGTTTTGAAAATTATGTTAAAGTGATCAGTCATGATAGCATGTGATTTTCATGAGAATGACCTCTTAAATTACAGTGTGATCAGATCAGTGGATGTAAAATGTTTCCAGTGATTTGAAGCATGTGAATTTCATCTAACTTGGAAGATGTCTTGTTGGCGCTACAGGATGATGTTGATGATTCCGTAGCTGTGTTACAAAAAAAGATTTCTTTGTGTTTTTTTGGGATTTCATCATGGACACAGCATTTGGACTCTACTGTGATTCTTTCCTCTGAAAAGTTTGAAATTATTAAAAATGCTCAGCCATGACAGCATGTGAATTTCATCAAAGGTATGTGATTGTAGCAGTGGTCTTATCGGTGGCGCAAACTGATCTTTTGATTGTCAAAGTATCTTGCAATATTTTCTTGCTGTTCATTGTCTGGACTTGAAAAGTTTGCCATTTCGTCTCCAGTTTGTTCATATTTTGGTCCGGCTGCTATTACAACTCACTCAGTTTAGAGTGTATTTACAAAGGAATGTGGCTGGCAGGTTGCTCTAGAAGAGCTTGTTCCTGTTGGCACTATAGTCATTATGTAACTTGTCCAATCAGAAATTTAAGTGCACTGTGGGCAAGATTTACCAATTTTCCTGCCCAGAGCTCCCTTTTGGAAGCTGTGTTCTGGTAAATCTCAGTCAGTGATGGCCAGGGTGCCCGTCTTGTAAAAGCTAATTAAATCTCAGTCATTCATTGAATGTTAGGCCTTTCTTCTTGTAAGTCTAAACAAGAACTCAGTCAGTGCTGGTCAGGGTGCCCTGTCTCAGTCACTGATGGACTGGTAGGTCTGTCTTTTGATGTATATATTTTTCATTATTTTGCAGAAGAATTTATATACCTAATTTCAACCCTAAAACTGGAACCTGCAACACCTGGTGTGACGAGGCCAATCAAACCCCGTCAGCCAAATGAGCTCAAATGGCGTCCACGTCTTCAGGTTTGCTTGCAATTCCTTTCTCAAGGATTTTGAAGCCTTCATTTATGTCCGAATACAGGTATCTTTCTTGTATTTCCTGAAGTAAAAAAAAAATTATCAACTGAACATTATCTTCAACTCCACTTTCAAAAACATTCACGTCACCTCCACAAATGATTGTATTGGCAGGTCCACAAATGAACAATAAAGCACATCCACGAGTGTTTGTTATTACATATACACGAGCACTTATGCTCGTTTTTACACATCCACAAACTCATACATGCTCGTTTTTACACCTCTACGAATTCGTGAACATGCCAAATAATGAATAATATAGGCCTATACATGGTCTTTTGGTATAGTAATTCTAAATGAGATCTCAGTGATAGCCTGGGAATCCCGTCTTTAGTAAAGCTAAACAGGATCTCAGTCAATAATGGTCAGGGTTCCCAGTCTTGTGGTAAAAGCTTAACTAAATCTCAGTCAAGGATGGCCTCGGAAACCATGTCTTGCGGTGAAGCTAGACTTGACATCATTTCTTGATGAACTGCTAGGCCTGTCTTGTGGTAAAAGCTTAACTAAATCAGATGGCCTGGGAATCCTGTGTTCTGGTAAAGATAAGTGAGATCTCAGTCAGTGATAGACCAGTTGGCCTGTCTTGTGGTAAAGCGAACTGCCCGTAATTGTGACAGCACAGTCACAGCTTTGACCAATCAGAGACCTCCATTTCTGCTAAGCTTTGGGGTTAAATTTACTTCACTCAAATTTAAAGTATTAATTCACTATGAACATTTTGAGTTTTGTGAATTAAAATATGTGCAATCAGCTGCAACTTTTGTCTAGTTTCCAAATATATCCATGTTTTTAAAATAAAATCTCGTTGTTAAAGCAATAATTAAATTCTCCAACATCCTGCCTGTCAAATCTCATGATTTTCTAATGGGAGGATGCATGATCCCTGTCCCGAGGGTCCAGGGCTAGGTAAAGCTAAACTAGACGTCAGTCAGTGATGAACTGGCTGGCCTGTCTTCTGGTGAAGCTGAACTAGACCTCAGTCAGTGATGAACTGGCAGGCCTGTCTTCTGGTAAAGCTGAACTGGACCTCAGTCAGTGATGGACTGGCTGGCCTGTCTTCTGGTAAAGCTGAACTAGACCTCAGTCAGTGATGAACTGGCAGGCCTGTCTTCTGGTAAAGCTGAACTAGACCTCAGTCAGTCATGAACTGGCTCTGTCTTCTGGTAAAGCTGAACTAGACCTCAGTCAGTCATGAACTGGCTGGCATGTCTTCTGGTAAAGCTGAACTAGACCTCAGTCAGTCATGAACTGGCTGGTCTGTCTTCTGGTAAAGCTGAACTAGACCTCAGTCAGTCATGAACTGGCTGGTCTGTCTTCTGGTAAAGCTGAACTAGACCTCAGTCAGTCATGAACTGGCTCTTTCTTCTGGTAAAGCTGAACTAGACCTCAGTCAGTGATGGACTGGCTGGCCTGTCTTCTGGTAAAGCTGAACTAGACCTCAGTCAGTCATGAACTGGCTCTGTCTTCTGGTAAAGCTGAACTAGACCTCAGTCATTCATGAACTGGCTGGCCTGTCTTCTGGTAAAGCTGAACTAGACCTCAGTCAGTCATGAACTGGCTGGCCTGTCGTCTGGTAAAGTTGAACTAGACCTCAGTCAGTGATGTACTGGCTGGCCTGTCTTCTGGTAAAGTTGAACTAGACCTCAGTCAGTGATGTACTGGCTGGCCTGTCTTCTGGTAAAGCTAAACTAGACCTCAGTCTGCTAAACCTGATTTCAGTTTCTGATATTCACTGCATGCTTTATTTAACAAATATCAGAGATGGTCCAACTTACCCTGAGTTCCAATGTGCCCTGGTTTCTCCCACTAAAAATTTAATGAAACTGTAGGCCAATCTAAGGAATCTTGTTCTTGTCCTGTGCTGTTTGTCAGATTCAGATTTTTTTTAGTATAATGCATGTTTTATTGGTTAGCTTTGGTTGAGATAGCCCAAAATATATAGTTTTTGTAATTTCTTTTCTTTGTCATTTAAAGAGGTTGTATCAAACACAAATGTTAGATAAGAGACCAACAAGTGACTTGACAAAAATAAAATGCACCCAGAAGATAAAGATATAACAATGGGCACTAATTTAGACCTTGTTCGGTTAGTTCAAGGAGATCTGTTATCAAAAGAGAGGAAAAAAGAGAGGAAAAGCAGCGTTATCCAGCTCCCCAATGAAGAGACAGTTTGTGACATGCCTCTTAGCAAAAAGGTTCCATCGACATTGAAGGAAAAGTGTGAGCTCCTTTTGAGATTTCCTGATTTTCTGCACAAAAAAGTGATTTTTTAAAAATCTCATTGGTATGTCACCCCTCCTAAAGTATGGGGAATCTAGTCAGATAAGTCTCATAAATTAAAACTATTATCACTTGAGTAAAGTTTGAAAGAATCCCTGAGTTCCTGAGTTTATATTCAACCTTGTCATTGAGGCATGCACATTTTCATAAGAAGTTGAAATGGGGCAGGTTTGACCAGCGTAGCCGGGGCACGTTGGACCATTGATACTGGATGGAGTGAAAAAGAGACTAACCTGCAAAATACCAGCAATGTAATTGTTGACTTTGATACAGCACCTAAGTAATTCCTGTAAAATATGATAGTACACAAGTTCAGTTGGCTCATCGTCCACCCCTTCTAGCTGAAACTTAATATAATTGTCAGGGTCAGTTTTCAGATATAATCATTCTGCAATGACACAAAAGTATATGTTAGGATTTGAGGGAATAAAATGTGAGTCTGCTTACTTTCTTCAACCTTGATGGACTTTTAATTCATGGTCCAACGTGCCCCCATATGGCGGTCCAATGTGCTCCAACATAGGGGCAGCCTGGACCATTAAAAAACATAATTTAAGCTACAATGTAGGTAGACATGGTTTAGCATAGGGATAGGGCAGGTAGGCCTATTGTAAATGTCAAGAAGTTGGTATGTGAATCGATTCTTCATATATTTTAAGAAGTTTTCAATTGAGAGCAAAAAAAAGTGGACCTATGTACTCCAGTCTCCCCTACAGTTTGTCTCATCTAGAATGCGAACTGAAATTTAGCATTAGTGTCTGTATAAACAAATGCATGAGTTTGGAAGAGTAGCACTGGTACCTTAATTGTCATCCTGAACTAATTTAGGTGTGGTGCTGCGGTGCGTTTTTGTGATGTCAAGTCATTGTAGCCTGTTTACCTGGTTGCGTCGTAAATGTAAACAAGTAACAATGGACTGCCGTGACAGATTTACGCTCAAAATCGGAGAAAAACGACCCCTAAACATTGCGGAAATGTGATAATCAGATTACAAAAGGGCTAATCTTCATGCAGGTATTTGTATTTCTGCTGTAGGAGTTCTGGATGCTTAGAAATCAGGCCAAATGTCAGTTCGCATATGTGAGATGAGACAAAATGTAGTTCATCCTCATAAATACAAGCAAAAATGTTGAATAGCCATCTACCAAGGGCTTGGCTGATTGGCTTGTAATATTTTTGCCTTGATTCATTTGTCTTGGTTCAAAGTTTGTTTTGAGTTCACTGACAATTGGGCAGATCGTGCACAATGGCAGAATATTCGGTTGTGCAGGATGTGGCTGTCATAGGACTCAGTTCACCTCCTGTTAATATTCTTTGGTGAGTAACTTCTTTTGTACCATTCAACATCTCTGTCGGCCAATCACATGCCAGTATTCCAGAGTGATAAGTCCCATATTCTTTGTTGTCCTTTTATGGTCTCATGTTTGATTGTTTGAGTGTTTGTTTCATGGCATAAGCCAGTTATTCACCATGGCATCAGAAATACGTGTTGATCACACCTCGGACTAAAGCCCTTGGTTGATGGATCACATGTATATATTCCCTCTCCCATGGTGAATAACCTGTACTAGTTTTTTTTAAATTTGCATGAATAATTTCTTCTGGTGGAATAGTAATTTGGAGAACATTTTTAAATAAGGTGTAGATAAATATGTAGACTCCTAAAGTTTGTCAATTATGGGCATATGGGAAAGATAACAATTATTTTGTCTCTTTCAACAGAGTGGTGTGAAAGTGAGATAATAATATTATAATATAATTATATAACAATTATTACTTTAATCCCATTTGGTATTGTTCATTATTGGCAGAAATTATGGCTTATTATTACATGACCACTATGCTAGAACGATGCTGATTGGTCTCCTTCAATATGAATTTCCTTGTACAAGGAAATTTTCATATTGCACTCATATCATGCCGTATTTGTATAACACTGACTTTGTTGTGAACATGCAATACCCAATACTTTGTGGGACAATTAGCTGAACTGCTGAAGTTCAATAAAATATGTCTTGAATTGGGGTCACAATGTAACATGATGTGTTATGTGATACCAAGCATATTAGAGAGTAATGATACAATTACATTTTGTCTCATCTCACATGTGAATTGACATTTGGCCTAATTTCTTAGCATCCAGAAGCCCTACAGCAGAAATACACATACCTGCTGAAGATTAGCCCTTTTGTAATCTGATTATCACATTTCCGCAATGTTTAGGGGTCATTTTTCTCCGATTTTGAGCGTAAATCTGTCACGGCAGTCCATTGTTACTTGTTTACATTTATGACGCAACCAGGTAAACAGGCTACAATGACATGACGTCACAAAAACGCACCGCAGCACCACACCTAAATTAGTTCAGGATGACAAGGTGCCGTTGCTACTCTTCCGAACTCATGCATTGGTTTTATACAGACCATTACACTAATGCTAAATTTCAATTCACATGCTAGATGAGACAAACTATATATTATCTTTAGTGTCCTAAAAAAATCTGCAATATTTTTAGAAGAAGATCTTGATTAGTGAGACAAACACTCTTCAGAGTCACTCATCTGATTTTGTAGAACTGCCCAATTTCTGAAGCTAGAAGTGTTTTTCCTTGTCCAGAGATGTTGTTCCTGCTAATTGAACCAGTGATTTATCTTCTTTTCTGTGAAAAAAATTAATTAATTCGGAATACTCTCTTCAACATGTTTCAGGGATAGGGTAAAAAGAGCGATTCAAAGTGGAGTGGAAAAAGCCAACCAAGACAAGAATGTGGCAGCAATTGTTGTCTATGGGAAAGGAGGCTGCTTTTCTGTTGGAGGTGACATCAATGACTTAGAAGCCCTGAGAGCTGAAGGTGATTAATGGCAACTGTTACTGTAACAGCGAATGAAATACAAGTGATTCATTTCTCATGTTGAGAATGTGACATGTATGGTGTCACCGCAAGTCTTAGCTTTTACCCTAAAACGAGGTGACTTTGGACATGTTTCGCCTCAATTTTCTTACCTTTGAAAATGTATTAGGTCTATGAAGTATTTCATGGGATAAAATGTTGGCCACTGGGATGTAGTTAAACTAAACATTGACATTTTTAGATATACATCATGTATATGCCAGTGTAAGTGAATAATCGCTCGTTCAAACTCACCCCAAATGTTTATCTGTATTTATGAATTGTGTATGGCTTGATTGCCTTTCCCCAAAAAACTGAGCCTGATTTTTACATTTTCTGACACTTTGATTTCTTCTAGCTACTTCTGTGCCATTGAACCTAAACAATTGCCTAATATCAGTGTGATATGATGTTATATGCGTAGTATCTTGAAATATGATACAACAGTGAATATAGTATACCGGAAAATGTTAAATGTATATATAATATATGGTCTCTGCTCTGCATGAGTGCGCTCGTGGTCACAATGTAATGTTAAAAGTCGCACCGAAGTGTGTTACAATTCAACATCATCCACTTATATAATTTGTTGTCGGTGTCTTCGAATAGTCTCCAACAAGTTTTTGGTGGATTTTGGATGTACTTGAGTGACACTGTAATAATAGGTATTTATGAGGTCAGGGTCATTCAGTACTGTTGTAGGCACAGAAATTTACAGGCTATGGTATCTTGCAAAAAAAGGTTCGGTAATTTTTTTTATCGAAGTCCAGAAGACAAAATCCTGTCACAATGACTTTATGCAGAAAGAAACTAGACCTTAGTACAATATAATCAGAAGTCAAATACTTCCAGTATCTCATTTAAATTTAGATCTACATTTACAGAGGGTCAACCTTTTTCGGAAAAGCGTTCTAAGTCACCTCATTTATGGTACATTGAAACAGTGACTTCAGTACCACTTTTTTCTTTAAAGAAAGTATAAAAGCAGCCAGAAGTTCGTGGTGATTCTGATTCTAGTGAACAAGCATAAAAGCTGCATTTTTCCATTACTGACAGTCCTTGTCATACTCACGTGGAATGTCAAGTTCTTTCCTATGCTGTTGAACTGTGATGTCAGAGATGACTCTATTCTAGCATTGCAATATAAGTAAACTAACTACAAGCTGTGATGTAATTTCAAACTGGGTCAGATTCCTCAGCTTCTGGTCAATGTTGATCCTCCTGAACTGAGTGTCACAGTTTCAACACAGTGTCAGAGTAAGAATTTCATCAGGGATAGCCCCTACAACCACGTAGCATTACATTTGTGATCCCAATGATTTATCACAGCAATCACCAGTCTAATCCTACCAAATGGCAGCTTTGTGAGCATTCACAGTAGACAAGTGTTATAATCCCCACAGAGTTGTTGATTAATCTACAAACTTGCTAACTTACAACTTTAAACTTTGATGGAAGTTGGTATAAACAGAAGGCTTTGACAATTTGTTTGTAAACACATGGCTCATGTTATGTATATTTGTTCTGGCAGCCCATTGGCTGAGAGGCTGTGATGTCAAACTTGTATGGGTTTTCCCAGACCCGATTTTCACTCTGACACTGATATGAGTTGAAACTGTGATGCTCAGTTTCATGGATTCGCATTGGCTAGAAGCTGGGGAATCTGACCCAGTTTAAAATGACATCACAGCTGGAAGTTAATTTAAATATATTGCAATGCTAGAATAGTGTCATCTCTGACATCACAGTTCAACAGCATGAAAAAGAACTTGAGATTCCACGTAAGTATGACAAGGACTGTAACAAAAAGAGACAACAATTTACAAACTGGACAAAGAAAGCTTCATGGCCAGCATTTATAAAAATTCGGTTCACAATTGAAGAGTGGAAAAATGTTCTGCCAGATATTTCCCATCAGTTCTTGCCATGATAAAGGCCCAAATATATATATATTATATATTTTCAAATTTCAGGCAAAGTTGCAAGATGGTTCCCAGAGAAAGCGCTGGAGCAATCAGGCAAACCGATTGTGGCTGCTGTCCATGGGGCTTGTGTCGGGGGAGGTCTCCTCTTGGCTCTACTGGCCCATTACAGGATTGCCCACGAGAAATCTGTGTGATTATACCTTTTGTTGTCAGTATTTATTTTGTATTTTTACTGAGTTATTATAGCATGTATTCATAACAAATTTGTTTATCAGATTGGGCTTGCCTGAAGTGAAGCTTGGGCTTGTCTCAGTCTGGGGAGCCACCCAAAGGATCCCGAGAGAAACAAACCTGAAGGATGCTTTGGAAATCATCACTCTTGGAGAAAACTTTGGCGCCAAGAAGGCAAAGGACATTGGCCTGATTGATCAGGTTGGCTGCTGAAGTGCATTTTGTTTTTATGCATTTTGAGGATCTGGATGGGGCACAGGGAATTCAAAAGTAAAGTGACCAAGGGACATTGAATTCAAAAGTAGAAGGGTCAAGGGACAGGGGGACATAAAGCCTGTCTAGGGCGACAGAGAGGGAATTAAAAAGTACCATTAGTAAAATGGCCAGGGGATAGGGAATTCAAAAGTAAAATGACCAAGGGACAGGGAATTCAAAAGTAAAATGACAAAAACCCCCTTCCAGTGCCTCCATGTTGTAGAAAACTTATAAGCAGTCCCTGCATTATTATATAAGACCACCCCTTCTGCGTTCATGAAGCGTTCTCTCGTGGGGGTGCGATCGCTCGTCGGGGTGCAAAATACACTAAAAATACTACTTAGTGCGTGAGGAAGGCGGTCACATAAGGCAAGCTGGTCACTGTATTTGTATTATTTTTTGAAGACTGCTTGTTTAAATTCAAAATACATTTTACCTTTGTTTAAATGCAAACTTTTAAATATATTTTGCTTGTACCAGATTACGTCTGGAAACATCTTGGATGAAGGAATCAAATTTGCACAGTCAATTTGTGGCAAACCGTTCAAACATCTCATCACCAGCAAGATGGAAGTCCAAGACAAAGCTCATGCTGAACAGCTGTTGCAAGGTTGGGCCTTTGCTCTTGTCTGGGTCATCAATGATAACTAAAATTTAAAACAAATCCTAAACACCACTATATATATAATTCCATTTTTTATAGATGCTCTCATGAAGGCGAAGAAAGTCCTTCCGGGTCGACTAGCTCCTGTTGTACGTTCTCGAAATAGCTCTCAATCTCTGTTCTCTTTACAAAATTTTGACAAATGTACTGATGTACATCCTTTCATATAATTTTGCTAATCTCAGTATTTTTCAGGAGATCAATTGCAGTAATAAGATTAAAATGTCGCCTTGTAGATGTGCATCAAATCAGTAGAGGCGGCGGTGAAAGCAAAAACATTTGAAGAGGGAGAAGAGATCTCGGAACAATTTGCGAGGGTAGCGTTTTATTCAGGACAGGCATTGGCTTTGCAATATGCATTCATGGCTGAGAAGGCAGCTACAAAGGTAAATAAATTAGTCCATAAAGGAAGGATTATCTTGAAATTCCCTCAGAAAAATCGTCTACAGTATTATTAATTCTGATTGCTCACAGTGGCAATTACCAGGTGGGTACAACAACAGAACGGTGAAAGGAAGACCCCTGAAGAGTGGCTGTGTGATTGGAACAGGAACCATGGGAACCGGGATCGCCATGGCGATGCTCAATGTGGGTATCCCTGTCGTTCTTATTGAGCAAAATGAAAAGGCAAGTGGTCAGATTCCTTGTGTTTCCTATCAATGATGGATATTAGTGTTTGATATTCAGTTTTGATCAAAAGTAGAAACAACAACAAATACATTTCTAAAAACTATTTTTTTCCAGTTTTTGAATCAGGGTGTGTCGGTCCTGCACTCTTTGTATGATGGAAGTGTCAAGCTTGGTCGAATGTCTCCTGAGCAAGCCAAGAAATGTCTGAGTTTATTGACACCCACCCTTGACTTTCAAAAGGCCAGACATGCTGACATTGTGAGTTTTCATTGTGAGTTTTGCATACCCACTGATTGAGATGTGAATATCATATATTTGAAGAATAACACTATACCCATTTCAGGTTATCGAAGCTGTTTTTGAAAACATGAAGGTCAAGAAAGAGATTTTCTCAAAGTTGGACAAAATTTGCAAACCTGGTGCCACTCTCTGCAGCAACACGTCTTCTCTCAGCATTGACGAAGTAGCGAAGATTTTATATCTTAATTTCTCTCTTGATTTTGATTCAAGAAAGTTTCAATCTTCTTGAAACAGTTTCCTCAAATAAAATGGATGTTTCCCAGATTGACTATTACTTTCCAGATAGCGTCTGCAACCTCCAGGCCCCAGGACGTAATTGGAACTCACTTCTTTGCTCCTGCGTATCACATGCCACTGCTGGAAAATGTGAGGGGAGAAAAAACATCTCCAGGAGCTATTGCTACTGCTACCAATTTTGGGTTGAAACTGAAAAAGGCACATGCGAAATATTTTGCTGGATTTGATTTGTGGCCTCTTTTCGTGCGTATATACTTAATGTATATACATGTATATATACTGATGTGAATTCCTAATGAACAGGTTCCAGTGCTTGTTGGAAACTGTTGTGGATTTGTTGCAAACCGGATGAATGGAAATTTATGTGCTGAAGTGAGTCTTTTCATTCTCTCAAATTTGAAATTCAGCAAAGAATTGAGGGAAAAAACTGTTCTCTTTGTTAATAATATTTCTCTAAATTAACTTTCAGGCTGGCTTTTTATTAGAAGAAGGTGCTCTGCCGGAAGAAGTTGATCAAGTCTTGGAAGATTTTGGTCTGCCACTTGGACCATTAAAGCTCACAGATCTGTCAGGTTTGGTCATTATATGAAATTAGTTGTACGTTAAGGTGACTTTTACCTTTGAAGATTACAATTTATACTGATTACACTCAGGGCTTGACATTGGGTGGAGAATACGCCAAGGCCTCTACGGAGCAGATAAACTTGATGGAACACTAAGAGAAATTGATGGAGAGCGTTATAATTCTCTTCCTGACATTCTCTGCCAGCAAGGCAGACTTGGCCGCAAAACTGGTATGAGATGTTTATAATTGAAGCTATCATTTTGTCTTCATATGAAAATGGTTCATCAGCTTTGATGACATTATCTAAATATTTTAGGTAAAGGATGGTACAAATATGAAAAACCGGGAGCCAAAAAGCCATTTGTGGATGAGGATGTTACTGACCTTATTATCCAATACTGTCGCAAGAATGGGATGAACAGGAGGAAGATTAGTAATCAGGTTAAACTTACTTTGTTCTATTTTCTGACACAATGCCTCACAGAGTAAAACTGTATATTAAAAGTAAAATGATAGTTGTGATTTAAACTTCAGGAAATATTGGAAAGATGTCTGTACTCGACCATAAATGAAGGCTTCAAGATCCTTGAGGAAGGAATTGCCAGCAAACCTGAAGACGTGGACACCATTTGGCTGACGGGGTTTGCTTGGCCTCGTCACACCGGGGGTCCCATGTTCTATGCCAACACAGTTGGGCTGGACAAAGTCTTGAGCTGCATTCAGTACTACCATCAGCAGCATTGTATGTATCTTGTTGGGTATATCATGCATTTATTTGATAACATTCATCCATATATTATGTATTCATTGTGTCTGGTTGTTTTCTGTTTGCAGCCAATGTTCATCACTGGAAGCCGAGTTCTCTTCTCATCCAGCTGAGCCAGGGCTATGTGCCAATGAAGGATTGGACAAAACATGCCAAGAGCAAGCTGTGATTTATAACTTCTACAAAGATGACAATGATGCATTTATCTGCTGTTGGAAAGTACCCCAATGTATAAATGCCATTTCAGGATCAATAAAATAATCACAGAAATTGTTGTCAGTTTTATAGCAAGTATGCCTTGTGACAGGATACACCCCCAGTCTCCCACCCTATACTATATATAAAGAAACATTGGGGTTAGAAAAATTAGCCCGGAACGGGACCTATACCATCTGAAACTACAAGATCATGCGAAGATTTTAAGACAAAAACGAAAAAAAAAACTGTTGGGAATTTTTTGAGAAATTCAAGTTTTTTAAAAGAAATCTGGTTTATCACACCAAAACACAAATGTTATGGCATATAAAACAATTACCAAGCTTGAAAATGTGATGAAACCTGTTGGCTAAGCCCAGTTATGCATTTCAAATAACTCTCAATGATGACTTTAAAATATTTACTGACTTTATTGAAATAAATGTGATAAATTGTTTATCGTATGCTGTAAGAATGCAAAAATGCTAAAAGTAACCAATTTCCCCAGATTTTCAGTCTTCGGTTGTTGAAATCTAGTGGTGGGATAAACCCGATTTTTTAAACTTGAATTTCTCAAAACATTCCCAACAGATTTTTTTTCGTTTTTGTCTTAAAATCGTTGTATGATCGTGTAGTTTTGGTGGTATAGATTCTAAAATGTCAGAGTATTTAGCAATGGTGTATCTGAATGAAGAAACCTCACTTCGGTCAACTCCATGATCGTGCAGAAGTGTAAAACAATATCCATATATATATATGGTTCCACAAGGAAATGACAAATAGTGTAGACAATTAAATGGCATCTGAAGTTCATCAATATTCTAGGGAGTAATATTCCACACCTCCTGTATTATTTTAGCTTATTTTGGTGGATATGGAACCAGGGAAATTGAGATTACTACTTTCCTTGTAAGATAGCAAGTACGAAGGGATATGCAAAAAATACCTGCTTACGCAAGTGCTACCCTCGGCCAAGATTTAGATATGGAGGTAAAGGTCACTCGTGTTATGCGAGAACTCATTTTAAGGTCTTACCATCATACAATGTCCTTATCCCTGTGAATTTGGTGATGATACAATCAATATAAATGGAGTTA
This sequence comes from Platynereis dumerilii, assembly GCA_026936325.1. Classification (NCBI taxonomy): domain Eukaryota; kingdom Metazoa; phylum Annelida; class Polychaeta; order Phyllodocida; family Nereididae; genus Platynereis; species Platynereis dumerilii. The sequence continues at coordinate 182,359,212 of JAPTHN010000001.1, read as the reverse complement.
TTTATGCACCCAAATGGGACACAAATATGGCCACCAAGGTCATAGAAGTATGTGAAGATCATTTGTGTCAGAACTCATCCATGGCCTAATGGTGATACATAATCCCTGTTAGTTTGACGATTAGAGGGTCAATGTTAGTGGAGTTATCATGTTCAAATGTACACTAGCTTTTTACAAATATGGTCGCCAAGGTCACAGAAGTACGTCAAGGTCACTCATGTCTGAACTCATCCAAGGTCTTATGGTGATACATAATCCCTGTGAGTTTGATGATTCCAGGTTCAATACTAGCGGAGTTATGATGTACACTAGCTTTTCCAAAAATATGGCCGCCAAGGTCACAGAAGTAGGTCAAGGTCACACAAGTGAGAACTCATCCAAGGTCTTATGGTGATACATAATCCCTCTGAGTTTGATGATCCCAGGATCAATATTAGCGGAGTTATCATGTACACTAGCTTTTCACAAATATGGCCGCCAAGGTCACAGAAGTAGGTCAAGGTCCTTCATGTCAGAACTCATCCAAGATTTTACAGTCATACACAATCCCTGTCAGTTTCATGATCCTGGGATCAATACAAATAGAGTTATCGTGTACACAAGGATGGTGGACAGACAGACGGACAGACAGACGGACAGACGGACGCAGCTACCCTCTGCAATACCCAGGCCATGTGAACATGGCCGAGGGTAAAAATCCAAAGTGGAGGCTATACAATGGCAAGCGCTGCCTTTTGGCTCAGAATTGCACCAAATATGGGATGTACAGATTTTGTAATTTTTTCCGCTGCAAATGTACTCTTTTTGCCTCTCTGACTGACAACCGTCTGTTCTGTAAGCAGGTGAGCCAGCGAGGCTGCAGACTGACGAAATTCAGGTCGAATTGGGTATCAAATTGGCTTGTAGGTCACTGGGACTGCTGCCCTAAAGTCCGCGCTGCTGCGTTTCAGGTCTGCGTTCAGCAGAACCCAGCAAAACTGTGCTTAGTCCCTCACCTGAGAGCCAAAATCTGGGATTTCGTTGACCCCCCCTGTTTAGCCAGGTTTCATGGTACCAAATTGTAGAAAATTTAGTATAGATTAAATTTCTGCCTGTTACCAAGTTGGCAAAATACCTGAAACATACTCAAATTTTAAAAAATGGGACAAACGTTGAAAAAATTAATTTTTGCTCCTTAAAATATTTAAAATTCAGCCCTGACCTTAGAAATTGTCCGAATATCATGATTTTTTCAGAGGATTATCACCAAAGTATTCTACAAAAGATGAGGGAACTAATTTCTACCTAACTTCAAGATGGCCACCAAAATTAAAGATGGCCGCCAAAATTAAAGATGGCCGCCTGATAACAACTATGATTTCCCTCTATTTAAGCTATTTTTCCGAAATAATTTTTTATTAATATTTCAAATGGCTTCAAACTGGAAGGAAGTGGTTGGCTACCATCAATTTATTGTATTTTACCATTTTGTGAAGACAGAAATGATTTAAATGCCATACTTTTCATTTTATAGGGGATTAAAGTTGGACCCGACATGCAATTTGGTGTAAAAAGTAGCTTTAAACGGATCTGGGATTTTCGTGTAATCCCTTGGGTCCAGTTGTGCTGCTTCATTGATATTTCTTCAATATTTAGTCAGGTTTCTACATACCAAATTGTTGAAAATTTAGTATAGATTGCAATTCTGCTTGTTACCAAGTTGACAAAATACCTGAAAGATGCTCAAATATTCAGAAATTGCATGCCGAAATGTTGAAAAGAATCGGATTTACTTATATTTTAGCTAATTTTTTTTTAAATAATTGTTTTAATTCATACTTCAAATGGTTTCAAGCTGGAAGTGAGTGGTTGACTAATATAGATTGGTAACTATTCATCCAAAATAATGTGTCAAATACCTTGGCCTTAAAATAGACTGCGATATTTCTGGAGAATCGGTAGTCAGTGACATGGTAAGCAAAACCAAACATAATCTACCATGTTTGGCAAAACCACCTCAAGATTAAAATTCTATCATAGACACAAAGAAGCTTTAAATATTAAAGCAAGAGCTACACTATAGCCTGTGCTTGGGTTCAATGTCAATTTGATTACTCTGTTTCTTTGTGGTATATTATATGGGTCTAACAAAAACATCAAAAAGAGACTTCAAGTTGCCCAAAACAAACTGGTATACGATTTATCATAGATCTTGGGCCCCCCCCCCCCCCGCTCGTATTGGACAGTCTGAACTAGATGTGGTCAGGTACGTTCCTGAACATCAAGGACAGGGCAACCCAAATGATACTTGGCCACATGTCCAACATTTACAACAACATAGCCCCCTCCTACTTAACATTTTCTGTTACATCCCACCGCTACAACACTAGAAGGGCTGAGCACAATTTCTTTTTGTGCAGACCCCAGGGTATGGCTATCACAATTTCCAAGGAGTAAAACTGTGCAACAATTTGCCTCAAACCTTGAAAGCCGTTCAATCCAAAGACACTTTTTAGAGGAAAATTTTAAAAGGTTCACCTGAGAACTCAAACTAGAGCTGAAGAGGCTAACAAATTTATTTTTATGTACTTACTGTGCTGTCTTTTTATTTTTCTGTATTATTTGTTCAAATTATTTATTATATCTATTTGCAATCTCATCACATTAATCATTCTTCAATAACACCATCATGTTTCTCCTCGCCACCCAGGGACTGCACAGGAAATAAGTTTAGTTAGTAGACTTTAGTGTGTCATCCCGGGATCACCTTCACTCATCCCTTCATATCATTTTGTGAATGTAAGGGTATGACTGTGCCTAAATCAATCAATCAAATGGTTTTACATTCAAGTCTCTGCTTCAGACTGCTTATCATCTGACAGGTATTGAGTCTCCCTGGACAGCTTGTCACTGATACCACCGCTGAGGGTTTGCTGCACAACAGTTTTGACGGCGACGCCCTCTCGTGGATATTATTGAAGTAACCGGCAAAATGTCTGACTTGTCAGTGGAGCTCGAGAAAGCAATTTCACAGAAAAATGTGGACAAACAGGCGGCGTTGGGCATTTTTCACATGATTGGTGAGTTGATGTGTATTCTAGGCACAAGTTGATGTAAAGAATGTGTAAAAATCCAGCGAATTGCTGCCAGAAAACCATGATCAAAGTCGCAATACTAGCTGAGTCATTTTGTTTTTGAACTTCAATTATCGCTCAATTTACCATGACAATGAATGAATAGAACTAAAAAGTATTGATACCATTTGAAGATATTTTCTCTTTGGTTCTCAGCTAGAACTAATAGTTGTTGTATTGGTAGCGGGTTTTTCGTGTTTAACTGTCTCTTAATCGACTAAGAGTGAACCGCAGAGCTGCAGAATAAAACTATAGACTCAAGATTGGTGAATTGTCTTGTTGCCATTGGCATTGTCAATGACAATGTGGAATAGTATTATGTTTCACTTAATTTCAGTCAAACAAGAAGTCACTGCTGACAATGAAGAGGGATTGAAGATCAAGGAACAAGCAATTTTAGAATTAGGAGATCTTTTGGCTGAGACGCGGCAAGCTGAAGGTGAGAAAAGGCAAATTAATCTATTGTTTCAAGAATTCCTGAAGCAGTCTTTACGAAGATGTGACAACAGTGACATCCATGCTTGAATGAAATGGTTCATTTTGACATGTATCTGTAGATTATGTAGTCCTATCTCCATTTACAATTGTTTTTACCAAGACTGCTATTATAATCCGCCCCTGGTATGGTACCGGCATTACCGGCAATCTTTGCAGAGGCTGTCTTCATATGGATTATCTCTAAGCATTTGCTATATGAAGTTGTGATTTGTACCAATTTCAATTTGTTTTACTGCATCCATTATTTCTTTAACAGAGTTGGCCGGACTTATAAAATTCACAAGACCTTTCTTGAGCCATGTCAGCAAAGCGAAAGCTGCAAAACTTGTCCGTCACCTTGTTGACAAGTTCCTGGACATGGAAGCTGGCACGGGTAAAGAGGTAGGATTCGTTTGTTTATTTATCGGTTCAACAAGACCATTTAGACCATTTAGCACGTTCTTGATGTGTGTCTTTTCTTTGTTACAGGTGGAATTGTGCAAAGAATGTATTGACTGGGCAAAGGATGAGAAGCGTACCTTTTTGAGACAAGCTCTGGAAGTAAGAGTTATTGCAACAGTCATCATGTCGAACATTTGTGATTGAACTTCCTTTAATTCTTGTCATGACTTAATACTTTATGAAATTGTGTTTCATTTCAGGCTAGATTGATCTCCCTGTTTTATGACACTAAACGATATGAGGAAGCATTGCAATTGGGTGAGTGATGTGGCTGTTAGATTAGAACAAGGGTGAAATACACAATTTTGAAATGCAAAGAGAGTTTACAAATGATGCCATGCATAATGTTGGAAGTATTATCAATATTACATAATTGCTTGGCTTATCACCAGCACAACATAATTGCTCAAATTGTCACCTGTTTCCTTTAGGGTCCGTATTGCTAAAAGAACTGAAGAAGCTAGATGACAAGGCTCTGTTAGTGGAAGTCCAGTTACTGGAGAGCAAAGTCTACCATGCTCTTAGTAACTTGCCAAAAGCCAGGTCAGTTTGATTGTGATTCTTATGGTAATTTGTTCAATTCATCAATAATTGGATTGAATCTCTATTTTGGTTGTTATTTTTGTTCATTTACAGAGCTGCTCTCACCTCTGGTCGTACAACAGCCAACGGAATTTACTGTCCACCGAAGTTGCAGGCTGCTCTTGATCTTCAGTCTGGTAAGAATTGTTTTATAATCTTTGATATATTAGTGAGTTTATTGACAATGAGTCGTGTTATTGACATTCTTAGTTACAGGATGATTTATTCTATATACCTACATCACAATATAGGCTAATTTTGAATGAATTTGAATTGTACTTTCTAGGTGTGTTGCACGCTGCTGATGAGAAGGACTTCAAAACCGCTTTCTCGTATTTCTATGAAGCTTTTGAAGGATATGATTCTGTTGACAACAATCCCAAGGCTCTTACTGGCTTGAAATACATGTTGATGTGCAAGATCATGCTGAACAAGTAAGCAGCTGGTGCTAATCAACCTCTGATACAGAATTTCTCTTTCTTAATGTTTATATTTTGCTGAGAATATCAACTGAACTATTTCCTGGAATTCTTATTCCAGTGCTGATGATGTGCAGTCGATCGTGAGTGGGAAACTTGCCCTGCGCTACAGTGGTCCTCACGTGGATGCCATGAAGAGTATTGCCCAAGCAAGCCAAAAGAGATCTCTCGCCGATTTCCAGGATGTGAGTCAATTATTAATAAAATAAAATAAATGTTCATGTTAAATATGATATATTATGGTAGTTAAATTGTTTGGACTGAAATCGTGTTCTCAGGAAATTGTGTTTTCCTCAACGTTATTGAAATTATTATGCGAAACTTAATATGTTTGTATACCTCGTTTCCAGACACTCCAAAAGTTCAAAGGTCAACTGGCAGATGATCCAATTGTGAGGGCACATCTCGACTCTTTGTACGACAGTCTATTGGAACAGAACCTTTGCAGAATTATTGAGCCATTCTCGCGTGTACAGGTATGTTTCATGGTATCAAGCTCAAAAGATCCCTTTATTTGTGTGCTCCTTAATTTACAAGTGTGACTGATTCAAGAAAATTAAATCTGTCATATGGTTGCCAAGGTTTTTATTTTTTGGTGATATTCATATCATTCCTTGCCCTCTCAGGTCAAACACGTTGCCAGTCTAATCAAGCTGCCAGTTGAAGATGTGGAAAAGAAACTTTCTCAGATGATTCTTGACAAGAAATTCAGTGGTAAGTAGCCCAAGTTCAAGAAAGGTCTGCTTCATTTGGAAAACTATTTTGCATCTTTGGTGGGGTATCAAAAATTTGGGTATCAAAAAGTTGCACTGGGTCCCACTGAAAAATATTGGGACTGAATTTTTCGGGCCCTACCTTATATCATTATATTGTAAGGTTGATATTTTCTGTTTTATGCTGAAAGTAACAATTCCGACTTCTTTACAGGAATCTTGGACCAAGGCTCTGGTGTCCTAGTGGTATTCGATGAAACTCCAGTTGACAAAACATACGAAACAGCTCTAGAAACAATTCAGAATATGGGAAAGGTTGTCGACAGTTTATACAACCGTGCGAAAAAACTCTCATAAATATTCCATTGTAATCATTTTCACATATTGTCAAGATCATTCAATTATTGTAAATATTGGTATTTAATATTAGTGCGTTGTATAATAAAAAAAACATAAATATATATATTTCAGTGTTTCTCATTCTTTGTGGTTAAACCAAAATGAAAGTGAACAGGAAAAAAATGAAAATATTGAATGACTGTTGGTGTCATCATTATACAATGTATTCTTATTTATTTTCGATTTAGTGGCCTAAAGGATAAGGCTCTTAAAAGTCTATTAAAGACTTCTGGTGTGTTTAGTGTTTTAATATCTTGACACTCCAGCATTTGGGAGTTCTGACGTCGAGGTCAACAGCGGGGGCTTGGTCCAAACTCCAAAGAAAGGGCTTCAGTTTATTCATGGTCGTCATGTAATGATTGGTATGAATACCGTTCTGTTACGTGTTCGGCGGAGGACAGAGTGTATTTGGAATTTCCATTAATATAGAAATTTGCTGGTTTGTGGTCTTCAGTGCAATCTTTTTATAGTTGGAGACTTCGAGTCCTTCAGTCTCACAATTTCATCATATATTTGGTCCTGACATCAATTCATTCCATAGCAGTTTGCGCTTAGATTTATATGTATATACTGTACCTCTATCTATCATCTTGTCCCATATATAAAGGAAAACTTGCCACATGTGTTTCATTATTAGCTCATTTCTTTCAGTATGGCCCTTCTCAAAGAACATCTAGGGAGAAATTGATTAAACAAAAAAGGCAAATCATTGTTCATCCGTTTATTGTTCATCCGTTTATTGCACATTCAAGCGTCTGTGTGTGGCAGTAACATGTGAGGTTCTACGCCGTATGTAGAACTGTAGGCATAGCATTTCTAACAATAAACAACCTTACTTTAAAATTTAATCATCACATGTAAATAAACAAACAAGCAGTGTTCTGCATAAAATATCATAATAGCTTTATGTAATAAATAATTTCATTTTGCAAAACTTAAATAAAATGAATACTGTGTACCGTGTAGTAATTATTCATATCAAGCTATCAATATACGTTGGGAAATAACTTAAGCTACCAAACAGCACTTCAATGTACATATTAACCATATGTGAGACTCTGGGGAGGACATTACTCCAATTTGGTCAATTGAGATGCTCCTGCATAATTATTCACATTAGATGCATGCATTTCAATTATATTTTGTCTGTGTAGTACTCCACAAGGCAATATCTGCTTCTGTTTGATTTTCATCCAATAAACAGGCGGAAAATCAAACAGAAGAAGATTTGCCTTTATTGAGGACTACACTGACTAAATGCTACGTACGATCAAGACACTTCACAAGTTCACGCAATGCACTGTTGGTCCCTGATAAATATATATGGACAGCAATGCTTTTCAGAGTATTGTTCTGGCCTGTTTCACAATAATCAGGAATTAATTGTAATAGCCTACATGGGCAGTTTCAGATTTATAGGTTATTCTTATGATGCAAAATCAGGGATAATATCAGGAAAGATTAATCATGTTAATTGATATAGTTCATTAATCCATACAACAAAGGTCTATATTTGTACTCACAGGGAGCTTTCGTCCTTGTCTCAAGGACTTCTTCAGCCTTCTGACAAATGCTCAGGGGTCACATGACCGCCTATGGTCAAGGTCATGTGAGGCCTGGACCTCCCCCCGATTTATGGCAGTCTCCTCCAGTCACATGACCTTGACCATAGGCGGTCATGTGACCCCTGAGCATTTGTCAGAAGGCTGAAGAAGTCCTTGAGACAAGGACGAAAGCTCCCTGTGAGTACAAATATAGACCTTTGTTGTATGGATTAATGAACTATATGAATTTCCAAAGGTCAGGATCTAACCTACATAGTTATATGTTAATTGATGTTTTCCACTAAAAGAACTGTTTATCAACCAAGGTCCAAGGATAGAATTTTAAAAGTACTAATGCTTCAAATGTGCTGCTATCTTAAGACAAGCAGTCATAGCACGTCAATTGCCAAAATAATGGAGATATGCTGGAAATTATGAAATTCCTTTTTTGACCTGCATGTGACACTTAGTCCAGCGAGAGTGTGAAACAGAACAGACCTACATTCTTTTTGTAAAGACAATTTCATATTCTGGAACCCTTCTAAAGATGCCCTTGACTTCTTCAATGGAAGGTGGGGTGTCCTTGGAAGTCATGTGGTAAAGGAAGACCAGGTGGGTCAATGCCAGGAACACCTCAGACTTCACTAATGCTTCTCCTATGCACATCCTTCTCCCTAAAAAAGTGACAAAAAAGGTGACTTCATGGTCAGCAATAATTATTATAAACAACATCTAAAGGAAAACATAAGGGATAGAAGCTCATCTTATCTGAACATGCATTTCATCAAGCAGGTTGGGAAATTTTATTGACATGAAGGTTTTAAAACCAAGCATAACATACATTTAAACTTTGGAGTAATTCAAACCAGGTTCCTCTGAAAAAACCGCCCTGTTTGCGGTATGGTGTAATTTTGTTTCATTTTTATTTTGTGGTTGCAGTCCATGCTTCTCCAGTAGTTGCGCATTTGCGCATTTTAGTCTGCAAAATCTCAAAGATGTGTAATTTGGCTGCATGCAAGAGCAGAGAGAAGTTATCAGAAATGATATTCTCTCTGGATCTGTATAAATAATAACTCATAAAAATGAAAGTAAAAAGGACAACAAACCAGTGCAAAATGGAATGAGGCTGCTGGAGTAATCAATGGCGCCACTTTCTTTGAGGAAGCGGTCAGGATTGAATTCTCCAGGAAGAGAGAAAGTTTCAGGATCATGGTGGACAGCATAAATGTTTGCAAGTACTGTGCTTCCTGCCGGGATGTTGTACCCTTCTAAAGTAGTGTCGGCTGTGGTCATATGGGGGGCAGATGTGGTGAACAGGGTGCTTAACCTTAATGCCTCCAGGATGACACATTCGCAGAACGGAAGTTTTGTCTTGTCCTGAAACGAATGCAATATTTATTACAAGCCTTACAATGCTAAATAACAACAGCTGGAGTACACCAGAGTGACAGAGTCAGGAAAAATGTCAAAAGCTAGTAGTAGTACTCTTTAAAGGCACACAATAGTGCAATTTTTTTATTAGTTGAGAGCTTCAAATGTACCATTTACAGAAACACGACAGTGATCCTTTTGAATTTCTCCCAAAATAAACCTATGAAAAAAATGATTTTGGTTACTGATTTTGGCCAAATTTTTGGCACAAGCAAAAGCGACTCCTGTAGGGAGAAACTGAGCAAGTCACATGGGAATGGGTAATGAATAAACAAATAGATGACCTATTATGACCTCTGCAGGCATGAAAGAATGGTGAGGCCTAGCTGTGAAATGTTTTATGAATAAAGAGATGAAGCTTAAAAAGCTGACAATGTAAATCTGAGACAAGCTGAAACTGTATAAAATATTTCAAACGCTTGTGATAAAGTCTATTGTACTGCCAACTCCTCCCCAACTCTCATCCATACGAATAATTATAAATTCTGAGGTGCTGACTGGCTGGTTCTTTTGACCTTATTTGGCACTGGTTATTTTGCCTCATATTTGCCAAGTCCAGAACGCATCTTGTGATGGCAGCAACTGGTATTTCAGATAGACAGAATTTGAAGATGGACACACATGTGTATAAACAAATAGACAGACAGACTGGCTGGCTAGATAGATAGATAGATAGATAGATAGATAGATAGATAGATAGATAGATAGATAGATAGATAGATAGATAGATAGATAGATAGATAGATAGATTGATAGATAGATAGATAGATAGATAGATAGATAGAGGGATGGATGGATGGACGTCCTGTATCTATGCACTTGGTAGGCTAATTGGGACAGGGGGAGGACAGAGCAATGAGGCAAAGGATGATTGAAACAGCTGTCCAAATAGACCCAGGTGCCCATACATTTAGGCCCTAATTGTTCATTTAGCGATCTGGTCTTGCAAATTGTGGTCCAGATCAGTCACTGCTTACTCACTCAACCTTTAGAAAATCAACCAATAATATTTCAGTGCATGGCTGAATGATTGTAAGTTGTAAATTGCTTTATTCTGGTTTTTTTACACCTATTGTCATTTGCACAAATGAGCCTCTTCCCAAGTGTAGCAAATTCACAGCTAGTTATTTCATAGCAAGTCATATTTCTTAATTCCTTGACAGTTTGTCACAGGCATATCAGGTGGACACCTCAAATTTGTTCAATTAATTGGAGAGGGGGGAGGTTCACCCTACCCTACGTCACTCATCAGCTGACTGAACATGCAGTGGGGACACAAAATATTGCTAAAATCCCAAGTTTATATATTTTTCTTGATCTGTGCTTAAAACCAATTTTTTCAAGGTTGACAGGATGCACTTGCAGTAGCCCATTCTTTTATAAGGAAAAAAATGAACGAATCTGTCATTTTGATGAGTGTGGCCCTTTAAAATAAGGCCCTAAAATCCTGTATAATTGTTTGTTATGAGTAGGGATGAAACTGTGATACATAACTCTTTTTCTTCTACACGAAATAGTGCCAGGGAGTCAGAGTGGAAGCTACAACGAGAATTTGCTTATTTTGATCTTCAATATGTGTAGTGATTTATTGTGCTTGGCATAATAATAATCAGAACAATGATGGTGTTTGGCAGCCCTTGATATATTACCTGCAGAGTGGGTAGTCTTTTACCACATACAGCTTTGATCTCCTCGACCATTCTCCTTTGGTTAGATGGGTGGGAGACCAAGAAGTAGAGGCACCACTGGATCTGGGATGCGACTCCTTCAATGGCGTCGGGCAATAGGACAATCACAGTGTCAATGACGTGCTTATCTGTAATATCAGGTTGGTCCTTGAATTCCTGCAGGGCAGCGTCGAGAAAATCCTTTGGTTCGGAAGCGTCTGTCAGCCTGTTTCGATGCACTTCCAGCTGTTTGGATGTGATGTTGTATAGTTTTGCTTGAGTGGCAATGGCTCTTCTTATTGTCCTGAAGAACAGTAGCCTGGTGAACCACTTTGGAAAGACAAACAGAAAGAGGGCAATCAAAGATCCTTCATTGACAAAGACAGACTGCACTTCCAAAGTTGTTCGTATTAAATCATGCATTTGTGCATCATCAAAGTCATAAGTTGATGCAAAGACAATGTCCATGATGATGTTAGCAGTGACTTTGCTGAGGCAATCATCCAATTGATCCTTGGACCAAGTTTTGCTCTCACTCGCATCTATCACCTCTTGCAGATTTGCCAGCTGCTTTTTGATTTTCTCTTCTGCTTTTGGCGTCCCAAAACCAAACTTCCTCAAAGTCTGCATCATGAATTTCTTGTTCTTCCTCCATGGTTGGCTGAATGGAGCACTGAAAAGCACTGCAACATAAACCAAAATTTGTGAACCATTGTTTCCTTTGATAAAATTAAATTCCAACAACCAGCTGGGGACTGCATAAAAGGCCTTACTATCATTTGTGTGAAATATGGCGGCAAGATCCACTGGACGTCCTGAGAATTCTTCTTTGGCAAAGGCATCGCGGATGACCCTCTCAGAGTTCAAGGCCACTGTCAGGCTGGAAAAAATGACATATACAGGTAATTTTGTCAATGGCCTAGACCTAAAAATCAACAGATACGTACGTAGATAGATGGATAGGTAGATAGAGTGATATTCATTGCAGGTATACTTTCAAAATACATTTCAACTGTGCATTGATGTTGCAACCAAAAACTTGTTTACTGAAACTGTTTGGGATTTCCAATACAAAAACCAAATTATTGAAGTGTCAATTACAAGAGTTGGTTAATTTTTTGTTAAATTGGCTCCAGAAAAAAAAAAGTAATCTTTTGCATAGCTTTTATTTGTTAAGAATTCAGCTCCTTGAACCTTGTGTAATCTTTGTGGTCATATTTATTGCATGTGTTACAGAACATTACACTGAAGCAGTTCCATCAAAGGTTTTGAAGGGTACTTCTTCATCTCGATTTGGTTCTGTAGTATCTGTACAGCTATTTTCACTGGATCCATTTCTCTTCTTGAAGAACCACATCAGTGCAAGTTAAATACTATATTGAAAATTTCGGTTACTGATAGAGTTTAAGGGGCCGACCAGATGATCTTTGGGGGGGGGCTTAGGATATTTGGTGAAAAAAAAAAGATTGTTTCCCACTTGACACTGAAAAAAAAAGTTTGTTCAGCACATGGAAATAAAAAAAAAGTTTGTTTCCACCTGTAGCTAAGGTACTGTAATGTTAAAATTCCGATAAAAAAGTTTGTCGCGAGTGCGCATGCGAAAAAATTGTTCGTCGACGCGCCGCGAGCGAAAAAAAAAGTTCGTCCCGGGGGTAAAGTCCTTAGCCCCCCCCCCCAACTATCATCTGGTCGGCCCCTAATTAGTTTTTTCTCACTCGGGTTTTCTTGCTTGCTGCTGGGTGTTACCATGGTTAAGTACATCATCTGGCTTATAATTACTCTACTTTTATATTTGAAAGATACTAAAAATGACATCTTTAGCAAACGCCTTGACATAAAAAACATGGAATTAGACTCACTGATCAACTCTCAGTCTGCAATGGTTATGCATCCCTAGATACATGTATTTCGTTTTGCAGATTGGTGGCCATTTTGGATGCCATATTGGTTTATGCATCAGATTTTTATCATAAACAAAATGTTGTCGACATCTTAAATGAATCTCCTGACATCAAAAACAGATATATTTCGTTTTGTAATATCGGTGGCCATTTTGGACGCCATTTTGAAATTTGTCCAAAACAATGAATATTTGTGTTGTCCCTATATCTGGAAAACAATATTGTTGGCAACAGCTCTGCCAAATTTTATGCTTGTTTCACCTTTTGCACAATTCCTTAGAATAATTGAATTAAGCTGCAGGACTGAATTGACTTGTCATTACTTAAGAAATCATGAATGTTTCTCATTACAGTTGACTTATACCATGTGCAATTACTTCTTTCCCATGTATATATTAACCTTTTTAATGGAGTCCTCAGAGAGTGTCTCTAAATTACAGGGAAGTCTGCACCATGAAAGTAACTTTAGATAGATAGATGCAACGATGGCCTACATCTGTTTGCCTCATAAGTAGGTGGAGATAGCTGTCATAAATAGGCCTATTCATTACTTATATTTTATCGGCTATCTGAGATCTAACAAGGGTTAAATAGCCTGTATACTAGTCCAGAGAAATTTTAGTCAATCAAGTCACCTGTTGCCTGTGTAGAAAGAAACCACTTCTGACTTGTACTTGACACCAAATCTGATGAAGTCCTGATGCAGTTCAGAGGAGAGCCAGGGCAAAGCTCCGAGAAAGGGCAGACCACGGGGGCCTGGAGGAAGATTGCGAGGTGTGGAAACCCATTTGTAGAGACAGTAAGCTGTGCAACCTCCCACTAAAGCAGTGGCAGTGATTCCCAGTGCCCATTCTGTGGTGTTTGAAGAAATGTGCTGGCTCCAAGTAGCCATCTTGAATGCTGCAGCTGTAGCAGCTCCCTGCAGTGGATGGACAGTAAAGGCAATCCTATTTGATTTTCAGAGGCCCCAGACTGTCCTGTCTAGAACTGCACAACCACAGTACTATAGTCCACTATATATTCCACCCAAACTTGTCCTCCTTTGGATTCCTTACAGACTGGGTCAATGAAATGTACAATAACATAATTTCACTCCTTCATGAACCAGCAAGCCACCAGGGTGAATATGGTTGTTAGCCTATACTGCCGAGCTTCCCTAGTGGAAATGGTCAGCTTTAGCCTATTCCCAGCATCAACACAACTGGCGCCCTGTTCCATTGCCGATTTGGAATGTTCTGGGCACTGGCGCCACCATGCAGAAGGCTTAATGCTGGTAATTGGGCCTGTAATTCCTGCACATGACTGAAATTTCTGTTGAAATAGCGACAAATTCAATGACTTGCAAACAATCTTAAATCCTGGGTATTTCCAGCAGACATTCATTATCAGTCAACTTGACCTTGCAGACGACACACGTGACAAATGCCACCCGTCTTTACTTACCCCTGTAACCGCAACTGAGAGGAATATCCGTATTTGGCAGTAGTAAGGTCAGGCAAGCCTAAAGTATATATGACAAAGGCTCAGAAAGTAGATTCTTCTAGTCTAGTAGGCCTAATTCCAGCATGTCATTTCATTTGAACTAAGTAGAGGCCTAGGCCTATAATGTTACCTACATATAGGGGACCCATGGTTTGTTTGAATACAATAACATGGTGATTGGCTTACATTATGAAGAAATGCTTCTATTCCATCTAAATGATTGAAACTACTGACAATTGAAGTCTGATACAATGGAGGTTTTGGTAAATGATACAATGGTTATGTTTAATGCATGTCACTTTAATGAATTTAGATGGTAATTCGAATAATTGAAGAGGCAGCACTCGCCAGTAGCAATGAATGACTACAGGGAATGATGTCTGTGAATTCACTCAATGGATCCATACAAACTCTTTGCCATTTATAAACTCCGAGTCCAGATTCATTTCTAGTCAGAAAATGGTATTTTCTATTCACGTTCAAAACTGTGATATGATAAAGCCTTAAATTGCAATTTCATTTTTGTATGCTGCGCCGGGGGCCGCTGTGGCAATGAAAACTGAACATTTGTTTGGTAGGGTTACTAATTGGCCAGAAAATTAATTTCTCAAAACCAAATGATCTGAAAGTTTTTTTAAATGAACCCATGCTATGTTATGTGTCATCTGGTATCACCTCATACCCTGCCATATGGGGGGGGGGGCTATAACAGCTTCTGAGACCTACACTGGGAAAACAGGGGAGCGAAGTTGCATAGGCTGGGATGGGGGTCTAGTGACAATGTATTAGAGGTCACGTCTATAGTTTAAGTAAACCAGTATAGGCCTCCTCTATCTGGGATAGCTGTGTTGATATACTGTCATATAGGCTACTCTTCCTGTAGGAGATTTGTGCAATTTATACCTTAAGAAATTATTGCGTCCCCAGTGAGTTGCCATTGATCTGTGCAATGAGAATATTGGATGTGAGAAATGATTCATTGCGTCTGGAACAGGACATCTGATTTTAATATGGAAGTTGGCGAAAGCTTGCAAGGATCAATAAAAAAACTCAAAGGATAATAAATATGAATGAAAACTGGCCAAAAGTGGGAGACGTTGGCCAACAGATAAAAGAGAATTCTGAAAATAGAATGGATCAGAGAAGAAGTCATTTCAATGTTGAAAGGCGTGTATTCCCAGTATAAGTGCAACATGTTTTGAAACTGCAATAGATGCAAACATGCCATCATCCTATTTACATTGGCCCAGTGCTCGGCTTTGCTGTGTAGCTGTGTGTTGGGACAGTTTATTTAAAGAAGACCTCGTGTAGGCAATTGGGGACAAACTCTTAAGGGAACGTAATCCCAGGGCTTTATTGACAAGAGCCTGAACGCTTGCTTAAGACTTAATGTCGCTTATCGAACCTGCCCTAGTCCCTGGTAGTCCCCTCAATCCCCAGTGAAGTTGCTGCTCCAACCCATTACTTTTCACACAACATGTGCAGATGCACCACCAGTCACCATCCCATGGCATCCATGGTCCCAGGTTGAAAATAGTAATAGAGTCAATGGACAAAGTGGGTGTGCACAGTCTTTAATTGCCTCATTACTGCAAGCAGCCAGGCATGCCTTAATTGGTTAAGGTGCAGAAATGCAGGTTAGAGGTTAGCATTAATGATGTGTTCACCTTAGAGAGATGAACAGGTTCATGCATCCATCTAGAGGCGGAAACATGTAAGGAACTGCTCAAATCACCCGAGACATGCAACCGGTGTTCCAGTTTTGCTCGGCTCAACTCTTTTCGGCATGGTGTTCCTTTGACGTTAGACTCTATTATAACGTAACTGGTAAATTGTGATGAGGCTTGGTGTGAAGGTCGACCTGGTAAGAATTAAGCATTGATGCCGAGTAGTTGCCGACTGTTTCAGGAGTAGTTAGAAGATATGCACTTCCACTAATCCACATCCTTGCAACCCTGATACTCAATGGAAATGATGGCCCCAGTTAGAGCCCTGTCCTATAATACTGGCCTATCAGCTTCTCTATTTTCTGCTTTTGATTGCGGCTTTTAGCTCACTTCTGTCGCCATGCTTCCCATGTAACTCACGCGATTCCCATGAAAAGCAGATAGGAGGGCCTAACAGGCTAACGGGGCTGGTGAGAGTTGGTTTGGGGCTGACTGGGGCTCACAGTAGCTCACTGGGGCTTGGACGAGCTCACCAGGGATGGCACTAAGTTGCATGTGGGTATTTGCAGCATGATCCCAACTCTCTTTAAGAGCTTCTCCACTCAAAGCTGATGCTTCTGTCAATTGCATCTCTTTGTTCATTAGCTTCCATTGGGACTGGGGCTGGCCATGCCATGCAACTTCGCTTATGTCGCTAATGGCTCATGGGGAACCTTCTAACCTTCCTCGGCAACTTCATTAAAACCCCCATAACCAACCCTCGTAAGGAACCTTCACAAGGAACCCATACAGGAAACCTTCATTAGAACCTGCAGCAGAATGCCCATCAGGAACCGTCATAAACTATATCTCAGCGAAAAACAGCCATAAGGAAACCCAAGATATAAGGAAACCCAAGTTAAGGCACTAAAACCCTGAAGGGCAGTTGAGCAGTGCATGGAGTCACCGAATCTTAGTCATAACAACATAAGCAGAGCTAAGCAGAGAGCTTCGGAAGTTGGTTGTGGTTAAATTAATCTAATGGAACCGTATAGGTTCTTTGGTTGATCTTGTGATTTACCATGCAGCCACAACATGGGATTTTATGGCACTTTTATTATTCACAAGTGTTATCAAGACATTAAAAATTCAGGATCACCTGTGACACAACTCTCCTCTTGCATCAATGGAGATCCTCTTCTGTGGCTTCTCCTGCAGCAAGGATATAGAATGAATATCACGTCAACATACAAGTTATCTAGCAAAAGAGCAACTCTAATTTTCACACTTTACATGCAAGGCCATGCACTAAACCATAGTTATGTTTCTCCAAGGCATTCGTGAATGTTGAATACATGCTTCCAAATGTAATTAGGCAGTGAAACTTTCCTAAATTTCTATTATACAAGGATAGAGAAGGGAAGTTTATTTGAGACGTACATGTTAGGCATGCTGTAACGAGACAGGCTGGGATGGCAGAGGTAAACGGAGGGTGCAAATGACTGCGTAGGGAACTGTAAGGCCAAGGCTATGGCAGGTTGTGGTAGGGATGTGCTGGGTACTACAGTGGGTAGAGGGAGGAAGCCCCCATTTAGTCAGTTGAGTATGCAAGACATCCCATGCAAATACCCCAGAGATGCATTATCTTGGCTATATGGCCATCCAGTGCTAAATTCAACTGCAAAATTTACTGAACTCTCCCTCAGCCAAGTTGCCCACAGGGCTGTGTGAGTGCAGTCTCCTTCAATATTTAGTGGGTCGAATTCATTCTGCACAAATCCATCAGTCCAGCTTGCTTAACACGGGTTGCTTGACAAAGCATTATCCAGGGTAATGTTGCTGCTGTAATCCTTTGCAACTTGTGGTTTCACTGCTTTATTGTTGGTTTAAGATGTTTTGCTAAAATCTTATTACTGTAGAAATACATCTGTGAAAACCAGAAAGAGGTCTTAGTTGAAAACTAATTATAAACAAAAATCTCTGTTGCATTATCCCTGCCCATTTTGTACAGGACTTATTTTTTCCATAACTTAATTATTGTGGAAAAGACATAGATGCTTAAATGCTGCTAGGTTTATCCTGCAATTCCCACTTAAGAGCCCTTGGGATTTTCAGTTGATATTATTTTGCACTCTTAACAAAAATGTTTTATATGGAACCTTTAAAAGTTCTATAAGCTGGTATAGATAAGGAACCCTAAAGGTTCATTTTTAAACTTTTAAAAAGGTTCCAATAGCAAATAAAAACAATATTTAGATAATCCAGCTGCACTAAACTCCCACAATGGAACCCCTTTCTCTCAAGTTTTGGGATGATAGGGTGCTATCATAGGGCCTTCTGACCAAATATTGAACCTTTTCAATTCAGTTGAACCCTTAAAAAATGCAGAACCTTTTTTTGGCTGTGCGTTCTTGATATATACCTTCAAGAAACTTTTGCGTTAAGAGTGTACTATTTTCATGGAAACTATGACTGCGCATAAGGACATTGATAGAAAGAGTCAATCTGGTTTCCACGGCATATTACTGCGTTACGTCACAAAACTTTTATCAATGGGTGACGTCACCTTGATTGTCTTCTCGACCAATCAGATCACAGAAAGCAGTACTCCATGCTAGTCTGTTGAATCACAGACCGGAACTAGATTGGAAAGAGTAGGAGACTGAGTAAGGAAACAGTGTCATATTCAGGTATATTATATATTATTTGAAAACTCATTGCCACCAGAAGGGCTAAATTCAACAAAAGTCATGCATAGAAATTTGGTGAAATGAGCTTTAGTTGTCATTCATACTCAAAAATGCACACAACACTTAATTATTGACAAATGAGTGAGACCAAATTCATTCTAACGTGGTCCTGTGGGATTGGGCCTCTTCTTGAAGGGTCCAAACAAAAAAACATTCATTTTGCGAGTCACACCAATGAATGCTACAGTGATTTTCTCAAATCACTGAGAAATGCTTTACAATAATAAAAACCAGTGTTTTGACCCTTTGACCTTCAAGAAATGGTCTTCTTTCTGGGTGTTTTAATAATTAAGGCACTAAGACCCCGAAGGTCAGTTGAGCAGTGGAGTCACAGAATCGTAGTCATAACAACATATGTCAACCTTAATCTGAAGCAGAAACATGAAATTTTTCAAAAGCATCTCCATTGCGCATTCTTCTCCTTGGATATACATGTAATGCTTCTTTTTTAATCAATTCTTTTAGTGAAAACAATTTCATAATCCGGAACCTTCCTAAAGATGCCCTTGGTTTCTTCCATGGATGGCGGAGTGTCCTTAGAAGTCATGTGGTAAAGGAAGACCAGTTGGGTCACAGCCAGGAACACCTGAGATTTCACCAATGCTTCTCCTATGCACATCCTTCTCCCTGGAGAGAAAAAAGGGTCAATGTGGTCAATCAAGGTTGCTGACAATGTCTACAATTTTGGTAAACAAAGGGAATATAGAACAGAGGAACCACCTTTCATTTGAAACTGAATTTTCTTAGATAACTTTGAACTACATCAGATTGGAAAGCAAGAATGACATCAAGGTTTACAAGCATGGACTGACCAATACGAGTTTCTGTTGATTTCACTTTTACTAGCCATGATTTTCCGGCATTATCTGCAAAATCTTGGAGAACAAGCTGCAGGACATCTTTCTGTCTTAATCAGAAGCACTGAGAAGCAGATATTAAATATTTTGTTATTTCATTGCATCTCACTTTCAAAAGACTGATATCAAAAGACTGATATGACATACTTTTTATAAACATCAACATCTTAGCTTCTGTTGGTCTTACAATAGTATTCTAGGCCTCATTAAGACACTGTAGTATGATGATCAGCATGATGGAATTCCACGATTGGCGTTTCGATTAGTTGTGAAGTTGTTCCAGAAGGTTTGCTGCTGTGTAGCCTATGTTTTAGATTTATGCCATATATAAGAATAATAAAAAGGATTTTTCAAGTGATCAGGATCTGTATTTAAAGAATTACCTAGAATAAAATGCTAACTAACCAGTGCAAAACGGAATGAGGCTGCTGGAGTAGTTAATAGCACCACTCTCTTTGAGGAAACGATCAGGATTGAATTCTCTAGGAAGAGAGAATGTTTCAGGATCATGGTGGACAGCATAAATGTTGGCGAATACTGTGCTTCCTGCTGGAATGTTGTACCCATCTAAAGTAGTGTCGGCTGTGGTCAGATGGGGAGCAGAAAGAGTGAACAGGGTGCTCAACCTTAGCGCCTCCAGGATGACACATTCGCAGAACGGAAGTTTTGTTTTGTCCTGAAAAGAAAATGCAATCATGTACAACAGGCTCCATAAAACAGGAACTGGAGCAAGCCTTATTATGACAAGGTACACAATTTGCTCTGAGTGCAAATCAAAATTTTAGTTGACTTCTGATGAACGATGCTTTAACTTTACAATATTATTGTGTCAGTGGTAAATAAACTTCAGGGGGAAAAATAAAGCCTCAGTTCTGCCCCGATAAAGACTCAAAGGTCCTTCTCAAGGAATTCAGCTTATTTTTCGATAACAAGATCTCCAGATTATGTGCAGGTGTTTTTGTGGACATTGATGAACAGTTCCCTTGAATCATGCATGCTCACAACGTGCAGCTGACCAGCTGACCCGCTGTTGAAGTTCAGTTCAGTTAGGTGGTACTGGAAGCAGGTCTTAAGACCTCCATGTCAGATCAAGGTTGAAACATGTATCTGAGTTGGTGTTATTATGCCATCTCCGCCTGAGAGCTGCAGTCTTGATCCGCTGCCAACCACCTTCCTCAAATAAGTAAAGGACGGTCACGGTAAACGATTCCTTCAACCTTGGCAATTGACATTCCTTTTCGAAAAGTCATCACTGTAGCTTGTGCGGCTGTTCAATTATCCTTTTCTGTCAAAGGTGGTGTCTTCCTATCTGTTGGACTATCTCCCAATTGTGAAATGGTCTCAGAGAAACTCTTCAGAGGTGAAAGCATTGATTCTTCTTCAGCTTGAAACATGCATGGACATCGGCATATTGTAAGTGCTGAGCATAGCACCAAACCAGTTCTGGTCTAAATCCAGCACGTCATCTTTGAAGCCATCGGAAAACCGGCCTGATAGTCCCATAGGACCTGCCCAAAACATTTGGTAATTGTGTGGACCATTCTTAACTACAGCGGACGCTGCGAGAGGTGAAGGACTGTGCTTTAACGTGGCTTGGCAGACAGCAGACTCTTACTTGAATGACCGTGAGCAAGCTCTGTGCACAGGACCGCATTTGCAAGCACCTCGCATATTTGAACTGTGGTGAGGCTCAAGATATTAGTACGTGTGTTTCAGGCAGAAATTATAAGGCACCAGGATACTTTCATTGTGCCATACTATAGTCTACAAGAAGATTACCATGATCCTCTGGAGAGAACTTACTTGAAGTCCCCTTGACTCGAGGTGATACATTCTTTGATCGAGCATTCAGTGTTGCTGGACCATGTTTCTGGAATGATCTCCCAACCAATTTCAGGAAAATGTCCTCTCAGACAATTTAATCTAGATTAAAAACCATAATTTATTTCATAATTTTGTCAGTTATGGGTGAGAATGAAACTTTAATATACAACTGAAACTTAAATATTCAACTCTTTTTCTCTGTGTGATATTTGTCTTGCTGAGCCATTCTACACTGTAAATTTTGAATTTTGAGTTAGCTTAATTGATTGAGTGAGATGGTTGCACAATTCCTTTGAGCCAAGATAGCTTGTTGTTTGCAAGTTATAACAACATAAAGATTATCATAACTCAAAACAGCAAGCTATCATGGCGCAAACAAATTGTGCAACCATCTCACTCAATCATCTCACTCAATCATTTGAGCTGACTCAGAATTTCAGAATTTACAGTGTACTGAGGAAATTGCATGACACTAATTGATTATGAACATGCCTATATTGTTAAGTCTTTCTTTTGGGACATGTATGAATAGAAAATATTAGTACTTGTATGATACATAACATACCTGCAGAGTGGGTAGTCCCTTGCCACAGGCAGCCTTAATCTCCTCGACCATTCTCCTTTGGTTAGATGGGTGGGTAGACCTGTTCAAAAAAGACTTTCATTTTTATTTTAATGCAGGATGCAGTGATTCCCATTCTCCAAGCTATAGAATGACCAAATATGACATTTTTTTCAATTTTGAACTTTGGGAATGCCTGCCTCATGAGCCATGAAGTTTTAATGTTTAATTTTGTCAAAAACGTCAAAAATATCAGAGGGGGGTGTTATATTTCTCCTCATATCTCCATCAGAATTAATTGTAAAGCAACATGGATGGTGTCATATGAAAGCTTGTTAAATTATCCTTAAATTGAGACCAATAACTTGGTATTTGAGACACTTTCATTTCTCTTCAAAGCAGAAATGTGTAAATTTTAGGGAAAATTTTGATGTCGATTAGTGTATTTTGCCTCATATGCTAATCCAAATTGGTCATAGAGCTGCATGAGTGGTATCATTTGAATGCCTGTAAAGTTGTCTTTAAATGGACACCACTTTTAAAATTATTTAGATAGTTCTCATTGTCTCTGAAGCAAAAATTCCTCCATTTCAAGGAGCTTCCTGCCCGATCTTATTCATTGCAGCACTGCATTGACCAGAAAATTTACAAAATTGTTTGTCTTATTTATTAATTTCATTGTTGTTTATTTCAAGTGACTGAAACATTTTAGAAATATTTTACCATATCCTTATAATGACTTTCTATTGAGGAAATACATTGTTGGATTTGAACTGAATTGAAACAAACATCATCGATCACTTTAGTATTGTTATTTTTCAACAGCCAGTGTTACCTTGGCACATTCTTGGAGCAAATGTGCTACATATTTTAGAAAAATGCAGTTAAACTTGACTCAACATTTTGAGCAACAGCATGCCACAGTTGTCAATTCTAATAATGATGCTATAAGTATCTAAGTGTCCTTCTTGCGCCACTAAAATTTAATGAATAAATACTTTAATTGTGTTTGAGTTTGACAATTCAAAGATTAACACAATATTGGATTTCATTGCATTGTGGTGATACTCATTGTCTGAGCTCAGGCACCTTGAAGTTTATGATGGATACCTCAGCCAGCAGAAACTTGGAGGGATCAAGAGCAACAAGTGGGGCAGAGTGGCTGGAAGTCTGTTATATCGACACACAGTTTTGCTTAAGCAATAAATCACTGATACCCATCATAAGTCACAAAATAATAAGAATTCACCAGAAAGCAACGTACCCAGAACAGTTTTTTTGGGTGACTCATTTTCTAGCTATGCTAAGGGCATATAATGGTCTGTAGGTGGACAGTTTTAAAAGCCCACATTCAAAAGTTGCATAATATTTTCTCTCGGCTACCTTTAACAAGTCACTATACACACAATCTGTGGAACTGTGTTACATTGCAAATTTACAATTACAATTTCAATTTATATTTGTGATATTAGGCCCTCATTTATGTCATAGTATGTATTAGTGTATGATAGTTATAAGCCAAGAGTGATTTACATTTTACTGTGTAGACCTGCTATTGTCAATATTGTGTTAATCTTTGAATTGTTAGCCGTAAACATGATTAAAGTCATTATTCATTTAGTAGCACAAGAAGAACACTTAGTTACTTATAGCATAAGTATTAGAATTTACAACTGTGGCATGCTGTTGCTCAAAATGTTAAATCAAGTTTAACAGCATTTTCTAAAATATATAGCATACATGTAATACTAAAGTTATCGATTATGCTTGTTTCGATTCAGTTCAAATCCAACAATGTATTTCCTCAATAGAAAGTCATTATAAGGATATGGCAAAATATTTCTAAAATGTTTCAGTCACTTGAAATAAACAACAATGAAATTAATAAATAAGTAAAACACAATTTTGTAAATTTTCTGGTCAATGCAGTGCTGCAATGAATAAGATCGGGCAGGAAGCTCCTTGAAATGAAGGAATTTTTGCTTCAGAGACAATGAGAACTATCTAAATAATTTTAAAAGTGGTGTCCATTTAAAGACAACTTTACAGGCATTCTAATGATACCACTCATGCAGCTCTATGACCAATTTGGATTAGCATATGAGGCAAAATACACTAATCGACATCAAAATTTTCCCTAAAATTTACACATTTCTGCTTTGAAGAGAAATGAAAGTGTCTCAAATACAAAGTTGTTGGTCTCAATTGAAAGATAATTTAACAAGCTTTCATATGACACCATCCATGTTGTTCTACAATTAATTCTGATAAAGATATGAAGATAAATATAACACCCCCCTATGATATTTTTGTCGTTTTTGACAAAATTAAACATTAAAACTTCATGGCTCATGAGGCAGGCATTCCCAAAGTTCAAAATTGAAAAAAATGTCATATTTGGCCATTCTATAGCTTGGAGAATGGGAATCACTGCATCCTGCATTAAAATAAAAATGAAAGTCTTTTTTGAACAGGTCTAATGGGTGGGAGATCAAGAAGTAGAGGCACCACTGGATCTGAGATGAGACTCCTTCAAAGGCATCTGGCAAAAGGACAAGTACAGTGTCAATGATGTGCTTATCAGTAATATCAGGTTGGCACTTGAATTCCTGCAGGGCAGCATCGAGGAAATCCATTGGTTCGAAAGTGTCCGTCAGCTTGTTTCGATGATCTTCAAGCTGCTTGGATGCAATGTTGTAAAGCCTTTCTTGAGTGGCAATGGCCCTTCTTATTGTCCTGAAGAACAGTAGCCGGGTGAACCAATTTGGAAAGACATACAGAAAGATAGCAATATATGCGCCTTCATTGACAATGATCGACAGGACATCCAAAGTTGTTTGTATTAAATCATGCATTTCTGCATCATCAAAGTCATAAGTTGATGCAAAGACAATATCCATGATGATGTTAGCAGTGACTTTGCTCAGCCAATCATCCAATTGCTCTTTTGAGCAAGTCTCGCTCTCACTCGCATTTATCACCTCTTGCAGATTTGCCAGCTGCTTTCTGATTTTCTCTTCTGCTTTTGGCGTCCCAAACCCAAACTTCCTCAAAGTCTGCGTCATGAATTTCTTGTTCTTCCTCCATGGTTGGCTGAATGGAGCACTGAAAAGCACTGCAACATAAATCAGAATTTTGTGAACCACAGGTTAATTCGATTAAATATGCAATGTATTGTATTTATTGAGTTCATGGCATAAGCTGTACAATTACAATTGTTCATCCAATTTGGCAGTATTTAAATATATCTATAACGTTGATTTAATATAAAATGCTAATTTAGCCATTGGGATAGCACATGTAAATCAATAAAAATAAAAAAAATTGATAGATTCCAACATGGACCACAGGACTGCAAGGTATAGGGCTTACAATCATTTGTGTTGAATATAGCAGCAAGATCCGCTGGACGTCCTGAGAATTCTTCTTTGGCAAAGGCATCTCGGATGACCCTCTCGGAGTTCAAGGCCACTGTCAAGCTGGAAAAATAACTTCAACATCAATTTGGTCAGAAATTTGAGAAAGACAGGGAAAGATGGATCTTTTGTGTTTGCATTGTTAACAAGGTGGTTTAGGCTATATTTATTAATAAACATTCAAGTCACCTGTTGCCTGTGTAGAATGAAACCACTTCTGACTTGTATTCATTGCCAAACCTGATGAAGTCATGATGCAGTTCCGAGGACAGCCAGGGCAGAGCTCCAATAAATGGCAGACCGCGGGGGCCTGGAGGAAGATTATGGGTTGTAGAAAGATGTCTGTAGAGAAAATAGGCTGTGCAAACCCCCACGAAAGTAATTGTAGTGATTCCCAGTGCCAATTCTGTGATGTTTGATGAAATATGCTGGCTCAAAGAAGCCGTCATGATTGTTGTTGTGAGGTTGATCATGCAGAGCATGCTGCTTCTGTCCTGATCTTCTGAAGTCGAATATATACACTTTTTAGTTAGTTTATTTGTATGATACTAGTAAAGCCCATTAAAAGCACGGAATGCGATAAGGGAATAAACAGGTGAATGGAGATTTCGATGGGATGTTGACGAAAAGTCATTAGTCCAGTAGGCCTACTGTATTTGTATGAGATTTTAAAAGTTGGCATTACATTAGAAATGAGACTGTATAGGGCATGCTACAATTTGTAAACAGGGAGGTATTTTGTGCTTGGCCCAAGCAGATAAAAAAATGCAGTTGTAAGTCTTGCAAAAGATGCAAAAGATTTGTGTTTGACAGTGCTGCCAGGTGGCATAACATTTTTGGGGTGAAACATTTCTGACCCAATAGCTGATTTGCATAAGTGGAGCTCTGGTGGAGACAAAGGGAAGTACCTTTGATGTTACACACAAATTGCATTAAACAGCAAAGAAAACAGCAATTGATGATGTCATCAGAAGAAGAACAGGGAGAAAGAAGGGTAGGTGAAGGGTGTCAGGGAAGGACAGGCCTGTGAAGGGAGTTTTTAGCTGGCAACCATCGTGTGACCTGGTATGACCTCATTAGCATCTCATTAGCATTTAGTTTGAATGTATATATAGATTTCGTTGATGATATTTTGTTGTCTAATAATATTCTAAAAATATATAAAAATCAGCAATTTCCTTGTTTATGCTCACAAAAGAAGTTTGTCGCATCAAGGATGTGAAAGTTCTCGCAAGTACTTCAAACAATTTTGCTGATGAGTAAACAGTAGGCTTATATTTGACCAAAACAAACAACACAACATGACCTAGAACTAAATTGTGAGTGGCACTGCAGTCACTTGTAGTGACGTCACAGCTATGATTGTGTCAGACTGGTTGCGTCAAGTTGTCTGGAAACATGTAAACAGCTTGAAAAAGTCTTCTGAGCTCGAAAATCGGCAACAACCACCTAAAAACATCACAAAAATGTGAAAAGCAAATTACAAAACAGCTAATCTACACACAGGTATGTGTATTTCTACTTTGGGATTTCTGAGAGCTGAGGAATCAGACAAAACGTTAGTTCGCATGTTGGATGTGACAAACTGTAACGAGAGTTAACCACTTGTGTTCTACCAATCTGGTAACTGCTGATATTTCACCCATATCAAGAAATTCTGATTTTGTAATTTAAGGATATAATATGTTTATGCATTGTAACTTTGACTTTTTATTTCTGCAAAACAAAATCTCCCAAAATGGGTGTTCTTAGGCCATGGGGTTCCACTTCCAGGACCTGGGCTGGGTACAGAAGGGAAGAAGCCCCATTTAGTCAGTTGAGTATGCAAGACATCCCATGCAAATACCCCAGAGAAGCATTATCTTGGCTATATGGCCATCCAGTGCACCTCAAGCTAAATTCAACTGCAAAATTTACTGAACTCTCCCTCAGCCAAGCTGCCCACAAGGCTGTGTGAGTGCAGTCTCCTTCAATATTTAGTGGGTCAAATTCATTCTGCACAAATCCATCAGTCCAGCTTGCTTAACACTAGTTGTTTGATTAAGGACTACCTACAGAACTGTGGAATGTTCAAATCATAACCATCCAGTTGTTGATCTCAGATGTATGTTGATGAATCCTCAGGAAGAAGTTTATGCTCAGGTTCCTTCCTCTACAAAATGTTGACAATGGAAGAAATAAGTATGCAAAATACATTGTGCCTACGGTCTACGAACTGGGTCGAATAAAAAGTCTCCACCTCATTTTGTTTTTTCTAAGGAACCTTTTGCTGGTGCAACAAGGTTAGTGACCAAATAAACAAAATGACAAATTGGGTATGTGAACTAGAAAGAGTAACTTAAAAAAGTAATTCAAATACATAATGTGAAAAAAATATTAGCAATTTGACATATCTTGTTACGCAAACAAAATATGGACAACAACATAACATATGTAAGTACATACATTGTATAAACATGGAAGGGCTGAAAGACATCATTGAGGAACTTTGCTCTACAAAAATAAAAAAAATTAAATGAATGAAAAATAAGTACGTCAGTGTGAGTTGAGAACTTCATTTTCCAAAAAAAAAACCAAATCTACTGGAATTATAGGTCCTAATGAAAGAATGCATTGTATGATGGAGGAGGGGGTAGTCTGGAAGGACCACAAACCTCTTTTGTATCGAACCACCGAAATTCTAGTAACTAATAAATTTGAAAATAAAATTATAATGGCAAAGATTTTAGAACACTGGAAAACCTGCATCGTTTTGGCATTTGTGTATGTTACCCCAGAACTAGCAATTACAGTATATTAACATTCTATTTCGGTGGCACCCATCTTTAAGATATTTTTAATTCTGTGAATATTCCCTGGGTGAAGAATTACATATCTGGTATGTGTCACCCAAATAAAGGGATTTACTGCTACTGTAATCCTTTGCACCTTGTGGTTCATACTGCTTTATTGTTGGTTTTTAAAATATGCCAGTTGCAATCTTATTATTGCGAAATGCATCTGCGAAAACAAGAAAAAGCTTTCAGTTGAAAGTTGATTACTCTATGACCAAAATCTATGTTGCCTTTACAGGCACATTTCTTATCTTGCTTATTTTTTTCCATAACTTGATTAAATGGATAGCCAAAGACGCTCAAATTCTCGATTTCCCCAGAACCTCCAACTTAAATACTCTATGGGGGTTTTCAGTTAATATAGTCTTACAATTTCCATGGAAGCTTTGACTGCCCATGTAAGAACATTGACTGCCCATATAAGGACATTGACTGCTCATATAAGGACATTGACTGCTCATATAAGGACATTGACTGCTCATATCAGGACATTGACTGCTCATATAAGGACATTGACTGCCCATATAAAGACATTGACTGCCCATATAAGGACATTGACTGCCCAAGGACATTGATTGCCCATATAAGGACATTGACAGAAAGAACATTCGCGAGACTGGAGTGAGGAGACATATTCGAAAAGTGATTGTTACTAATTGCTGGCACTAATTCTGGCTGATGTGCCCGGGGCAGGGGAGACAAGCAGCCCCCAATTGCCCCCCCCCCCTCCAGCTACCTAACCTGAGGGCGGAAGCCACTGGCAGCCGGATATCCTCAGATTTGTATCACTCCAAAATGTGCTTAACATTCCTGCTGGAAAATCGATTGTGCTTTTGCGGCAAGAGCCATTGCAGTTGTCTCCAACAACCGTTTTTTGTGTTAAATGAGGAGAAAGACTCCCCAAGAATTTCCTCCATGAACATCAGGCCTCAGGAATCAGACAGCTCACACATTAAGTGCGATTGTTTAATTAATTCTTAAAGCAACAGCCCTTAGGTGGCAACTGGGGCCTGGCTGGGGGTAAGTTCATTCTGCTAGATAAACAGTGAAATGGCAAATATTCAACTGAAGAGAGAGTGTTTGAAGTTTATTAAAGAAATATTTAATAGACTGAATTTGATGTTGTAAAATTGACAACTGCAAAAGGCCACCGAGTGCCAAAGTGATGGAGAAATGTTGCCGCAATAGAGATGGCCCTTTGCACCACGCGTCCTTTGAAAGCGCCATGATTTCTCTCATCTCGCTTCATCACGGAACCATTTAACTTTGTCATTTTGTTGTGATTCCAGCCGACTGCACTAAATATTTGTCATGGGCTAGGTTTGCGTTTTGTTCCATATTCAATGATATTGCTGTTTGGAATTCAATTGGTTGTACAAACGCATGGCATGCTGGTAGCAGAATAAGCCATGATCAGCGAATCAGAGGGATGCATGGTGGCTGATGGGAATTATCAATCTGCAGAACAGGGCGGTTGCAACCTGGCCAGCTGGCTGTGTATTACTGCCTGGTGATATTATTAATCTGCAGTATTAGCGGTTGCCGTTGTATTGGAGCAGTCATCTGTGGAGCCAGGGGCAAACACAACGTCAGCATCTCTGTCAACAATATTGCTCCTGCCAACCGCCCCCCCCCCCCACCAGAGGGGCCACACAACCAATGGGAACTAGCAATCACACGGCCAACCAAGAGCCACAACCAAGAGCAACAACCAAGAGCAACAACCAGGGGCAACAACCAGAGGCAACATCCATTGGCAACCAAGAACAGGAGCCTGAAACCTAATGCCATTGATCGAGGACAGGCACTTTATATTCCGTGAGAAATAAAAGGACCAGCACAAATGTGTCTCCTGGCCAGATTGTTTTAATTCCTCCCTCAAGAGCCTCATCGGAATAACAATGTCAGCCTAATTGTGTCCCAAATGCAGTTTCCATGCAAGAAAAATGAAGGCCTGCCCCCAACCCGAAAGCCTGTTCTCCCTAATTTTATGCATGTATAACACATCCATGAATAATGAAGCTGTGATAACAGGGGGATTCTGATCAAAACATCATCATGGAACATTGCAAGTTTTGGTTACTACTTGGAAGGGCTCAGGAAGATGGAATTAAGCTAAGGTGGCAAGAATTGAACATCACACACAGTGAGGGATTATATCTTCTTCAGATTCAACGTTGCAATACCTGGTCTATTGGATGAAGATCTTCAGTTGTGACAGAACAAATTACTGAAGGAAGATGCTGTCACTTCCGAGTTGAACTTGAGTCAGAATTTGTTGGTTTGGCAAACCAGCCATGCTGCAGTGGAAGGAGCAAGGCGTCAAATTGGGTCCGAATTGTCTGAAGCTGTTTGTGACAGGCTTGGCTGACAGGGATGGCTGACAGGACTGATGTTGTCATAGTTGGTGAGGCCACCAAGCGTCACTTGCTTTCTTGCTTTCTTTGAAGATCTTAACTTGGATTGGTGGCTGGTCGCCTTGTGGGCTGGTCAATTGGCGTGAGATCAGGGTCCAGTGGCCAAGGCCAGGCAGGACAGCTCTGGTCAAAGACTGGTCAAACGGAGCAAGGAGCTATGCTGCAGTAAGAGATGGCCTCGTGCATGCCTGCTGCTCCTGTGTGGCAGTGGATGCCCTCGAGGCCTACCCCATTCATCTTGAGTGGATTCTGGTCAAACATGGAGTTGCCATCGCTGCCAAAAGGGCGGCCATTCGCTGCACTAATAACATAAATGCGGCAGGCATGGTGTGTGGTGTGTGCCATGTGTTGGTCATTGTGGTGGGTGTTGTCATTGGCCAGTGTTGTGGCCACCCTGAGCACATTGCCTGCAGTTGTCTGAGAGTGGTCTATGTCCCCTGTCGTTGCTTCTGGTCAACTGATGGTCAAGCCATGGCCCCATATCTGCTGGTCATCTTGCTCCATCAAACTCTAACTCTCCTGGGCGTTCCTCAATTAATGGCAGCGTATTGACCAGCTCCATGGAGTCCTGCCTTACTGACCCTTACTAGCCCAACATCTTCCATCAACATGTTCCAATATATTTCACCAGAGAAATCAAGAAACTCTCCCATACACCCACTCGTAACATGCTGTATCTAGCCAGTATAGGATCTGTGGAAGTCGAGGGCTCCCATCTCAGAAGCATCACTCGTTCTTCAAATGACACGTCCCTTTCAAATTGCTTTAATCTGCTTCTGATATATTTCAGCAGTCCTCATAATTACCCAAGTATGTCTTGTGCATAAGAAGGAGTCTTAACGACTTATCCCATCTTTTATCTTTTTTCCACTTGCCAAATCCTCCAAGATTCTCAGAATCACTCTTGAATGTTGAACATATTTACTGAGGTGCTTCAGCTGTAACTGCATGGGTGTGGCCTGATATTCCATTTAGTCTTCATTCACTATATTTTTAATGGAGACCCCAGCCTCGGGCAAATACATGTAGGGAGCAAATAGCCCATTTAAATGTATGGCTCATTTCGAAGTGTACATTAGTGGCAAGATATGGAGTGATGTGGAAGTGCTACATTGAGTTGGAAGTGCTATCTTTCAATTTGAAAGCACATGTCAAGAGTGACAGGAGTGCAAATATACTTGGAAGAGAGTGAGTAGCAAATTCGGCGAATGTGGCAAATGGAGCTGAGATGTGAGTTCTCCTGCATAGATGAGGCTGGCTGTGTCTTGGCAACCTTGTTTGGCCCTCCACCCATGTGCTTAGCTGGCTGCCCATTCTGTGCCTTGGGATTTTGCACAGGGAGGTATTTATCATGAGAGCCCGCCTTTCTTATTTGTCTCAATTTCCCTACAACATATTGCACGCTTGGCTGAGTATATTGTCCATGGATCATTAGGCAATGGGCCGAGAGGAGGAAGGAGCTGCCTCATGGACAGATAATGGGAAGGAGGAGGACAATACAAGAGAGAGGAGGAGAAAGAGGAGGCCGAAGAAGGAAGGGGAGGAAGCAGAAGGGAGGAGTTAGATGATTAAGCAGCTCACATGATGATAGGAGGAGGGAGCTCCTTGATCTGCAGTGCATTGTGTGCCTTCGGCATTCTTACATGTTACTGTGTGATACAGTGGCAGTGGTCCGCCTTGCATTACACCATTTAGCTCTGTTGCAGTGGAGAGACTGAAAGGAAATTTGGTTCCAGACACAAGTCAAAACTTTTTATCGAGTTAACCGCTATACCCGCATATGTGCATATATTTGTTGACATTTCATTGCATTTATATATTTATGCTCATGTATTATTGAGACAAATCAGACAATTATCAGAAGTCTACCAAATGTTGGAGAGTTAAAGCTGAAAACAAGACCGCCAAGCCTCCCCTGCTGTGACAGTGCTGTCACAAAATGAAGGCGTTGATTTCGTTCTACTGAGTGCTCATTACCACCCTGTAGCCTGGTAGTGGGTTCTTAGTAAAATATGAACCTCCGTGACTAGAATGTGGTCGATTAATTCCAAATACTTCCTCACAATGAAACCTTCTATTCTCACTGGTGATGCAACACCTCACTTGATTAACCTTGATTAATCTCATAGCAATGAAACTCAAAGTGGCGTTTTGGAAAATCGTTTGAGAATTGCATAATTAACTTGGTCACCAATGTCTTGGATGGTTAATGGAGTGGGGCAGGGGCGATTACTGCATTCATTAAGCTGTTCTTTCGAATTAGTTCTCAGAAGCTGCACGAGCATGCCTCACACACCTGCTCCTTGATAATGGGATATGGCGAATCTGAAAATGTTTCCTGAGCTTTGGTGGTCATGTCCACTTCAAAGAAAAGCAAATTTGCTCTCCCTCGATTTCTGAGGTCTGCAGGAATTGGTTGCTTCTTGCTCCCATCTCAAAGGTGTCTTTATCACACTCGCTGGATTTCGTGACATTCATTTTTATTCTTGGGATTTTCCTTTTAGAGTCCTTTGAGTTGGTTTGTGTGTTGGTTTGACAATTCACTTCCAGTTATCAACAAATTTAGCTTTCCAGGAAATGTTCAGAGGCATTCCTAACCAGCCGAGGTTTGTAATTGTCCCGAGCAAGAAGCTTGGCTAGCTGTGCTTCCTTTAATATCGCCCTGATCTTTTGATGTCTTGTGTGGCATTCTGGGGCCCTCGGCGCAACTGGAAATATTACAGTTCTTGGGAAGAAATGAAAAGAAGGCGATAGAAGCTTGTGGTTACTTTGAGGGAGGGAAGCAGCTCTGGGGGTAAACTCAGGACTACCGCTCGCAATTATTTTCCCTGGGCCCTACCGTCAATATGCTCTAATGGCTTTGTTTAAAGCAGCCAACCAGTGGGTCTGCTGAGACTCTGCTGGGCCATCTTGCCCTTCTTTCTTGTTGGTTGCAAGCAGGCAGAAGCAGCCTTTCTTTCTGCCCCAATTCTGGCCCAATGTTTTGTGACATGCGCAATTTCTGGCCCCTCGGGCACCCGGGGCAAGGGTTGCAAGGACACCAATGTTGGCTTTCCTGCATAAACACAATGTTGTCCCAGATTACTGAGCGAACCTTGTCTATATTTGGCCATTAATTGCGTGCAGAGGCTGTGGGCAGTGGGCAGTACGTTCTCTGGCTTTATATTGCCATCTTACCAACACTCCTTTGATCCTGAGACCGCCTAGTCCAACAGCCAAGAAAACGTTGTCATGGCAACACTTGAAGAAAGATGTGCTAATAGTGCCACGTGATATGCATCTCGTCACGTGATCATCCAATTATCAGGTACACAGTGTCTTGCACTTTACGGCCCATTGGAGTTTCCATGTGTTTTTTTAGCTGAATTATTTTGGAATCAGATGGCATTTGTTGGTGACCTGCTTTGATTCGAGTGCTGCAGAATCTTGCTTCCCTTTCTGGCAGTTTCTGCCAACGCCAAGTAAAAAGGCAAAGTGGAGACCTTCAGGCTTCTTTCAAAACTTTCCTTTCTGAC
This sequence comes from Platynereis dumerilii, assembly GCA_026936325.1. NCBI lineage: Eukaryota > Metazoa > Annelida > Polychaeta > Phyllodocida > Nereididae > Platynereis > Platynereis dumerilii. The sequence goes on along the minus strand of JAPTHN010000001.1, from coordinate 182,325,141 downwards.
TTTCCTGTGAGTCTGGGCCAAGTTATTTCCCTGACAATCGCCTGACTTTCTTGTTTTATCTTGTAAGCCTCGAGAAAAGCACGTCTCATTACTCATATATTCATGTGCATTTGATTGTGCTTAAAAGTTGCCAAAAAGCATCCATCACCTTCATCTGCTTTATCGCATCACCTCAAGTTGCATCAGCCATTGCCTGCCTCGAAAGCAATTAGCTCAATCTTAGAAGCTATCACTGCCATGAGCCATCAACAATGCTGTTGCTCCACTCTCAAACACTTCCACACAATGCAAGTTGCAGACTTATGAATATGTTTGTTTTTCTGGAAAATATTTCAGAATGTGAGAAATCTATCACATCTTCATTACTTCACTATTCGCTTCTGAACAAATTTTGTACATGTGATGCCACATGTTATAGCAAAATATTTTAAAAGACATTATTTGCACAACAAAAAAAAAGATGTTCAAATTACTGTCTGTAGGACATGCATGTAGTGTTGAAATACTGCTCAAGCACTTCCAGAGAAAGTTCTACATATTAACTTCAACATGAAAGCTTTTTGTTTCACACTTTAGCATGCAATTATATTATGTTATATGTTCTTTCCAGAATATCTTTTTACAGAACTAAGATAAATATAGTACCTCTATGGAAATACCACATAATCTCACAGGTAAAAGTCCGGGGCCCAGGAGAAGAAGGATGTATATTTACAGACGATGAACAAGAAAAATAAAAAGACACTTTGCAAGTAATTATTGTCATGGCCCCATAGTCACACAGAGCTAGTCCTGGGTCTATGTATATTCTTCGAGTTCCTTGGAGATGACTACATTACTCAGAAGGCTGTGCATGAGCTTCTCTTAATTTACTGTGAGAGAATAACTGCTGGCTTGGTTAAAATCTATTGTAGACATAAGTTATTCTGATTGGTATGATAAACCACCAACAGAAGTCCACAAAATTAATACGTTTAGCAATACACAATAAATATATAACAAGGTAGCACACTTCCCACTTGGCCTGATAATTTCAGAAGTCCACCTTGACATTAACCTCAACTGACCTATATATTTGAAATGTCTTTGCAACACTTGAAGAAAGATGTGCTATAGTGCCACGTGATATGCATCTTGTCATGTGATCATCCAACCATCAGGTACACAGTGCCTTGCACTTCATGGCCCATTGCAGATTGCTGGCTGCTGTTTTAGCAGAATTATTTTGGAATCAGATGGCATTTGTTGGTGACCTGCTTTGATTCGAGTACTGCAGAATGTTGCTTCCCTTTCTGGCAGTTTCTGCCGATGGCAAGTAAAAAGGCAAAGTGGAGACCTTCGGTTTCTTTCAAAACTTTCCTTTTGACTTTCCTCCTGAACAAATTTTGTATATGTGATACGTCAAGTTATGGCAAAATATTTTAAAAAATGTTCGAATTACTGTCTGTAGGACATGCAGGTAGTGTTGAAATACTACCCAAGCGCTTTCAGAGAGTTACATATTAACTTCAACACAAATGCTTTTTGTTTCACACTTTTGCATGCAATAATATTCTGTTAAACGTTCTCTCTAGAATATCTTTTTACAGAACTACAATAAATATAGTACCTCAATGGAAACACCGCATAATCTAACAGATATAAGTCCCCCAGGAGAAGAAGGATGTGTGTTTACAGACAATGAACAAGAACGATAAAAATGACTACATTACTCAGAAGGCTGTGCATGAGCTTTTCTTAATTTGCTGTGAGAGAATAAATCATTATAAATGCTGGCTTAGTTAACATCTATTGTAGGCAGAAGTTGTTCGTAATGGTATGATAAACCACCAGCAGAAGTCCACAAATACATTTAGCGATACACAATAAATATATAACAAGGTAACACACTTCCCACTTGCCCTGAAAATTTCAGAAGTCCAGCTTGACTTGACCTCAACTGACCTATATATTTGAAATGTTGTCTTTGCAACACTTAAAGAAAGATGTGCTTATACTGCCATGTGATATGCATCTTGTCATGTGATCATCCAACCATCAGGTACACAGTGCCTTGCACTTCATGGCCCATTGCAGATCGCTGGCTGCTGTTTTAGCAGAATTATTTTGGAATCAGATGGCATTTGTTGGTGACCTGCTGTGATTCAAGTGCTGCAATATCTTGCTTACCTTTCTGACAGTTTCTGCCAATGCCAAGCAAAAAGGCAAAGTATAGAGACCTTCGGCGTCTTTCAAAACTTTAAGTTATTTGCAACAACAAAAAGGATGTTCAAATTACTGTCTTAAGACATGCAAGTAGTGTGGAAATACTGCCCAACCACTTCAACAGAACTGCATATTAACTTTTTGTTTCACACTTTTGCATGCAATAATATTTTGTTATATGTTCTCTAGTATATCATTTTACAGAACTAAGATAAATATAGTACCTCTATGGAAATACCACATAATCAGATGTCTCCCAGGAGCAGAAGGATGTGTGTTTACAGAAGATGAACAAGAACAATAAAAAGACACTTTGCAAGTAATTATTGTAATGGCCCCATAGTCACACAGAGCTAGTCCTGGGACTATATATATTCTTCGAGTTCCTTGGGGATGACAACATTATGCAGAAAGCTGTGAGTTTCTCTTATAGTTTGCTGGGAAAAAATAAATTCTGGCTTGGTAAACATCTATTGTAGGTAGTAGTTAATTTGAAAGGTATGATAAACCACCAGCTCAAGCCTACAGATATGTTTAGCAATATACAATAAATATAGAACAAGGTAGTGTACTTCTCACATGACTAATAATTTTAGAAGCCCAACTTGACCTTACCTCATCGTCACATGACCCTCCAATTATCAGGTACACAGTGCCTCATACTTCATGGTCCATTGGAGTTTCCCGGCTTTTTTTTTAGCTGAATTCTTTCAGAATCAGATGGCATTTATTGGTGACCTGCTTTGATTCGAGTGCTGCAGAATCTTGCTTCCCTTTCTGGAAGTTTCTGCCAATACCAAGTAGAAGGCAGAGTGGAGACCTTCAGGCTTCTTTCAAAAGTTTCCTTTCTGACTTTCCTGTGAGTCTGGGCCAGGTTATTTCCCTGACAATCCCCTGACTTTCTTGTTTAATCTTGTAAGCCTCGAGAAAAGCATGTCTCATTACTCAGATATTTATGTGCATTTAATTGTGCTTAAAAGTTGCCAAAAAGCATCCATGACCTTCATCTGCTTTATCGCATCACCTCAAGTTGCATCAGCCATTGCCTGCCTCGAAAGCAATTAGCTCAATCTTCGAAGCTATCACTGCCATGAGCCATCAACAATGCTGTTGCTCCACTCTCAAACACTTCCACATAATGCAATTTGCAGACTTATGAATATGTTTTTTTATCTGGAAAATATTTCAGAATGTAAGAAATTTATCATTTCTATATTACATCAAAATTCACTTCTGAACAAATTTTATAAACACGACACCACATGTTATGGAAAAACTTTAAGTTCTTATTTGCAACAACAAAAAAGATGTTCAAATTACTGTCTGAGGACATGCAAGCGGTGTAGAAATACTGCCCAACCACTTCAACAGAACTACATATTAACTTTTTGTTTCACACTTCTGCATGCAATAATATTCAATTATATGTTCTCTCTAGAATATCTTTTTACAGAACTACAATAAATATAGTACCTCAATGGAAACGCCAGATAATCTAACAGATATAAGTCAGCCGGGAGAAGTAGAATGTGTGTTTACAGACGATGAACAAGAACAATGAAAAGACGCTTTCCAAGTGATTATTGTAATGGTCCCATAGTCACACAGGAGTAGTCCTGGGACTATGTATATTCACAAAGTTCCTTGGAGATGACTACATTACTCAGAAGGCTGTGCATAAGCTTCTCTTAATTTGCTGTAAGAGCGTAAATGCTGGCTTAGTTGACATCTATTGTAGGCAGAAATTATTCTGAATGGTATGACATACCACCAGCAGAAGTCCACAAATACGTTTAACAATACACAATAAATATATAACAAGGTAACACACTTCCCACTTGATCTGTTAATTTCAGAAGTCCAGCCTGACTTGACCTCAAAGGACCTATATATTTGTAATGTTGTCTTTGCAACACTTAAAGAAAGATGTGCTTATAGTGCCGTGTGAAATGCATCTTGTCATGTGGTCATCCAACCATCAGTATGGCATCAGGTACACAGTGCCTTGCACTTCATGGCCCATTGCAGATCGCTGGCTGCTGTTTTAGCAGAATTATTTTTGAATCAGATGGCATTTGTTGGTGACCTGCTTTGATTCAAGTGCTGCAATATCTTGCTTCCCTTTCTGACAGTTTCTGCCAAGGTCAAGTAAAAGGCAAAGTGGAGACCTTCGACTTCTTTCAAAACTTTCCTTTCTGACTTTCCTGTGAGTCTGGGCCAAGTTATTTCCCTGACAATCGCCTGACTTTCTTGTTTTATCTTGTAAGCCTCTAGAGAAGCATGTTTCATTACTCAGATATCTATGTGCATTAAATTGTGCTTAAAAGTTGCCAAAAAACATCCATCACCATCATCTGCTTTATCGCATCACCTCAAGTTGCATCAGCCATTGCCTGCCTCGAAAGCAATTAGCTCAATCTTAGAAGCTATCACTGCCATGAGCCGTCAACAATGCTGTTGCTCCACTCTCAAACACTTCCACACAATGCAATTTGCAGACTTATGAATATGTTTGTTTATCTGGAAAAGATTTCAAAATATAAGAAATTTATCATATCTGCACTACACTAATATAATATTCAGTTCTGAAATTTTATACACACGATACCACATGTTCTGGCAAAACGTTAAGTTGTTATATGCAACAAGAACAAAAATGTTCAAATTACTGTCTGAGGACATGCAAGCAGTGTAGAAATACTGCCCAAGCACTTTAACAGAACTACATATTAACTTTTTTGTTTCACGCTTTTGCATGCAATAATATTCTGTTATATATTCTCTCTAGACTATCACCACATAATCTCACAGATATAAGTCTCCCAGGAAAAGAAAGATGTGTGTTTACAGACTATGAACAAGAACAATAAAAAGACACTTTGCAAGTAATCATTGTAATGGCCCCATAGTAACACAGAGCTAGTCCTGGGACTATGTATATTCATGGAGTTCCTTGGAGATGACTGCATTACTCAGAAGGCTGTGCATGAGCTTCTTTTAATTTGTCGTGAGAGAATAAATGCTGGCTTAGTTAACATCTATTCTGAATGGTATGATAAACCACCAGCAGAAGTCCACAAATAAGTTTAGCAATACATGTACATGTACACAATAAATATAGACAAGGTAACGCACTTCCCACTTGACCTGATAATTTCAGAAGTCCAGTTTGACTTGACCTCAACTGACCTATATATTTGAAATGCTGTCTTGCCAACACTTGAAGAAAGATGTGCTTATAGTGCCAAGTGGTGTGCATCTTGTTATGTGATCATCCAATTATCAGGTACACAGTGCATTACACTTCATGGCCTATTGCAGATCGCTGGCAGCTATGTTTAGCAGAACTATTTTGGAATCAGATGGCATTTGTTGGTGACCTGCTTTGATTCGAGTGCTGCAGAATCTTGCTTCCCTTTCTGGAAGTTTCTGCCAATGCCAAGTAGAAGGCAGAGTGGAGACCTTCAGGCTTCTTTCAAAACTTTCCTTTCTGACTTTCCTGTTAGTCTAGGCCAAGTTATTTCCATGACAATAGCCTGACTTTCTTGTTTTATCTTGTAAGCCTCGAGAAATGCACGTCTCATTACTCAGATATTTATGTGCATTTAATTGTGCTTAAAAGTTGCCAAAAAGCATCCATCACCTTCATCTGCTTTATCGCATCACCTCAAGTTGCATCAGCCATTGCCTGCCTCGAAAGCAATTAGCTCAATCTTTGAAGCTATCACTGCCATGAGCCATCAACAATGCTGTTGCTCCACTCTCAAACACTTCCACACAATGCAAGTTGCAGACTTATGAATATGTTTTTTTATCTGGAAAATATTTCAGAATGTGAGAAATCTATCAGATCTTCATTACTTCACTATTCGCTTCTGAACAAATTTTGTACATGCGATGCCACATGTTATAGCAAAATATTTTAAAAGACGTTATTTGCAAAAAAAAGAGAAAAAGATGTTCAAATTACTGTCTGTAAGACATGCATGTAGTGTTGAAATACTGCTCAAGCGCTTCCAGAGAAAGTTCTACATATTAACTTTGACATGAAAGCTTTTTGTTTCACACTTTTGCATGCAATAATATTATGCTATATGTTCTCTCTAGAATATCTTTTTACAGAACTAAGATAAATATAGTACCTCTATGGAAATACCACATAATCACATGTCCCCCTGGAGGAGAAGGATGTGTGTTTACAGACTATGAACAAGAACAATAAAAAGACACTTTGCAAGTAATTATTGTAATTGCCCCATAGTCACACAGAGCTAGTCCTGGGACTATGTATATCGTATATTCTTCGAGTTCCTTGGGGATGACAACATTATGCAGAAAGCTGTGAGTTTCTCTTATAGTTTGCTGTGAGAAAATAAATTCTGGCTTGGTAAACATCTATTGTATATATAGGCAGAAGTTAAATTGAATGGTATGATAAACCACCAGCTCAAGCCTACAGATATGTTTAGCAATACACAATAAATATAAAAAAGGTAGTGTACTTCTCGCATGACTAATAATTTCAGAAGCCCAGCTTGACCTTATATATATCTTAAAACATTGTCATGGCAACAATTGAAGAAAGATGTGCTGATAGTGCCAAGTAATATGCATCTCGTCACATGACCCTCCAATTATCAGGTACACAGTGCCTCGTACTTCATTGGAGTTTCCAGGCTTTTTTCAGCTGAATTATTACAGAATCAGATGGCATTTGTTGGTGACCTGCTTTGATTCGAGTGCTTCCGAATGTTGCTTCTCTTTCTGGCAGTTTCTGCCAACACCAAGTAAAAGGCAAAGTGGAGACCTTTGGCTTCTTTCAAAACTTTCCTTTCTGACTTTCCTGTGAGTCTGGGCCAAGTTATTTCCCTAACAATTGTCTGACTTTCTTGTTCTATCTTGTAAGCCTCGAGAAAAGCATGTCTCATTACTCAGATATTTATGTGCATTTAATTGTGCTTAAAAGTTGCCAAAAAGCGTCCATCACCTTCATCTGCTTTATCGCATCACCTCAAGTTGCATCAGCCATTGCCTGCCTCGAAAGCAATTAGCTCAATCTTCGAAGCTATCACTGCCATGAGCCATCAACAATGCTGTCACTCCACTCTCAAACACTTCCACACAATGCAATTTGCAGACTTATGAATATGTTTTTTTATCTAGAAAATATTTCAGAATGTGAGAAATCTATCAGATCTTCATTAGGGGAGAGTCCCCTCGATCGGAACACTTAACTTCAGAGGCTCAGTGTACAGAGGGTATTAGTGATATGAAGTTCAAAACTGGCCAGAAAGACGAGGATTGAGTTGAAATATATTGTGCTACCATGTTCTGGCCAAAGCTTGATCCGTATGGCCACAAGAACATTTTTAAAAAATGCTTCAAATTCTCACATCATGAACTTGGTATCCTCGATTGGAACAGTGAGTTGCCTCAATCGGACCACTTCAGAAAGTGGTTTTTTAATACCCTGAGGTATTCACACCATTTAGCAAAACAAAAACAACAGTCCCTGATTGTCTTATTAATTTTGGACAAATATAAAATTCCAATTTTGGTGTATTTCACATTTCAAGGTTGTTCCTGAAAGGGCCAATAGAGAGCATGTCAGCATGGGAGATAAATTCACATAATTAATTTTACTTAACCCTGGACCATAATTTCTTAATTTCAGGGATTCATGCTTCATAAAAATCTCAGATTATTATATTGACAGGCTGTCTTATCAATAAAAATACATCCATGAGGTGGTCCAATCGAGGACACACCACTGGTCCAATCGAGGGAATAATTGTCATTTGCTAAAGTTAAGCAAGTGCCCTGAATTTTATAGATAGAGGAAGTTTTCTTTTTCGTTTTGGCAGTCTATTAGTTGGAGGTTACTGAAACAGATTCTGAAGAATTTCCTAGCTCTATGTGGATTCTGGTTGTGCGAGACCTGCATCACTATGTTAGATCAAACACTCATTTTATACCCATTATGTTAACTTCAAATATCAATGATTTTCCCAGTCAAACATTCATGACAATTTCAAAGTGATTGAAAGGGAATCACTCTAGATAGGACACCTGTTCATAAGTTTTATCATTATGTCATAATTAAAGTGTTCCGATCGAGGCATCGGTCCGATCGAGGGGACTCTCTCCTACTTCACTATTCGCTTCTGAACAAATTTTGTACATGTGATGCCACATGTTTTAGCAAAATATTTTAAAAGACATTATTTGCAAAAAAAAAAAAGATGTTCAAATTACTGTCTGTAGGACATGCATGTAGTGTTGAAATACTGCTCAAGCGCTTCCAGAGAAAGTTCTACATATTAACTTCGACATGAAAGCTTTTTGTTTCACACTTTAGCATGCAATTGTATTATGTTATATGTTCTTTCCAGAATATATTTTTACAGAACTGAGATAAATATAGTACTTTTATGGAAATACCACATAATCTCACAGGTAAAAGTCCGAGGCCCGGAGAAGAAGGATGTGTGTTTACAGACGATGAACAAGAACAATGAAAAGACACTTTGCAAGTAATTATTGTAATGGCCCCATCGTCACACAGAGCTAGTCCTGCATGGGACTATGTATATTCATGGAGTTCCTTGGAGATGACTACATTACTCAGAAGACTGCATGAGCTTCTCTTAATTTGCTTTGAGAGAATAAATGCTGGCTTAGTTAACATCTATTGTAGGCAGAAGTTGTTCTGAATGGTATGATAAACCACCAGCAGAAGTCCACAAAGACATTTAGCAATACACAATTAATATATAACAAGGTAGCACACTTCCCACTTGGCCTGATAATTTCAGAAGTCCAGATTGATTTGACCTCAACTGACCTATATATTGAAATGTTGTCTTTGCAACACTTGAAGAAAGATGTGCTTATAGTGCCATGTGAAATGCATCTTATCATGTGGTCATCCAATTATCAGGTACACAGTGCCTCGCACTTCATGGCCCATTGCAGATCACTGGCTGTTATATTTTAGCAGAATTATTTTGAATCAGATGGCATTTGTTGGTGACCTGCTTTGATTCGAGTGCTGCAGAATGTTGCTCCCCTTTCTGGCAGTTTTTGCCAATGCCAAGCAAAAAGGCAAAGTAGAGACCTTCGGCGTCTTTCAAAACTTTAAGTTATTTGCAACAACAAAAAGGAAGTTCAAATTACTGTCTGTAGGACATGCAAGCAGTGTGGAAATACTGCCCAACCACTTCAACAGAACTGCATATTAACTTTTTGTTTCACACTTTTGCATGCAATAATATTTTGTTACATGTTCTCTCTAGACTATCATTTTACACAACTAAGATAAATATGGTACCTCTAAGGAAATACCACATAATCAGATGTCTCCAAGGAGCAGAAGGATGTGTGTTTACAGAAGATGAACAAGAACAATAAAAAGACACTTTGCAAGTAATTATTGTAATGGCCCCATAGTCACACAGAGCTAGTCCTGGGACTATATATATTCTTCGAGTTCCTTGGGATGACAACATTATGCAGAAAGCTGTGAGTTTCTCTTATAGTCTGCTGTGAGAAAATAAATTCTGGCTTGGTAAACATCTATTGTAGGCAGCAGTTAATTTGAAAGGTATGATAAACCACCAGCTCAAGCTTACAGATATGTTTAGCAATACACAATAAATATACAAGGTAGTGTACTTCTCGCATGACTAATAATTTCAGAAGCCCAGCTTGACCTTACCTCAACTGACCTATATATATTTTCTAAAACATTGTCATGGCAACAATTGAAGAAAGATGTGCTAATAGTGCAAAGTGATATGCATCTCGTCACATAACCCTCCAATTATCAGGTACACAGTGCCTCATACTTCATGGTCCATTGGAGTTTCCAGACTTTTTTTTAGATTAATTATTTCAGAATCAGATGGCATTTGTTGGTGACCTGCTTTGATTCGAGTGCTGCAGAATCTTGCTTCCCTTTCTGGCAGTTTCTGCCAATGCCAAGTAAAAAGACAAAGTGGAGACCTTCGGCTCCTTACAAAACTTTCCTTTCTGACTTTCCTGTGAGTCTGGGCCGAGTTATCTCCCTGACAATCCCCTGACTTTCTTGTTTTATCTTGTAAGCCTCGAGAAATGCTCGTCTCATTACTCAGATATTTATGGGCATTTAATTGTGCTTAAAAGTTGCCAAAAAGCATCCATCACCTTCATCTGCTTTATCGCATCACCTCAAGTTGCATCAGCCATTGCCTGCCTCGAAAGCAATTAGCTCAATCTTAGAAGCTATCACTGCCATGAGCCATCAACAATGCTGTTGCTCAACTCTCAAACACTTGCACATAATGCAATTTGCAGACTTATGAATGTATTTTTTATCTGGAAAAGATTTCAAAATGTAAGAAATTTATCATTTCTATATAACATCAAAATTCACTTCTGAACAAATTTTATAAACACGACACCCCATGTTATGGCAAAACTTTAAGTTGTTATTTGTAACAAAAAAGATGTTCAAATTACTGTCTGAGGACATGCAAGCGGTGTAGAAATACTGCCCAACCACTTCAACAGAACTACATATTAACTTTTTGTTTCACACTTCTGCATGCAATAATATTCAATTATATGTTCTCTCTAGAAAACCTTTTAACAGAACTAGTAGATATTGAACCTCAATGGAAACACCACATAATCTCACAGATATAAGTCCCCAAGGAGAAGAAGGATGTGTGTTTACAGCCGATGAACAAGAACAATAAAAAGACACTTTGCAAGTTATTATTGTAATGGCCCCATCGTCACACAGAGCTAGTCCTAGGACTATGTATATTCATGGAGTTCCTTGGTGATGACTACATTACTCAGACGGATGTGAGATATATCTTTGTTTGCTGTGAGACAGTTAGACAATATAGAAAGATGGGCTTGGTTAATGTCAATTGTTGGCAGAAGTTAATCTGAATATATAGTACAATAACATAGTTGCCATGTGTTACAGAATTATTTTGGTCCCAAAGTCGTCATAACATCTTTGAAAGGTTTTGCTTCGCCAATGCTGCTCATAAGCACACAAGCAAATATAGCGAAGCTGGGTATTGTGCATGGAAGCTTAACTCTGACCTTCCTGGATCTCCCTGGGCTTTCACGGGACCTCCCAGGGACCTCCAAGGCTACCACGAGCTTCCCGGAAGCTCCTGGGATCTCCTGTCCACAGGGATTGCTCGTTTGCCTCTTTGCTCAGTTCAATGACCTTGAATCGCCCAGCAGTCAGTTTGCTGTGACCTTGAATTGACCTCCAGTTGACTTTCAGCTGACTTTGGGATGGTGAGTGTGCAAGGTCCTCTGGGTCTCACACGAGGCTGGCAGCTGCCCTCCCAGAGGAGCATATAACCTGCTGAGGCCATGCAGCTTGCCCACTCCACATCTCCACTACCTCCAACAAACCTCCAGCAAGCCTCCAACAAGCCTCCTGCCAAGCCAACCTCCCACCAGCACCCTGCCCGTGCTCCTGTGCTGAGGCAAGCCACCCTTGTTGATCTCCGGCCCATTACTCACCGAGGTACAGTTTCATCAGGCTGTTTGTAGAACTTAACTGATAAGGCAGTATCAAATGAGGTGGCTGTATGCAACCCCCAAGGCTTTAGTTTACTCTGATCTGGAGCCATGGCTTGCCTCTGATCTGCTTGCCCTATCACTGCATTAGGCAACCTTTGCCTCTGCTCACCCCCTATTTCCACACAGCCCCTTGGGTAACAGCAGGGTTCACCCCAGACATACATGCATCCAGTCTGACTCAAATATACTCCTGAGGTTTCAAGCAAACTATTCCCAACTGCAGAACTCCAGCTTCAAACAAAGAAAAATAGTTGGCTATTGTGAATTGCTGTGTAGAGATTAGTACATTTGTGAGTATTTCTGATCCTCTTTATATAAACTGTTTGTAACAGACATCAGATTGTGCACTGCTTATTCCAGAATTCCCCCAGGCAATGGTAAGTTAATAATCATCTCTGTCTCCAAATGCAACCAAGATCTGCCTCCAAGCTGTCCTTTCTTTTCTCCTCTTTTCTGGATGGCTTCATTGTTTTCTTAAGAATTAGGGTAGATTTCAGGTTGCAGCTTTTCAACCTCACAGATGCCACATCATGAAGTGTAGGTGGCTGATGAGATGAGCCTGCATTGGCAGCATTGCTTTGTTGTATTTACCTGCCTCATTTCTCAATTTCCATCTGTCCTTTCATCCTGTCATGCTAGCCTGTGTGTTTAGTAACTCGGGGCATTCTTGGCATATACCTGGGCATCACATTCTCCCAGTGGCAACAAATAAAGACCACTGCCCTCAACCTGAAACCCTGCAACTTGGGTACAGCCAGAAAGAGAAGCTGGTGTCAGTCAGACTGTAGAAGATTCTCAACGTTCCTTGCGTTATTCTTCCTACAAACACTATCACAGGTAGCGGGAGTTAGGGAGGTGAATGCTGCCTTTTAACCTCTGATAATGCAAATGTTTTAGTTTACAATACTGGCCACCAGACTGCCTGCCATATGAGTAAATATTGCCATACATTATGTCGAAATGCTGCCACAACATTCTAATTGGTACAACTGAGTTTATACCTGGCAGAAATGCAAGATTTGACAGGAGAATAAGTTGTGCTCTGCACTTTTTTCAAGTGCACATTTCCCATGCCATGTATTTCCCCCACTTTTTTCCTTGTGCACCAAATAGTCGTGTTTGCTCAGTAAAACTGAGGTTTGTCAAGCTGGGGGCTGTTTATATGAACAATGTAATGGGCCAGTGCCTGGCTGCCAGTGTTTATTGCCAGCTGGACTTCCTGGGGTTCTGACAAGTCCCCTGCTCCATATTGAATTAAATCTAGCTTGCAATGTTCTAAAGCTTTGGAGAATACCATAGAGCCAGCTACAATTTCTCACATTCAAAATTAGCATCTGGCTGGAGGAGTGCCTTGGGGGCTGGAGGTGGAGAGTTGTGCAAGAAGAGTTGGCAAATAGGTAAGGCAGAGTTGCACATTTTTTGCTGCTCATGCCACCCTGCAATATTGCCAGTTTATTGCTCTTTTCATGGCATAACTGTCGTGGGGTACATATTTCTACGACAACTTTTATGATAGATTGCAGCTATATGCCTGAGCATTTGATAGCACCTATCAGCAGCAGTTGGATAAGTGGAATAGCAGGCGGTGGCTCCATCCCAATCCATGCCTGTGGTGGAGCCTGTAGTGGAGCACTGTGCATGTCCAGGCTGGGTGTGTGATATGGCATTTTGCAGCCCATTATATAGTGAACTCCTCTCGATCATGTCATGCAGTTATCAGATAGACATAGCATTGTGAAGTATCTTGTGAAACCAGAGAGGCAACTGACTTGCGTTGTAATTTGGGGGCTGGCTGTATGGGTGTTGGTTGCAGTCAGGTTTAGATGGTGTCAGTAGCCAGGTAGGTAGCTGAGGTGTTGGTTGGCAGGTATCTTGGGTGTTGGTTAGGTGTTGGCCAGTTGCAAATGAGGGACCAGTATAGATGTTGGGCGGAGGAGGAAGTGCGACCCCACCGGAAATGAGTGATCACTAGGAAGGCACGTGGTCCACCTCAGACGCTGGAGAGTAGTGACTCAATATACTCGAGAACAGCCATGTTGGGAGTTGGGGGATGGAGCCAAGATGAAGGTATAGCGGCTATAGCCGAGAGCCCAAGGTGGTAGAGTAAGGTTGCTTGAAAGCGACTGGCTGCCCCTGACCCAAATAGTGCCTAACGCTGCCTTTAGCCAGTTTCGTCTCTATTGGAATTTCCAAAATGACTTCCTTTGTCAGTATTGGGCACCAGGCCTACTCCTTTGGGATCAAAATTATCACCCCAGAAGATCTCGTGCCTTTTGTGGCTTCTCTCCTCTGGCTGCACATTTTAATTTCACTCGCCTCACACTAACAGGTCTGGCAGGTCCATGCAATGATATGCAAGTGTTTATGTCCACATATCAACTTGCACAGGCAATCTAGGGGATCATGGCCATCGCATAATAGGCATTTGCAGAAGCCCAGCATCTGAGATGGCCCTGCAAACGCCACTGATACTTTGATATGAAAGCCTTCAGGGCATTGCGTGCCACTTGCCCAGGACGATACACCAGTCTTTGCCTAAATCTCTGTAAATGATCGCCCTGCCATAGGTCAGTGATTTATTGATATGAAGCCAGGGACTCACTGGGAATCCACAGATAAATGCTTTTTATAGAAAGATGAGATAGCCTAGAACTGGTCCAAATGAACCCAAGTTACCTTCCAAAATAGATCAGCCAGCAATCACCCATGCCAGAGCATTATTTATACTTTAGAGCAACAGATATGAATGCCAAAACCAGCCACTTACTGGGGACTGAAGTAGGGTATGGGCAAATAAAATAGAGACGAAGATACCTGAAGCTGAAAATGCAATCATCTGAATTTACTCAAGTGAGTTCTGGCATCACTCAGTTCCTTGGACTTGTTGGAAGTGGAGGGCATGATGGAAACCACGCTCTACTTCCAAAATCTCATCTATAGTGTCTCAGCATGCAGTAACCTACATATATGGGAATGTATAGTTAATGAAGGTGATGGTTAGAGTTGGAGTAACTCTTTGAAGTTAGATAAGAGCGGCTCCCAGGTGTCCGTCCGCATATCATCAGGTCACCAATAGAAGCTTTCGGATTGCCCGTGGGGACGGTGAGGTACTAACTTGTGTAATCTTGGGGCATGGGACAGTCCTGCGGGTGAGACTTGTTCGCCTGATATTTACGCTTGATTGGCGACTTAATTCAGTGATAGATTTGGGCCGCTGTTGCTGCAGATGGGGCCAGGGCAGCGCAGAGCATCCTCATCAGTCAAGGTGGATGCTGACGACCATCACTCACAGAGAAGAGCAGGAGGAGAGCAGGAGGAGAGCACATCTGGGTCCAGTCTCCTGTCCTGGTTGATGGTCAGTGATGGTCACTCCATCTTGCTATGGACTGACTGGTCACTCAGCCCCCAGGTCCCCCTCTATATAGTCACTGTGTGTATGGTCACTCTGAGTGGAGCTTGGCTGACCACTGCGAACTGACCATTGCTGTGTGGCTGTGCTGCTATTTTTTGCAGCAAATATTTCTTTCAGCAGAACACAATGTCAGACGGCCTCATTCTGGCCCGGTCATTGCTCCATACATCCTCACAAGTCCAATACGTTCCCCGCAGCTCTAATCTCACTGCTCCTAAACAAACCTCTGCCCTCTTGTTTGTCTTCAGCTCGTATGCAGTGTGTGACCAACACAGAGCAACACTGTTGCAACAGCATGGTCTATCACACCCTCATGGTGCAACAGTATAATCTAAGTTACCAGCTCAGCATCTTGCAATGGGCCAATGGAAACTGAACCTATAATGTAATGATATAGGCTATATCAGTTCGTGCACCGTATCACCATTATCACAGTCCAAATCCAAGCAGTTGCGAAAGTTTCAAACTGGATTGCAGTGACAAATTCACATGGAAGCGATTAGACTGTTTTTCGCAGCGATTTTCGAAGTTTTATGTTTATGCGTTGATTTTGAAATTCTCATCTGCAACATACAATGGCGCTTAGAGGCTGATAGGAGCGAAACCATGAAAATTCATGAGGAACTCCATGGAGCTGGGCGCTTGGCGGGCAATCTTCATGAAATGTGGCTAATTGGAGGCATTGTCACCGGGATGGCACTGGGATGGCAGCGCATACTTGCTTGCACCGTACTGGGTCAACCATTAGCAAATGACGGCTGACCTTGGTTGCACTCTGCCTCCCATCTTCACTCTGCCATTACTACAAGAACTGCCAGAGTATCCCCATGCAATTGCAAGTATTCCTGCTGCAATATCTCTGATGCTCTTCTCTGACATGCGTCAAGCAAACATGCTTGTTCTGTCGACCTGTACTGGCAGTCTTATAGCTTCCTTTTGCTCCAGTTTAACATTTGCCTTTCTTAGCCTCAACAAGTCTTTTGCTATTCCTTTGCTCGTCCTTTGCTCTCCTGTCCTTTACACTGCACTATTGCTTAGCCTTTTCCACTGCCTTTGGCCCAGCTGAGCCTATTCCAGTCCTCCATGCAGAGCCTTGCTGCTTTTGCAAGTGGCAAGTGATCAGGGCCAGGAAACGGTCCTTTAGACGCTGTCACTCGGCATCGCCGTGTTCAGCCAGGTTAATGCCCAATTTAAGCAGGTGCCAGAATTTCTTTGATGTGGTTTGTTCGCCTCTAGTTCCACTGGCTCCTCAGATGAGCTGGGCACATTTTTCTGGCTGCAGCCTCACAAGGCTCTGACTAATACCCATGCTAATTCATCTGCTAATTCATCAGCTAATTCTTCCACTAATGCACTCCAGTCAACCAACGTTTTTCCTTTTTAATGTATAATTAGCTACTCGTCACAACTGCTCCCGAAATTGGTTAAAAAGCATTTTCCCAAATTCACAATAATTCCCATGTTCACAGCTTCGGAATGAATGGTACGTAGATGATTAGAAACGAATTTGATTTTTGAAATGAAATTTAATTCGGCTGATAACTCTACTTGATGGAATGGCTCAATACAAGTGCTGCACAATGTGTGGGATTAACCAAAAGCGATCCCACCTCTAGGGAATGATGCAATCTGTGGTTAGATGCTATAGGTTGTCCCTATTTCAATGAAAATGTAAATGCAGCATGTACTTTACACCTAATGGAATTGGTGATCGAGATTACTAATTAAATTGCAGTGAAGATGTTGTGGGGGGCCTGACTTCCATGCAGGCAGCAGCTGTAGCCAGTCGTCCACCTTAAGCTGATTACTGGGATCCAAAGTAAATTAGGCAGAACAGTCTCCATCAGTAGTGCAGTGGCTGAGGCAGTGGCTGAGGCAGTTGCTGCTGCAAAGTCTTGCGGGGACACATCATGGGCATTCATGGCTCTAATTTGAGGAACGCATGTGCCCTGTCGTGTCCTGGATGAGCAAGCGCAATTTGGTTAGCCGGCTGCGGTGGGTAGGCCTTTTCGTCTTTCGCTTTAACATTCCATTTGGAGAGAGACGTGGGGCCGTCAAAGCGCCTCTTGCTCATTTGTCACAAGATGGGGGAGACTGTTGGGAGAGCCTTGAAGGGAAGCATGCATTAGGTGCTGAAGCCATGGCTCCCCTCGCATCACTCTCCCCGTGCAGCTGCACCCCTGCTTCCCTCTCTGTCTCCCTCACTGCTGCTTCTGATGCTGGCTCCATATACAGCCACTGAGCCACCAACCGACTGGAAATATACTCTACACAAGAGACGCGTCTCCTTTGAACAGGAGCAATTAAACTTGTTTTTGCTCATACCCGCCCAGATTCTGCACCACATGAGCAAGAAGGCCCTGGCAGGCAGCAGAATGGCGACACACTTATCCATTGTGGTACAAACAAAGCTAATATGGCGCCCTCAGCCTGGGGACAAAAAGCCCTGTTCTCCTCCACTGCAGACTTCTATTGTCCCCCAAAGCCCATATTGGAGGGAGTCATTTGTTTGTGACGTCATTACACATGCCCTGTCTCCAATTATCAAGAACTTCCATCTGGTGGTGCCTCCAAACTGCCCATTTCAGCAATAAGACCAGAGAATATCTAACTTCAGGGTTAATTGAATTGCGTTCCAAACTGAACACTGCTGGAAGTTTTGACATAAATCACTTTACAAATTTCTGTAGATATTCGCAGTTTACCTGTGATCAATATTGAGCCATGTATTAGATTCCTCAGTACTGGGTGCACATGACAAAGCATGGCCAATACGTACATATATGCTGATGTGATGTTTTAATACAGATTATGTTTTAAGTCTGAACTCTCTCTATAGTTTATAATCTAATTTGTATTCAATTTAGTTCATAAACCTTCACAGTTAATTGTGGCATTTCCAGGCCATGCAGACTACATACAGTGTATGTACATGTTGCGGACTGAGCAGCATTAAGCCACGAGTTGCATTAGCTATGTGATCCATGGGTCGGAGTTGTTAGCCTTGTCATTACCAAGCTGGCCTGCCTCACCCTTGACCTGCATTCCATCAGTCTTTTTAGGATGTAAGAAACATCATGTGCTCACTCCAAGTTTTTGCTTCCCAGCCAACTTTTTATGATGCAATCTATAAATGTTCCTTGACACTTTTGTAATGACTCTTCACTTCTGAGGAAGCATCTATGGGCAGTGCAAGCAAGCATGGTTTACAGCTTCCTTGAAAGAGCCAGGTATGAACTTCAGCATTTTCGACAATATTCGTGTTCATGAATGTTGATGTGACGTAGACATTATTTTACAACACTTTTCTGACATATTGCTCTTCTTGTTTTCAAATGGTGGTAGATGTTGTATACATGTATACCACTTAGTTTATCTGAATTATTGATTGGGTAAAAATTAACGCATGTATAACAGCCACTTTAATTGGCAGTTTTAGAGACTTATGTTAAGTCAGAACTTATGAGGATACTGAATATGTAGGCTTTACCCTGTCTCTGTTCGAACGAAGCACACAACATTATTGAATATTCCATGGAGATCTTATCTTCAGACTCAAATTGATCTGTTTTTTAGCACAAATAAGTTCTGCCATTTCATTGTTTATTTTCAAGCTATGGTATTTATTTTCAGTTGAATGCATCAGAAAAGAACCATCAAGTTGTGCCTTTTAAAAGAAGCTCATTGATGAAATAATTTATTCTATCCACTCACTTATAGGGACATCAATTAACAAATACGAAATCAACATAACATTCATTTTGAATTTAAGCAATGGCTGTAGCACTTATGATTTCATTCTGGCGAAGTGCCAATTTCCACCTAAGCACTTTTGTCAGATATAATTACAAATTTTTTGTTTCTGATTTTATACGCTTTATCTATTTTCAATCTGCTGCATACTCATTGGAAATCTATGCAGGTACATATTTCCGGTCCCCGAACGGTCCTGGACTCATCCATTGCCTGCCACTTATGCCCACACCAGCAGATTCATACCTAAGCCACAGTATTACACAAACAGAGCATGCATAGATTTGAATGGAGTTGGCCATACAGTAAATGGCTTGAAAACTACTTGGATACATTGTACATGCCTGCACTACTGCAAATTTGTGGGTTTGGGGTTTAATAATGACCCTGGAAGCATTGCCTGTTCAGAAACCATTTAAATTTCCTATTCAAGAAATGCCTTTGTTTCTGAAGGAGACCCGAGAAATCAAGATAAATCTTCATAACCAGATGGATACTTTTATGGAGTACGAGTAACCATATCTTGTCATAATGTGGTTTATTCAGAAGCAGAAAGCAATCATGCATTCATTGTGTGTTGAGAAATCCATGTTGAGAAATGCACCTATCTGGACATCTCAATCAATGAGGAGAATTCAATGCAAGTGTGCTGAATTCATGATTAATAAAGAAAAGATTCAGCAGCAGAGAAAAAGTCATTGATAAGATGGAATGCTGCATTTTTAGTCCATTGATAGCCGTGCATGACACATGATGCTTGGTTGCCATAAATTTCCTGACATGCTTTATGAAGTTTCATGATCAGTACAATTCAAATACAAGCACACAAATATCCCAAGGCAGATGAATAACGGCAAGTGCATTAAAACTCATTTAAATGCTGGTTTAGGCAGATTAAAACAACAACTAGCTGTACTAACGAGCAACCAGAAGTATCCAAAATGGATTGCATCAAGGAGCAATGGCAGAGGCATGGCTATAATTCCCTGTCAGCATGCCTCGGCGGTCCAACGTCGGCCCAGCATCAGTCCAATGTCACTAGCATCGGACCAGCTTCGGGCCGACATTGGACTGCCGAGGCACGCTGATAGAGAAGGAACAAGATTGAATTTCTATTGTCCCAAAAAATCATATACAGTTATACACAAATTATTGAAAGACAATCAACACACAAATTGACACAATTTAACAAACAATCTTGAAATTTAAAATGAAAGTTAAATTGCATAGCAAAATATCAACAATAAACTTTTTGATGGAGGAATCAGATTGTTTCATGCTGAATCTGGCTGATGTGACATCTACAAAACCAGAAAGATACTTTTTTGTGACTAAATTTAACCTTCAGGACATCTGGCATTTCCAGACCATTTATATATATAAAAATACATGCTGTATCCTGAGCAGCAATTAACCACATGTTGCATAAGCCATGGGATCCATGGGTTGGAGTTGTTAGCCTTGTCATTACCGAGCTGGCCTGCCTCACCCTTGACCTGCATTCCATCAGTCTTTTAAAGATATAAGAAACATCATGCCCTCACTTCAAGTCTTAGCTGGCCAGCTTTTATCCGTCAATCCATATATATTCCTTGACACTTGTATAGTGACACTTTAAGCGAATTTTGGGGCATTGCAAGCTACATGTAAAAAGCAGCTCATTCTTAAAAGAGTTTAGTCTGAACTTCAGCATTTTTAACCATATCCATGGCCATGAATGTTGATGAGATGCAAACATTGTTTTGCGACAGCTTTCTGACATATTACTCTTCTTGTTTTCAAATGGAGGTAAATGTCATATACCACTTGTGGTCTTTGTGAATTATTGATGAAGCCAAAATCAGCTCATGCAGTTGTTGACTCTTTGATAACTGCAAAAATGTCATTTCATGCACGTATACAACATTCACTTTAATTGACATTTTAGGGGTTTGAGTAAAGTCAAAAGTAAAGAGTTGACAGAATACCAATCCATGTCCACAATTGAACAAAGCACAAAAAGCAAGATATTGTATACTGCATGAAGATCTTATCTGCAGGGAAAATTGATCTCTGTTTTCTAAGTTATGGTGCAGATCTATAAGTTATTTATGTTATGCCAAATTATGGATTTACTGTCTCAATTTTCATTTGGTATATCAGTTAAATGGGTCAGAAATAAAACTATCAAATCTATCCAATTTTGTTTCAATTAAATTATCGATTCTGTCACTAAAATCTAGCATATAATTGAATATACTGACATTATATTAATTTGTGTGGAATAAACATCACGCTTAAGACTTGAGACTCCGCAAATGTCTATTAGGAATCAAATTAATGTAATTTCTGGTAATAATGTCAAAGTTTCCTTTTTTTGGCAAAGTGAAAAAAGTTGTAGTATATTTATATATTTCCTGACAATGAAACATAAATAGGCATATTGGAGCATTTTTGAAAAACAATGTAGGCTTATGGGCATATAGTACCTATAGCGTTCTATGGAAAATTGGATTGTTTGGAGTTTGACAAGGAATTACAAACGCCAAAGCAATATTGCATGAGTATTCAAAATGTCTATTAAAGAAATGCAGTTGTTTCTGGAGTAGCCTGAGAAATCACAATTATAAAATTAATCTTTATAACAAGCTGAATACCTTTATGGAGACAAATAGCCATATCTTGAGTGATGTGGTTTACTCAGACGCAGAAAACAATCATGCATTCATTGCGTGTTGAGAAATCCATGTTGAGAAATGCACCTATCTGGACATCTCAACCATTGAGGAGAATTTGATGCAATGGGGTGAATTCATGATTAATAATGAAAAGATGCAGCAGCAGAGAAAATGTTGGTGATAAGATGGAATGCTGCGTTTTTAGTCCATTGATTGCCATGCATGACGCATGATACTTGGTCGCCATAAATTTCCTAACATGCAACTTTGCATTTTGAAATTTCATGATCAGTACATTCAAATTCAGGCACACAAATATCCAAAGGCAGATGAGTAACAGCAAGCACACAAAACAATCATTTAAATGCTTGTTCAGGCGGAATTGAAACAACCAGGTCTACTAACGAGTTACCAGAGGTACTCAAATGGGGTGCCAGCAATGATTAAAACAGAGGCATGGGTGAAAGGAACAAGACGAAACTTGCATTTTCACAAATGGCACATACACAAATTAGAGTGATAGAAAAATTTCCAGGTCATGTGCTGACTAACTGTTGTGGACTGAGCAGCAATTAGCTACTGCAGTTTCTTCAGCCATGGAATCCATGGGCCGGAGTTGTTAGCCTTGCCATTACCAAGTTTGCCTGCCTCATCCTTGACCTGTATTCCATTAGCCATTTAAGGATGTAAGAAACAACATGTGCTCATTCCAAGTCTTTGCTTTCCAGCCAACTTTTTATCCAACAATCCATAAATGTTCTCTTACACTTTGAGGCAGCATCTGAGGGCAGTGCAGGCAAGCATGGTAAACGTTTACCGCTTTCTTGAAAGAGCCAGGTATGAACTTCAGCATTTTCGACCAAATTCATGGCTATGAAAATGATGCGACACAAACATTGTTTTACAACAGTTTCCCAACATATTACTCTTCTTGTGCCGAAATGGTGGTAAATGTCATGGTCTATGTGAATTATTGATGACCCCAGGATCTGCTCTTTGATTTGTTGACTATTTGAGAACCACTTCACATAAATGTCATTGCAGGTATATAGCAGTCACTTTAATTGGTATTTTTGAGTTTTGTGTAAAATCGAAAGTAGTTCGGTTACAGACAGTGTAACCATGTCAATAATCAAATTATGAATATCAAGCATTGAATGATGCATGGTGATCTTATTTGCTGAGAAAAAAAATATTTTTTTTTTTCTATGTTTTATTGAGTAAGTTTTTTTCATTTTATGTTTTTATTTCTTTATTTTGATTTGTTTCAATCATCCTTCGGCTCATTGCCGTGTCCTCCTCCTGTCCTAATTAGCCTACCAAGTGCATAAATACAGGACGTAAAGCCCCAATCATCCATCTATCCATCTTTATTTTGATTTAACGGTTAAATGAGTCAGAAAAAGCAGCATTACACAAATTATTATAGTTTTTGCACCTGGGGACCAATTGACTCAATAATCAATTGCATTTACTCTAATTCCTATATGTATGCATGATACTGACTTCATATTTATGTGGAATAAACTTCATACATGAAACTTGAAAGTGTCTACTACAAACCAAATTCAAGCACAAGCCAGTTCTGGTTAGTTAATTTTCGTGCCACTTACACACACAACACCTGCATAATGCATATACTTGCAAAATAAGTAGTAGGCCGCCATTACATAGTTTGCAAGAAAACTGCATGCCTTCTGAAGAAATCTGGTTTGGAGTCAGACATCGCATTACAATGACCAAAGCATTGTCGGGTCAGAATAAGTTCCGAAATTCAAATTCAAGAATTGAAGTTGCTTCAGGCGGAAGCCTGAGAAATTGATATAAATCACAATAACCAGATGGATACTTTCGTGAGGAAAAAATAACCATGTATTTTCGCAATGTGGTTTATGAAGATGCAGAAAATGATCATGCATTCATTGCGTGTTGCGAAATGCACCTATCTGGACATCTCAATCACTGAGGAGAATTTAATGCAAGCGTTCTGAATTCGAAAAAAATAAGCAGCAGAGAAAAAAATCTTTGACAAGATGGAATGCTGCATTTTTAGTCCATTGATAGCCGTGCATGACACATGATACTTAGTCGCAATAAGTTCTCTTACATGCAACCTT
The DNA here is from genome assembly GCA_026936325.1 of Platynereis dumerilii. Taxonomy (NCBI): domain Eukaryota; kingdom Metazoa; phylum Annelida; class Polychaeta; order Phyllodocida; family Nereididae; genus Platynereis; species Platynereis dumerilii. The sequence continues at coordinate 182,301,403 of JAPTHN010000001.1, read as the reverse complement.
GCATTTTGAAATTTCATTATCAGTTCAATTCAAATACAGGCACATAAATATCCCAAGGCACATGAATAACAGCAAGCACATTAACAGTCATATAAATGCTGGTCTCAACAGATTAAAACAACAACCAGCTCCGCTAACAAGTAACCAGAAGTACCTACTCAAAATGGATGCACACAATGAGTAAAACCAGAGGCATGGGTAAAAGGAACAATTTCTACTGTCTCTAAATAACTTACACTGTCTCTGAATAACTTACACAGCATAAGCCTTAACAAAAATATGTAAAAGACAATCAACAAACAGGCAATCTTGAATTTAGATTAAAAGTCAAGTCCAAAGTTTAATTGCAACAGAATGAGCCGTTTAGTGAAATTGGTCTGCAAGATATCAACAATAAACTTTTTGTTGGAGGAATGAGATTGAATTTGGCCAATGTGAAGTTTAAAAAAAAAGAAGAATACAACTTTTTGTGGCTAAGTTAATTTATGGGAATACTGGCATTTCCGGCCATATCCAGACTACATGTCGAGACTGAGCAGCAATTAGCCACGAGTTGCATTAACCATGGGATCCATGGGTCGGAGTTGTTAGCCCTTGTCATTACAAAGCTGTCCTGCCTAACCCTTGACTTGCATTTCATCAGTCTTTTAAGGATGTAAGAAACATCATGTGCTCACTCCAAGTCTTTCCTTTTCAGGCCTCCCGCCAACTTTTTACGCGGCAATCCGCATTCCCTGACACTTATATAATGACCATCCACTTTTGAGGCAACATCTGTAGGAGGTGCAAGCAAGCATGATTTACAACTTTCTTGAAAGAGCCAGGTATGAACTTCAGCATTTTCAGCCATGTTCATGGCCATGAATGCTGATGAGACACAGACATTGTTTTATGACAGTTTTCTGACATATTACTCTTCTTATTTTTGAATCGTGGGATTGGTGGCGGATTATATAACACTTGGTCTCTATGCGAATTATTGATGGAGCAAAAATAAACTCATGTATAGCAGCCACTTAACTAGCTTTTTATAGGTTTGTGAAAAGTCAGAAGTGACAAGGTTGCTGAATATTTAGGCCTTTCCCTGTCACATTTCAAACAAAGCACATAAAATTCTTGAATATTGCATAGAGATCTTATCTGCAAAAATTGACCTCTTTTCTATTTTTTAGCACATATAGGTTTTTAAGTCAACTATTAATTTCATGTGTTTATTTTCGTAATTTGATCTATATTAACACTGAATGCATTAGAAATGAACTATCAAGTAGTGCCTTTTAAAAGAAGCCCATTGATGAAATAATTGATCCAATCCACTCTTTCTATAGCAAATTAATTATATGGACATCAAATAACAAATACGGGATAAACATAAAATTCGTTATGAATCTAATTCAAGCAATGTGCTGTATGTTTCCATTCTGGCAGAGTGTAAATTTCCATCCAACCATTTATGTCTGATATATTTACTAATTTTTAGTTTTTAATGTTTTATCTATTTTTAATCATATCTGCATGTTTCATTCTCATTGGAAATCCACCATATACCTGTGCCATAGTAATAATACACAAATGGAGCATACATTTGAATCGAGTTGGCCACACAGTAAAATGTCTTGAAAACTACTTGCATGTATTGTACAGTGTACACTGTACAGGCCTGTACTAATGCTTGTTTTCAGGTTGAATAATGACACAAGCGGTATTGCCTGTTTGGGATTCATTCAAAATTTCTATTCAAGAAATGCTTTTGTTTCTGAGGGAGGCCCGAGAAATCAAGATAAATCTTTATAAACAGATGGATACTTTTGTGGGGAACAAATAACCATATCTTGCTGTAATGTGGTTTATTCAGATGCAGAAAACAATCATGCATTCATTGCGTGTGGAGAAATGCGCCTATCTGGACATCTAAATCATTGAGGAGAATTTAATGCAAATATGCTGAATTCATGATCAAAAATGAAAGATGCAGCAGAAGAGAAGAAGTCGGTGTTAAGTTGGAATGCTCCATTTTTAGTCCATTGATAGCCGTGCATGATGCATGATACTTGGTAGCCATTAATTTCCTTACATGCAGTGTTGCATTTTGAAATGTTGCATGTGATCAGTACAATTCAAATGCAGGCAGCCACATAAACATACCATTGCACATGAATAACAGCAAAAACATTAACAATCAGCCAAACACGTACTTGTATCTATAATCTATAGACATAATGAAAGTGGTAGCTCTTTGCTCTAAACTTCGATATATTACAGATTAACCAGTTCCTTGATCATCTCTCGACTGAGTCTTTGAAAAGACATAAGATAAGAAAGATGGGATAGTATAAACTTTATTTGACATCAGAGATGACAACAATGAAACACAATTTACTCGTATGGCTATTTGTGAAGCTTTTTGCCAAATAACAAAACTAAGTGAACGGGGAAAATAGAAAGGTTGCTTTGTGTCAGACGTGATGATGTGTTTACGGCTCATGACCAAAGAAAAAGTGAAATAACTTATAATTACTTGTGGAAATTTAAATTCCATATTGACATTGAAGCAAACATCACACTCACTGTGGCCTTTCAAAGTGTTGTCTGTGCAGGGAAGTTCTTTAGATATTTTATGATATAACAGGATAAGCAAAACTAATTTGGTAAGAAGGTTGATGTAATGGTCTTTGGAAGACGTATATGAGGAGAGTTTTTGGCATCATTCTGCAAAATGGATGTTTACCCAGCCTGTTTGCCGTCATATATCTGCACTTTTTATGTCATTTCTCAGGTTATTTTTATGTGGTCTCATATAAAAAGATATGATAGATCCTTGATATTCCGTAATATTTGGCAATTTTGGAGACACTGAGGAATGTATACGTGCTTTGAAAGTGGTATGGTGTGATTTATTAGGGAGACCTGGCACTTGGCACTCCGTACATTCATCAATTGCGTCATATTTGGGCAAGGATATTCTAGCCACGTCCCCTGTGACCATATGCCCCTGGCTATGCCACCTAACAGGCTGTGATCCTTGAGAAAGCTCAAGCCTGATAAGGTCAAGGTGTGAGTTTCCAGCATCTCATTTCATGAGAAGAATGAAAGATGTTATTTCCTAAAAGCCCAAAGATTAATATCGATAGTTTGATACTTTGTAGAAATTGCTGGAAAGATGAATCACCCTGTTTGGAATATATGTTTTTCGAATTTTCTACTTTTTTAGGTTGAATAAATCAAAATGGCCATGGGCTGATTTATTTACAAGTAAGCCTAAGGCTAAATATGGAAAGGAGTGTTTTTAAAAAAGGCAGGTGACATCCAGCTGCTTCAAGATGAATTGTAGATCTCCTAACTGAAATGCCTCAGGATCTTCCCTTGTCCCCAAAGGTTTAAATAGGAAAAATAACATGGAGTAAAAAATATGCAAACCTCTGGTATATCCACAGCTGCTATATGAATGTTGCATTAATTAACAATTAACAAGCTTAATTTTGCGAAAGATGGCTGCAGGTACAGGAGACAAGAAAAGATGAATATCTTTAAAGTTTGAAATAGTATAAGTTCCACATCGAAGAAGTACACAAGATACCTGTATGTTTCAGTGAAATTCAGTCACATTCTCGTTCTTTATATGTAACCATAAGTTTACGGTACGACACAAAATTATGGTTTTAAACCATTTAAATTTACTTTAAACCAATCGTGTGCAACAATTGTGTGTCCTATGGCAGAAAATGTGCCCTCGTAATGTTGAAGCTTTATTACTTAAAAGATTGCAATGTGTTCTAGAATTTCATATTTCGCAGAACATATGCGCATTGCACAACAATTAATCTTATCAAATTTGCGTCGCATAAAACACTAGATAGGATTGTGCTTATGCATGTTTTAAAACAATATCCATTTGTAATTGAATGAAAATTTAGTAATTACTCCTGTGCATGACAATCTTATTCATGAGCTCTTTATTTGTGATATGCTTTATTTACGCCCCATGGATGTGTAACATTACCTGGACAAGCTAATTGCCATTAAAAAGTCATCATTTAATCTAACGAACACAGGACTTTTTGACCAACTTGCAGTGACCTAATTCGTATGCTTTAATCATTATTTGGGACGTTTTATGAGGAGGTATGCGGGGAATGTCATATTTATGCTCCTCATGCAAGGTGGGTTAATCACCTTCATTTTTGGTGTCCCAAACAGGTTTTATGGATTCTGAACTTTCTCTATTGACGTCTGGTCACTGCGACATATATCAAGTTTTGCTACTGTTTCAAGGTCTTTTATAAATAGTTTTAAAATGGTCTTGCATGCTATGACTTTGGACTATTTCTGATGGCAGTGATGCAGTCAGAGCTTTCGAAGGCTCACTGTAAATTTCATGCACACGAGTGACTATCAGGTCTAGTTCCAAATGTCAACTCATATAGTGATGTATGTCTATAATAATTCCATGAGAATTCTTGACCCTCGCTTGGAAAAAGTCACACGAAACTTTGTCATGAATAATTGAAAACTGACCAAAGCCTATTTACAGCACAGCAGCTATCGTGTGATTTAAAGATAATCAATTAAATAATGAATAATTATGCCGAAGGTCACTCAGATAATCGAACAGGCACCTGCTATGTTCTGGAGGTTTTTAAAAAAAAAAGTTTGTGACTTCTCATCCCCATCTTCCCCATTATAGATCATTATATAGGAAATTTCCACTCTTGGGGCAAAGTACAATCCTCATGCAAAAAGTCTAAGACTAAACGACAATGCAGTTTGGAGAGGTTAAATTATGGTTTATAAACATTTACAAATTAACAAATGATCATAAATCTTCAAAATAATTGTAAAGAATTGAATTTGTGAATGAATAGCATGCAGACATTCTTGACAATTTGAGGACTATTACCCGGGAAATGTTGATATTCAAACCAGTTTGATTGATTTTGAAATTAATTGCAGTAGGATGATGAGTGAATGTCAAAATGAGACTGCTGTTTTTTGGTTGTGATAAATTTCATGATTAAATCCATCGTAATTGATGTCCCACTTGGGACTCATTTGACTTTGTATTTCTCAATTAATTTCATGTTTTTGCTCTCCCCAATAATAGATAGCTCATGATGACAATGTCTGACTGAATTATGGATTACAATTGAGAGTGTTTAACCCTTTATCATGTATAGTTCAATTAGCCAGTCAAATTCATCAGGTGTATATAATGTATACAATGCATGTTTGTATGCTCAAAGAAATATAGAAATAAACAGGTATTTGGATTTGATTGGACATGAGTACGTTACTTTATCAACAAAAGATGATGGCCAATTCAGTGCTACTTTTTAAAATCATTTTATTATTTCATTAGCCTTACAAACATTAAAAGGCATAGTCTGCATGAGATAATCTGATTTAGTAACTGTCATTCATAGGAAACAGACATTTGCATGATAGTAAAATCAATATATGTCCTTAAAAGGTTACGTTCTCTGATAGACCATGGAACTTCTCTTCTTTTATTTAACACCCTCATCCTGCCCATCATTGACTATTGCGACACTGTTTACCTGAATTGCCCAGTTAACAGTCTAAACCGTATACAGAGACTCATGCTCAGAGGAGGTAGAATTATACTCGGTGTCCCTTTTGATCACCCCTCTGAGTCTGTTCTTCAGAAGCTGAAATGGCTGACGTTACATGAAAGACTCAACCTACATACCTGCTGTTTAATGTACAAATGCATAAATTCAAACTGCCCAGTGTACATGTCAAATAAGTTTGAACAGATTGACCATACGTATAACACAAGACATTCTTTAAATCTAAAAGTTCCAAAGTGTAAAACTAATAAGGGTCAATCGGCATTTGTATGTAAAGGGGCAAAAGCCTGGAACACACTTCCTGCTGTGATACGATCCTGTTCTAGTCTTGACTCTTTTAAGCATAATATTTTGAAGTTTTTTTATCCAACAGATCTTAATATCATTATTGTTTTTATCTCTACGTAATGTTTATACATTTACCCTTATTTACATAATTTATACGATTCATAATTTATATTATTTTAATCTTGTGTTCCTATATTTTAATTCACTTACACCTGTTATAGCTCAGGGCTCCATTGTAAAACAGTTTTTAACTGAATTGGGCTACCAGTTCCATGCAACTTACTAAAGTTAAGTACAATGTGTTCCTTAAAAAAATAGGTCTAATTTGTGTAATTTGACTTGGAACTTACTTGCAGGGGAAGCAGACATCAAGACGCCAAAATATTAAGACTTTTCAGAGAATAGGTCTGTTTATCGTTATTGTCTGTCCTATGGAATACTTAACTCTCATAATCATAGTATAGCATGTTGCATGGCAGACATTTAACAATGCACTTGCATCAACAGAATAGATATCATAATACATTTATTCATACAGGTATAACATTGACTTATCTAGATCTAGCAATCTCAGAAAAGAATGCTTTACAACACTTACGACTTCTCAAGTGGCATTTTCAGGGAAGTGTTTCTTATCTCTAATTCTCCGTTTATCAAACCAACAATATCAATCAAAGTTGTTAGCAACTTGAGATGACATGATGACAATATTGACAAGAAATGGATCCAAGCCTGGCGATCCATGGCAACTTTGGCCAGTCAGCCAATCAATAAGCATTAGATGGATCCAATCATGGTGTGGACACTTCATGTTGCAGTAGGCCAAGCAGGTGCAGTCCACTGGTCAGTCAGTCCAGTTCTGACTAAGGTAGTCCCAGTTCAGTCCAGTTGCAGTCCAAGTGGTCAGTCCAGTTGCAGTCCAAGTGGTAATCCAAGTGGCTGTCCCAGAAGGATATTAATCGGATGGAGGGCTCTTTGCACCCCACTTCCCAATCTGCTCCACTTTGGTCCACTCCGCCCATATATTCCACTTACCCCACTCTCTGCAGGTATATCTTGCTCTCCTCTCTGTGTCACTATATCTCAAAATGTCCCTCTGGCTCTGCTGCCCCCAAGTCTGGTCAAAGTGGCTTGTTTGTAAAGAAGATTGACCCCAGGTCAGCCTAGTGTCATGATGTCTCATGGGAGTGTCATGCCGTTTGGTATGACACGTCATCTGCATCATTGCTTGCTATGGCAACCTTGCAGTGATGCAGTTTAGCAATGTGAAGCCAACTTGAGGCCAAGGTTTTGTGGGTCACAGGCCACATCCCCATAGATACAATGAAAAGCCTTTCTGATTAGTGTTGGATTCTTTAAATGTTATATCTAAAGAATATTCACATAGATCTATGGCATAACAGATCATTCTTCACGAAGATTCCAGGCCAATTATTGCTTATAGTGTCATTGTCAAAGCTCTTTGCATACATCGTTATAGCACAAAATGTAAATAAGATTTCAACAAATTTATGTCGGCCAAAATGATCTGAAATACAGCCAGCCACTATTGTTTGTGGTTTTCATGGCTTCTGTTGTTGCATTAATTGAAATTGTTTTATAATTTAGAAGCAAATGTTTTAGGACGTTACATGATCGAAATGTGTAATTATGTCCAGTGTCCAGTGAAATAAATAATTTCTCTTCGGGAAGGATGCCAAGCTTCCCTACCCTGAATATCAAATGGTCAGCCCTTCACATGCTGCCATTGTTATGCCGATGTTATGTCAGTCAAATTCTTATTCTTTGCAACCACAAGTTCCTGTATATATGTGCAATATGGAACACTTACAAATTTTAAACTTTAAATTGTGACTAGTGTAATAATTTTCTTGTGCTGATAAAATATCCTTATTACATGGAAAGCTTTATCACTTGAAAGATTGGAATGTGTTCTAGAACTTTATATTTTGTAGAACACATGCACAATCTTATCAATTTTGTGTCACATGAAACACCAGATATGCTTGTGCTTATGCGTGTTTTACGACGATAATCATTTGTAATAAAATTAATTTTAGTAATTACTTCGGTGCATGACAATCTTATCCATGAGCTCTGTATTTGTGATATGCTTTATTTAAGCCCCCTCTCCCCTGAAAAACAATACGTGGACAAGCTAATTGCCATTAAAAAGTGATTATTTAATCTAACGGGTATTCTCTGAGGTCGATCAGGTTGCTCATTCAATAAGTCATTTCAGGTAATCAGTACAACATTGCAGATACATATACTTACCAAGAAATGGTTCATATGGTGACTAACATTACAAATTAGCACCAGGCTACAACATTCCACAAGAGCTGCTTTATTTTAGTTCCGCGAATACATGTATTTCTGAAGCAGTCCAGCGAAGTTCACTTGAGTTCTGCTGGGCTGACCCTGGAAGCCAACTGTCCCAATGCATAGCGCACACCCTATAGCAAATTCAACACCCAATTCGACTCGAATTTTGTCTCAGTCTCCCTCACTGCCTGCCTCTGCAGCAGACTGTTGTCAGTCAGAATTAGCACAAGATCATAAATCGTCTAAATAATTGCTAAGTATTGAATTTGTGAATGAATAGCATGCAGACATTCTTGACAATTTGAGGACTATTACCCGGGAAATGTTGATATTCAAACCAGTTTAATTGATTTTGAAATTAATTGCAGTAGGATGATGAGTGAATGTCAAAATAAGACTGCTGTTTTTTAGTTGTGATAAATTTCAAGATTAAATCCATCGTAATTGATGTCCCACTTGGGACTCATTTGACTTTGTATTTCTCAATTAATTTCATGTTTTTCCCTCTCGCCAATAACAGATAGCTCTTGATTAGAATGTCTAACTGAATTTTGGAATAATTTAGAGAGGTACAACAGCCATTGTGCAGCGTACGGATTATGTACGTAAATTCTATGCGCAAAACTCACAAAAAAGAGCCCATCCGTAGTACGTTACACTTTCGTATGAATTCATACAAATTTCACACAGGCACTTTTCAGTCACTTTGGCCATTCTAATGCATTATGATTATCACAAATGGTGTAAGTTTGGACCTTGCATTGGCTTTTTTTTTAAAATATCAGAGAACAAATCAAGTTAAAGCCCAAAAACTAGCTTAACACATATGAAATCCTTACGAAAATGTACGTATGTTTTACGTACGTAAATTTTCATACCTATTTCATACGTTAAAACAACCAATTTACGTATGAAATATCAGAAAAGATATCATAACACAGTTATACATACAGGTATAACATTGACTTATCTAGATCAGTATTGTTGAATGAATCAAAGTAAAAATAAAATATACATGCAGGGTGTAGATGACTTATTAACTGTGTGTTTTTATGTTCAGTGAAATATGGAAATAAAGAAGTATATAAGGATTTGATTTTTGGGCCATTAAAGAAGTTTACGAGTATACTTTATCAACAATTCAGTGTTAATTTTTAAAAATCACTTTATTATTTTATTAGCAATTACAAACATAAAAAGGCAAAGTCTGCATGAGATAATCTGATTAAATTACCAGTAGTCAAAGCAGACAAAGTGACGCGACATTATGACGCGAAAATATGAAGAATTTCCAAAGAATAGGTCTGTTTATCATTATTTCATGTCCAATTTAATACTTAACTTTCGTAATTATAGTATTGCATGTTGCATTGCAGACACTTTTAACAGTGCACTCACATCAACAGAATAGATATCATAACACAGTTATACATACAGGTATAACATTGACTTATCTAGATCTAGCATTCTCAGAAAGAATGCTTTACAACACTTAAGATTTCTCAAGTGGCATTTTCAGGGAATTGTTTCTAATCTCTAATTCTCAGTTTATCAAACCAACAATATCAATCAAAGTTGTTGGCAACTTGAGATGACATGATGACAATATTGACATGAAACGGATCCAATCTTGGCAATCCATGGCAACTATGGCCAGTCAGCCAATCAATAAGCATTAGATGGATCAAATATCAGCATGGGGTGGACACTTCATGTTGCAATTGGCAAAGCAGGTGCAGTCCACTGGTCAGTCAGTCCAGTACTAACTTTGGTAGTCCCAGTGGTCCGTCCTGTTGCAATCGAAAGGCTATTAATGGGATGGAGGACTCTTTGCACCCCACTGCCCAATCTGCCCCACTTTGGTCCACTCTGCCCTTATATTCCACTTACCCCACTCTCTCCAAGTATGTCACTTTGTCTCAACATGTCCCTCTGGCCCTACTGCCCCTAAGTCTGCTAAAGGTGGCTTGCTTGTAAAGAAGATTGACCTTAGGTCAGTCCAGTGTCATGATGTGTCATGGGAGTGTCATGCCATTTGGTATGACATGTCATCTGCACCGTTGCTTGCTTTGCCAAGGTTGCAGTGATTCTGTTTAGCAATGTGGGACCAACTTGAGGGCAAGGTTTTGTTGGTCACAGGTCACATCCCGACAGATACAATGACAAGCCTTCCTTATTAGTTCTCTAGCTGTAAATACAATATCCAAACAATATTTTTACATAGATCCATGGTAAAACAGATCATCCTTCACAAAGATTCCAGGCCAATTATCGCATAAAGAAATCATTGTCAAAGATCTCCGCATACACTACATGTGGTGCCAAAATAAAAATAACATTTCAACAAATTTATGTCTGTTAAAATGATCTGAAAACAACCAGGGGCAAAAATATGCACTCTGAATCTAGTATGCATGGTTTTTCTGAATAGCCCACACAGGTGCTGATGGTGCGTAAAACACAAGCTCACCCATCCTCTAGTATGCATGGCTTCTGTTGTTGCATAAATTGAAAATTGTTTTATTTAGTTATTTTGAAAAATATATTTTAGGATGTTGAATGATTGAAATGAGTAATTATGGCCAGTCTCTCTGAGAAATGAATAATTTCTCATCTGGTAGAACTCCAAGTCACACCCCTACCCTGAATATCTAATGGTCAGCCCTCTACATGCTACTGTTGCATTCCATAAAATCGACTGTAAGACACTTGTTTTGGAGAATTTCTGTCAAATTCTTATTCTTTGCAACCACAAGTTCTTGTGTATATATGTACAATATGAAACACAAATTTTAAACTGTGATGTAATATTTAATTTTAAACTGTGGTGTAAAATTTTAAACTGTGGTGTAATAATTTTGCTGATAAAATAGGCCTACCCTTACTACATGGAAAGCTTTATTACTTGAATGATTGAAATGTTTCCAAGAACTTTATATTTTGCAAAACACCAAATTTGTGTCACATGAAACACCAGATAGGCTTGCTCATGCATGTTTAAAACAATATGTCAATATCCATTAGTAATTGAATAAATTTTAGTAATTACTCCTGTGCATGACAATCTTATTCTTGAGCTTTGTATTTGTGATATGCTTTTTTTAAGCTCCCTCTACCCTGCCAAACAATACCTGGACATTGGACAAGGTAGTTGCTGTTAAAAAGTGATTATTTAATCCAAATTCTCTTTGGTCGATCAGCATGCTCATTCAATAATTCATTTCAGGTAATCAGTAGAGCTGGGTGTTGCTTTTTTTTACCTGGCATAATAAGTTTAATAACATAGAATAATCTCTCTTCCAGCAAATATCAACAATTACCCTGCTTTTCATGTTTCAAGGAAAAGGAAGCGTTACCTAATTATGATTTACATACATGTATATTTATACATTATATAGGAATTTCCACTTTTTTAATGAACAGCAGAATGTTCAGGCCGAAAGTCCTAGAATAGGACAATATGCCTACAGTTTGACGTCTTGTGTAAAGCATAGTCCATTTTAAAAGCCAAGTTATCTTTTAAAAAAAAGTAATTGCTGTAAAACACATGGAAATTGAACTTGCGCACAATGGAAAGACAGTGTCACTAGTACTGATTTATCGTTCAGAACCATCCAGTAAAAACAATTATACAATGGAGGAGTTTTTCAACGAAATAACACAACTTTTTGCTCACTACCAAACATATTCCAATGAGGAAATCATAGCAGGGAACTTCAATATCCATATGAACAAGGTCAATGACACGAAAGCCATGCAGTTTGCTAGCATATTGAGTATGTTTGAACTTATGAAACATGTATCCTCTCCAACTCATGTTCATGGGAACATTTTGGACCTTATAATAACCAGAAAAAACTCTCTCATTGAGAAATGCACAGTCTTTGACCTGAACTCTGACCACAACTGTGTCCTTTTCTCACTTAATCTGAAAAGAAATCAATCTACTCAGAAAAAAATTGAACTGAGAGAAATGCGAAAAATAGATATATCTTCATTCAAAAATGACCTTAAAAAACTGTTTGAAAATGTAACAAAATCAAACAATTGCACAAATAACTTAAACAGACTAGTTGACCTATACATCTCATCCGATGATGTACTTGAGAAGCATGCCCCTCTCAATCATAAAACCATAAGACTACGTAAACCCACTCCATGGACCAATTCTGACATCAAAGATCTAAAAACTGCAAAAGGAAAGCTGAAAAGAAATGGAGATCCACGAAACTTAGGAGTGATTGGGAAATTTTTAAGTCTGTTAGAAATAAATTCAATTTAAAGCTCCATCACCTCAAAGAAGCTGACCTTAGATCTAAAATTGCTACAACAAAGGGAAATTCTAAGGCCATGTTCAAAATACTAAACTCAAGTCTTAATAGGAAGCAGGCCCTTCCACTACCAAAACACTCTGATCCGTTGGATTTAGCAAACCAATTCAATTCCTACTTTGATGATAAGATCAAGAAAATTAGGAACAAGTTATCATCACCCAATAGAACCTCCTTAGATTCGAACAAACAATTCGAAGGCCCAAAACTTGATCAATTTGACAAACTGTCGCAGACGCAAGTGCTGCAGTTAATCAAAGAAATGCCTGTAAAACACTGCCCATTAGATCCCCTGCCCACATGGCTTCTGATGAAATGTATTGATGAATTTATACCAATCATAACCAAATTAATAAATATTTCCCTTGAAACTGGTGAAATGCCTTCACGACTCAAGCATGCTTTAGTTAAACCACTCCTCAAGAAGGTAGGTCTTCTTGAGCAGGAGTACAAGAACTACCGACCAGTATCCAACCTGACTTTCCTCGGGAAACTAATTGAAAGTGCTGTGATCAAACAATACATTAAACATCTTGAAACTAATAATCTTGACGACAAAAAACAATCCGCTTACAAAAAACACCATAGCACCGAAACTCTATTGACTAAAGTCCACAATGACATCATGGTTAACATGGGAAAAGGGGAAGTCACACTTTTAGTACTCCTAGATCTCTCTGCTGCCTTTGACACAATCGACCATGATATCCTAATACAAAGGCTTAAATGGTATTGATGGCGCTGCCTTAAAGTGGTTCAAATCTTACCTATCTAGCAGGACCCAGGCAGTCCTAATAAATGACACTGAGTCAGCCAAATTAAAACTTAATTACGGAGTCCCGCAAGGCTCTAAATTAGGACCAATTCTATTTAACTCGTATATCGCACCTGTCAGCGAATTGGCTTGTATGAACCAAGTAACTGACGAAAAATATGCAGATGACCAACAACTTATTCTGTCATTCAAACCTACTTTTATTGGAGAAGCTGATGCAAAGAAAAGAATGGAGAACTGCATTGCCAATATTCGAGATTTCCTGAACGATAATATGCTTTGTAACAATGGTGAAAAAACTGAACTCTTGATTTTGGGGTCTCGTTACCAACTGAATCAAATAACTGTCAACTCTATAAAGGTTGATAATGTTGACATCAAAGCAGTCACACATGTTTGGAATCTGGGGGTAATATTTTATACAAACATGTCTATGGAAAAACATGTCAATAAGATGTGCCAATCTGCCTACTTTAATCTGAGAAATATCTCACAGATTAGGAAAAGCCTAAATAAGGACGCAACCAAAACAGTTGTTAATGCTTTGGTAACCCCCCACCTTGACTATGGAAACGCACTGCTTTACGGTATAAACAAAAAATTGGTGAACAAACTTCAGGTTGCGCAAAACTCTTCAGTAAGATTGATTGAAAGGCTTAAAAAGTATGATAATATAAGTGGATTTCGAAAAAATCTTCACTGGCTTCCCATCAATGCAAGATGCCAGTTTAAGATCCTAACAACAACATGGAAAGCTATTAATAATCAGGCACCTGATTATGTGAAATGTCTAGTAAAGGTAAAAGAGGAACATCGGCAGAACCTAAGAAGCAACAAACAATTACTGCTTGCTGTTCCCAGGAATTGTGGAAATAATAAAACTAACAGAGCATTCTCCTACTCAGCACCAGAACTGTGGAACAAGCTACCTGTTGACATAAAAAATGCTGAGTCTCTTGATGCATTCAAAAGAAATCTCAAAACCCATCTTTTCAGATTATTTTATTAACATAACTATATGCGCCGATGAGCAGTGTTACTGAAATTGGCGCTTTACAAATTCATATTATTATTATTATTATTATTATATATAGATGATTAATATGGTGATGCATATTCACAAATTAGCACATGGTCTTAAATATTCAAACTGATTGTAAAGAACTGAATTTGGGAATGAATAGCATGCAGACATTCTTGACAATTTGAGGACTATTACCCGGGAAATGTTGATATTCAAACCAGTTTAATTGATTTTGAAATTAATTTCAGTAGGATGATGAGTGAATGTCAAAATGAGACTGCAGTTTTTTGGTTGTGATAAATTTCATGATTAAATCCATCGTAATTGATGTCCCACTTGGGACTCATTTGACTTTGTATTTCTCAATTAATTTCATGTTTTTCCCTTTTGCCAATAACAGATAGCTCATGATTAGAATGTCTAACTGAATTTTGGATAATAATTTTGAGTGGTAGAACCCCTTCATCGGTATTGTTAAATTATACAATGCATTTAAATAAAATCCACTTCGTGTATATAACTCATTAATTAGTGTGGTTTCATGTTCAGTGAAATATGGAAACAAAGAAGTATATAGATTTGTTTTAATTTCAAGCCATAGAAATGAGTTGGTGTATTTGATCAACAATAGATGGTGGTCTTTATTATAATCCAATTTTCTGCTACTTTAAAAAAATCTTTTTATCATTCTATTAGCCATTACAAACATGAAAAGGTGTAAGCTGCATGAGATAATCTGATAAAATAACTGTCATTCACAGGAAACAGACATTTGCATTGATAGTAAAATCAACATAGAGTTCCATACAAGTTATCAAAGTTATAAGTATGATGCATTCCTTGAAAAATAGACCTGATTCGTCTGATTTGACTGGGAAGTTACTTGCAGGTGAAGTAGACATTATAAAGCCAAAATATGAAGACTTCTCAGGAAAAAGAACTGCTTATCATTTTGTTGTGGCATAACGAATAGTTTAATAGCATAATCATTAATCGATCATAAGATAAGATAAGATAAGATAAGATAAGATATACTTTATTAATCTCGCAATGAGAAACTCTTGCGGAGCGAGCCCATACAATCATTCATGCATCATAATCACAGTCAAAGTATCACAGTCATACAGGGATTACATTCATACATATATGTCATACATTTCTTAAATTTGTGATATGGTTATATAATTTGATACTAGATGGCACAAATGAATTTTTGAAACGAGTTGTTCTTATTTTAGGCAGAGCCAGTCTTCTGCCTGATCTCAGAGATATATATTTACAGTGTAAAGGGTGTTTTTCATCTTTCATCATTATTTTAACCTGTATATTATGTTGTGGATAACCTTAACAGGGCAAATGCACAAAAAGACAAAAGTGGAATAGATTGCTTATCTTGATCTAGCAATCTGAGGAAAAATTATTTGCAACACTTATAAATGTGTGTTGATTTCTTAAGTGGAATTTTCGGAGAAGTGCCTCTCATCTGTAATACCCCATTTATTAAGCAATGCCATCAGTCCAAGTTGTAAGCAACTTGAAATGACATAATGACAATATTGACATGAAACGGATCCAATCATGGTCCATGGCAACTTTGGCCAATCAGCCAATCAATAAGAATTAGATGAATCCAATCATGGTGTGGACACTTCATGTTGCAGTAGGCCAAGCAGGTGCAGTCCACTGGTCAGTCAGTCCAATGTTAACTCCGGTAGTCCCAGTGGTCAGTCCAGTTGCAGTTCAAGTGGTAGTCCCAGTGGCTATCTCAGAAGGCTATTAATCGGATGGAGGGCTCTTTGCACCCCACTGCCCAGTCTGCCCCACTTTGGTCCACTCTGCCCTTATATTCCACTTACCCCTCTCTCTCCAAGCATCCCCTCCTCTCCTCTGTGTCACTATGTCTCAACATGTCCCTCTGGCCCTGCTGTCCCTTAGTCTACCTAAGGTGGCTTGTCTGTAAAGAAGAGTCACCCCAGGTCAGTTAAGTGACATGATGTGTCATAAGATTTTTATGAGTCTCATGACATTTGGTATGACACGTCATCTGCATCGTCACTTGCAATGAACTAAAGCCAGAGCTGCAGCGATGCAGAGTTGCATGTGAGGCCAACTTCGGGCCAAGGTTTTGTGGGTCACAGGCCACATCCCCATAGATACAATGACAAGCCTTTCTGATTAGTGTTGGATTCTCTGTAAATATAATATCTAAACAATATTCACATAGATCTATGGTATAACAGGTCATTTTTCACCAAGATTCCAAGCCAATTATCACTTATGGATATCGTTTTCAAAGTGCTCTGTGCAGATACAAGTATATATGGCACATGAAATAAATTTGTATTACTACAGACTTTAGATTTCGCTTCACAAAAGTGTGTTTTGCAGACTCATTCGACATCAAATTGTACTTTTGAAAAATATCTGTAAAAAAAACAAACCTGCAGGGCCGTTCCTCTGCAACTTGTCGACATGTGATATGTATAGGACTATAATCGGATTGAAATTCAGTCTGAATCAGAACTTGAAATGCCATTTGTGAACTAATTATTGATAATTGTTGTCACTTATGTTACTGTCTATCTCGGGCCTCTCGGATCCTTGTATGTGTTTGTGTTTCTAAAGATCATGTTTTGCATGATAATCATTGTCATCAATCATTGCGCTTACAATGTAGTCACCTGAAATTGCACTCCAACTATTTCTAAACTGTCGATTATTTGCGGAACCAACCAGGCACAAAAACTATGCCCCTAACTGCAGTTGAAATCAATACAAATTGTTATGGTGTACTTAAGGTTGGCAGGTTTTCTTTTTCTGTTGCATCTGTTTGAATTTTTTGAATAGAGCACTCTTGGGCACAGATGGATTCTTTATTTTGAACTTCACAATTAAGCAACAACAGAGCAACAATGAATCAATGCAGATGCGATTTTTCAAGTCTGTCCAGAGTTTGTTGTTTGGGTAGCAGGTGTATCTTCTTTGAAGTTTGATAAAGTGAAAACATCCAATTTGTTTTCACACAATTCAAATATGAGTCAGCTAACTTTGTATTTGTAACAGGCTTTAGAAAAAAAAAACATTCCACAGTTTTCACCAATAATAAAAAGTTCCATTTTGATAGGATATCTAATGACAGGTGTCAAGTGGCTGTTTAGAGAACTTTCAAAATCTCTCACATGATCGACCACAGCACGACCATCAACAATGCCACTGGACATGTAAAATGAATGGCGATTATCGATTATCAATAGAATTCTTGTGCAAGCTATTGAGAGTTATGAAAGTGTCTAATATGTTATGCACCCCATACAGATCTCGTGTGATCTGTCTGCCAGAAATCCCTCTCAATCTTGCGTATCATCCGTTGTGCACTGTTAATGTTTTCTGTGTAAAAACCCGAAGTTGTCTGTCCAAAACTCTGCCATGCAGGCAGGACAGGGTTGCTCTCAGGCTTCCGCCTTTCTTTAAAAATGTGTCTGTATTGCCCTTTTCCGTTCAAAATGTGTATTTCTTTCTGTTACATATAGTTGACAGAGAATTCATTGTTTGGGAAACTGTGAAAGCCATCGCCAACTTCACTTCTATATACAGTTTCACAGTTTAGGTTTCAGGTCCAAGTTGCAACAGAATTGTCGTATGCAGGAATGATAACAGAACATTTTAAGTACTTTATAAGGTGTGCTTCCTGTTGTTCGAATCTTACAGTACGTTACAGGCAATTTTCACGGTGTGGTTTGGAGCTGAAGCAATAATCGGAAAATCGATCTGATGAACGATGAATCTATCGGCAGAAGTTGCGTGGGCGAATCGTTGTATCAGTCAATAGGCAAAACATTGGGTGGAGTTGGGCTCAAGGGAGGCAGGAATATTCACTGGTCAAATAACAACAGTATTGCTATAGCTTAAACAGTTCAATCGTGTCAATACTCACCCACTTGAAAATAGCATCTTATGTGGACTTGCTTTCCAAAATTACTTCAGGATACTGATTTAGTGCACACACGCACTTTTCACTTTGCTGGTTAAACCAACCAAACACGTGGTAGTGGTATTGAATGTTTCACTCTCACCTG
Source organism: Platynereis dumerilii (assembly GCA_026936325.1). Classification (NCBI taxonomy): domain Eukaryota; kingdom Metazoa; phylum Annelida; class Polychaeta; order Phyllodocida; family Nereididae; genus Platynereis; species Platynereis dumerilii. The sequence continues at coordinate 182,282,996 of JAPTHN010000001.1, read as the reverse complement.
TCGATGGGAAGGTAGCTGCGTTTGGTCCTTGTGTGTTTTGACCAAATAGAGAAATTGAATTTATGTCACAAAAGCAGGACAGGGCAGGGCTTCTGTTTAAATTGCTATTTTGCTTAAATATGCTAGACAAGGTGAATGTGAAGCATGTGACAAGTTCTATGACACATAAACCATATAGGGTCTTATTTCATGGGCATATTTTTAAGGGTGTATTTTGGTGCACATGGTATTCATATGCTATTGGCATATTATTGCCTGAAACCTGCTTCCTCTCTTTCCCTTCCTTTATATACATATTAACAGACAAAACCCATCACAAGTTTTGTCACATGTGGCCGCATTGATAACCGGGGACTCCTTCTATAGCTGAAGAACAAAACGAGGGCACATATACAAAATGCAGAAGGCGCTAAATGGAGAGTGATCATTAGAAGTAAGGATATGCTGGATATGCCAGAGTTAGGGCACATGGTATGATGTATGGGGTGGGACAGAGGCAGGGTATGGGTGATGAATGTGGCGTCTTGAGATGCAAAGAGGAGGGGGAGGAAGTGGCAGCATTGTGGCTGCAGGCTGATGGTCATTAGTCATTATGAATTACAGAAAAGGATTGTTCTCTCCCCTCCCATTTACCCCCCCCCCCTGCCTCCTCCGCCCCCCTGCAAGCAGAGCAGATATCAGCCATGTTTATGGACCTAAAGCCAGTTATCATTCCCTCCATTTAATGTGCTATGATATCATTGATATGGCTTGGAAAGTTTCAAATAAAGTTACGTTCTGTCATGCAGACAGACTGAAACAGATGGGTTGCAAAATATGGCCAATATCTCTCAGCTGGGCAAAAGTCCTCTTCATAGCCCTGCCTATATCAAATTATACACCAACAATTCTCTGTAAGATTTCCTTGGGCCTTATTCATGGCAAATGCAACCTGCATGAAACATTTAATGCAATGTTTAATTGTGATCAACATAAGCCAGGAGGCATATTTTTGGATCTAAAGCATTGTTCAGTCGCTTTTTCAAATTGATAGATTGTCTAAAAGGACCCCAGCTACAAAACTGGTCCTGCTGTAAAGTGCTCATATTTAAAGAGTCCTTGGGCGAGGAAAGCAGCAGTCCTTTGAAGTCACATTCAAGTGGAATATCTCAATTGCCTCGTCCTTATAAAGATTTCAGTGCTGCCTCTTATAGTTGCCTTTTTACATCTTTCTATTTCAAAGCTGCAGCCTATGACAAGTCGTGTTATTCAAACATTGGCTGCCATTACGTTTCAGAACATTTCAGTCCTTTGGTTGGTTTGTCACTGTGGGTTTCATCCAGACAATTTGCTCGGCAATTGACCACAAAAAGCAATTGCAATAAGTCTGGCATTGTTAAGGCTGCATGGCGGATGTAAAAGGTGATATTAAAATTGGTTTTGAGTTGAAATAATGAAATATGTCTGATTACATTTACACCCAACTTAACAAGTGCTCATATGAGATTAAACAAGCCATTAAATACTGGTGGCAATGGGATGGCAATAGGATGGCAATCTGTTTCCCAATAGTTGAGCTCTGAGCTGGTGGGCGGTTGTTGGAGTCCACACTCTGATTTGAGGCATTTATCTCCCACAGCACCTATCAGAAAGGACTGCCATATCGAAATGACAACAGTGGAAGGGGCCAATTATGACGTGTCTGCCAGAGGAATGGTGGGAAATCTTTTAAGCCATTACGCAATGAGTGATGATCACAGGGCTAGTCCGTGATGGGGAGAAAAATGGGGGAGGCTGACTGCATTAGAGGAGGGAGAGAGAGACTAGCTGCAGATTGACTGCATTCTCACACTCCATCTGATTCCATTCCCACTTGGCCTTTTGGTTTGCATTTACCTCTCCTCGGCTTTCAACATCTCAATATGGCCGCATTATTGTCAAGAAACTTAAGTGAAAACATCACGTGATGATGTGTCTGAGCCATAAATCTGTTGAACGTTGTTTTGTACAGTTTGACAGACTTGAACTTTTTAGGTGCAGCACTGCAGACATTTGCAAAATTGACTATACTTATATTTGAAAGTTTAAAATTGGAGAAGCTACTGCTTGTTACATACAGGATTTAATGAAAGGTGTTCAGACATATACCAGAAGTTCATGACCATGCAGTAATCCTCCACAGAGAATAGGGCTATGATCAGTTCATCTTTGTACAGTGTAAATATACATCAACAAAAACCGAAATAAATACAATCCCAATATTATTGAAAGAGACTGCATGTGCCTCACTGCCTCCAGATATATTGGCAAACAGGCAGACATGATGTTCATGTCATAATTTTGCCTCTTCAGCCAGATATTTTTCTTTCCATTCAGAATGGCAGCTTTATCTGAAGCCACTTAGATATGTCCTCCTGATAATTACTACTAAGTGACAGTTCCTAAATTTAAAACAAGGTAAAATCAAACAAAAGGTTTCCCATCCGACTCAGTGATGTTATATAAAGGCCTCTTTAAAGGCTGGCTCGATCGGCTCTATCCGCTGTTTACACATTCCTTCATTGATTTTTTAGTTTCAAAACATTTAACGTGTCTATTTTCGATATTTTGAGCCACTTTATAGACGACATAAAACCACATATATGGGATTAAGTATGTCAATATTGGGCCTTTATTGCCATGGCCGCTGTTGGGCAGTTGCATGGATTTAACACATTGTGCATGTGGAGGCCTCCTTCGCTGGGGCTCTAAGCTGATCTGTTTCATTGTTGCTGGGCATTACAAGACTTTAACTAGTTGGCAAGTGATCAAAAACGTGCAATAATTGCATGACATGATTGGGCAGTTGGAAGTAGGGCTACACGGGACATGTGGTCTCCAGGAAGAGCATAATGCCAGGGCTGATATTGGCTGCGTTTGCTGTTAGGCTAGACTGTTGACTCAAGAGCGTTGCTGTTCAGACACGTACTGCCTTGCCTGCCTGCATTGCTTTCCATTGCCTGCATCGCCTACCACTGCTTTGCCTGCTGCTTCATGAGCTTTGTCTGCCTGCTTGCCTGCCTGCCTGCTGCCTTGTGAGGGAGCCGGCCCAGAGGTGGTAGCAGTTTGGCTTGGCACCAGTTGGCGGGAACAGAGATCGAAGTTGGCCGAGCCAGAGTGAGAGAGAGAAGCAGAGAGAAGCAGAGGGAAGCAGAGGGAAGGTTGCTGAGTGGGCAGCTCCTACTCCGCCAACAGGGCAGGCCAAGGATTGAAGCAGAGGTGCAGGAACAGCACAGCTGATCGGAGGCAGAGAGAAGAGAGTAGTCAGACCAGCGCAGTCAGAGGAGGCACGATGCACCTGGCCACAGGGACCAGCCCCCATGCATCCACCCATCCCTGAGTCATGTGAGACACCTGAATGGCTGCTGAGACTGTCATCCCAGTGACGTGTCATGTGATGTCATGTGATTGAGCACCATGACGCTTCGGCTTCGATTTATCGGACGTTTGTGGGTCAGCGATAACAGAAGGCAATGTCCGTTTCTTATCAGCTGTGTGTCTTGCCACTGTCACGCTGCACCTTAACTGCGACTTAACCTGTTTAGGACGACAGTGGTGTTCTCCCTCACTGAAGGAATTACCAAAAGAGGAGTTTACTGAAGAAGGTGTCCCTTGCCATCACCATGAGGCCCCAGTCTGCCCCCGTGGTGCTCCTGCAGTTCTCCGTTTTTCTCATAGGTAAGTCTCCCAGCGATAAATTACTTTCTCCTCATTCAGTAGATTCATTGATTGAGCTATACAGAACAAGTTTGTTTTGACATGCTGGCCTACTTTGCCGCTCTTTGTTGATCACAGCGAAACATATACATTACATGGGTTGCTGAGGATTAGCACTGCAGATCACTGCATGGCGTTCTGTCCTGCAGTCAGAGCAAGTGCAGGGAAGGGCTGGTCGGGGATCAATGGGCCCGTTCCGCCCGACTGGTCGCCAATGGCCGGTGATCCGCCTGTCATGTCCCCGTCCGACATAAAGCCCCGACATCTATCACTCACCACCCCCCTCCCAGTCCTCCACAATCCAATCCCATTTACCGGACTCTTAATGACCAACCAATGACTGGGACTCTACCAACCAACCCCCAGATATGCATACACTGACTGGGTCGTTTACATGACTCTGCATAGGGCCAGTCACTCAGGTACCGATTATGGGATAGCAACATGCACCTCAGCCATGCTTGGCTGCACCTGATATATCCAACTTCGATCTGAATGAGAAATAAATCGAAAGTCGTAATGGCAGGGCTCCTGGGCCACAATGCCTGCTCCCGGGCCATAGCAATGGCATGGAATCTGCATGAGGAACTCCCATCGACTGTTTCTCTTTTGCTATTTCACGATTGTCCACTTGCCATTGAGTTGCCCGTGAGTTGCCAGTGAGTTGCCAGTTGTTTGGCTTGGCCAGAATCACCTAGGGCTGCAGTCTATGAAGTAGTCGGGCCACAGGAAGGCCAGGCCAGAGCAGGGGGCAAGGCATAAGGCCAGGCATGGGGCCAGGAAGGAGGCCAGAGGCCCCGCATCATACAGCAAACCAACAGGCAGGGACCAGCAGAAGCAAGAGCTAAGCGAGCTTCAGGTTGACTATTAATGGCCCTTCCTGCTGCTCGGCCTGCTGGTCTGCTGGGCTACTGTTGCTTGATCGATGCTTGGAAATAATGAAATGCCATATTGCGTATGACTGGGCCTATGCCAGGCCACATGACTGGCCCAAGAAGCAGTGACTGTTGCGGCACCCCTTCGCTCCGCTGCCCGATCTTGACGTCTCAATTTCGCCGCGTCCTATTCTGGCCCATGCACCATCAAAGGGCGACACTCGGCAACAGACAGAAAGTGACGGCCTCCAATTAAAGATCAGTCCATAAAAGGCTGGCAAGGAGCCACGGCCCTGGGGGCAAGGTGTGCAGAAAAAGGCAGCAGGAAGTTGACGGCTGTTGTCTCTGCTTGAGCACGGTTAAGCACTATGTATAGGGGAAGCGGACAGTTACCTGAGTTAAACGGGGACAGGGGAGGCTGGAAGAGGAGCAGGGGCAATGCGAGTGTTCCATTAACGCCAGGGGAGAGGTTGGCAGCCCCTCGGGCCTCAGGGAGGGTCTTGGTGGGAAGGGGAGATCGGTCGGTTGGTTGACTGCTTTGGCTCTTCTTATCTGACCAGGACTTAGCAGAAGGTTGACTAATAGGCCGCCTTCCTCTGAACTCACTGCCATATCTGTAATCTGCCGGCCACCGGGCTCCCTCAATGATCAAGAACCCCCCCCCCCAACCAATACTTTCCCCCCCCCCCCCCCCCAAGAGGCCCCTAAGACTTATCGACCATCGCCCCGCTATCTTCCGGTTCCGCTCGTAAATTGGCGCTCGTCACAGATCGGGCCGAGTTCTTCACGGGGGCATGGCTAACACCCGGCAGTATGATCAACTCTGCCCCCTCACTGCCCCCTCACTGGTCCTTACTGCTAACATGCTTGCCCTCACTGGCCCCTCCCCGGCCCAGTGCTCCCTGGCAGAATGGCTGGCCTAATATCAGCTGCTATCTTAAAGCCAGTCTTAATCAAGCGTCCTTATCAAATCAGCCGATATAACGACCTGAACATGTGAACCGCGATGGAAGTTGTCGTAATGAATGCAATTTGCTCTGCCGCTATCGATACTCCCACTTCCTGGATCAGCTTTTTCTTAAGCATGTTAAGCATTTCGTCTGGAGTGAGTAAATCTTGGTTAGGTCTTCTGTTTTGTTTTTACAGTAAGTACTACAATCGTGGGCTTAATTCATATACTCCCAGTCAAAGGAGGCTCTATGTTGCACATAATTATACCCATGCAGAAATGCAACAGTCCCATATCGAAGCTCCTGTGCTCATAGTACTCATGCACAAGTTATATATAATTTGTTCGCTTATGATTTTTTACTTTGAACGACCTAGGTGAGAGTCGCTAGTTAATAGTGGATGTTATCAGGTGTTCGGTACAAGTGAGTAAGATTGGAGAGTAGCCACCCGTCCAACTGGCGTCCATCTCCCTTTCTCTCTTTTTTAGCCATCCCTTTTGCCCATCCTCCAGTTGCATGTCATGGACGTCACACACAGCTGCAACCTCCATTCATCGAGTGCTTGTTTCTCAATCTTCATTTTATGCTAAGTTTATACTTTAATAGATATATTGATCCTTTGACACATATTTCACGAACTCAACTCGACAGCAAAGTTTACAAACTGCTTCATGTTTACATCACGACTGTTTTGGTCGATGGCAAATTGTAGTCCAGACGAGACCAATAACTCTCTCTTTTTTCTGCACGGTGAGCATAATATCTATTTTAACAATCTGTGTTTCCGAAATAGCATCTGCGACTTTTCTGCGTAGTATCTTTATGCAAACAATAAATAGACTATAAACAGATGAACAGATTGCCATAAAATAAATATCAGGTGACGAAAAGGCGAGTGCTGTGTATGGTAATGAAGTGCATCTTGTTATCTCTTCGCTCTTTCTCGCTGTGTTGAGGAAGTATACCTTTGTTGAGCTGTCCTGAGCCCGGCCACAGGGGACTGGGGGACAGATTTTTGCATCTTAACCTCGTAGCATCACCTCTCATCCTTCGCAGCATTCCAGTAGCATCAGCGGCATCTTATAGAGCTGGTTTGCCAACCCCAAAGTGACAGGACTTGATCCAGGCGAATCTAGTGATGGCCATCTCCCCCATTGTCACTTCTCACTTCCTCCTCCTCCTCCTCCTCCTCCTCCTCCTCCTCCTCCTCCTCCTCCTCCTCCTCCTCCTCCTCCTCCACCTCCTCCTCTTCCTCCTCCTCCTTCTCCAGGATCTTCCTCTTCTTCCTCTTCTTCCTCTTCTTCCTCTTCTTCGTCTTCTTCCTCTTCTTCCTCTTCTTCCTCTTCTTCCTCTTCTTCCTCTTGACCTTCATGTTGACTTTCTCTCGTTCCTCCTCTTCTACTTCATATTTCTCCCCTTGCACTCCCCATCCATCCTCATCCCTCCTCATTCCTCGTCAATTCTACCCCTCATTCCTCCTGTACTCCTCATCCATTCTTCCCCCTCATTCCTTCTTCCTCCCCATTCCTCCTCCCTCCTCATTCCTCATATACTCCTCATTCTTCATTCCTTTATCCTCCTCATTCCTCCTCATTCCTTCATCCTCCTCATTCCTCCTATATTTTTCATTCCTCCTCATTCCTCCTATATTTTTCATTCCTCCTCATTCCTCCCATTCCTTTTATGCTACTCAATGAGCCTTCTCACTGCATCAGCTTATTCTCTGACCGATGACCAGTCCCTCCACGACACTGGGCCTAATTCGGACAGCCTGGTCAGTCTCCCAGGACTCGTTTGCTGATCTGGATATTTGAGAAGCTGTCCTGGCCTGTCTTGGTCTCCCCTGTTGGTAATCTGCTGGTCCTTCACCACGTGTGTTGTTTATTTCTTGCTTCGTGCTCTGTTGTTGGTTATTCTGGTTGTTTATTACTCATCTATTGTTTATTTGTGCCAAAGTGATTTGGAAACAACCCAGTTATAAGAAAAGGTCAAGTTTGTCCACAGAGTGTTGTTCCACGGACACAAGCAGGAGGCGTGACGTGGGTATCAATATCTGTTGCCTGTTGCCTTGGCCCAGTTCCATCTGCCAGGGGCCACACACAAAGTGGTCAAGATTGATGGTAATCTGTCATAATGTTCTGCTGAATCAATGCGGTCCATCAGGAGCCATAATTGTATATTGCGAAATCACCACAAAGCGCAATATGCCATTTGATGTCAATTTCGATCTGGGGAATAGGTTTGCTTACAATCAAAGTATGCTGGGCAGATCGATGAAGCAACACTGGTGGTCAGCATCAATGGTCGGCATCAATTGCAGCATCAGTATCTCTTTGTGCTGCACCAGACCCCTCACAACTGACCCTAAATATTTAGATTCGGGAGGTTGACACCCAAGCAGGATTGTATGAAAACAGATCGCTCAACTTGACGCAGGGAGGCTGAGCAATGGGCCTGCCAGATGCCTCGTGCCATAACTATTAGCTTGCCAGGTGAACGGGGGCCGATTGACCATCAATCTTGAACTTAGCATGATCAAGGAGGTTGCTTGCCCCCGGCCACATACGAGTCAAGGCCTGGCCCTCAAGATGAATTGTTTGTTTACATGCATTGAGCCATATTCTTACTTTAAACCTCGGGGATATGTGACCTAAGGCAAGAAATATCGCTTCTGATGCCCCCTCCCCTTGCTTGCTCCAGCAGCCTCCTTATCCTCAGATGCCCTCTTGCCAATCTTGCTATGCCCTCTTGCTATGCCCCTTGCAATACCTGCGGATGATGACAGATGCTAGATAAATCAGCCACTCCAATCGCCAGGCAATGGCGGCCATGGGCAGCATGTGAGGGGTCAGCTCTTTATGCAACAGCTGCCTATCATGTTATCGCTGCTCATATCGGATGTCTGTGTATTCTGTTGTACGTCTGCACTTCGTATATTACACCTACATCTCCACTGCTCCGAGTGCTGTACATTAGTGCAAGTTCAGGTGTTGAGTTCATGAAGATGTTTTTCATGTTTTGCAAAGTGTCTTCCCTCACATCCCACTGTGTTAATGCTGAGTGCCTCTTAATGCATGCAGTGATCATGTCTAATGCACTATGTGCTGTTTATTGTGAAATATGTTATGATAGCAATTCGTGAACTTTTACAAGTTAATGATGTTGTTAAATCTGTAGGATTCTTGACATTACCACCATTTGGAAGCCATCTCATGTTTATGTGAAGAGATTAGCCATAAATTCTCAGAGAGTATCAGTCAAGTAGATAATCCATTGGGTTATAAGGCGAATTTAACCTCTGGTATACAGCTTAGAGATATGCTATACATTTGCCATAACTCATGGGATGGACTTAGCTGCTGCCTCCATGGGGTTCCCTGAAGGGCATTTCGCTCCCTTCCCACTGAGAGGGCGAGGTTGGCCAACCTCCTTCGGGAAGTCCATCTTGCTAAATCATGGCCCCAGTCAACACCTTGTAATATATCCAGGTGTCATATCCACTGTTGCTATTATTAGTCATTCGAACCCAAAGTTGATGTTCACTGTATTTATATTACACACTTTATTTTTTGTTCTCATTTCTAAACTTCTAATTCGCTGCATGGCATATAAGTGAGTTCCACAATCCATGTAGACACATCTCTGTACTAACTTACTAAGCTGTTGAATCTTGAGCAACTCTTATATATGTACTGGTAATATATTGCGTAGGGTGTACCAGTATATGCACTTCCCGATACATGACTTGTTCTACCAGTCTTGGCAGGAAAAGTGCACCAACCACGCAGAGGTGGGTGGACTGCTGGATTGAAGTACGATGAATCAGAAGTAATATCATATGAGCAAAGCTGCTTAACTCTGAACTAATCTCCAGTAATGAGAAAATCTGAAACAATCCCATGGCTGTACTATATATTTTAACTATATACTAGAACTGTTAACTGGAATTGCACCAAGCCTTTCCGAAGTTACATTACATGTGGAGTTGGCCATTTTGACTTGTCACTGACTTCAAAGGTATATAACCTGTGCTCATGCATGGAGTCATGGTGTATGGCATAATGCTGCACAGAGCTCAGCAACGTATGCATGATGTATTCAGTAGTGGTAACCTTTTTAACCCCAAGGAAGATGCTAATTTATGTGCCTATTCCTTATTGGGGGACTTCCTGCAACTGCAAAAGCCACGTCCTGGCAGAATAAGCCATAGCCTTTCATTAGCCACACTCTAAAAAATTCCAGACAAAATTGGTTTTTTAGATTCAAAATGGTGTTTTGAAAAACCAAATTTCAATGCAAAAAACCAAAATGGATTTTTTTAAAAATCCATTTTGGTTTTGCATTGAAATTTGGTTTTTCAAAAAACCATTTTGAATCTAAAAAACCAATTTTGTCCCGACATTTTTTAGAGTGCAGCCTCGTATAACTTGTGAGTTGCCAAGTCAGCCTTAGTCAGCCTTCAGCCCCACTCCTATCGGGCTGCTGTGCATTTGGTTGCTAACGTGATTAACAGGGTCAGGCCTAATACCCCAATTTCCTGTAATGACTGCTTAGAGATCCTCATGGATTTATCTCTGTACATGAGCTACATGGGAAGGATTAACGCATTAGCCAAGACTTGCCTAAGAGCCAAGGTCCATCTGAAGATCCATCTCAAGATCCAGAGGGAAAAAAAGGACAGCAGGTGTTCTCCACTAAGGGCTGCCACCAGCATATTCACAAATGCCAGACCAGTGATATTTCAGTCCATATCAGCTGCCATTGATTTCAACTTGTATGTTTTATATTACACCTCGTGAATTGTGCACCATGCAGTAAAACAAGCTATGACACCAATTTATGCACTAGTATATATATAAGTCGATTTTTATTCAGGATTAACTTATACCAAACACACATAATATGTGATAAAGTTATAGCAACAGTCAATGAATATCGATTGCATTTAATGTTTAGGAACAAATGTACAATTCCTTGATGTTTATCTATATACTTATCCATACTTAATGTGGCTGGGAAGCGTGGAAATTGATCGGTGCATGAAATGATCGCAGCATTTCCAGGAATAAAATCAATGCTGTGTGTTTGTATTAACGATAAAGTGGGCAGTGGCAGTAATGTGGCCCTATAGCGATACCCATGTGATACAGTGCCGCTCAGGTTACTGCTGGGTTAGCCGTCCTTTCAACTCGCATGCCCTCTATATCTGCTGCTTTATGGCCCTTGCACCTGCATCGAATAAGCAGACTGGCCCTGCCCCCGACGCAACATTCCTGACTTATTATTGGCCTGCAGCTTATGAAGGTGTGTTATGTACGGGCCAAGAGATAGCCCAGCAGATAGGAGGCCTAGAATTTCGGACCCATTACTTAATGATCCAAGTGCGGAATGTTAGGTCTGCCTTGCTTATCATCTGCTTATCGTGAGAGCTGCCAGACTCTGACCCCAACACCCACCTATATATCCAGTTCCCTACCTGAAGACCTTTTTCCCGTCCAATTCTCTTTTCTTCTCGGTCCCCCTTGATGTTATTCCAGCTGAGTCGGCTACAAAGAAAGGTCGTAATACTTGAACGGGAGACAAAAGCCCTCGTATCGGCAGTTGTGAGCGATATTGGGGAATATTACGACCCCCGGAAGTGGCGAGGTCGACGTGGAGGTAAAAAAGAGTTGAAAGGAAGTGGGCGATCGGTGGAGTTTTAAAACATATGTAAGGGAGTCGTGATCCTAAAACGATCCTGCTTGGCACGTCTACTAGGCAGGAGCTTGCTATTACCTTTGCAAAAAACGAAATGGCTATATGTAAACAGTGTTATCTAGAAGGTCTCAGGCTGGGGCTGGTGGTAGAAACAATGCTTCCATCTTACAGCAAGTGATAGCCAGGCTGGCGAGAGTAAACAGCTCCCTAGGTAACTTTAGAGGCAACAGATAAGGTCCCATGGCGTCACCCCTGGGTACTCCTTGCAGCTTTGCTTTCTGTATCTTTGCAGTAGAATAGTCCACTATCCACATGGCTTTTAGTGAGTTGCCAGTTACCACACACAAACAGCTTAATAGATTGCATTTGTATTTAGATTTCAATATCGTGTGCCAGGGAGTTGTGCATGTTGACATGATACTGACATGGTACTGACATGCTGGTCTGTGGGATATCACCCATCTCCCTACTGAAGCCAAAGAGAAGGGCAGAGGAAAAGCCGAGACAAGCAACCACCTTGGCTGAATGCTGGCTGAATGCTGGCTGAATGTTGTTTCGCCACAGGTTGCTTTTCCAACTTCTCATGTTTAGCTAACCCCAGCCCCAGTGTGCTCTCCCTTTCTCTTCTGCATAGCTTGCCATTATAGCACATAGTCCCGTGCTACACATGCCTTTGATTTACTCTTTCTTTCATGCCTCCTATAGTCTGATGGGCCTTTCATCGCCACGTGCTGATGCCTCTGATTCTGCTGCTGGCTGTGTGTCGGCATCTGTTGATGGAGGTTTTCAGGTATCAGGCCCTCCCTGTTCAGGAGCTCAAGTCTAGTCGGTGAATTTCGTGCATTCTGTGGCCACATGAAGATAGTACATGAAGGCAGCACATAAAGATAGTCCATGCAGGAAGTTGCTGACTGTTTGTTTGCTTCACCCCGTACTGTTTGCTATTCCAGAAGCCGAGACCAGCTTAAGATCTGTCCTGACGTTTCATTTTACATCTCAAGTTTTGTGAAGGGAGGTGTTTGATGAGGTGCAGTCACGTCTGTGTCATCATTGCCTCCAAGGAGCCTCACATTAGACGCATCAGGCTTGATCAGGGCAATTGAACAATTTCTGAAGCAGCTCTCACTCTCCTGACTGGCTCTCCTGACTGCAGGATGACTGCCTGCCTTACTGCCTGGATGACTGCAACTGGCAGACGTGTTGCTAAGCCCTCAGCTGTGAACCGGGGTAAACAAGGACTGTTGGGCTTAGCATTGATCAGACGTCGTTCATGGTACAAGAATTCATATCTGGCCAATTACCAAGCGGCTTAACTGTCTGTGATCTCCGTACAAATTCAATTACCAGGATGCAGTTGCTGCTGTATTAGGGTAAATCTGGAGGCATGGGGGACACGGGGTCTCTGATAGCACAGGACCTGTTCTATGTTCTCCAGCAAAGGTCGGATGGTGGATCAATGGTAAAACGCAACTAACAGACCCGAGCCAGCACTGAGCCTTCAGCCCCACAGCCTCGGCCATAAATAACGACTAGGGAGGATCCCACAGGTCCCGGCAGAGCAGCCATACTGACATGGCAGACCGAGGCAGACCCAGCTGGAATAAACCAAAATGGGTCATGCTGAGCTAAACCACAAGGAAAGAGCCCTTGTGAAACAGAGCGAGCCAAACCAAGCTAGACATAAGCCATTATGAGCTAGACTTCACAGGAAATGGTCCATTGTGAATATGTGTGAAGGTAATCAAGTTAGAAGTAAGCCATTGCGAGCTAGACTAAACAGGAAATGAGCCATTGTGAATATGTGTGAAGGTAACCAAGTTAGAAGTAAGCCATTGTGAGCTAGACTTCACAGGAAATGAGCCATTGTGAATATTTGTGAAGGTAATCAAGTTAGAAGTAAGCCATTGTGAGCTATAGACTTCAAAGGTAATGAGCCATTGTGAATATGTGTGAAGGTAACCAAGTTAGAAGTAAGGCATTGTTAGCTATAGACTTCAAAGGTAATGAGCCATTGTGAATATTTGTGAAGGTAACCAAGTTAGAAGCAAGCCATTGTGAGCTAGACTAAACAGGAAATTAGCCATTGTGAATATGTGTGAAGGTTACCAAGTTAGAAGTAAGCCATTATGAGCTAGACTTCAAAGGTGGTAATGAGCCATTGTGAATATGTGTGAAGGTAACCAAGATAGAAGTAAGCAACCATGGGCCAAAATAGGCTGAACTCGTGGTGAGAAGCAAGCCATTGTGAACTTTACCCGGAATCAAAACTCTGGTATGGATCTACAACAATATGGTGCGAGCTATGGTTATTTCATCAACAGATAAAATGAATGCCAAAATATCAACAGAGCCTGTATATACTGGCTATAGTGGTGAAATGAAGCAAGACATCCCAGAATGAGGCTCCATGCACAGTGATGCACCGCGAGGGTGAGCCAGATGAAGGTTGCCTCGGGCGGTTTGTTTCCGGAGCCAGGATGTCAAATTGCAACACGTTTGCATCAGATGAACGTGTGTCCAGGGCCCCAGGGTCTTGAGGGGAAATTCACGAATTTGAGAAGGGGAAAAAAAGATGGACAAGGTTTGTGAAACTGACACTAGGAACAATGATGAAGGACAGGCCTCAAGAAAACTTTGTTTGATGTAACTCTCATCTGCTTGGGTAATTGCTCCGCAGATATGTGATCGTATGTCCGCAGCTGCCTCCCAAAGGCCCCGTTTAATGCAATTTACCTGCCCGGGGACCATTGTTTATTGGAGTTACTGTTCAGATTCTATAAAAATGACAACAACTATATCAACTTAGCTGGGAGCTATCCTGTTGTTGGAACTTCTACAACAATGTGGCGATATATGACAAAGAGGTTATCATTTTGCAGTTTTTCAGATGTAACTGATACAAGGCATTGTTCTGTTCCACATCAGAGCTGAGTGATGGATTGCATTGTCCCAAGCAGGTTGCGTCATATTAGCATTGTGTTGGATGTCATTTTGACAGCCCCTCCTGCATTCAAGTGGAGTGTTGTAGTTCTCGATCAGAGCCTGGCAATTGTGGCTGCCAATTTCCAAGGCAATTCTGATAACCACATCTATATACAGCAGCTTATACTGTGCATGATTCACTGACATGCAGCTGATCGATAGAACAGCATTTATTAAATATTTAATCACAGTAATCGTATAGCACTGGCACATGGAGGTTGCTTGATTCTTCTTTCTTAGGTTCCTTTGAAGCTTTAACTGCCTCAGCCAGGACTGCTTGTGGGAAGCAGACCCTGTTTGTCAAGACTTCTTCTGGAGACTGCTGTGGAGGACCACAATCCAGAGGGCCAGGTTCATTGACATGCTGTGGAAGGGCATTTCACCAATCTAGACTATATTAAACCCCTCTGGCTCCAGTTTCACAGGACTCTATTGACTCTGCATGGCGACAATGGCTCAAACATTTGCCCAGCCAGCCTCTAATACCTAAGTATTGAGATCAAAAGGAAATGATCAGGTCCTCCAGCTACATTTAGATGGCTGAGTAATTCCCCGCATCAGCAATTGCCCGGCTGCTATATCTCCATTTCCACCTCGTTATTGAATTCGATTGTTGGTTGCTGATTGATTTTGCGGTTGAGGCGGCGGACTACTGCAACTCCCCAGAGTTATTGAGTGACAAACCAATTGTCGTGACGAATATGGTCCATTCCGAAAAGGAAACTGGCAAAGGTCACTCAATTGAGCTCTTAGCTCCTGTAATATGGAGAAAGATGTCAAGGCCGAACCGCATCTGTCATTCTGCAATCCAAGGTCATTCGGTGGCGTTTGTCTCTCCCATAACTGTCACTCACGACTGCAACGAGCCTTTCTATCTTCTACCATCCAATAACACAATGTTATGACGCCGCGTGTCCGGTATTATTCTTTCCTTTCTTAAGTCTTTCACACACAGCCTTAGGGTTGATGGTCACTTTCACCAAATGACCTCCCATAAACAGAGCAAACAACGTTACTCAGGCTGTAAATGGATAGGACAAACATAATAAAGCCAAGAAAAGGCGGATGTCTGTGAAATTCAGTTTCCCTGTTCTTAGAGCTGCAGAAAAGCAGACCAGCAGTGGATACAAGTGCTGCTTTTCTGCTGAGTGATAGCGCTCTGCCTCTTACTCAGGTTTAGGGTGCTGTTTCAGGAAAACATGTGGTTCTAGGTCTGCTTCCTGTTGCAGTGGCTGGTAGCTGACCCTCGCTGCAGCCGATAAGAAGTGCACACATCTGACTTATCTCTTGATGTTGGTCGTTGGGGAAGTTATTGCAGGCCACCCCATCCACTCTGGCACAAGAGCCAGCCACCAGGCCCTTCACACACCAGCCCCTCTCACCCAGAAGGGCTCTCCAGGCCCAATAGAAGGCCATCCACAATCCCCAAACATCTTTTTATATCTCCAATTAGTTTGGCATTGGCCTTCATTTTGCTGGCTGCCTCTGCCTCTTGTCCCATTGCAGTCCTGCCATTGCTGTGCATGGTCCCATTGCTGTGGTCCCATTTCTGTGGTTCCATGGCTGTGGTCCTATTGCTGTGGTCCCATTCCTCTTCTCCCTGTGCTCTGCCCCTGCGCTCTGGCCCCTTGCGCTGGCCCTGTCGATTTCTCATAAGGCGGCTTGCAGAAGTGATTGGTTGATGGCACCAGAGATCTTTGCTTCGTCTCCTAAGTGCCAGGTCTTTGCTGACCAATGCTCACCATGTATTAATCGATGGACATACAAGCGGACTGCGGTCAGTCGGCTCCCTACGATTCCTCACATCTGCTTGACCGCTTCCTGGCCATCCGTCTTGGTCGAATTGCGCACTCCGAGGACCCACTCAGCTTGGATAGCTTTTTTTCTGCCAAAGAGTGCATTGCAAACCCACTGACACAGAAACACACTCCACATTTTCTTTCTCTATTTTCACTTCTGCGATGCAAATGTCGTGGACGGTTCTTTCATGTTTTTGCCCGGTTATTCAGATGTCATCCAAGCGTGCTTTGACACGTTCAATGTCGCTCTCTATTATTAATGAACTAATAACAGTTTGAGCAGAGGTCAAGTGGTTTCTGCTCTGCCTCAAATGCGTTTAGCCCAGAAGCAATGAATACTGCTAACATCGATCACCAACAAACAGCGATAATCGAGTGCGGTATGGAAATGGAAAACGATGGAGTCGAGCAGTATTGTCCGAGTCAACATTGCCTTGCATTTATTCGCTGCTCAGGAGTCCCCCAGTCATTACAGACACCAGGGTTTTGTCACGAGGTCTACAAATGGCTGCCATAAACACTTTTGTTGCATGTGGAGCCTTGTGGGCCAAGGGATGGCTGTCTGCGGATGTCTTCTGATGGAGAGCAAATGCAGCGATGCAGGGTGAATGTGGAGATCCAGTGCATCATTGCTGGCCATTGCGGACCATTGCTGGCCATCTGATCAAAGAGCTAGGGCAGGACATGATATCTGTGGTCAGGCCACCTAAGGCAGTTGTGCTCATATGAACCTCTATGTACTAAGAGTATAGAACCATGCTACCTCTCCTCTTTCTTTGTGTTCTGTCTTTATACTAGTTCCCAGCCAAGAAGTCTGAAGCCTTGCAGCCTTCCCCTTGGCCCGAGATAGACCTGGTGATAGATGGCTTCCCCCACAATCCATAGACTGGAATTTCAAGTGCATCGACATCTGGTAATTACAGGCATTATGACATATCACATAATTGGCTGATCGATATTGCCTGGCTGTTGGAGGTGCTAACCAGGCTGCTGTTCGGTCGCTCCAAGCCTGTCCATGGCCAGTCAGCCAGCAAACCACTTAGCTCCTTAGCCTGCAATGCAGCCAGTTAGCAACATTGAGTTAGTTGGTTGGCAATCTGATTAAGCAATTTCAGTCAGCATTCAAGTGGACCACATGAGCTACAACCTTCAGTAGTAACCTGGCTGATGTTCAGTTTTTTCGGCTGGGGAGTTGGATTTCTGAGTTTGCTTCTTGGGTGAGGAAATGCCCAGGGATCGAGTTATGCCCTCTGGTCGGAGGGAGTTTCTTGCAGCAGCAGGTGCTATCAGTAAACGTGTAGTCACGAGAGTCGGAGGGAGTCGGGTTTGCTTGGGAGTCGGGCCTTGCTTTGGAGTCATTCTTGGGAGCCATGCTTGGGAGCCATGCTTGGGAGTCATACTTGGCATTCTTGGGAAAGAAGAGCCGACCTGGGGCCAGGGTGATCGCTGCTGGGCAACAAGAAACACGGTTAAGTTGCAGGATAATAGAGCAGAACTAAACTATAGCTTGACTTGTGTCCTTTGAGGCGGCTCTCTTTGCTTTTTATCCTCTTCGCCAATCTGTGGGCAGATGAAACCCACAATGGGTAACAGCGTTATTCATCCCGGACGCAGCAGTATTCACCCAGGTCTCATTTGAAGACGTTGTTAGATTCTTGCAACTTGCTGGGCCAGCTCCATGACCACTGGGTGGATCTGAAGCTTCTCTCCCAGAGCCAGCTAATCAGGCCGACCCCTGCTGCCAAGAAAACGCATTTGGCCATTCATGCTTTGGACATCTGACGGCCTTTCATGTTGGAGAGTTTTTGTTGTGGGCGAACAGGGCCCTGCTGTCCCCGATAAGGCCCAGGGGAGGGACACTGGAGGACACCGGCTCCCACTTCGATCTGGGCGACTTTTGCAAACATCCAACAAAAGAATAATCTTGACGGACAGTTGTGTGTTAGTTGTTGCTTTGGCTCTTTGGCTTGCCGTTCCTCACTGTTTGCTGTTGCTGGCTTGCTGTTGTTGCAATGACTTGCTGTAATGTCTTGCTGCGTGGCTGCATGGTGATCAAGAAAGCAAGAACCACAGGCGTCCTGCAGGGAGCCTCTCTCCGCCTGACACATGTTGCTGGGCGCCTGATAAGATGCCACCCTGCTCCTTTATATTTAACTCCTCGGGGTGCACTGGCTTCTCAATTACTCCTCACATTGTGCATCATCTCATACCCGTTCCCACATAGCTGCGAATTATGTCAATTTCTCATGGCTGTTTGGGCTTTATGAAGTGCTCTTGGAAATGTCATGCACTGGGTAGTCTCTTTTGTGCATGTTTTGATGTCCCTCGTTGCTGCAAAGTGAATAAAAAGGCCTTTCAGGGCTAGAATTGATAGAATTTTCAACACTGGGGAAATTTTCAATACGAATCACTTCTGATTTGTTTGAATGCTTGTGGGCTTGGCTGCACGCACATTTTGCATTCCTCCATGCTCCAACTTTTAGACACAGTACAGCAGCTTAGCAACGAGGTTGGCGGAATGGCCAGTATCACCTGTGCCCTCCGCAATTCCTATCACTCTCCGCGGGGAGTTCCATTAATCTTTGCCATTTGGGTGACTGAAGGGCTTTTTTATCAATAGACACCAATACCACTGGTTTATTATGAAAACCACTGGATCAGCACAAGGCAGTGGGCCAGTTGTGTAGACTGCATTTGTTTATTTCAGTTGGCCGATGGCTGCTTTTTTCTGCTCTGGCAATCAGACCTGAGGCAAAGGAACCGAGAAAGCAGCACCTGCTTCTTGTTTGGACGATGTGCTCCTCTGAGTAATATGCCAATTTGCAAAATGATGAATCTCCTGTAATCTGTGCCTTGGTGTGTACTCGCCTTGTTTGTTCACTACAAATCATGGCTGTATAATGTAGACCGCATGTTGAGTACTCTTCAAAGCCACCAGCTGCTGGCCAAACCTTGTATATATATTTCTCTAATTTCTGAACGTGAATTGAGGGCAATAAATACATGTCATTGCACTAGCCATGTAGTATTTAGCCTCAACTATAGCTTCTATTATAGCTTGTATAGCTCTACTGATTTGCTGATGGTGCTATTTATCTACAGGGCTAAACATATGAGAGGCATTTGTGGCTTGCTGAGTTGCCATCTACCTGTGACATGATGTGCCACCTCAGACTGAACAAACACAAAAGAAAGACCTGTCCCATTGTTAACTGGCATTGTTAACTGGCATGTATTGAGGTGTATTGATGGCTGCTGGGTCAACTGATCCACTTCCACCCTGTACCTGCCACCTGGTGGTGATTAACTTGGACTTGTTATATTTCTTCTCTTTCAACCAATGCAGAAACCAGAAACCTGTCAGAAAGAAACCTGTTTGGAGAAACAAGTATTTTGTAGTTGCATTAGAAAGTATGCAAGCTGCGGAAAAAGAGAGGGACAGTGCTCCATCATCCCGAGTGGAGCAACTGGAGCATTATCTTGCTTCAGGGACCTTACAACGTGTACTTGTTAGTGAAGAGTGAAAAGCAAGGATCTTAGTCGAGTGGTGCTGATAATGAGATGGGTTATCAGTTGCACAATCATATTTATTTCCATGACCCACTTTCTATTCAATAATAAACAGATAAAATATGATGAAAGATGTTATCTTGATTTCGAAGAACCTCTAAATATGAGTTGTTAGTCAGTTTTACTTCTCATATTTCATGCAAAAAAAAGATCACATGTGCAGTTGCATTGTTCTTTGGCAGTCACATGCATGTGAATAGACTTGCATGTCACATATGTATTTGGCTAAAAGCTGCGGTTTCCAAGGCTACACTTATTATGCTGGTAGTGGGAGCAACAAAGCCTGAAACAGATCTCTTGATTACACATTGTGTTCAAAGTTTTAGATTTTATCTGGCCCAGGCTTCTAGACTGACACACCAAGGTCGGAGAGAAGCAAAAAAGACTACAATTTGACTGAACTGCAGTAATATAATAAGAGTTATTTCGTTCTGTTTTGTATTTTATGCACCATCCAGCTGCAACGAATCTTATTTAATCTATAGAATTGCACTGGCCAATGGCAACGAATGCTTTACATCAGATATATAAGGGAGAAATAACCCAGGTGACCTTGGCTGTAATTTCATTGGCTGATTTGTAGTTTCGTTTACCAGGGTAGTTTACTTCTGTGGAGTGTCGCTGAATTAGAGCCACTGGTCCAATCTGCAGATTTATATTTGGAAAGGGATTTTACCTGTCACAGATATGGATGGCTTTATCTTTATCTCAGAAGTCATGTTTGCTTTGACCAAATTGTCCTCTTTATTTGGATTTCTTGAAAGAAGAAATTCCTTGATATTTAGAACGGAGCTATTTGAGTCACAATCAAATGAACTTTTCCAGGTAACCGGGCTGTGCACATTCGTATTAAAGGAGTTGAAACCTGAGAGATAAATTTCCAGCAATTTCACGGGGATGACTCCAGGGCCTGAATGATACTTCACTTAAGCGGCTGTTATTCTTGATTGATCGGTGAATCAGCTGAATAAGCCATGCTATGTTGACTTTTGAATATCTGACGTCCTATAAATAGCTATCAAGTTGTTTGCATGGAGTCCCTAGCAACCCAACCAAGCAACCCAACCAAGCAATCAGTCAGGCGACGATCTTCTGCTCCCGAGATGGTCCCTGATGCCTCTTATAAATGAGAGCGAGGCCGTAAGGGCATACCACAACATGACTGCCTCTATTTCAACAGAATGTGCAGTGTGTTGAGTGATCTAATTGTTGGTGTATGTGTTGAGTTTAGCTTGTCAGGTGTCTGTTCTTCCCTTCTCTCATATTCTTCAACCTATTTGAATGAAAAGGTCGATTTGCATTGGAGCTGACTGAAGCACCTGACCGAGGCACGTGTGGCTGCTGACTCCGTTCTCAATCCTCAAAAATGAGCAACGACTCTGTTGGCCAGTTGTGTATATCTGAAGGCAGAAGAAGAATTCTCTAAATGATTGGCTTCCCTGGTGGCAGGAGTGGGCGATAAAAGAATGGATCTTCAGAGGCGAGCGATAAAAGAATCGGCCATGCCATGCCAGAAAAAAAAGGCGCCTAGCCCAGGTTAAAGGCTATATACACTGGAACAAGGGCTGAATGAAGTCGGGGGATCATGCAGGCCTGCTATTTTTCTCTTGACATGTTGATGTATGTGCAGTGTGCGCTGGTCGGAGGGGTAAGGCAAAGAGCCATCAGCTAAATGGGCCCAAGACATCTCTGCGGCAGCACTCCTTTGCCCTTCCATCTCAGCAAAAAGCTTCAGTTACAAAGACCCAAAGAAAAAGGTTGACTGCGCTGCACTGGCCGACCTCCCATTCGCCAATAGGCTCAGATATGACAGCCATGTCTGCAGAATTGGTCAAATTCAAGAAATGTGCACTGGCCCTGCTGCCATCTGCCTGTGGGCGGGTTGTTGCCATAGATGGGTGGGATGCGACTGGGTGGGCAGGTCGACTGTGAATAAGAGACGCCTCAGCTACTGGGAGGACACTTTGGACTTATCCGACTCAACTTGATGCACTTTTACATCCCACTCACAGTGCGCGAACTTATAATCTTGTTCTGGGCGAAAGCAGGAGAAGCGAAGTAAATAAAAGCATGCTCTATTGGCTTAGCCCTTGCTTCTGCTAGCTTCCAGGAGAGAATGGGCAGGGGACCGGGGATGGGGGGTTGTTTGGGAGACAGCCAGATCGATCACCCGACCAACGCCCTATGGGAGGCCTTCTTCGCACTCTGACCTTAAACCAATAAACTAATCCTTTTGACTCGTAACACCCAGGTCTGCATGCCTCCCTACTGCTCCCAGCTCCCTCTCTCTTTCTGGAGTCTTTCCCTCCCACTCTCCTCTCCTGGACCTAAAGCCCTGAGTACCTCTATACCTTCCTCCGCAGCTGAGTGACGTCACTCCAAGTGCCCTGCACCTGCCGCTCTCCCGCCGAGGAGTCTGTCAGACGGGGCATGCGCGCTGCAACAACGCCAAGGGTCACTTCCGCCCCTCTACCTCTTTTTCGTCATGGCTCACTTATCCTGACACATGACCTTTCCATTTGCTTGTGTTTCTGACTTTTGCCACAAACATGCTGTCTGGCAAAGGCCAAGGCATGAAATGCTTGCTATGTTCCGTTGGATATGAAGCGTTTATTGTTGCGTCGCTGAACTATTGCCCGTTGATCTGCATGATGCATTTCTCTGCTATTTTGTGCCGAATCACCTTGTAATAGTCTGAGCTATTCTTTCTGGTTGGTCTGGCTAGTCAGTGTCTAGTTTCAGTCTAATCCCACGGATGCAGAGGAGGACTCACATGCTTGAATTGACATTTATTTTATAGTCACATGTGCTGTGTATTGTGCACCTGCTTCAGATATAGCTCCCTCATACGGCTGTGAAATGTGCATCAATAAATCGATCTTGTGACTCGGTCTCCATGCATTGTATGGGCAGTCTACACTCACGCAAGCAGAGCAGCAAATACTGGTCATTACAGACATATCGTATTGACAATATCAAAGTGGTGTATTAGGAGTCATCTGAGGGCCCCCTGCCTTTGCTCATCTTCTTTTGCCAGCACAACACAGGATTCCAGCTGACTGTGATGGCAGTCTCCCTCAGAAGATGCTGGCTGCGTGGGGCTATCATATATAAATCCCCCTAATCAGATGTAATAATGCAATATTAGGGATGCCACTGATGGGATTAGGACTGGCCATTCACTTGCCTTGTTTCGTGCGGAAAAAGAAGGAGAGAGCTGCTGTGAAAAGACTAAGCCAATGAGGCTGGCTGATCTGGGCAGCCGATGGGAGGCACAAAGCAGAGAAGCAGCAAAGAAGCACCCTGTGGCATACCCTGGCATACGCTGGCATCTTGACTGTGCCATCATCCCCACTCTCCCCTCCTCCTCGATGTGGCATCTTGTGGCATTGCTGTGGCATTGCTGTGGCTGTGGCATCTTGGCCGATTCCTGCTCCATGGACTTTGATAGGTGAGAGGAGTTATTGGCTTATGGCAGCGCATATAGGCCCATTGGCTGTGATAAGCAGAAGCTGTGTTGCCGGACGAATGTCAGGTTATCAGACAGTGCGCCCCACAGACCTGGCTTATGAGGCTGCTTCTGACACTCCGGCCAAGATAGCCATGATCAAACTACAGGCGGATATCTGCAAAGACAGCCAGTATCTTGCGCATCTGACAGCTTAGTTTACTTAGGTGCCCTGCCTCGTATTCCATGATTGCCTCCAAATGCTTCCATTACAACCATACACATGGCTTACAGCCTGGTTTGTCACCCATGTTGCACCTCTGTCAAAATTGCCTTGTCTCTCTGAGCTTGTGTGATGTGGCGGTGTCCACTTGTGATTGAGGGAGGTTGCAAACTTGCAATGTTGTTTGACCAACTATGCTCTGCATGGGACCTGCCTTTGTTTGTTATTGAACTCGAATTGCCTCCAAGTGAATATGCACAGACGCACTGGCTGCATCTGCCCAAACATAGACAGATTAATTCGGGCAGGAAATCAATATGGTAATTACCTCAAACAGATCTTCTTAATTATGCTAATTTTCGCACATCTGTCCCTCACACCAACTCGAGCGGACCAGCTATTGATCAGTGATCACCTGAGAGCATATTAAATGGGGATTATTTATATGTAACAAATCCTTACCTCAAGTACTCGCGATATATTCATCTGTTATCCGACTTAGGAAATCGTCTTATGGCATAATGCATGCCAGTCTGACAAAGCCCTGTAGATAGCCCTATAGCCAAGCCCTACAATGTTATGTCATCTTTAGAATGTATAGATCTTATTCCATGCAGTGATTTCAGTGCTTGATGAGAATGCTCCATATCTTTATATGCAGAAAGACCAGGCTGAGATACCTCCATTACCTAGATATCACAAGACAGAAGTTGCCTTAGACTATCATATCAGAGAAAGATATCCTCTGTTGTCCTTTTATTGTGGGGTTATTTTATTCATTTATCTGGCATTCTGCATGGCTTGTTTTTCTGTAAGCACTAATATGCAGGAATAAGGCACTGGGTATTAACCAATTCATTGTGTATACAGATATGAGCAGGGGAAGTATGTGCTTCTGGCCCCAGAATAGATAGTGTTTGGGTATATAAGGCACAGGAAGCTTTTATACTGGGCGCGGGCTGATTTGCTGACCCCGACTCCCTCATTGCTTGTTGACCTCGTGAGCCGAGCTTTTCTCTTATCGGTCATAAAGACAATGAGAGGCGGTCTGACTATTGGCGTGTAGGGCCCATCGCCATATTTGGCCACCATCTTAGGGCCCACCCAATCACCGACACATTACCAAACAACTGGCGGCATATGCTTCACAAGCCATTTGATAAACAGCATTTTTGGCAGCTGTTTTCTCGAGTGTAACGACGGAGTAATAAGCATTGATTCCTCTGCAATCTCCTTTTGCATGTACTAAGGTATTGTGGAGTCCATTTTCCAGTAGACTGGATAGATGCTTCCCTCCACGCATGACAACTAGAAGGCACCTCGGCTGTCATCCTGTCTCCCTTCGATTTTCCCCTCGCGCCATCGTCATTTGTTTCTGAGAGACCGGGAGAGATTCGGTGAGAGGAGTTAAGCTCTCTACTAGCCTCAAATTAAATGTGTGAAAAAAGTTGAGAGGAGCTTTCAATTGGAGGACTGCTGAACAAGTCTGTAATCTGAGCGAGCATGTTTTAAGCGCAAGCCGAACATCGAGGAAAGAGCGGCAGGCTGGGCTGAGTAAAAGCGGACGAGATGAGATGACGTGTTGCATAAAGGGTGCATTGTCCCTTACGCTGTGGCTATTGGATGAGTGTTGGGCGGTGTGTGCACAAGATGAAACTAAGGCCGAGTTATTGTTCCCTTGAGCTCGAATCGGGGTCAAGCAGAAGCTTTCAGCTCACAACTGCTCAGCATCCCCAGATGTGACCGCTGCTTTTAAAATTCTCCGGCGCGTTGCAAAAGACAAGATTCATTGGGCGAGCGGCTTGATGGCCACGGACGGTCCCATTGGAGACAGGGTGGATGAGTTACGGTTGTGGTATGGGTGCTTGGATTGGGGCTTGTATTGTACTTGGTGCACTGCGGGTGAGGAAGCATCAAGCAGGACATCTGGAGGGGGTTCTAGTGTCCACCCTTTCCTGTTTTCCCTTCCACCGCAAATGGAAATACATCGATCCAAAAAGCCAAAGCCTGCACATGACTGCCGCTCACATCCCTCCATTCACTTGTCATTGAAACCAACACTATTTGTTTTATCATCAGTGGGTCACTGTGACATTAACCCTCGGCAAATGTCAGCCTCCCTTTTAACCCACGCTCTCGACACCGTTTGTCTCCATAAGTAGAAGTAACGACCGAGATGAGCGATCAAGCACCGGGTGTCCACCAGGCATCCCCTGGGTCAGTCCTGCTGCCTATCCTGGCATCCACCTGCAACAGTTGATTTTGCTGGGTTTTTATTCAACTTCATGCAGAAGCTATGCCGGGATCAATATGTAGGGCAGAAAGACTTAAACGTAACAAGCTGTAATGCCGGAGAGAAAAAGAAAAGTTGCTTTTTCTCAATCACAATTTTAAAGCACATTAATATAACACTGATTCTTCTTCTGCAATGCTCTTCCGTCCGATAGGTATGACTATGAACCATGACTTTTTCTTCGGTGTTATAAGCGAAAGTAGCGAGGAGTCACCGGATATGCTACCGGCTGCAATAGTTCGACCGTTTTGTATACTGCAGGGCTGCTTGAAAGTGGATGTTTTGTGAGAAACAGGAGTGTTTGTGCAGGTAATCAAACTTCAAAATGGCATTTGTTGCTATGTGCCAGAAAATGCCCCGTCAATTCTTGAAATTTCTGTTATTTCAGTGCCTCAAATTGTCAAAATTTATAGCGGAAGACGACCTCGGAGTCTAAACTTCTTCAGGCATCACACTTTGATGTCACAAGACCCGAAATATTTCTTGAAGTCAGTGGTAAAACATCTGCTGATTTTGTTGACATGTCGTCACAATTAAGGTCGCCACAGAAACACTATAATACCAACCTCGTGCTTGACAAACCCAAATATTTCCAAAAAGTTCAAGCTTGCAAAGCACATGACTCAATTGAACGAGAGAAGCCAGCTGAGAATCTGAGAATTGCAAAGCATATCTAAGTCAAATAGCCAATGTTGTGTGCTTCTATACTTAACAGGAATAGACCGAGGATAGACTGAGCTCGATCCTTTTGGCATTCTCCCTTCCATTATAATGTTTTGTGCCCGGAATGTGCCCAGCATGTGCTAGGTGATTAGTCTCAATTCGAGGCTTGTTGTAAGATAACATTATCACAAGTTGTGGGCCGAGTGGACCCGAGGAGAAAGCTTTCTGATGTCGCTCGTTCAATGTGCTTCATTCATTACTTTGCTGAGCTTTGCAGAACACTTTTTCCTTTCTCTTTCTTGCTCAGAGAGACTCACTACTGACACCAGGTAAAGACCCTGTTCACGTTGATTATGTGCCACCAAAGCTGGTTGACAAAGAAGTTAGCAGTTGCGGCTTATCAAAGGAGACCGGCGCAGTATTAGGAAACCAACTGGCTTTGGTGTTCTATGGCGTTTTCAACCATTAGAGCTTGGAAGCAACAGCACTGGACCAAGATTAAAGAAAAGCTGTCTCAGAATATTGATGACAAAACACCCTGGCAGTCTTGCCAACCGATGGCATGCTCTTTCATGCCGCCACATGCCTCTGCATGTCGCGTATATTTGCTAATCTTGCCTCATATCGATGGCCGTTTGTTCCTTATACATATCTGTGTCACCACCTGGACAGCCTTACCTGCATTGGCACTGAAACACAACTCTCATGTTTCAACATGTCCAGATAAACATTTCATCAAAGCAGAAATGCACTCGTGTTTCAGGTTTGCCAAATGTTTTAAACAAACCAAAAACATCATCACTTATTTTCACAAATTCTGCCCAAGACATGAGATGGTTTGTCTATGTTATCCATCAGTTTAACTAACCAGGTAAAATGTGTGGATATGCTAAAGACATGTATATATATGTACTGTATGCAGGGCGAAGGTGGTTTTGTATGCATGTATTTTATTCAAGGTTGAATCACTCCTGTTGTGATAAGCATTTAACATAAATAAGGATGGAAAACATTGCCTTTGTGATGTGATAAACCAAAGTAGAAGTTGAAACAAGAAGTGACCAACAAGACTAGTTGCGACTAATATGGGAAAAGTTGTGACTAGCCAGCGTGGTAAGCAGGATTAATTGTGAAAAACAATTTGAATTGTGACAAACATGCAGTGTTGTGCAAGCCTACAGAGTTGTCAAACTTGGAGATATGATTAACATACAGAGTTGTGACAAAAAAATTGAATTACGACCAACATGGAGTTGTGACAAACACAATGTGTTGTGACAAACATGTTGAGTTGTGACAAACATGACATTGTGGAGTTGTGACAAACAACAGGATTTGTTACAAATGCAATGTGGTGTGACAAACATTTCGAGTTGTGACAAACATTTTGAGTTGTGACAAACATGTTGAGTTGTGACAAACATGTTTTGAGTTGTGACAAACATATGGAGTTGTGACACACAAATGCAGTTGTGACAAACATGTTAAGTTGTGACAAACACTTGGAATTGTGACAAACATATATATGAAGATGTAAGAAGCATGTGGTAGTAAACTCATTTTGTTATAGTAAAGTGTGAGTCACAGCATGTAATAAACAAGCTTCAAATGTTGTTTTTCTTGTATCGAAGCCAGTGGTCAGCCGAGCGTTATTGCTTATGTGGACTGTAATACGATAGTGAAGGACATATGGTTGCAGTGTGACTTATAGCCCGTATGTGAGCAGTGGTGGCAGTGGTCAGCTGCTGCCGGAGGTGAATTGACCAAGTGTCGTGTAGGTAACGAAATAAGGATAAAGAAGTGTGCGGGCAATTGGCCGCACAAGGGACACAGGCCGACACAGGCCGCATGTTGGAGAAATCGCCAATCTCTGCGTTTCCTCAAGAAGGAAATTGGCCGAGCAATTTGAGGGGGTCACGTTGCAGATGAGAGGCGAAAATGGCCAAAAATAGAAGAGGCTACTCCAGGTTTAGTGGACAGCATCTGGATGAGACAATGACCACTCTGCAATCAATGGCCCCATTGTCCCCAACACTTCATCATGCTCAATGCCAGTGACATTTACAGCTCTATAATCGTTACGCTATACTTCATTCCCAATGCACTTTCAAGACAGCAACACTTGCTTTTTTCGCGTCTGCAACATTTTGTTATCTGCTATTATATGTGAGATCTTTTTAAATGTGCACTCGTTAATATGTAATGACTTTAAAAATTGGAGGAAATCTTGCAACTCAGATTTAGCGCAGCTCACAAGTGGCATTTTGACTTGAATAGTGACTTGCATAGAGACTTGAATAGTGACTTGCATAGTGAATCAAATAGTGACTCAAATAGTGACTCATATATAGCGACTTGCGTAATTACTTGCATAGTGACTTTAATAGTGACTCGAATTGGCCAAATACATTTCAAGCCGATCTTACCCTCACTGGTTCCTTACAGAGTGTCATCCGCAGTGACATGTGATTTGAAAGCAATTGTACACCGAGTGCGTTTTTGAAAGACCTGGAACTGCTTGTCATCTTGAGATACATCAGGACGTGTGTGTGATCCTTGAAGTCTTATTCTAATTTGGTCTCACTCGGTTGTTCAGCCAAGCGGCTTGATTCTGCCTCAACTGCTGCAGCTGATGGCATATATTTGCGTCCGCATCTTTGCACCCCCCTCCATGCCTCTTGCTTCTGCATCTTGCTTCTGCCTCTTTCCTCCTCTGCCCATGCCTCTTTCCTCTGCCTCTTTCCTCTGCATCTTGTGTCACATTTCTCTGCGGCTGACTGTGTGTGTGTGTGCTCGGTAAACACACGTGACGCCTGACAGCCACCTCGATGCTTATTTCACAGTCTGTTGATCTCACAGAGAAGGACAGCCCAACAAAAGCCATGTCACTTTCCCACCATGCACCTTATGATGCTGTACTGGCACTGCTGTCACAGTGCTGTGGTTGGCCTGTGTCTTTGTCTCCTTATGCTGTCTTCCTTTCTTCTCATTCCTCTCTTATTCCTCCTTATCCCTCTCTGATTGCCTTAATGGCCCTCGCATAATTCCACCCTGCAATCTTTGCAGTCATTTTCACACCTAACTCTCTATTAGTGGCTACTGTCCTCCTCTGGTCTTCTTTCTGTGCAGTGTTCTCTCTGTGGTCTTCTTTTGTCCCTTGCCTTCTGTCTTGCTCTACCTTTGTAGATTCTCTGTAATTTGCTCTGTGTTCTGCTGTATGGCATTATTCACAGAAGCGAGGGGCACAGCTACTAAAAGAGCCTCAGCAAATTTGACACTTTGACAGCCAAACAGGGCAGTATGGGAAATCCATGCACATATTCACAAACTAGAGAGTGGATAGCAGTGAGAGTAGAGAGAGGGAGAGAAAGAGGGGGAGCAAGGCGGGAGAGAAGGTTCCCTGAGGAGGGAGGGATCAGCCAGGGCAGCTGCTAAGACCCCACCGACTTACCCTCTAGCAAAGAAATGCATCACATCTTCATCTCACAGCATTGAGGCTGGCTTGCATTGGGGACTGCTGCATATACATCAGCTGTTGACTGCTCTCCCTTTCTTGGCCCTGCCTGTATTTGCCTCACACTATTGTGCATCACAATATGGCCATGAGACCAGCCCTGATACTTGCAATTGCCTCACATCCAAGAGTACACCCAGACTGCTGTTTCTTTGAAATGCAAAAACATGCATCTGAGATCCCGGCCATACATTTCACACACCCTTTTTAAGCAACATCTTTGAGTGTTGGTGACAACTTTCCCCATATTTTTGCTTTTGAAGAAGCAGGGAAATCTTTTCATCATTTTTGAAGACTGGGAGACAGAAAGAATGCAAAATCCTTCAGATGTTCATGTCTAGGAATTTGACGTAGCGGAATCTGTAGAGGAGATAGGTGGATATATTGGAATTCATCGTCTTTGTCCTGGAGTGCTATCGATGGCACTTTTGAATCAGTGCTTGGAGTGCATGATGATGTGTAACAATGATATTGTGTAGAGGTGAGAAGGTGAAGCATGCATGGTGCTATTTGTCCCACTCTTATTCAACGACCATAAATTATCTGACAAGTTTCTAAAATGTCACGTTACTCTCCGGAAATTACACAAGGAGTTAAGAAACAGCGAGTTATCAAATTGTGAGTTGGCAAACAAGAGTGATAAGGACTGTGAAGAGCTCTTCTGCATTTATTAGACTCCTACGAGTTGTGAGCATGTTTGATTAATTACTTTGCTTAGTGGCCACGTTCGTATCAGCTTATCTCGTCATATCTGTCAAAGTAAATGCATTCAGGTACAAGAAATGTAAGCTAGCTTAAGATGATTGTAATCTAGAAGACGTTTGATGTGAGCCACACTCACAGTATACGAATTCCCATGAACATGCGATGTTTGACAAGTCGCCATGATGCTCTTTATGGGCAAATCTGCAGAATGCTCAGCAAATGCCCATATTTCAAGCAATTCAGCAGCTCCATTTCTCAGAATCACTTTCACAGTTTACGAGATTGCAGAATCCATGATACATTTATCACACCCCATGATTGATTCGTGCCAAGCCATGATGAGATATGAGTTTCTCAATTAAAACGATAACATCAGTGAGACGATTTTATCCAATCTCTTGTGTTCGAAAGATTTCCAACATCTAGAAGACCATTTTTGATTTCCATTCAATTCAAGTGTTATTGCACAATGCTATCAATCAGATAATTATCATAACTCCAAAGTTTTCTATAAAATTCATCAATATGGCCACCTGCAGGAAAAAATTAATTAGCTGCAGAAGGAGAGGAGACCATTCTTCAGTGGATATCAGCCCTCCAAGGATCGATTGCAGTTTGTGTTGAAATTTAATGATATTTCATTTCCATAATTATAACAAGTTGGATGCAGACAAATTAATGACTTCTCTAAACTCAAGAAATTCATGTTTGCTGAAGCTAATCTGTCAAGATCCTCCACCACAGCCATGGGAAGGAGACAGGTCTTGAGTTAGACAGACAGGCAAATAGGCGGACGACAGGATTTAGACATGGCAGTTAGAATATGATGAATATATTTACCCTGTAAAAAGAGCCACCCATAACCATCTGTGGATGACATAAACATGTATGGGTAAAAGCACTCGGAATTATTGCAATACCTGATCAGCCATATTTACATAATGAGCCTGGAATGAAGTCGTTTGCATTAAGAATTGGGCCAACTCCAGATGGATTGGGTTGAATAATCTGCCTTCTAATCTCCGCGGGGAATGTGACATCTTCTCATATTAATGACTTCATAAAGATTACTGCCGTTTGTTATATGGTAATGTGTGTTTTCCTTCCCAGGAATAATAACAATTTCTATTTCAAAATACTTATAGGCAATAGAAAGGATGTTTGGAAAAGGGGCCAATTAGTGGTGCACTGCTTGCCAACGGAGGTGCTAAGGTGGTAATTATACTGTGGCCCATTTCAGCAAATAAATAATTCAAGTGTTGGAGTGAGCAGTGACCTTGAATGAGGCTGACCTTGAATGACTGATCAGTGGTCTTCTGTGGGACTTCCACTCTGGCCCTTCTCACTGGTCATTCTCACTGGTCATTCACCACTGCCCACTATTGACTGACCTCTCATTACATTAATTCCCGGATGTCCAGGCTGCATGTCCTAGGATGTGTCCATCTGCTCTGCCTCCTAGTGAGCAACGAGCAACCAATGAGCGACCAATGAGTGAGCAGAGGGTGAGCAGTCAGTGACTGATGAGTGTCATGTCTTCCTCTCTTGGAGTCTTCTCCTGCCCTTCTCCAGCCCTCCTTGGTCCTCTGTGGCTCTGCCAGGCTCTTCCAGGCTCTCAGGGGCCAGAATAGAAGGCTAGCAGATGCAAGGAGGCCTCTGGGCAGCTTGACCATTATCACTCGTATTTGCAGCATGTCAGCCCAGCTCTGGTCAAGGAATAATAGCCCCGCAGCATGCAAACATGCTTGTTATAAAGATTTCCCTGGCCATGATTGCTGCGGCCAACGCGTGCTTAAAAGGGTTATCTGAAGGCACCGAAACATGAGTTAGTCGGGGTGTTGCGGGAACATCCACCATATTGTTTTCGTGTGTTGACGCCCTGGGGAGACAAGGTTCGAATAAGTGAAGAAATGAAGCGCCTCCATCACATAAGTATTTTGATAGGCTGGATATGAAAGATTGTGAGGTTTATTAACATGTCGATTCGGTTGTCTAATGGATCCATTACGGCCAGAACGCTTGAGTAATCCTTGAAAACACATGGAAGCAGGAATATGCTTATGGAGCATGAATGGGCCTGCTCCTCTCTTCCTGGCTTTATGTATTGTGAAGCTTGTGTCTGATGAATCGTGAACTCCAGCAGGACTCTCGCGGAGCTGGAGAAGTGAACGTGAACAACGCAGACATGTGATCAATATGGCGTGAAAAGAACGTGCTCTAGCCGCCAGTTTTAAGAATATGATTGTGAATATGGCAGAACAGGCAAGCGGAGGGAATCGGGGGGACTCCGAGGGAAGGCGACTGGGAAGCTCTGTCAATTGCGCAACTGTTGCTTGTGGCGGATTTGACAATAAGCTCTGGTCGGATGCTTTCTTGGGTTGCATTGGGAGGGAAGTAGTCCGTGGACGGCATTTTGGGAAGCATGCCAGAAGGCAAGAAGCAATCAGATTAAATCATTTGTTTCTGCAGTCTTTTATTTATGTTCAGACTCCACTGTCACCCGCAATTTAATGCTCACTGCAGGCTGCTTATGGTTTTTAATGCGACTTAAGTGAAAAACAGAAGCTGATGCATTAAGTTTCTTTAAAACTTTCCTATTCCCTTGCAACTTGCAGAAACTAATCAATCTCGTTTTACTGTGGAGGTGTAACATTTTTGGAGAGTAAATTTATTCCTCTTGCTTTATATAGCCGGATAAAAAAACACAGGGGTTGCATGCATGCCGCCATTGAGTAAACTGTTTCCTTACTAACACGAAAGATATGATAAAACCTTGCTGCTAAAAATGTTGCCATAGCAACAGCTCATTGTCTCCCACTTTCAAAGTGTCATTGTCGCCCTCTCTGTCTTTTGTTGAGATCACTGCAATGCAGATCACAAGCTTCTGCAATATAGCTTAACTTTTATAAATGTTCATGCATTTCATGCACTTCCATCTTGCTTTTTGCCTCTTGTGTTCCTTTGAAGCATGCAGCTTTCGATATCCTATTTTTCACATGTATATTTTATGACTCGACATTTTTGAAAATTTTAAATAAACAAGTCAACCGTATGAGAAGTTATAAATGTCTTTACTGCATGTACTCAGTGTGGAGGAATTAATAATTATATGAAGTGCATTATGATGTCGTTGTATAGAGAAGATAATATAAGGCTGACTGTTGTATATGAGACCCGGTTGGACATAAGAAGCGCTTTGTCCTCTAGTTATGTAGGTTGTCCAGGAGATGAGAGGATGGGGCTCTTGTGAGGAAATGTAATTACAAGGCGCTTGCTTGGTCGTTTTCTTGGGCATTTTGCTCAGAACTTGATGAAATCACAAGTCAACGTCCTGGAGGGCAAGACGCGTTGCGATCACAAGTCCTAATGAAAA
This sequence comes from Platynereis dumerilii, assembly GCA_026936325.1. Lineage (NCBI taxonomy): Eukaryota > Metazoa > Annelida > Polychaeta > Phyllodocida > Nereididae > Platynereis > Platynereis dumerilii. The sequence continues at coordinate 182,249,169 of JAPTHN010000001.1, read as the reverse complement.
GTACTCGCTTGAGCGAAAGTTCCTGCTGAAGCCGCATGGAAAATAATGAGATAATGCAACAAAGCGAAACTCGATTAGACAAGTTAACCGGGGTTACTTATAACATATTGTGTCACCTTTTCGCTGCAGTGTCATATCTGGTCTGGCTCAACCAGCCTTAAGGTCCCCTCCAGTGAGATGCTCTAAGGCATCCGCCTGATTTGGATCTGCCCACTTCCAGTGATTAATTAGTGAGTTCACTCTGCCATAAATTCACAATTTCACATCCAGATGAAATTAGATGGGAACAATGTTGAATGGATTGAAAGTAAATTTGAAACAGGTTAGAATTTGTCATCACATCACCTGCATGGGCTAAAACATCGCACATCAAACTGAAGTAGCTCTTTTCTATTTCGACTTTCAGCAGAGTGTTTGTCTTTTCAAAGCCCAATTTCCATCTCTTTCAAAAGTGCATCTTGTTTTGCATTTATTTGTCGGGCGAGAAGTCAATCTTGTGGTATTTTGCGAAGGTTCCACCTTGGCAATCTGCACTTGGCCATATTTCTCTGACGCAGCCGGATAACTCCTTCCTTCATCACCTTCAGAATTATCGTGCGGCCCTTTGAAGACGCCTCTAATCAAAGAATTGTCTTTTCATATTCGCTGACATTTCGTAGGCCGGTGGTTGTTTAGTTTTGCTTGAACAAAAAGTTACAATTCAGATTGTGAAGCAGGAAAGCTGTACAACTCGAGGTGTGAGTCACAGTGGGAATTCAACATGGCTCTGTCGTCTGTGTGTAGTATTGTGATTGATGTTGGTTCACAGCTGTTTCAACAGCGAGACATATGTACACGACTGATGTGGCTGATTATCAAGAGCAGCCTTTTTACTCTTGTGAAATTTCAGGGCACAAGCCCTTGGCCTAAAGTGGGGGATAATCTGGCAAAACAGCTGGGCCCCTAAGGGTTTTGTGGCGTCTTTGAGGTTCAAGTGAAAGCAGTTGAGAAAAGTGCTGTGTAAAATCGTTTCCAGGGGAATATGAGTGGCACATTTAAGTGCATATCTCTGCGGCAGTAGACAGTTTAGCTCGGCGGACCTGTGGGCCGAGTGACCGGGAAGTGTCGTTGGGGGTGGCGGGCTTCTCGACTTGTGATCCCAAGGGTTCTAGGTGCTTCTGAAGGTGTCCAGCTCAACAGCCTGTTTGCTTACTTGCCCACTGCTTGGCTTGTTGTGCCTTGCCTAGCAGTCCTGTCTCCTGTGCCTTGCCACATCTACAGGCAGGAGCTGAGCTGTGCAGAGTCAGAACAGGCGGTGCAGGGCAGTGCAGGCGGAGGCAGGAAAAGCGTCATTTTGGCCGTCACCGGTGAGTGATGACTTATAGCAGCAGTCGTGTGCCATGACTATGATTCATCTCATAAGTGCCCACAAGGTGGTCTGTGCCTGCTGCCTCTGCTGGTTGCCTGTGCTTGCTGCCTGCTGGCAACTGCCTCCAAGATTACTGCTTTTCTCAATGCTTTAGTGAACGCCTTCCTGAACGCCTTCCTGAACGCCTGGGGTCACAGAAAACTCCCGCTGCACCAGGCAATGCTTCATGTTTTAAGCAGATATAACTTCATCTTTCGCCGTTATTGCATTATAAGGCCTACAATGGAAAACTGAGGCTGGCCCACATGTGACGCTAAAACTGGTGAATTGAATTGGACTCGCCTGAGCTTCTGAAAACCTGGCACGTTTACATATGTGATGTTTACCAACATAAACAAGCAGTGCTTTCTTTTGGAATGGTGTTATCAGAATGGCATTAAGTCGCAGCATGTCTTTCCATTGACTGCTTTCCCACTGCTTAATTAGTGGAGTTTCTTTGTAATGCAAACCTGCAGACATGCCTCCTAATGATATGGCCATGTACAAAGGCAGGGAAGAATGCCGTCTGTGAGAGTCTTCTCTTTCTGGTCGGGGGACTGCATCTGGGGAAGTACACACAACAGTCTGTGGTTCGTCATCTTCATCAGCCCCCTCCCCCAAGCCAGTACCTACAAGCCTGCAGTGCCAGCCTCAATGCTTTTGTCACACATAATATGGCGAGCAAACAGCGAGAAGCTCTTTTATTTAGACAGTTACAGCAGCTCTGCTAGTTACGCGGCTTGTTGGACTTCTTCATAAGCTGTGTAGACTGCTAGTTACGCCTCTCCATACAATGCCGGACTATTCTTCCGGCTGGGTCTCAGGCTGAACAATCGATCTCATCCCCCCCCCCACCAACTCCCCTGCAGTTCCCCTTGCCCTCCTATAACTCCCTGGCCAGACCTGTGTTTACAGCAGCTCACGGGGGATGCCTTGACCCAGTCAGCTGCTTGGTTTGTGCTGCTGCTTCATAATAGGAACTTCAGCTCAAGGTCGGGCCAAGGTCACACAAGGTCAAAGGTCAAGGTCAGGGCTGTTCTCCCAGCCAAACCTATCTGGAGGATGGGAGATTAGATAGGGGAACAACCCAGGAGCTCAAGTACCCAGGGAGTTACTTGGTTGCCCCTCTCCCCCTTCCTCCCTTGCCCCTTATTCTTATCATGGGTGGGGGAAATTGCCTGATGACGCGGCTCTGTGCAGCCAACGATCAAATTGTCACTGCTCCTTCTGCTCCGTGGCCTGTCTGTGGGCTGTCTGTGGCTGTCTTTGGCCTGTCTGTGGCTGTCTGTGGGTGTATCATGAAGTCAAGTGTCAGTTGGGAAATATTCTCTTGTCAGCTCACACATTCCGCCCGCTCACTCCATATTGACTGGCCTGCCAATGCTCCCTTTGATCCTTCCTTTCTGCTTGCTTTTTTCGAGTTTTCCCCTCTCTTGAGCTGGTCTTAGGTCACTGCTTATCCCCACCCCCTGCATACAAGATGCAACCAACAGCCCATGTTGTGGTTTCTGCTAGAAATCTACATTTACTTCCCAGTAGATCTGTGGCAGATACAGTTTGCTACAGACCTGTTTGCCACTTGGCCCAGTTCTGACATACTATAGCATCTCTCATTCTCAGAGCATAACTCCGATTAACTGTCCTCCTCAAGTCATGAAGTATTTTATGAGCGAAAGCAATTACGGGTGACCCATGAGTTACTGTCAAAGATTAAGAGTCTCTGATTACAACAAGCAATTACCTGCCCATCTCTTATATCAGCCAAGTATTATTCCGACGGCACAAGTATATCTGAGGCTGATGAACTAGAAGACGGGGGATGGGATCAATGGATTGCAGCTCCAGACCCATAAAGCATCTTTGCCGAGTTAAGCCAGTGCTGCTCGGTTTCAACATATGAGCTCTGGGGCCCGGTAGCCAGTGTAAGTTGATTAAAAACAGGCAAACATGGACGTATTTCATGTTAATTGATGTGAAGGGAGTTAGAGGGATGGCTAGGGACAGTCATGAGCTGTGAGATTGCTTGATGAAGCAGAGCACAAATGTAGCCCACATGACCTGTGATGTTGCATCCACAACATGTAGCGCAGCGAGCAGAGAGAGGCATGTTAACAGGGCCGCACCGAGCGCGCCTTGGCGGACCACCTTGGGTGCCATAAACCAGCCTCTTGCCTGAGTGCAGTCGTGCGCTGAATGGTGGTTAGTATCTCTCCATCCTCATACCTTGGCAGTCGGGGCCAGGTCAGTGCCAAGTCAGTGTCAGTCACCAGCTGATGGGGAAATGTCGATTCATAGTTACATGTACCTCCTCAGATGAACCTCTTCCGGATTCATGTACAACAGGCCTGATGTATAAGCAAGAGTACGGCCCAAGAGTATGGCCCAAAGCATTTTGCTCACCTCCATTAGATGGCCTTCGGATGGCCCCCTCGCATGACTAGGCCCATACAACAGCAGACTCTGAGCAGTGTGTCAGCCACAACTATATCCTTCCATGTACAATATGCTCCATATGCTCATAGTATGCTGTCCTTGCGCCATAAAACTGGTTACTTTCCGCCTATATTGCAATTTACGAGTGCTGGTGCCTGTTGTACAGATGTATGGCATTCGATTCATTACTTGTGGAGCAATTCATTAATTCTATCACTCTCCTCCTGCTTTACCGCCTCCTTTTATGGCTTGTCTCACAGCTTGGCCTGGTCGCCGGGTGACTTGCTGCGGTACTGGTCTCTGCTCTCTGCTGTTTCTGGACTGACTTATTTCTATTGATAAACGACAATGGCTATTGGATTTTCACTGGAACCCTGACTGGCCAGCGCAGATTGCACAATATCTATCAGGCAGACTGCCCTCCTGCTGTGTTAGTGTCTGTAGCTTTTATGTTTTTGCTCTTTGTTGTGTAGACAGTGACCATAGACAACTTGGACTAACTGTTGGTTGTAGCCTGTGGGCAGTAAAGGGGAAGGGTGGCGGGACATCCATACTCGTCTTGTCTTTAACTCCGCTGCTCCCTGTATGTGCCCTGTAATAGTGTGCATAAGTAGTGAGCAGATGAGCAGATAGAGTGAGTAGTGGGGAGAAGTAGTGAGCAGTGGGCTGCACTGGCTTGTTGAGTTGATTAAACTGAGAGATGGGCAAAGAGCAGAGACTGGGAGCTTCTTAATAACCTCATTGGCCGTCTCCTGCCCAGCTCTTCCCGGACCTGCCGCCTGTCTCTTGGTTGCATTACCCTGCGTCCAGTTCCGTCCAGTTCCGTGGGCCTCTGCTGCACTTCTAATGGCAGCACTAGCAGTTCTAATGGCAGCTCTAATGGGCCGAGTAATGATCCCACCTCGGCTTCTTTAGGATAGACCTCCGGTCATACCTCCCATGCCCAAATGCAATTGCCTCTCCTTCTTTTAAACATGCCTTTTTGTCAGCCCTGCTCAGGCTGCTGCCTGGGCTCCTGCTCCTTTGATGTAGTGGCTGCTGCTTTGTTATGTTACTCCCCTGATTGTCCTTCGCAATATGGCTGAGAATTTCAGTTCACTGAAAGGATAGCAAACATACCTTCAAGAAAGGAGCTCTATATGTTTACTCTTCGGGTTTAATGCTTGAATTGACCTTTGTATTAACCGATAACGAAATTGCAAAGAACTGCTTTGACAAGCATGGCAACTTGCAGATGCATGTTGTGGTTTAAATTTCTATACACAGTATCATCAAAAATTAGTATATTTCTCCTTACATAGCATATAATGTCAGAGTGGGTGTTTTAAACTTTCTGCCAGTTGATATTCATCACACCATATATGTGCTTTGGTAATAATCATATGCATGCGAATTGCTCATGTTTCCCCTTAGTTTCTCCACATCCAGACTTGAGGATGAAGTGATTCAGCTGTCTGGGATGTGTGATCTCAACTCATCTGATTTGCCAAAAAGCCCACAGAGGAAGCCCATGGCACGCAGCTGCGCAAAATACATGCTGCAAAAAGTGGACTAAATCAATGCTTTCATGTTTTTGCGTCGTTAGCATGAGTGTATGGCTCTTGGACGGGCTTAGGGAGAGGCTGACGTAACCTTCCTTGCCGCACTGATAATGGTCTTATGATGGGTGTTAATGGAGGCTTAGCTGCCTTCCTCGCTGCCTTCCCTGCTGCCTTCCTTGGCTAACCAACGGCAGTCATGCTTTGAGCCTCTTTTCTCCTCTTGTCATTTTGGCAGCCCTGTCATTCTCTGAAGACCGAATTAAGCAAAGTAGAGGCATAAAGACTGACCGCCCTCCTGTCTAATGCAGTACTTTCTGTGAGGTCTGTTGCCTTGTGACTTGATTCCTCTGACTGTCTCTGCCTGGTCTGATGCCTGGTCTGACATCAAGGAGCTTCGAGAGAGGGAGGAGGGCCCACCAATGACGAATGGCGACGCGAGGCATGACAGGATGCGATTGTTCATCATTGTTTACAGTCACATGACTCTGTGACTCTCATCTGACTGCTCCAATGGCTTCCATAGCAACGGGGGCTGCATGGCTGGTCTGTGGCTGTTTCCTGCTTGGACTGGCTCTTATCAGACGAGGCTGATCATCGTGCTGGTCGCTTTGTCAGTGTGGCCTTTGATTGGCCCACTTTGATGCCTGGTCGCCCTCCTGTTCACAGGATGTAAATCATAGGGAGACATGAGGCCGGAGGGAAATTGCCCGTGAATTATGACGGCTATCTTGTGATTTCACGTGGACAGGAATAACAGATACCGACATAATGAGCATGAATTGTGCCGACTAATGTTCCAAGGCCACCAGCCCTTTCCACTCCTGTATATTCTCTACTATATTCTCTATAATGCTTTATATTTCCCTCTGTGTATATCCTGTTATTTTGCCACAACATAGACTTCCCCAGACCCGAGTTCCCTGTAATCATCATACATGTATACGCGGCTTGTTCTTTCTTGCTCCGAACTGATGCACCGCAGTTTCGGAAGCAGACTCCCTGATGCTGTTGACCCAATTCTTCATCTGCAGTGTTGATCCAACACATGCTCTTCATTCCATAAATTGGATCATCCAACAATGATAATGCCCGTTATAATCTGGTTGATCACTTTCGACAAGCTAAATTGATATCGACCGGTTTTCGAAAGAATGAGTTACTAGCTTGAAGAGGAGGGAGGGGATGTGGGGTTCAATTGACGTGAAAATGACACAAGTTAGATGCATTTACAGTTGACGTCATGGCTGTCAGAGTGGATGAGTGATTGTGACTCGTTCTTTGACTCGTTCTGGTGAATGTATCACTCCGCGGATTAGCTGTGACACTCGTAGATTAGGCAATTGCCACACCGACACTTTGCGTATTGTGGGGAGCTGGGTGTTTTGTGGAGGAAACCTTTGCGGCAAAGAAACCGTGGCTCAGTGCTATTTGGAGGGAAATCCCCCAAGACATGCAGCATGGAGGCAAATAATGAATGCTTTGTAAGAGAAACAAGACTAACCACCCGTGATCATTTCATCCTAACCGACTTCATTCGCAATCGATAAACCGCACCCGAGCAAGCTTTGTGTGACCGAGCTGTTTATATTGTAATTTATGCATTTATAGAAGTGATGAGAGGGAAAAGACAAGAGGGATAGGCAAGGAAGGGATAAGGAGGGGGAGGGAGCAGGGGCTATTTGCATGTGGGGTGAATTGTGAATGTATTTGGGCTGCATGGGGATTTAATGCTGGGTTATCATGTTCACGTCAAATGAAGTTGTGTTAAGATGACAGAGGAGACTGGAAGAGAGCAAAACAAACGGCGTTTCATAAATGATTGAGGATAATGAAGAGCCCGGCTTTATTTTCTCAAGAATCCAGTGTGGCTCGTTCTAAATATTTCACGGCAAACACCATTATGCTCTCTTCTGCGTGCCAACCCAAGAATCTGCAAATTCATTTTGAATTCCCTGAAAACATTCGGCGTCATCTGTTGGGATCTCAATTTACTGGTGAGGCGGGATGGGGAGGTTGTCTGAGTGAGCAGTCGAAAGACACAAGAAAATGCTGAGGGCAAGGGCAGGCCATGAGCTGTTGAGGGGATCATTATTCTTTAAAAGCAATTCAAGTGGGCCATGCACAATGGTCTGCTTTGCTCTTGAGAAGTTGAAGATGTTTGCAACCAGAAGCAAACCTGCAGACCATCCATCCCATCCCCTGATACTCTTCTGCAGCTGTCAGTGGTTGAAATGAAGCACGTGAGAATGATGCAACCAGTATTAAGACCTACACCCCACACAGTCACATCTTTATATCATCAAGATTCACATAGAAAAGTATGGTCTGATTTAGGGAATGAAATTGTGTACCTCTATATATATCGGTACATGAATTAAAAGATGGAGAATTTGGCTTAGTGCAAGCCTGCAAGTGCATCCCAATTGTTTATCCTGCACTCTAGCCAAACGTATTTTCTACTAATGCTTGTATATTATGGACTCGAGTAAATGTCAGCCAGAAGCTGGCGTTCTATTGTATTATATTGGAAAGTGGGAGGCAACAAAGGATCTTGAGAGTACAAGAGCAGCTGGATGAGAAGTGCCAAGATGCAGTTATGAGGGGAGCCCTGCTATTAAGACAGGTTAGTGGAAATCCCAGGGCGGAGGTCTGGACAGTGCTGGCCATTACTCCGCAACCTTGCAAGGCTTGTGCCACTCCAGTGGTCTCTACATCTAGATTGAAGCAAGCTGCTTGGGCCCAGTCTGTTGCAACTCACATGTTTGATTCCTGCCACGAATCGCCCTGTGCCATGTGGCTGATATGGCGTCTGCACTCTAAAAACAAGTGTTGTTATTTTAACACCAAAATAAACACTTTTTGGTTACACTTTTTAAACATGTTGAAGTGTTTATATTCATAAAGATAAACATTTTGAGGTGTTTATGAATTATAAACACGACAACACCTTAATGCGCTTGTTACACTTTTTAAACACTTCAACATGTCTTTGACTCTAGAAGTGTTTTAAAATAAACACTAGGTGTTTATCTTTATGAAGGGAGAAGAAGCGTTGATCTGAAACAGTCATTGAGATCAGTCGGATTAGAAACACCAAACAGTTGTATACAAACACACAGTAATCACCAAAAGCAATCTCTGCTAATCAGGTCTAATTATACTGCATCTAGTTTGTAAAAAATAGCATATATACATAGTATGATTGTATCTGTTTTGCCCCAATAGTAAATGCACTCAAAAATTCAAATAGATAGAAAAGAAATTTAAAATGGCATCTTTGTTCAATATATATAGTATTATTTTGCTAACTTCCAAGCAGAGTGAGGGTATTGTTTGCGTGTGACTGTCTGTCTGTCTGTCTGAAGGATTGTCTGTCAGTCTATCGAGGGCATTTCCTTAGGGCAAAAGTACTCTTGGAAAAATATTGCCCCACAAAGGTGAAGTTCAGTAAGAGCAGATTTTACTTGCCTTTATATGCCTTAACAGCAAAGAGGGGGACCTATGAAATGAAGTAATAAAACACCGAAAATACAGTTATGTTAAAAAGTCTCGAGCCACATCCAAATTTTTATGCTTGATTTCCAAACTACGTTTTGAGTCCAAATGATGTTGTATTCTTATTATCATAGTGTTCAGGAATGTTTCTCCAAGATCCATTTTAAAAAACATTTATGAGTACTTGTATGGAGATACTTAGGAAGGGAAACATGGAGCGGAGGGTCATGTGTGCTCAAAGGGAATGTAAAACAAAGAAAAATTGTGGGTTGCCTCAACATTTTTGCACAGCACTGTAAAAAAACCTCCTTCAATCAAATTTTGGTATTTTGTGTTCCCACTTTTGCTTAAGCAGGTAAAGTACATAATCTGACTTACTTTACTGCGAAGGGGATCTCAGCTCAGTTGGTAGTGCTCTGGACTTCAATGCAATTGTTGGTTCCTGGGTCTTATTCCAGCTCTGGCCATGTCACCATCGGGTATACTATGTTGGACAGCAGTTTCAATCAACCTTCTCATCATTGCTGTGCCCTGCTCCTGTCCTAATTACAATAGCCTGTCAAAATGCATGAATACCTGATGTAAAGCCTTAATCATTTATCCAGGTTGATAGAACTTCAACAAGGTTCAACGATTGACGAAAAGCAAAACTAAATTATTGTTTATAGCTTGAAAATAAAAAATTAGTACATATGACACTGTCTTCTAAGAGTTCTATATTGAACACTCATTTTAAGCATTGCAGAAAAAAACTTTAAAAGTGAAAGTGACCAGCCTCGCATGCATCATCAAGTTAAGCAGAACTGCCACAAGTTTTGCTTTCAGAGAATTATTGGAAGCTTCAGATCTGCATCCCAGGAAAGTCTATGCAATGCATCATTGAAGCATTGAGAAACAGGCCAAGCTGTGCAACTACTTGTTTGAAGCTCATCTTCATAGAAAATCAACAAAAGGTGTCAGTAATTTCACAATTTAATAATTCCAATTTTTCATTAGTGAAATATTACAAGGATGCGTCAGACTCTGTAGCAACAAAGAGAATCTTTTTAAGTAGGCATGCAAAATATATGTTTTTACTGGTTCAACTCATCATAAAATAAATGTAATTTGCAAAACTGTAGGAGAATATGTAGGACATTCGTCGGTCCTACTTTTAGATGGTCATGTGTCATAATGTCGTAAAATTTCAGAAATTTTGCATTTAAATGATGATTACATGTACTTTACAAATATCTATTATGCCATATTATACACCACTGGAAGGCCTGACTTCTTCTGTATCATATTAGGTTTCAAAATGTCAACTTTATCACAAAATGAGGCTTCTAGCCATCAAAAACCTCAGGAAAACAAGTAATTTTTTTGTGTCCCACGTTACGTCAGATTTGTAAAAATCATCTAGAAAGTGAGTTTTCTTGCCAGCGAAAAAAGATATTTTAATCTGGTTTTCTCTGCAGGAGTACCTGATTCCTACTAAAGATCTTGAAGCTTAAATTTTCTTTCTAACTGTTACAGTGCCTTCTGTAGATCCTTTAATGTGCAGCGACGTGAACCTGTCCCGCTGGCAAAAAAAATTCAACACATTTTCTTAGATTTAGTCTGTAGCTATTAATATTATAGCTAGGAAGTTCATATATATATCAACTAAATGCTCATAAGTTCTATTTTCAAATGCATTTATCAGATTTTGCTTGCAGGTAAAATTCTTCGTGTGCTGCTTGTCTACTTTAGGCTGAACTTTTCGTAACACTTGCAAAAACCCGCAAAATTGGAGAGGGGTTCTAAGTTTAAACCACAAGAACTCAAAGTAGGTTAACCACACCCTGTGGATAAGGCTATTGCCTAAATGCTCATGAGCTATATTTTACTATGGTATAAAATATTGCTATGTTTTCAATCATTTTCTCACTTCTGTGATGCTCTGAACAAGGCTGAACCAAATGTAACACCTACATGCTTGAAGCGTACAATATTTTTTCGCTTAATGTAATGGACTTCCAAAAGGACAAAAAGGGCAGGCATCGTCATCAAATGAATAAATAACAATCACATTTGATAATCTTGCTCTCATATAGCCAAAAAAAGAGATACATATGGGTTAAATTCACTGATAGCTCCAGAATGGTGTGCTCACATGAGATGTTGATTTCTCATGCACTAGAAAATAACTGATATAAGATATATTTGCAACATGTCATGTAAATATCTTATATGTTATTTGCAATATCAGAATTTGTTCTCAGGGGTCTTGGTAATGTTTTAAAACATTTTACTTGAGATTTTGGCAATAATCAGGCTTCTGGCACAGTTTTAAACATGATGCATGAGAAAGGCGTTTTCTCCGTCGCAGTAACATAAATTCATTGACATATATAAAGTCTTTTTGAGAAGAGGAAATATTTGTTATTGCTTTGGTTAGTAGGACCATCTTATCAACTAACTTCAGTGAAAATTTCATAGGGATACAAGGAGTACTTTGTACTTTATAGTAACATTACTGAAATAGAGTCGTTTTTGAGAAAAATGCATTTAAAGTTTGAGCTTTACATTGATTTGTATGGTGAATAAAATCAAATAGTAAGACGAACAGCCCTAATTTTTGTGAAATTATGAAGGTTTTTGGTTTGAATAGGATATTTAAGACCTAATTTAGACTTTTTTGATGAAAAAAATTTTTGGTCCAAAACCGCCATGTAACGCAAATTGTACGACCTTGTGACACGCGACCAGATGACACTTCGCCACAAAACTACCGCTTGCAAATAATACAATTTTATATTTCAAAATTATGTAAGCAACCCAAATTTGTTCAGTGTAACAACAGTGAATGTATATTTTTTACAACAACGATTGAATGTTAGTTCCTCCGATGAAAACCTGGCATAAAAGTAATTAGATCGTATTTTTTACTTCATATATTGATATGCGCTCAAATGTTTATAAGAATAATATGCATATTTATTGCATAACACAGGACAAATCAGAGCATTGAAAATCAGGTGAATGCTCATCTGTCCTTTTGTGGATAAGGTTCAAGGTGTCTTTGTCAAATTGTCACAGAAGTAAAAATAAAGAAATGTTCCATTAAGTCAGTATCGCTTATTTGCATCGAAGAAGGCAGATCTGCGCACCGATGAGTATTTTATCTCAAGTAATAAAAACACCATAATCACGACCAGAAACGTCAAGATGACGACATAGATGATGCAGATGACCCGTAAGATACCAATGATGCATAGAACCTGTAATGATAGAAAAGAAATTATTTAAACAAATGGTTGGTAATTATTTTTTTTAGAAAGAAATAAAAGTTAAAAGTTCTGTCCATTTGTACGGCAAAATTGAAAATTGCCGTTATTGTTAAAGTTTACCTGAGCAATAAAAGAGAGATACATGGGAGCCTTTAATATGTTATGCATTTATCCAATGATTGGCAAATTGTGCTTAAGGGTTGAATTTTATGAGAAAACATCCAGTTAGTGTGGTATTCCTAATGTGCACTAAGTAATTATGCAACAACAGGACTTACCAGGAACCAGTCAATCCCTGATTATGAAGTGTTCATTATAATTATGACAAAGGGAACTAAAAATAACTTTAAAAATTAAATAAATGTTTACCTTCTATATTGGAGAATTGGCGAGTGACGTTTCTTGTTTTTCCCTTTTTATTTCACATGTCATCCATAATCTGTAACAATTAGCAGTCAAGTCACATTGTGCAATTTTGAATTTGTAAATGTGGGGGAGACCGGGGTATGTTGTGCCACAGGGTAAGTTGTGCCCCCACTCCCACTATTGGGGTAAAAATTAAGAACTGGGTAAAAAAGCAATAGGTCAACATCATCATGCACCTAGAAAAAAAACTGTCAACTGTAAAGCTATGGAAAGCTACACTCATAAATTAAATTTTTCTTGAAAACCTGATGTAACGAGGACCGACATTCTTGTTTCTCAGTCATTTGGTATTTGTAATAAGATGAAGTGTTTCGGGTAGGAAGGAGTTAAAAGATATATCTAGACATTGTTTCGAAAGATTTAATCTTGCATGGTTGATTTATTTTTGACAGCCGGTTTTCTCCAGAAATCAATACGGGCTAATTTGTGCCGTTTGGATTGGAGTGAGTTTGTGCCTATGAGGCTATGATATAACATAGGATTTAATTGTCATTAATCGATTTCTGTTTACAAGTAAGTTAGAAAGTGTTATACCCCCTTCTAAACTAAAAACATTCGAGTTTTTGCATAATTTTGAATTTTTGCGTAAGATGGCTATTAAGTGTTTGATTAGTTTCACGTAACATATCAGCCATATGCTAAAGCCAGATACAAATGATCTATCTGAAGAAACAGGTGAAATACAGGGATACTGGAAGGAAATGCGAGCAGCAGGGGCGGTCGGATGAAAAAGGGTATATTCATGTCAATTTTGCATAACAACATTTAAAAAGAGTGTCAATAATAATTTTGATAATAAAATTATTATAATGTTTTTTAATAAGATCAAAAGGACACACCGTGCCCCCCTGCCCCCCTTGGACAAGGGCAGGAGGGGCAATTGCCCCCTCCACCCCCTTGTTCTGGCACCCTTGGTGAAATACAAGGTTCTTCTGGAATAAACCTCAGGAACAACTCGCCCATCATGCAGCACAACTTACCCGAGCATCGGGCCAAGCTGTGCCACTTGACCTAATTTTTTAAAATGCTTACTATGATCTTCCCAATGGTGATGACATGATAAAAGTCATTCCAACCAGATTTTAGAAATGATTACCTTTTTGTGACAATTCTTGATGATCTCCAATCACAATTTCTTCATCCAGTGAAAATACCTCCATAGTTTAAAAAGGAACATTTTCTTCCTGAAAAACATGAGATACATAATGAATCTGCATCATATATTGTTTGTTTGTGTTTTACGCCTCTGCAGCACCTTAGTGGGCTATATCGAGGCAGGCGATCACCGTATGATGATGAGATGAGAAGGCTGTGAGTCTGCCAATACCCTATTAATTCAGGGATGCCAAGGGTCTTTCAGTTGCCCCAGCATAGAATACTGGATACAAACCGCCTCAATTTAATGTCCAATGGGCTCAGACTAAAGTGAGTTCCCGGGGTGAGATTTGAACCCACACCCTCAAAGCCAGTTGACAAGCAAACTTACCAATCAGGCCACGGGGGAACTCTATCTGCATCATATAGCATTTGACCTTACTTCAATGTTTTAAAAATATTATATCATCAGAAACAACCTACATTAGTAAACCCGCGGGTTCTTGTTCAGGTTAAATTTTGATTACACAGTAGACATCTCTCCAACTGGATTTATCAGAAGAAGCCGCCAATATTATATTAGGCAAGCCAGGGATTCCCCAATTTAATTTTGGTGACATATTAGACACCTTTCTAACCAGATTTTAGATATAATCACCTTTTTGTGGCAGTTTTCCATGGGCTGCAATTACAATTCATCCAGTGAAAAAACCACAGTTTGAAAACAGACATTTTCTTCCTGAAAAAACATAATATTATACATTTAATGAATCCGCATCATTTAGCATTAGACCATACTTAAAAGTTAAATCATCTACATCAGGCAAGCCGTGGGTTCCTGTTCAGGTTCAATTTTGACAACGCTTTACATTGATTGATGGTTGATTGGGCTTTACGTACTGTATTAATGCAATTGGTAAGCTAATTAGGGTAGGAGGAGGACAAGGCAATGAGGTGAAGGATGATTGAAACAGCCTTCCAACTTAGGCCAAGGTGACCCAACAAGAGCTGGATTCAAACCCTGGACCTAGCGATTGGCAGCCCAGCATGGTACCACTAGACCCCCCCCCCCCCGTGTGACATATAATACATCTCTCCAACTATATTTATTAGAAGAAACCACCTGTCTTAGGCAACCCGGAGTTCTTGTTTAGGTTACATTTTGACAACATATTAAAAACCTTTCCACCCAGACTTTAGAAATAATTACCTTTTGTGACAGTTTTCCAAGTATTACAATACTTCATCCAGTGTAAGTACCTCCAGAGTTGAAAAACGAACATTTTCTTCCTGAAAAACATGAGATACATAATGAATCTGCATCATATAGCTATTGACCTTGCTTAAAACGTAAATATTATATCAGCAGCAACAATCTACATTAGGCAACCCACTGGTTCTTGTTCAGGTTAAATTTCCATGACACAGTAGACATCTCTCTTACTGGATTTATCAGAAGAAGCCGCCTACATTAGGCAACTCTGAGATTCTTGCCTGGATTAAATTTTCAGAGACATTAGTCACCTTTCTGACCAGATTTTACATATAATGTTAACGATAATGATATACTTCGTTTTAGCCTCAAAAAGAGAAACTCTTTTTGGTTTTTACAGTGCAAGTTAACAAGTGTAAAACATAAAACATACAAAACAATCATGAAAATTAATAATCACCATTTTATGGCAGTTTTCCATGGTTTGAACTTTCAATTTCTTAAACCGGTGAAAAACCTCCAGAGTGTAAAAACTGACATTTCCTGACTGAAAAAACACAATATACATAATGAATCTGCATCATTTAGCATTTGACCATACTTAAAAGTTAATCATTTTAATAGAAAACACCTAGATCAGGCAAGCCGTGGGTTCCAGTTCAGGTTAAATTTTGACAACACGTTAGATTGGCGGATGGATGATTGGGCCTTTATGTCCTGTATTAACGCACTCGGTAGGCTAATTATGGCAGGAGGAGGACATGGCAATGAGATGAAGGATAAATGAAACAGCTATCAAACATAGGCCAAGGTGACCCAACTAGAGCTGGATTCCAACCCTGGACTGAGCGATTGGAAGCCCAGCACGCTACCACTAGACCAACCCTCACTCTCCCCGGACATGTAAGACGTCTCTCCAACTATATTTATCACAAGAAGCCACCTGCACAAGGCAACCCAGAGCTTCTTGTTTAGGTTAAATTTTTTTGACATATTAGACACATTTCTAACCAGACTTTAATAATAATCACCTTTTTGTGGCAGTACTCCATGATTCACAATTATGATTTCTTCATCCAGTGAAAATATACCTCCAGACTTTGAAAACTGGAATTTTCTTCCTGAAAAACATTAGGTACAAAATGAATCTGAATTCATTTTGCATCATAAACCACCTGAATTAGGCAACCCACGGGTTCTTTTTCAAGAAAAATGTTGCCGACATATTAAACACCCTTTCAACCAGATTTTAGAAATAATCACCTTTTAGTGGAAGTTCACTTTGACTTGCAATTCCAATTTCTTCATCCAATGAAAAAAATTCCTGAATTTGGAAACTGGCATTTTCTTTCTGAAAAACATATTTAAGAGTACATAAAGGAATCTGCACCATTTAGCATTTGGCCTTACTTAAATCCCACATCAGTAGAAACCACAGGCAACCCCATTTGAAAATAATCACCTTTTATTTCTGTAGCTGTTCCCCATTATTTTGAACTACTATTTGTTCATTCAGTGAAAATAAAACTTCACAGTTTGAAGACAAACATTTCCTTTCTGAAACACGTAAGAGACACAATGAGTTCAGGGCCAGACCCCCTGGACTCGCCCCCCCCCCTTCCCCCTCGCCACTGGACCTCCCCCTTTCAAATTTCCTGGATCCACCCTTGTGACAGAATCCTTCACAAAACAATATTTGACATAGGCACCTGACATTCACAAAGTATATATAGATAGTTTTTTACAAAGATTTACATTGCATATTTAAAAGATTCTGTAATTAGTGTCAATGAAAACTGTTTTAAGAGTATTTATATTTGAAAATAAATATTATCTTTCTAACATTTCAATTTGACAACTTTACAACACTGAGCACAGTTGTCTTGATTAATAAAATAAGGATATTTGCTTATTTTAAGAACTTACCTTGTCAAAACTTTGGTTATAAGACTTCTTATGGGTCCCACATAGCTCAAACAATCAAACATTGAACAGAATCAACAGCTTTTTGAAAGTGGCTAACATTCACCTTCATGGCTGAGCGAACGTTTCTGTTGATAAATGCATTAAGTTTGAAGCTTAAGTGCTTGATTATGTGTTTATGATTAGACACATCATAAACACTAGTGTTTATGAAACTTATAATTTTTTTTCAACTTGGACTTTTTACATTATAAAAGCACACAAAATTCGTGCTGGTTGGCAAAAATTTCTGATTCTATATTCGGACAATATATGTATATGAAAAAATTGATTTTGTCTTAATTTCCTTACATAGTAATATACCTTCCCAACTGGCTTAAAATTTTCTAAGTCCCATTAACACTTCAGCTTGTCCTGCATAAACACCATAGTGTTTTTGTTTTTACACTATGGTGTCTATTTTCAATCACCTAAGTGAATATAAACACTATAACATGTTTATGAACCAACACTATTTTTTAGAGTGTGGTAGAGGAGCCAGCTGCCTGCCCCTCTGATGTTCCTGCACCTGTGGGACACTCTGTAATACACGACTGCTCTCCACCAGTCCCTCCGTCCTCTCTCTTCCTCTCTCCTCCACTTCTCTCTTCTCAGCTCTCTGCTCTGCAGGCTTCTGACCTCTTTGCTGATGCCCACTACAGTCTCTCTTGATGCCGCCTCTGATGCTGCCTCTGATGCTGACTCGGATGCCCCGCTGATGCCTCAAGATTAATGAAAAGACGCTTGATTTGAGGCTGGCTGTTGGCCTGATGTGCAAGCAATAGCTACAGGCAACGGTGCTTCTGCCTCCATGTTGGTCGCCATGTTGGCAGGGCAAACACGAAAACAATGACCCTTCACCCAGCACCAAGCAGACTAGCCCACGACTGGCTGTTATCGATCAGAATAGAAATTCCCTCTGCTTCGATTGATCACAGCTTATCACCATCTTGGACCCTTCAGTGGATTTCTTGCTTCTGTCTCCTCTCGGCCAAGATGCTGTTGCTATGCCGTCCCTCTGCATGGCTCCCTCTCTGCCTCATGCACTGCCCTGGTGCACTGACCTCGTGCCGTGACCTACTTTTACTCTAATCCGTGCATTGTCTTGGCTCCGTGGTTCTTCACAATTGTCTTAATGTACTTACCAGGTCCATGTCTCCTCAATTCTTTAGTCCACATTGCTGGGAACATTTGCCAAGACTCAGCGGTGTGTCATTTTGTAGACTAGACATGGTTTGCTTGAGCTTTGATCTTTGTACAAAATCGAAGGGACTGTCTATATTTGGGAAGAGGGCGAGAAAAGAGGGCGAGAAGTGACAGGTCATTTGGATCAATGGGCAGGGAGGGGGCGAGGCAGGTGGACGGGGCCATTAAGCCCATCTCACATGCCCAATGACACCTTAGGGGATGGGTGTAAGGCACAGGCCTATTGCACAGGCCCATTGCCCATTCCTTGACTGCAATCCCTTGTGAAGCCCCGTCTCAAAGCCCTCACCTTAAGCCCTCCCAGAAGCCTCGCCCTGCCGATTGCCATGACGCCTTGACGCTGGACATGACGCTTGTCCCGATGCCGCGTCACTCTTTGTTAGCGGCGTTGTAAGTGAATTATGGGGCAACAGTGCACGGTTAGGGACAGTGGTTAGGGAGGGTGCTTGCTGTTTGCAGACACTAGGTCCTGAGAGTGGCCCCAGGGCAGAGCATAAGAACACAGTTCAATACTAATGGCCATCTTGCAGAGAAATGGGTATTTTGCCAGGAGTGAATGTTTAGAGAAACGGTTTCCTGGGGGAAGGCTGCAGTTGCTTGACCAAACATCATGATTGTAACCGCATACCCCCGGGATCTGGACTGGTTAGATAGAGCATTTACCTGATGGATCAGATCAAGCCTGAGTGATGAGCTGAGTCAGACTATCATTCTGGAAATTATCCTGGAAATATGGCTCAATGCAGAATATGCCATGTGCCTGTAATTATTATTTTTGCAGGAGGTCGAGGTCATTTGTTTTGCTTAATTGCTTTCTTCGTGACAAAATGCTTCAAATGATTACATTATCTTCCAGAACACGAGCACAAGGGAAACAATGCATGCCTCCCATAATACTGTCAGACTCATAAGTTATAAGCAGAAGCCTGAATTCATTGTTGAAGAGAAATGTTCTGTCTTTTTCTGTCTGGATTCCACCCATGCAGGCTTGCATTATGCTGGATTTAGACCAGAAGACAGATCACACATTGTCTAAATAATAAGTGAGGCACGTAGGTCTATGGCTATGTGCTTGGGTATGCTTTGCCAACAGTCTCATTCTCTATTTAATTCACTTGCTATAAGCTATCCCTCTGTTGATACAACAGGTCTTTAAGGAGAACCTTTTAAACTAGCGACAGACCGATGTTTAGATATCATCGAATTCTTGCTTCAAACATTTATCAGGTGTTAGTGGCCTGTTTCACTTCCTTCAGACTATTAATACCTGGACATCTTTGAGGTCTTTAGGTTGTTGTGGCTGTGGGCGAAAGTCTTGTTTACCTTCTGACTGCTTGAAAACAGTCCGCATAGCTCCACACCCGGCCAGTCCAAGTGCCAGATATCCTTGGCAGCCTCCTCTTGATTATGATGCTCAAGTGTAGATGTCACAGTGTTTACATGAGGTGTGACAGTGATACCCTTATGATACCATGCACTATCAGCAACCAGACTTTCCCAATACCTCAGGGCAGCAGAGCAAATACCTGCAGAGATCCTAGCATATCCCCCTGCCCTTCTAACCAGCCAGGTATACAGAGCGCTGCGATGGGTAATTAACCG
The DNA here is from genome assembly GCA_026936325.1 of Platynereis dumerilii. Lineage (NCBI taxonomy): Eukaryota > Metazoa > Annelida > Polychaeta > Phyllodocida > Nereididae > Platynereis > Platynereis dumerilii. Next base: position 182,229,558 of record JAPTHN010000001.1, on the reverse strand, counting down.
CGCACCCTCTGACCTGAGCATTTGGTTGGCTTTACGATTGCAATGCTAGAAGCTGCTAGAAGCCGAATTCCTCGGAGGCTGTGGCTTCAATCGTCTGCAACCTTCACTTGACCTGGCGTTTTTTCATCCCAGCCACTCGAGGGCCATTGCTGGGCTGCATTGCTGGCTGAAGACTGCAATATGGGGTATAGCAGGGTGCACCTGTAACGCCTTAGCATGTGTCACAGACATGTTGAAGTGCCTGTTATCAGTGCCCACGTCAGTTGTTGCTCGGGGCTACCAGTTCACCATCCTTCCTCATACTTCAACTGCAGCAGCCACCTCCATCCTTATGCCCTGCATCCCTCACTAAGGCTGGTCTATGTCTGCTGCCCTACTGATGGAGCCCCGCTGGTCGCAACAACAAGCCAGAAGTTTACTCGGCAGCTGAACCGGATCACCTTCTACCTGCTTATAATTGGAATTCCCTGTAGCAACGTCTTTCTCCAGTGTTTGATTTCTACTTACTGAGCATTAGCCTGGGATTATGTGACCCCAAGCAGCCAGGTTCCCCAGCAGCCTTTGCAGAAGCACTTGTCTTCTCGATCTGTGATGGATTGGTCGGAAACTCAAGCCCAAGATCATGGTGATATTTCGGCCGCTGTTGTGTGACGCAGCACCATACATATAAATGTATTTTGGTGTGATGAGGACCAGTCCACCCATTGAAGCTTCTTATAACTTTATTAGAGTCAAACCATCTTGGCTGTTTGGTGATGAGATTAATCGCTTCATATTTCATCAGCTTTATTGTGTAGTCCTGCATTGAAATGTATATTAGGCTGTAATTACTTGAGAGAACACAGACCGGCGACTGTAGTAACGAACTGCTCCATCCAAAGCATGTGTTAGCTGTGCCCATAAATCATGATTACTGGCAAAACCATGCAAACACAGTCTTTATGTTACTTAGCAGATAGCAAGTCTGGCAACTGGCTGTCCCACTGCTGGGTTTACTCAGGGTGTTTGGTATATGAAGTCGGCTGAGCTGTATTTGGGCGCTTGATGAAGGATGCGGGCCATCAAGCTGCAGGAAGGACAGTGGTCAGCATCTGGCGCAGGACACGTGGGATCAATCTGGCGCTGATAAACTGACCGCCAGTCGATTTATGGCAGGAACCGCCGAGATTGCCTAAGTTATGGGTACTGCTGGGCAAACGTCTAACATAGGACTAGGATCAAGCGAAGGCCAGAGGAAAGGATGGCCCATCTCCGACCAGAGGCCACCGCAGGCTGAAGGGCTGGCCATTGGTCAAACTGCGAGCACAGAGGTCAGTAGGAGCCAAGGCTGGGCCCAGGGGCCAATCTGTTGCCCTGATTCCTCCTGCCAGGTCATTAGGTTAGTGCCCCACGCCAAGCTTCCATGTGTTGGCCTTGATCAGGCATCCTACCAACCGTGCAACATGCTGCAGCAATGGCAAGTAATGCCAAACCCCATACAAACATGTGATTAACCTGGATGCAGGTTAACCCTAATGCGTGGTTCGACCTGTGCATTACAAGAATGGCCCGCACTGTCATTTATCCACCATACCGTGAACCCGGGTTAATAGTCTATGCTTGTTGATTTTGATTTGTGTGTTCCATATGGATGTTGAGCCCAAATCCCAAAGTGCATGGGATTTGCAATTGCACTGCCAGAGAGTTCATTATCGTTCTAGACCCAGATTTCTCTCTAAGATTCGGGCTCCAGTAGAACGCGTTGATAACTAACAAGTTCTAATCCAAAGGCAAGGCAAGCCCGTATTAGGGCTATCAACGGCTTCCTGCCACTTGGCAGAGGCAGCGGGCTACAGAATGGAGGAGCCTTTTGTGCTGCCGTCAGAAATGTCAAGACAACCTTGGCTGATAGTGAAAAAGCGTCATAACAAGCAGAGTAACCTTGCGGATAGACAACTTGACCTTTTAGGGTCTGTCATGGGAAGCGGAGGAGTGAGGTGCTGTGAAGGTGGCCCTTGCGCTGACAGGAAGCGCAGATGAGGTGCTAGATGAGGTGCTAGGGTGCCAGTCGTGCGACGGTCGTGTGGCCTTGTCCTTTTCGCCTGATTAGCGTATTGACCCGGCCGTCTAAGTCCAAGCAACTTCAAAGTCTCCTCTGACACATGCTCATGGAGACATCACAGATAAAACGAATTGAGCTTCAATCCTGTTGACAACCAAGCATGTAACCAAGGCGAGCCCATTGATTGCCAATGCCATTTTGCGATAAATGGACAACGAGTGACCCGGAGGTGAACCTCTCCCTTGCAACACTGAGCCACAAATGCAGTGAAGGCCAGGCAGTCTAAACACAACCTGCATTTGTGGAGAACCAGGACAGAAACTGGGCAGAGAGAGGACACATGACATTGCAGATTAAGGACCCCGCGCAGGGAAGCAGATCAGCCCTCTAAGCAGAAGAGAAATAGACCAGGATTGCATTGCAACCCTTCAAATATTGTCCCAGGGCCATTTCCCCTGCAAATATATTTAGCGCCAGTGAGAGAGGGAGGCGTGTTTAACCTACTTATCCACAGATTGGCCAACATCACGTGACTCAATCACCATGATTACGCCAATTTAGCCCCATTTTCCCGCCATTTCCCACGTGATGCCTTCTAATTTCAAGGCACTTGGATGACAAGCGAACTTTTAGACGAATACCTGATAAGATGTTTCGCACGGAATCATACCAGCTGAAAGTGTTCATTGTCTCAGAGTGAACTGCCCTCATGAATTCTTTACGCCCTCCAGTCTATTTTATGAACCCAACACATGACAATTGCTAATGCCTCCAGTTCTGCGGTTGGTTCGGGGTGGACACAGTCATCTCAATTCGATTTTAGGTTTCTTTGCTTTGAAGGTTTGCGAACTGTTGCAAGGAGAGATGTTGGTGTTGGGTTCTTGTTAGAAGGTCTGCTCTTTGGACGGGCTGACCGGCAGGCCATGTTAGCAGGAAACATCTGTAGCAATCTATCTGTAGTGGATTGCTCGTAGCATCTTGTAGGTGCCGTTCAATGGGACTGATTGTGCAGCCGCCCTGCCCCCGGCGCCCCGTCACGACATGTGTTGGGCCGAGTGGCTCCGAGTGGTCATCAGAGTGCCATCAGAGTGGGCATCGGAGTTGGACCAACAAGAAGCACAAGCTTTGGGTCACTTGTCCAGCCCTGATCGATGCAGGAGGAAATTAACAAATCGATGAGCACTCAAAATGAGCAGCGATGTGCTAGCCGCCTCTCTCCTCCTGCTGTCCTCTTCCCGTGTCCTCCCTCTTGATGGCAATTCTGTCTTTCCATCCTTTCTTCCTTCTTTCTTGCCATTCTTTCCCTCCTTCCTCTACCCCAACCCTCTTCCACACTATCCATCTGCCCCCGGCCCTAGCTCTCTGCTCGTGCACTGCTCCCAGGTCACAAGGGGCTTAGAGCGGCATCTTGTTGATGGCCCCAGGCCCTCGCTGCCCCTTTGTCCTCTGCCCGATAACGACCCTCTTTTGTTTGTTCTGATCTGTTCAGTTTGTCTCATGCTGCTTGTGTTTTCGCTACATTGCATGCGTATTTCTGGCCATCTATGATGTCGGTCCATGATTTTGGTTGACCCGCGATGCTTTCCATGATGTCGGAGGCCCTTGGCTGGCCATGCCATCATGGAGAGAGGCACTTGCTCGTTTTCTAATGCTCCCGTTGCTCCTTTCCCTCGCTGAGCATTGCTGAGCCCATGCCTTGTGTGCTGATATTTGCCCAGCCCCTTCCATTGTCCCCCTGCAGCCATCTTGGCCCTGCACCCTCCCTTCCCTCCCTCCTCGTCTGAGTGGAGCCAAGCACGCGATTGCAACCATACAACATTGCTCCAATAGCAAAGCGATGCAATTGCTTCAATGTGTCTCTTTTTCACACTGGCCGGGTTATTTCCATCCACTCTGAATTGATGTATTTAAGCAACGATAATGAATCAGTACATTGTCGAGTGACAGGGTCGCGGCCGTGCAATTCACTCCCTTCCATGAGTTGCAATCCTCCGACCAACTTGTTCTCCATGACGAATGGCTATTAACGTGACCAGGGCCCGTCAGAGTCCATGCTCACCCTCCATCGACATGGCTTCAAATGAGTTCCAATAACGGCCATATCCACTGCCTCATAAAACGGGCGCTTGTTGGGCCCGGGCAGCATGGCTTAATTGAAAGGATTATCGGTGGCAAATTCCAACCATATTCATAAGAGTTAGTCACACCCCGGGCCAGGACCCTCGTGAAAGCCCACCACCTTTGGGCCGCTTTTTATGCGGGGCCCACCACACGAACCTATGGGCAGAAAAACATGCCGTTGATCAACAAGCAGCAGAGTTGCAGCCCAAAGGCATCCCATGGCATCTCCAGCCAGCCCTGCCTTTCTATTATTTTATGCCTAATGCATCCACTGCTGGTTTGCGTGCCACACTCAGATAATGCCGCGCCGTCTGATGTGGGCTAAAGCGTCACCACTTTGTGAACAGTCGCAAATCCATGGCAGGCATTGGCTCCAGAAATGGCTCGGCAATGGCTCGGGCAATACACAGTGGCTGGAGCAACAGAGGAGCTGGATGGAAGAGGCAAATGCTCCACTGGGGAATTATAAGCACAATCGGTAGAAGCTTCGAAAGTCAATCCCCTGCATGAATAGTGTGAAAGAGGCATTATGGCCAGAATAGCAAGTCCACATAATGGACGGGGCGGTGTTGAATGGCCACGATGTATGTATTAGGTCGTAAATGCAGGGTGACGACCAGCTATTGGCAATGATGTATTAAGGCTGCGCTAATTCCATTTGGCCATGCAGCAGGTCGTCCTTATGCATTTATTCAACGTGATTTGCTGGTCAATGAAGGCAGCAGGCCAAGTGTCTTATGGCTTTCTTCCTTTGTTGCTGTGTGGTCATCTGGCCATTTCTTCACTTTATGGCTTTCCTATTGCCCTGCCCCAAAATTGTTTGATACAGCCCGACATGTGCTCCGGGCCAACTGGCGGCAACTGGCAGCTTCCCATTACAAGGCAAAGATGCTGCTGTGCGGCTTACAAGGAGCACACTTTCCCACATGCATTTTAAAAGGAGATTACACGGATGAACCAAGTCATTACACTGTGTGCGTTTGATTAATATTCTACTCGTGTTGGTCCAACAGTAGCTCTTTTCAGCCTGATGACTGTCTGGGCGCCTCATCTGGTCTGCTCGTCCTGAAAGCAAGGCCCGGCAGAGGCAGGACTGAGGCAGAGGCAGGACTATGGCAAGGCAATGGTGGAGCTATGGTGGGGCTATGGCAGGGCAAGGGTCTGGCAGCGATGTCTTCATTTCAATGCAATTAATCAGTTGGCAAAGAGAGCAGTGCAAATGTGAGACAGCAGCCACAGGTCAGCGACCAATATGTTGCTGGACAGAGCTGGACATTGCAAGGGACAAGGGGCTGATGGACCCGCGTTGACCCAATAACAGCCCCAGGCTAAGCTTAGGCAGGCGTCGCTGAGCCGCTGAGTGGAGAGACACCATTGGCCCTATGGGCACAACTGGACGGAATGCCATCACAGCACTCTTGCCACCGATGTCACTGATGCTATACTCTACTGCCCAATGCCACTTACGCAGCCTGAAACAAAAGCCAACGCAAGGACAAGGTCAGGGTACAGGCACCGTGGGACGTCTGTTGCTGGTTGTTCTCGGTGTTGGCGAAATTGGAGTCAATATGCTTCTCATTGCCCTCCTCATTTGGCCGGGCTGTTGCTTCCCCATCTCGCTTCTTGCAATCTTTCAGCGCAGTCCCTCAACAGCTTCCGACAGGAGCCTCCCGTCCCAGTGCTCTTCGCCAGACGATGAATATTCCCTCTGAGCTGTTTTATCTTACTTCCCTCCGTCACGTCCCTAACGCCCTAATTTGAAAAATTACATTTCAATTTTCTCGCATTTCAAGGCGGATTCCGTGCAATGGCTATCAATATCTCCTCTGGCTTCTTCTTGGGCTGGACGCTTTTTCCCCCTCCTTCCTCTTCCTCCTTCTCCTCCTCAGACCTCCGCGGCTCCTTTCATGGACCGCCCATCCACGCCACACAACCCAACACGTTACACAATTGCTTTTCAATTCTCCTCAAGCTGCTGCTGATGCCGCCCTATTGTAGCTATGCTGTCTGAATATCTCTAGCCAGGTTGAATTTCAAATCATCCTCTTCCTCCAAAAACCAACTAGAGCGGCTTTCTCTCCACATGCTGTTCTGTGACAACACTGCATTACATTTTAACTTGTTTGAATGCTTAATCTACACTTTCTCAGTGCTGTGCTTGGATATGGAAAACTTCCGAGTATAACTCTTCCAAACTCACCACAGCACAGTTATAACATCAGAATACATAGCAATATGTTCATATAGCTGCTAGAATTAATACCCGCCAGCCCATTAGATTTTATGCGGCATTAGCTATGAATATCTAGCCGCTGTTCATTTCGCCTTGGCATGCGGAATGACTTAATATGAGACTGAGATGATGTGCTTAGCTTGAGATGTCATGGAGAGACAAAGCTGTCAACCTTGAACTCTGTGATTGCGAGTGACAATGGCCAGAGACAGGAAGGGCAGTCAGGACTAATAATCGTTCATCTTATCGCGGCATCTTATCGCTCCATCTTATAAGGGCCATGCTAATTTGGTTGGTGTCCACCAGGGGCTGCTGCAATGATCTTCCTTTGTGCTGACCCCAGTGAACTGTCATCACGCCCTGCTCCTGAGAGACAAGAAGCAATCTGAGTTACAAACGAGCCAGAGTGGGATGAGTGACAGCGTTTGAGTGAGCACTCTAGGGTGACACAGGAGCGCCCCGGAGTACTCTTTGCACACACCACAGCGCACGGCCTCACTGAGCCTGATCGAAGGTTCAACTGGTATCCCTCGAGCTGCTCTCTCTCTTTCTCTTTCTCTCTCTCTCACTTGGGCTGCTCCTGGCTCTACTCACTTTGGCTTGTCCTGTACACTGACTCAACTCAAACACAACTGGCACGGACGCTGACAACCGAGCCCCCCAACTGCCCCGGGCAGAAGCTACAGCCAGAAAACAGCCCCAAAGAGCCAGAGGGAGTGTAGAGGCAGTCCTGTGGCCTGGTCTGTTTAGATGGTGTTTGTTGTCCAGTGTGGTCAGCTACAGTGCTGATCCTTACCACCCTTTCTGGCCAGTGGTCAATAGTACACCGCCATTTCTCCAGTTGCGTGAGTGAGTTACACCCTGTGGTTCTCAGTGGTTTGGGTTGTGAAAAGAGCATTCTTTCAATTATACTGAAAGGCCCGGAATATAGTGATGGTCATGCAATATGTTTGTGGGGCGGTGGCCCAATGCACCGTGCTGCTTATTGAGGGCCGAGTGTTGCCGCAGCCTCGCTTCCAGTCTATGGCTCCATCACTATGGTTCTGGCCATGGCTCTCCCGCCCCTTGTGATGGCTGTGAAATGAATACGGGTTGAAAGCCATTGCTCCCAATCTTTGCTTTCTTCTGTGCCAGCTTCTGCATTGCGTCTTTTTCCATGGAGGTTGGTGGCACACTGTACTGGAGTGTACAGTCACTATCAAAATACTGATCAGTGCCAGGCAAAACATAGGGTTTCTTATGGGCTTTGCGATCTGGGGTTTCTGATATAGGGCTTTGGGTGTTTTTGTTATGAAGGAAGCCGCATGCTGCAGGCAGATAAGACAGATATTACAAGAAGCACAATGACACGATGCCCTCCATCCCTGCCCGGCATTGCACTTAGGCCTATCATTTGTACAGGGTTTATAATGAAAGTACAGGCCAAGACTCATTTGCATATTACACGCGATTGGGTGTCCTTCAAAGTGGGTTTCGTTGTTAAGAAATCAATGGCGTTGATTTGTTTGCTTTGCAGCTTAGGGTAAATATTTACTTCTGGGTAATCCACTTGTGAACGTGTCTTTTTGGTCAGAGATGTTCAGGAGATGATGCATCCCAGAATACGAAATGCTCCCTGCACAAGCCTGGCTCACTGCATGCTCCCTTGTCTTATTGTCTCCTCTCCTTGAATAATTCTTCCCTGACTTGATTATATGGAACAATAGTAGGACTGAGTTGCCATTTGCATATTGTTGAATGTATACCTAATTACAAAGTACTATTGCAATCAATATTTAGTGACTTGCATGCATAATGATATAACTGTGGTTTCATATGTTTTTCAGTGCTAATTGAATGTTCCGAAGGTACGTGTTGATAGTCCTAAGAGTTATCTTGTCTTGTGTTAAGTTTCTCAGTATAACTTACTATAAGATCATACCGGTGGAGAAATATTTCCAGCCAGATTAGCATATGGCATTGACTAAGACTGGTAGGCAATCAGTTGAAGCCCCATTGCACATTTAAGGATATTGGGGTTGCTTCTGCAAAAAAAGCCTTACAAATAAGTGAAATGTAATGAATGATACATCATCTGCAAATGGAAACAACAAAGTCACAATTTAAAATCAAAAGACCACACATGCGTGAATGAATATACACTCCAACATGAACAATTATGTCATGGTGCTCTATAGGTGAATGAATTAAGAGACGATTTAATCTAGCAATCACGTTGTTTTAATCCCTTAATGCCGGAGGCATGTGGATTAATGGTGATCTGATTCATTTAATCAATGATTTAATTCGCTCTAAGGGTTGCTAAGCTATTTAAATAACGCCTAGTTTATCTTTACCAAGAATTTGTATATTCTATTAGCTCGTAAGAAGTTTAAGATTAAACTTTAGACCTGTGGTGGTGGTTGGTAATGCAGTTTGTGCCACTCTCTAAGCAGATGTGCTCCAATTCACTGGACACAAAAGTTCTAAGTCTGGCTGAAATGTGATGCCTCGAAAAACTGTATAATTGGATATACTTCACAGTCCTATTGTCAGTGCCTGATATATAAGACATGGAGCTTGTTCCTCTGGAGATCCTCCTCCTGACAACCTGCTTGTCTGGTTTGTATTGTTGCATTTTGTTTGGGTGGAAAATTACTGCCCCATATGAGAATCATTCTGAAATAAGAAAAGAATGAACTTCTGTTATCAAGATTATAAACATAATATGTAAACAGATTACTAACCTATTTATTATCTGTGTTTGAACCTTGTTTAAAAGAGACTGAATCATTTTTTACACATTTTGCATTGATAAGACTTTGAGAGCAATTATATAATCATCAAAGGGAAATCCCCCATTTTTGCTGCTTAAAGAAATATTAGGATTAAAATCCATTCCATTTGCAGTAATTTAGAGGGGGCCTTTGCAGACTGCTTGTTGCATTAGCTTAAAGAGCAGTGAGCCTATTGAGCGATATTTGAGGAGTTTGAACAATGCAATCTGTATAATGGGTTTGGTTGAGAGACTGAGAGAGGGAGAGGAGGGTGGTGTGTGAGGGGAGAAGTTAAGACCCTCAAATACACACAGATTGGTAAACAGAGAGCAGGGGCCAAGAGGTTTACATATTGGATGGGCAAGTTAGCCTCGAGTGTTGACTGCGCCTCATCAGGAGGTAAACAAAGAGGAAGCAGTGGTGATTCCTGGCAAGTGACTGGATGGGCCCCATTAGGACTCCTCTTTCATTCTCTTGCGGTTTATTTCTTGTGTTATGTGTAGACATTTCCTGGTTTTACTTCCGGTTTTACATTCCGCAGCATAACATGTTGCTAAGTTAAGTTTGTCACTGAGATTTCTTATTTCGCTTTGTTTTGCTTGCAGCGGCAGCCACAAGCCTGAGAGGGAAGAGCCAGCCGACCTACGACCAGTACGACTCTAACGCACCGCCGTACAAGTCGTACGACTACAGTCAGGGATCGGACTACTACGAAAACCCCGAACCGGAATACCAGTGTTACTCGTGTACATACCATGTTAGACAGGGCACTGCAGCAGGACAGGACAATTGCAGAGACCCTTTTGTCAAAAGCGGAATTAACCTCATGCCCTGCAAAGGCCCTTGTGCAGTAAGTATTATTCAAAACATCAAATGTCTTTTGTTGTCAGAAAATGATAAATTTAACGCTAGAGAGACTCAGGTCCATCCTTTTTAGAATGTCTTCAGGCTACTTTTAAGCGCACAAATAATCCTATGTTACTTACGGCTGTTATATAAGCTACATGGAAACAGATTTTTCCAATTGAATTTAAGAAATTGGTTTTTACAGCAGACAGACTTCTTCAGCATTCTTGCACACAGAAGTAGTGTTGAGTTGACAAGTTTAGTTGGAGTTCATCAGCAGGTAAAAACGAGTGAAATGCAGTGGTTAAATTCTCAGCTGGCTCATTAGAGCCACAGCAGCAGGAAGTGGGCTACAGCCACAGCACTGATAGCCCAATTAGGCCATTTACCTTTTTCTTCTACGAAAACTTGAACTAGAGTGAAACTATACTGACAACTCATTCTACTATACAGTGTGTTTTTGTAAAGTTACTGTTATATTTTCGACTTTCTTCTGAATGCTGCGGTGTGCACATAACGGGCCAAGATAGAAAGAAGTCCACTCTCATGCATAGCCGTCAGTCAGTTGTAAGAAAATATGAAAGAAAAATATATTTGATGATAGATTAGAGCTCTTTGCAGATTGGCAGTCCACTAGAAAAAATAATTTTCTTATTTCGATTTGCATACTGGCTTTGTCACGTCATTGACAGTTTTCTGTTGGTTTCCATATCTTCTTATTTGATGAAGTGCCTTCAGTCATTTCATTAGCTTTGTTTATTTTCACCTATGCTGCTAGATATGATAAAAACTGAATCAACTGATTAACCAAAGCTGACACAAACAAAACATTTTAAGCCAGTGACATCACACGACTAAGTTGAAAGTTAATTTTGAAACTGTTTGGACTGCTAATCTGCAAAAAGCTATAAGTGTTGTTGCATTATATTTCTTTTCAGTCAGATTTATAGTCCATGGAATTTAACACACCAGCAGTTTTAAAATAATTTGATATTGAGGCATTTACTAGAGGTGTGTTTCATGTTAGAACTCTGGGGGTTTGTTATTCGGTCGGAAATTCTGCTAGTAACCAATCCGTTTTGATCCATCAGCAGAACAAACAGTGCATGGTCGGAAGCACAAAAAATGGCGCAAAAAGCACAAAAATAACAAAAATGCCAAGTAATGTTTCCTGCGTAGAGAAAAATTTCAGATCAAAGGCAAAATTGGGATGAAATCAATTTTAAAAAGCGTTTCGATTTGAAGTTTTTGCACATTTATTTGAGGTAATCAGCTTCCGCTTGGAAGAAGCCGCCAAGAAAAATATTTTGATAGTCACCCAATGGAGGTCTACCTGGGGTCTGATTGCTGCTTTGGAGCTGCTTGTGGGATCCTCCAAATGAATTCACATGCAGCTTATAATATAGTGCACTTCTGGCGGTTTCAACCACATAGCTATGGTAATAAGCATGGTGGTGTCATGCTTCAATATGGAGATCAACTGTTTGGCATTTAATGGATCACAATGGAAACAATATAGGGCTCTTTTGCTAATGCAATACTACTATAATGCCTTTGATGTTGGAGTAACAGAGCTATAATGGTGGAAGGAAGGTGCAAATAAACATAGGTTTGTTATATTCCAAAGCACTGAGCTGCACTGGGAAAAGAAGATGGATCTGGTTTATCTTTGGCTGCTAAGAAGCACTCTCATCAGTGGAAATGAAAGACAGCTGTATCAGAATTGATGGAGGGCAATGCTCTGTGATGGAATGCTGGCAATTTGTAGCAGTTAGGGAAGTTATTGGGAATTATATGGCATGTTAAGACAAACTGTAAAGGAATATTTATTTACAGGTTGTAATAGCAAGCATGTGTTCGGTCATCTTTAAGATGTTTAGACTGATAGTCACATTAGCCAGTGATAGGGTCTATAAGGAAGTTAATCAGATTTAATACAGGGAGAGCTTCAGAAAGATGTGCCTTCAAAGGAGGTCTTGTCTTACATGCTAGGCCTACCTCTGCTAAAGCGTAAGACGGTTGTGGTTGGAAGCAATGGGAAAAAAGGTACAAAAAGGCTAAAAGGTCCAGGCCTGATTGTTGCTTAAGGTCAATCAGAGAGGTCAGCTGGACACGTCTCTTTTTTAATGGATGGTCCATTAGAGAGAAGGACATAGGTTAGCTACATGCCTCTCTTTCATCATCTGTGACAAGTGCAGCCCTCACTGCCTTCACAGGCAACCAAGTGCCAGAAGTGTCCTCTAAACCCTTTTGTGAGCCAACCAGTAGCAACCACATCAAAACAAATCTAAGAATTTAGGAATCCATGGCAATTTTAAATGACATAACACGATCTTGAATGGGAGGAAGTGGCAATTAGCTTGTATTTATGCCCTAGTGGTAATCATGTCCTGATTTATCCAAAGCAATTGTCTTCTGGTCATAATTCCTGCTTCCCATGGTATGTGCCGCAATGTCTTCTTCCCCATCATATGAATTACGTATGAATTTAATTAAATTTCCAGAGACAAGCAATAAACTGGCAAAGCCATCCTTACTTTTGTCCCCTTAATCTTCATTAAATGGCCTGCTTACCTCAAATTTGATATATTCAAATTTTAACTATGCATGTAAACGGCGTCATTCTATTTGCCAATTGCCGTTAACGTCTGGCAGTATGGTTATGGGACTTCCGTGTGTTTAAACTTGATGGTTGTTATATGACCATTTTATGACCATATCGTTTTTCATTGCCATATTTGATGTCTGTGGCCAGATTAGTCCTGTCCTTATATTCTATGTTCAATGCAGCAATCGCTGTCTGAACCTGGCTTCACAGGGAGGGAATTAAACCTCATTGCTTCTCTCTCTGCTTTTTTGATGGAAGATCAAAGTGTTTCTCAGTATACTTAGTTTCGCATCTCAGTCTTGAAGCTCTTCATGCAGCCGTGAATGTATGAGATATTTGCCACTCTGTGTAATGATTATTGATATTTATGCCTACTGCAGGACGGGCCTAGTGTTTTCATCCGAAGATGTCTGTCCGTCTGTCTGTCCATCTATTTGCAAGATTGAGAAAAAAACACTCAACAGTTTCAATTGAAACTCGCTAGGATTTAGCACATCAAGCACAATGAAGAACTGATTGGATTTTGGTGAGGATCCATTTTGCAGATACGGCACAATTACCGGATACAGTTTTATATTACATATCAATATTAACTAAAAAGCCTGCTAATGTGTTTTCATGATTGAGCGCTGACCAAAATGCATCTCTGGCCAGCACCAGCAATTACACTAGGCAAAGATGGAGCCACTACATGCTGCATTATTCAACTTGCTGCAAGACGGTAGAGCGCCGAGCAAGTGCCATGAGGAACTGAGATTTTGGTTTATATAGTATATCTGCAGCAAATGATAAGAGTCTGTCAATGCCCATTTCCTGGTAGCGGGCCTGTAACTGTGACATATAGAAACACGAGAGAAAGATAACAAATTGTCTGGTGCATTACAAAGTGTTGAGATCCCAGAGCCTGACCTGGCAAAGGACAGAAGAAGCAAGCCAAAACAAATGCACTCTACGAAGTGCTACCACCTTGCATGTAAAATATAAATGTTATCATATGGTATTTCATATATACATCAGCCCAAGAGTTTTTATTCCCTGATGAACTGGTAAACAATTAATTTTGTCTGAACAGTATGATATTGGACTTTTGGACTGGCAAAGACAGTCTTTTTTAACAAATCAGTTCAATGAAAAGTTATTGTATGTCATGCCCTCAAGACCCCATATCCACCCTCAGGATCTCATATTGGCGTATACATGAAATGCTATGCGATAATATGTATACATACACACATGTATTTAATGCTGTCATTCATATATTGTTACTTATATTTTATTGTCGTCCGTACAATTGTTTACATTTGTAACATGATTTCATTGCTCTAATTGAATTGGGAGACTTTAATATAATTTAGTCTGTGCGTGCTGAGTGTTCATGCTCACTTATTGTTGGATTGCTATGAAATGTTCTGACTTTTATTAAATTTTTATATTTCAGAAAATTTACCACAAAACCAGTGATACAGAGTACACAATAACACGAACATGTTTGCAGAACTGCAAAGATATTAAGGACGAAAAAGGATATACGCAGTGTTGCTATGGGAACTATTGTAACGGATCACCCTCCAATAGAATTGCCGGAAATTTGTTACTGTTATTCCTTGGAATTACAATTGTGAATTATTTGAGCTGAGAGTGAATGCGTTGACTGGTAATTTCATATCAGGACAACTGGACACATGCTTGATGCTTTTACAGAGAAATATTTACTACTTGTTCTGGTGATCAAATAAGACTCCCGGAGCTCTATGCAATGATGCTACCCGTCAGCCAGTATGCGTATTTTTGTGACATCTAGGTGTTAATTCATCCGTGGAGCACTGTCGCTCATGTTCCTTTCCACTTTCCTATAAGATGACGCATTAATCGTGAGCATCTTCTTCCGGCTTAATCTTCAAAAATGACGTCGCTACGATTCACACGCTCCCTGCGCCCAGCGACCAGGCGAGTCGAAACCACTTCGAAATTTGTTAAATGTATTCATGTCACATTCCAGTTTGTTGATTTCGACATTTCATGAATTATGGCTTTAAGCTATGTCACCACTATACCATTGACATCTGTAGATGAGAAATTACTGCAGCTGACAATGACTAAATTGTTAATTTTTACTACTGATTTCATTAGTCGTCAGTAACTCTGCTGCAAATGTGTTTAACCTACTGCTTCTACAATTTGTATATATGAGACAATTATTGTTGATATGAATGTATCATCTTGTAATGTATTGATTAAAATATATTTTGTTACAGCTGCTTGTTTTCATTTATCCTATTCAATGTTAATTATTTTATTCCTGTGAGTGGGGGCATTCTGTTATTGTGTCACAAAGTGTTCTAATTGAGTTCTTAAGCTTGTTAGAGGAGATAATAACTGAGAAGCATCTGCTTTAACAAGAAACGGCGCCCCACCTCACATTGCGGGAGCTTAAAGCTCTCCCAAACCAGGCAAAGGAGTGATTTCGCACATTAATTTGGCCCGTCAATAAGCCATGTCATTGGTTTGGCTGAAACGACCTGCCAAGCCAGACATCAGCCGTGTGCTGGCTTCAAATTGATTAGCGATGGAGTGGAATGGCTCCTGAAAAACTTGTGCCAACGAAAGAACAAAAAGCAGATCCATGTCGATGGCAATTCCCTGGAAGAAGCCTTTGCCTTGCAACTTGTTCTTCTGCCTTGTCACTGTGTCCTCTCCTCATGGCCTGCCATCCGGGGTTATAAGGTCCCTGACATGACTGGGGCCAGGCCTCCTTAGCTGTTTACTGCTCTCCTGATGCCCCAGTTAGCTCTAAACAGCTAGCTCTAAACAGTCTGCTGTTTCAGCTTTAATCTAGAACAGTGTGGTTGCATTCACAGAATATTGCTGGGAATTACAAGGCGCCTCATGCTCAGCTTCGCCATTACCCTTTGCCTTACTACAGAAGGTTGTCATTCCCATCTGGCTGTTAAGAACTGTGGGGGTGTGTTTATGATAATATATTTCCACATGTGTGTTAGTCATTGCTTTGGTGCAGTGGTTCTTTTCAATCAGTGAGTCATTGGATCATCAACCACATAATTGATAAGTAAGCTCCATAACTCACAGAGAGCATAGTCCCCAGTCATTATATGGGTTCAGATTTTCTTTCCATGCTTGCCACAAAAGGATAACCCATATCAAACAATAAAGCGAAATGGAAAACCAGTCTCACAGATTGATAGACTTTCCTACTTAGCCCATTGTAATGAAGAATAACATTGGAATGCTGACACTGACAGGGCAAACTTTATGATAAACGCAAAAAGCAGATCAGTCTGCAAGATGAGCCAGGCTCTTGTTTGAGGAAAGGAATTAGCAGGCAAGGAACGCAGTGTTTGACAGGGAGTAGCAGTGACCCCCTCGCTTAAGTTGCACTCTACTGGCGTGCTTACTTTCATAATAGACAGACCCCCCTGCCAGACCAGCCTGGCCAACATTAATCTGCCTCTATGATCCTCCAACCTTTGGCGGGGACACATATCTCCACCAAGAACTGTTTTCTCAGTGCAATTCGAGAAATTGCGTAATCCTACACATATTTTCTTATCCGGGTGGAATAGCCAGGAAGGTTGCCATGTTTTCCCTCCTTTTTTTCTGAGCAGCTGTTGGCTGGTTGGGTGGTGCTGGGTTTTGTATGAGGCTTCCTTGAGCAAAAGCAGTGACGGACAGGCCAGGACATAGGAATTCCCTGATTGCAACAATCATGAAGAATTTGGCGCAAATATCCGACATCTGGCGCGAGGCAACCTTCGATCGCGCTGTCCCAACAGACACTCCCTGCAGCCCCGCAGTCAATCCTGGCAGGCCCGCACCAACTTCCGCCGACACAAATCAATCTGCAGACGCAAAGATCACATCTCAAGGGACGCCTGGACTTCTGTACATTCTGTAAAATGTGATAAACATGTGGGTCGCTCTGGCCCCATCCATATCTGGCGGCTGACGTGCTGGTCAGTCTGTGAGGACGGAGCGGCCAACCAGGGCCAAGCAGAGCCAGCCAAGGCTGCTGGGTGAAGTCAGCAAGAAGCATTTAGGATCCTCCCAGGCCCTGTCCCTCACGTCTCACTGCACCCAGATACACTCTCCCATACAGATGCACACTCTGCCAGACTGCCCTGCAAACCAACCCAGGAACACTGGCCACTGCCTGGTGCTCAATTTCTTCTTTCGTGCCATTTAACTCCTTACTAATCCGACTCCATTTCCACTGTGATGTGAACCACTGCTCTGTCTCTCTTCTTTCCAAGAGCAATAATCAAAGTTGACTGGATGATGCCAACCTGGTGCTGCTTTTTGTTTGAGGAATAAAATGTAATATTATGTAACTGCACTTAGCGCAGACTGAAAGACGGAACATCCTTCAGACCAAAAGGACTAATAGGAGTATACACCGCGTTCCCAATTATTATGCAACTATGCATTTTTGCATTATCTCAAAAAGAAATAACACTATTCGAATATTCTTTTCACATCATGATGAGTGTACCATGGAGCTAATATCCTGCCAATTTTGTCCTATTCCATTGACTCAGTTCGGAGTTATTCCATGTAATGATGTTTTGGGGTGTTCCCAATTATTATGCAAATTCTTGGAAAAGCATCCATTGCCACCCAAAATCAACAAAGTTGATTATGAATTGACATTAGAATATACCTCATAACACTAAATAAAAAATGGAACCATCATTTCAAACGTGGATGCCTTCATGACCAAGAAATCAATATAATACAACTGCATTGAAAAACCATTGAAATTGGCTTTTTTCTCAATAAAGAAGCCACCCATGCACTTAAAAAATTTAATATCAATAAAATTCCAGCTTAGAATATATCTATAGCACACCACGGTCATACTGTGCGATGAAACGCCAAATCTGGTATCTCTGCAAAATATGACACCAAATCAAAAACTCACACTTCTGTTTCCCATTGGAATAGCATTGGCAATATGATGCATTCAATTCATTTTAAGATATTTCTCAAATACAGTGGTGCAACGTAATTGCCATTGGTTTGCAGGAGAGTTCTAAACTTAAGGAAAGTGGAAAATAACTGAGGTAATGATTTTTCATTATGTCTGGCTAACAGAGGCTTTTTATAGCAATAAAACTGTAATTTCAATGCTATTTCAATGCAGGCGAATGACATGAATTTCTTGGCTATGAATGCATCTATGTTTGAAATTATGGTTATACTTTTTCTTTTGTGTTATGGGGTATATGTTGATGGCATCTTCAGATTAGTTTAGGTCATTTTGAGTGGCCATGGATGCTTTTCCAAGAATTTGCATAATAATTGGGAACACCCCAAAACATCATTATATGACATAACTCCCAACTGAGTCAATGGAATTGGACAAAATTGGCAGGATATTAGCTCCATGGTACACTTATCATTATGTGAAAAGAATATTCAAATAGTGTTATTTCTTTTTGAGATAATGCGAAAAAGCATAGTTGCATAATAATTGGGAACGCGGTGTAAGATGGTGCCCTGGTGCGACTGAAGAGATTCGACAACCTGACGACTGCCTGTTTTTAAGTTGTGACAGTAATCATCGCAGTTGGTCATATCATGGCAGGTACAAGGGAACCGGAGCGAGCATTGAGTGATATTTGCTCAGAGCATGGCAGGTACAAGGGAATAGCGCTGAAGAGCAGACCCCATTTTTGAGGGGGTGGTACAGTACCTGAAAGTGGTTCGGCACTGGTCCTTTCCGTGGTTAGGTGGTCCAATCATGCACTTGCCTTTCACAGTTTTTTTATACTTTGCGATAACAGGTTAAGATAAAGCAATCTCCGATTGTACATTATATATTTTCAAGATGTAGCCCTCAATAGAAACTCATTGTTCTCTGCGAACTTCTCAGAACCTTTGACCCCGAGGGCCCTGCATGGATGGATTTAGATGTCAGAGCAATTTGTTTTCTGTTGAAGTTTTATTGGCTGTAATTTGGTTATAATCCTTTTATGTCGAATCACATTGAAAAAAAATCCTGTGTTGACAGATTACAGTTGTGTGAGTGACCACATTGTGTAAATTGGCAACCTTAATTTCCAAGATTTGCGAGAACTTGTTTTCCTAACGGAAAAAAAAGCACCAAAATAGCAGTTGAGGTGAGCTTGTCTGTGCTACAAAACATATATACGAGCAGTGGCCATGGGTGGATTCACTAGTATATATATTGGCCTCTCATACCTAATAGATAAGAGTCAGAAACAACTCCATTAAAAAAAGTTAAAAAAATTACTTCCGTGACTTCCGAGGACTGAACACGATGTTTTAACCATGTTTTGCCCACTAGCTGCAGTGTTTCATTGTCCTTGCAGTCATCCCTCACCATCTAGCACCCTGGTTAGAGCTGACACATCAGTAGTTCTGTAAAATCCAATGAATTAGTACAGGTAGTTGTATTGTGTATGCATGGCAATGAGCGTCAACTCGATTGCAACTGGAGGCAAGGCCTTAGACTGGTAATTTGACCAAGTTAAAATTACCAGAGATAAGAGGCAGCACCTCTCAATTGCTTGACAAGAAAATCACTTTTAACTTGATGGTCAAATTACCATTTTAACTTGATGGTCAAACTACCAGCCCCATGCAGTTGCAACCCAGTTGAGGCCCATTGCCATACACAATACAACTACATGTACCTGTACTAATTCATGGATTTTATGGAACTACTGATGTGTCAGCTCCAGCCAGTATGCTAGATGGTGAGGGATGACTGCAAGTATCATGAAACACTGCAGGTATCATGGAAAAAATAGTTAAACCACTGTTAAATATAGTGTTCAATCCCCCCAAGGCCTTTTGTTTACATTCCTAGTTTCACACTCTTCTATCCGTACCATGTCTATTGGTGAATCCGCTCGTGGCAGTGGCCTCTGAGCCAATATCAGAGACCGACTGTTTCAGGGACAGTCCACAAGCATTTTTCAAATTTTTCCAAAACGAAAAAAATTCATTCAAATGTTTTGCTCAATTCACTTTTTCATTATTATCTTAAAAGTTCCTCTGTACCACCTACATGTATCTGATCATTTTGTACAGACAGTGAGCATTAGCGACAACTGGTATTTTGCTTGTCTGGTCTGTCTGTCTAGCCATCTAGCAGTCGAATTGCCGTCTGTCAGTACGGCTATCCCATTTTGTTGACTCAGTATGAATCAGGTGGTTCTCACACTTTTGAAAGAACTTTTTTGGCCGAAAGACAAGCATGGCGTTGCAGGATGTATAGATGACTTGGTGCTTCCAATCTTTTGCTTGGCAATCGTTTTAACGAGGTTATCTGATCAAACAAGGGCAGAGGGTCCAAACAACTTCTTGTGGGCCATTTCAGACGCATGCTGCTTCAATCAATTTTCAGGCAGCAACTATTGAATTTTGACATTGATTTCATGCCTTCCATTGGCAACAGTTCTACAGAGGTGCCTTCCACAATGCCTGTCTAAAACCTTCCAAACTCCTTTCCCTTGACATGTTCTTCAATTAACTTTGCATGTCTTTTATCTTGTGCAATTGGAAGGCGTCTAATACCAGTGAGTAGAACGGGTTGTCTGTTTTCTTTGGAAAATTTGACCGAACAACTGCGAAATATCGAGATGCATTCTTTCATTATGACAACATCAGCCTGGAATGTTGCCGACAATAAATTTGACTAATGCGGCCAGTGGTCGAAATAGACCATGTTATTTTGGTCTCTCGGTTGAAAAGCCCGAAGGGTTGAAGCCCTTGTTGTGGCCGGGTCTGCAGGCCGCGGCCGGCCGCCAAAGGCGGGCCCTAAAGCCAAAGACTTTGAGATGTTCTAAAAAATGAATTCTGGACATTTTAAAATATTTGGGTTTTTTTTTCAGGACCCCCTCTGGGTCCTTCTGAAAAATGTATTTGAGGGGGTCACAAGAGCATTGGGGGGGGGGGTCAAAACCCTTTGACCCCTTATTTCGACCACTGAATGCGGCTTAATCAGGCTGACAATGGAGTATTATGTACAGTTTGTCGCCATAAAATTTCTATGTCAAAATGGTTGCACAAAAGATCGGCTTGTAACAAGCCGATGCCGCTTGTTTGGTATAATTCTACACCAGATGGAGCTTTTGATGCTCGAGTGGTATTAGTGATGCCACCTTGTGTCAGCTGGGCACAATCCGCAGGTGCCATTGGAAAGCCATTACCCTTAGTCAAGGTTGTATTCCCATCTGGCGGTTAAGGTGGCTCGATACTCGTGAACTTTCCATGATAGGACTTCTCAAAAATAGTTTAGAATGATCCAAAATATAGTTTATAGCCAAGATATGCAAAAAAAAGTGGTCGCCACCAGCCTTTTAAAAAAAATATTTGAGATTATGCATGTGAAAGTCAGTTCACACTTGAAATTGATATACATTTTTTTTTTATTACCAAGTCATTTTTGAGAAATTAGACCTGCTCGAGTAAAATCGCCTGTAAAAATTTTCTATTCCGCGTATCAAGCGTGGTACACTGCACATACTTCTGAGCGGTCTGGTTACCTAGCAACATAGCGTCACCACTGCTGCAGGCCCTAAAAAAGTTATGACGTTACCATTTTCTGCTCTCTTTTTTTTAACAGCATGGCAGCCAGTAATTTGCTATTTACATGAGATCTAATGCAGCTAGAAGCATAATAATTTTTTTATTGAATGCAGTAACACCTACTCTATGCTAGTTCACAGTTTCAGCTTCTCATCTTTATCAAAAGAATTTTCTCAACTAATTTCTGTCAACTGTGTCTAAAATTGTCGTTATTTCTATAAATCGACATTGGCATAGTCATGGTACTGCAGTCAAAAATGACTTGGTGAAAATTTTTAATTTTTGGCCATTTGTTTGACAATAACCTGTTTATGATATACGCAAATTTAAAAAGAAATCTGTAGGCTATGATCGTTTTCCTAAAATTTGATTACTGCCAAACTTGATGCATGCAAAATCTGCAATTAATTAGTGTGTTGGTGCCCTTTGCATGAGCTCTTACAGAAAAAAGTATTTTAACCTTTTTCTTCAAATTTGTGGCAAATGTATTGGTTTACATCCATGGGAAAACATTTCTGACATTTTTGTGTGACAAATGCATGTAATGCTTTATTCTGTGGTACATAACCAAAAACTCAATTTATAACTTTTAAGCAGTCATCAGGCCAAATATGCTGTTACCATGGCAACCAAACGAGTCGGTGAAATTTTTTTATTTTTCATTTTTGGAATGTATAGGTCCCATAGAGTACCTGTGCAAAATTTTAGAAAAATCTGTATGATCAAACTACCATACTTGAGTCACCTTAAGAACTGTGGGGATGTGTTTATGATAATATATTTCCACTTGTGTGTGTTAGACGTTGCTTTGGTGCAGTGTTTCTTTTCTATCAGTGAGTCATAGGATCATCAATAATGACAAGTAAGCTCCAAAACTCATGGACAGTAGTCTCAAGATAGAGGAATTAAAATGGGTCCAGGTTTCCTTTTCCAGTTAACTATGATACAAATGACAAATGACTTGAGATGGAATTCAAGAGATCGAAATGTAACAATCGCAAAGTACGCCGATGATACGATCATAATCGGATTGATTACCAAGGGCAATACAACGGAATATCTGCAATGTGTTGACTTTGTGAACCTTTGGTGCAAGGACAATTTCTTGGAATTAAATGTGAAAAAACTGAAAAATTGAGAATTGATTTCAGACGTAACAATGATGTAAATTGTCGGTCTATGATCTATCTATATTTTAAAATAATGCAGTTGTTGATGTTTGTACTGATTAGAAATATTGAGATAATGTTATTATTGACAATCGTCTGCGTTTTGAACAACATGTACATAACTGGTCAATGTAAAAAGGCCTTGTATGTAAAAAAAAAAACAAATATATATATATATATAGGACAGAATATATATATATATATATAGGACAGAATATCAACAAGATACATTCCCCATAAAAAGAAAGCAAAGTGTAAAAACAACTGCAACTACTTAAAGACAAGATAGGATATATATAATGTACAAAAGGAGGGATAGAAGCTACATCTAATAGTAGAAGTACCAATTAAGTAAACTCAGCAACATTAAAAACGCACCATTCTAAAAAGGCTGAAAATAGTACTTAAAATCTCTAAGTGCAGTACTTTTGTGTCAAATTAAATCGTCGTGGCTACTGTCGAAAATGAAAGTCACAAAATTTCAATTTCCTCTGATCATTGATTTCAAGAACTTAGAGGTTCTTTCCACAAACTTTTTTGATAAGCCAGGAAAGTTTACAATTTTACTGGCTTGCTGAGTTGGGGAAAAGGGATATTTGCCCCAACCACAATTAAAGAAGATGAAATTAATAAAAATTAAGTGTCAATGCTGACCCGCCCCCTACTGGAGCTTTTTGTCAAAATCTTAAAAAATGATGTTTTATTCAGTTTTTTGAGACTATTGATATGGAATGATTGTCTGTGTGTTCGTTTCTACCCTGCGCATGCATAAAACCCCCATTATTTAACAGTTTCGGTTCACATGCTGCATTTCAAGATGCTAACTCTCA
The DNA here is from genome assembly GCA_026936325.1 of Platynereis dumerilii. Classification (NCBI taxonomy): domain Eukaryota; kingdom Metazoa; phylum Annelida; class Polychaeta; order Phyllodocida; family Nereididae; genus Platynereis; species Platynereis dumerilii. The sequence continues at coordinate 182,206,380 of JAPTHN010000001.1, read as the reverse complement.
AATTATGAGTTTTAAATTCAAAATCTGCTTTATCATGCAATTTTTTTTTTCAAAAACTTCCGTGGGATCGATTTTGGGAGTCTTGTGCCTGTTATGTGAAAATTTCATAAGATTAATTCTATCCAGCATGCCACAAAACCAATATTTCCATTGGTGCGTTTTGTGTTGAAGTGCAGTTTGTGACTTGCATTTTTGACAGTAACCACGACGATTTAATTTGACACAAAAGTACTGCACTTAGAGATTTGAATATTTCGTGAACATGGCAACTACTAGAAGTGTACAAACTTTCATCTTGATACTTTAAGAATAAGTAGTACTTTGAGCCTTTTTAGAATAGTGTGTTTTTAACATTGCTGAGTTTACAATTATAAAAATGACAATAATTATGTAAGACATGCACACCAGTAAAAGAGACGCAACACTTGATTTTGGCTTATAATTTTTCCAAGAAATTTTTTTGGACAAAACAATTCATATGGTATTGATCCTAAGATCAACTAGTGTCTTTGTGTCTAAAATCATTCAGCTGTGACCATTTCCTGTCTGCCTTTTGACTTGTTAATCACATTTCTGTTTTTGTAATAAAATATGACCTTACCAACAAGTTACACCAAAAAAAACAAAGGCGCCATTTTAAATAATGGCCAAACAGATGATAATAGCGGAAAAATTAGCGCAGCAACACTATTTTTGAATTTTACAGGACAATTTGAAAATTTGAGTTTTGTACATTTCACAATGTAGCATACGAAATCTCTATGGTTCGGGCCTTTAGAATTGAGCTTCTTTAATAAAATTTTCAGACAATTTCACTATGTTGTTTAAGAATTGCCACAATTTTTTTCAGAGCAAAATTCAGAGTTTAACACAATTTTTTGCGACTTAAAACACTATTTCACCATTTTAAATACCCTAATAGATTAGAACCATTTGGCCCATAGAAAAAGGAATAGGACAGTAGAAATGGAATATTTACATCTGATATATAGGTATTTAAAAGAATAATATAATTTGTTGGTCACTAATGTAAGACAGAACAGGACAAAACTTGATAAACACTGATTAGTGAGTGTTCTGTGATACTATTTAAATGAATGACAGAAATTAGTGAGTATGGAACTATGGGAAGTTTTTGTCTTTCTCCGGCATTTCAATTAGAAATATAGGATAAATACGTATTGCACGCAACCCAAATGGTTGCATCTATATTCCATATGACTGTGTTGCCCTTTGTCATCATTCTACCAGCAGTGGCAGTATACTTTACACACTGAAAACTGTGTTGTTTGGTGGAACTTGGCCTGCTGCTTAGGGGGTGAGCCAGGGGGCGGAGCTTAACCCCAAAACTGGATGGGTGTATTCGCTTGACGGAAAAGTACTAAATCTGGCTGAAATGTGATGCCTTGAAAAACTGTATAATTGGATATACTTCACAGTCCTATTGTCAGTGCCTGATATATAAGACATGGAGCTTGTTCCTCTGGAGATCCTCCTCCTGACAACCTGCTTGTCTGGTTTGTATTGTTGCGTTGTGTTTGGGTGTAAAATTACTACCCCATATGATAGAATCGAACTGAAAAAAGAGAAGAATGTACTCCTGTTATCAAGATTATATTGTAAACAGATGACTAATCTATTTATTATCTGTGTTTGAACTTTGTTTACAAGAGATTGAATAATTTTAACAACTTTTGGAATTCATAAAACTTTGAGAGTAATTATATATAATCAATAACCATCAAAGGGAAATCCCCCACTTTTACTTCTTAAAGAAATATTGGGTTTAAAATTAGGAGGGGGGGGTGTTATTTCAAAAAGTTGAGCAGATCATTCTTGTGCGTGCATAATATGAAAATATGGGTCAAAAGAAATAAGTTCTTCTTAGGAGATACTCGATCGACATCAAGATTTGATGGCTGTGTCGAGGAGTGTGAGACTGTGAGTGCACATGTGGCTATAGATTAAAATCCGTGAGTGCGGATAGTGATTTTAAAAACTTGAATTTAAAAACAGAGGTTTATCTGCCCCTCACTAAAAGTTTTACTATTATTTACAGTTTTTAGTCAGATGACTTTTAAATGACTCAAGAGAGTCGGCGTTGACTACGTCATCTGGTAATACCTGTATATTCCAGTCTCTGATTGTTCTTAGGTAAAAACTAAAATTAATGTAGTCCTGCGTTGTGTCAGGAACGACAAAGGCCTTAGAGTTCTTTATACGACCTGAGGATCTGGCACTTGGTTCGAGGTGTTCATGTTGACTCGGCATCTCTACATGTTTGTTTGTTGCTTTATAGAGCATACAAAGTCTCATGAATTTCCTTCTGCTTTCCAGGCTTGGCCATTTCAAGGTCTGTAGCATCTGGCTGACTGAGCTTCTGTTTCCGTCTCGATTCAGGATGTATCTGGCTGCTGCACGTTGAACCATCTTCAGCCTTTTGATGTTCTGTTGTGTGTACGGGTCTCACAGGGTTGGTGCATATTCAAGGAGAGGACGTACAAGGGCTTTGTACGCCCTTTATTTAACTGGTGATGACTTACTCTGGAGGTTTCCTTTCAGAAATCCAAGAGTTTTACTTGCTTTTGCAATTATGTTGGAGATGTGTGTGTTCCAAGTGAAGTCTGACGTTAGTGTCACCCCGAGATACTTTGCTTGTTGCACATGTTCGAGCTCATGTCCATGAAGTTTGTAGGTATATTGGCTGATGTTTCTGCTCTTTGATATTGTAAGGACCTCGAATTTCTGGGGTTGGAACTTCATGAGCCATTTCCGCTCCCATTCTCCAAGCTTGTTTAGATCCTCCTGAAGTTTGGAGGCATCTTCTTCTCCTTTTACTGCTAGATATGCGACCGTGTCATCTGCAAAGAGGCATACTATTGATGTCATATTCTCTGCGATGTTGTTTATGTAGTAGATGAATAAGCAAGGGCCAGGTACTGATCCTTGGGGGACTCCCGATGTAACAGGGCATTTGCCTGATTTTTCTCCCTCAAATACTTCGCATTGTTGATGATCGGCTAGGAATGCTTCTATCCTGTTGTTTTTCCCCTGACTCCATAGTAGTTTAGCTTGTATATCTGATGTTTGTGGTTGACCTTATCAAAAGCTTTAGCGAAGTCCATTATGTGGACATCCGTCTGTTGCTTGCTTGTGCTTGAGGTTGTTAAGGATATCGCAATGAAATTCGAGAAGCTGTGTCTCACAGGAGCGTTTATCGAGAAATCCGTGTTGAAGAGCATATAGTAAGTTGTTCGATTTTGCATGGGCCATGATGTTGCTAGCGATTATGTGAGCACTCCATAATTTCGCATGCTATGCATGTTAGTGATAAATTGGCCTGTAGTTCGCAGGGTCTGATTTCTGGCCTTTCTTGTATAGCTTAAAGAGCTGTGATTCTATTGAACGATTTTTGAGGAGTTTGAACAATGCAATCTGTACAATGGGTTTTGTTGAGAGACTGAGACAGGGACAGGAGGGTGGTGTGTGAGGGGAGAAGTTAAGACCCTCAAATACACACAGATTGGTAAACAGAGAGCAGGGGCCAAGAGGTTTACATATTGGATGGGCAAGTCAGATGGCAAGTTAGCCTCGAGTGTTGACTGGGCCTCATCCATCCTCCTCACGCAAGCCCTGCTAAAATGGACAGTGTTTTCTGCTATTTCCAACCTCTTCTGTGATTGGCTGCTTATTTAGGTCATAAGCATTATGTAGGCAGATTTAGTCTGATTATGGACACTTGAAGGATTACTGGCAACTAAGAAAAACAGTGTAAAACAAGCAAACTTTCAAACAGTTTCATTTCAGAACTGTGAAAATACATAATTCAATGGAATTTTCGGAACTGTGATACACAATACACAATTTCTCCATTTGTAACTGTGTGAAACAGAAGCAACAATTTCAAACTGTGATTCAGTTAATTAAGTATTCATGAATTAGCAAAGGTTATGGGCCATTTTGTCATGGTATGACTTGGGATGATGGGCCTCATCAGGAGGTAAACAAAAGCAAACAGTGATGATTCCTGGCAAGTGACTGAATGGCCCCCATCAGGACTCTTTTTTTTTCATTCTCTTGCGGTTTATTTCTTATGTTTTGTGACATTTCCTGGTTTTACTTCCGGTTTTACACTCCGCTAAGTTAAGTTTGTGACTGAGATAAAATTTCTTATTTCGCTTTGTTTTGCTTGCAGCGGCAGCCACAAGCCTGAGAGAGAAGAGCCAGCTGACCTACGACCAGTATGAATCTAAAGCACCTTCATACATGTCGTACGACTACAGTCAGGGCTCGGATTACTACGAAAACCCCGAACCGGAATACCAGTGTTACTCTTGTACATACCACATTAGACGGGGCACTGCGGCTGGACAGGACAATTGTAGGGACCCTTTTATCGAAAGCGGAATTAACCTCATGCCGTGCAAAGGTCCTTGTGCAGTAAGTATTTTGAAAACATCAAATGTCTTGTGATGTCTGAAAATGATGATTTTAACGCAATAGAGGCTCAGGTCTATCCTTTCTAGAATGTCTTCAGGCAACTTTTTAGCGCACAAATAATCCTCCATTACTATTGGCTGTTATATAAGCTACATCGAAATAGATTTTGCCAATTAAATTTAAGAAATTTTTACAGCAGACCGACTTCTACCAGCATTCTTGCACACAGAAGTAGTGTTGATTTGACAAGTTCAGTGGGAGTTCATCAGCAGGTAAAAATGAGTGAAATGCAGTGGTTAAATTCTCAGCTGGCTCATTAGAGCCACAAGAACAGGACATGGGCTTCAGCCACATCACTGATAACTCAATTAGGCTATTTACCTTTTTCTTCAGCCAAAGTTTGAACGAGAGTTAAACTATACTGACAGTGATTTCTACTATACTACGCGTGCATGGCCATCGGACAGTTGTAAGAAAATATAAAAGAAATATATGTTTGCTGAGATTAAATGTTGTTACATTTTATGTGTATTCAATGGAATTTAAAACGGTAGCAGTTTTAAACCATTCGCTATTGAGACATTTACTGGAGGTGTGTTCCAAATTAGAACTCTAGGGGTTTGTTTTTCGGTCAGAAATTCTGTCAGTAACCGATCTGTTTTGATCCATCTGTAGAACAAACAGTGCATGGTCCGAAACGCAAAAACAATGACGCAAAAAGCACAGAAATGACAAAAATGCCAAGTAAAGCTTCCTGCGCAGAGAAAATTTTCAGATCGAGGACAAAATTGGGATGAAATCAATTTTAAAAAGCGTTTCGATTTGATGTTTTCGCACATCTATTTGAGGTAATCAGCCTCCGCTTGGAAGAAGCCATCAAGAAAAATATTTTGATAGTCACCCCATGGACGTCTGCCTGGGGTCTGATTACTACTCTGGAGCTGCTTGTGGGATCCTCCAAATGAATTCACATGCAGTTTATATATGGTGCACTTCTGGAGGTTTCAACTATATAGCTATGGCAAGAAGCATGGAAGTGTCATCCTTCAATATGTAAATCAAATGTTTGGCATTTAATAGATCACAATGGAAACAATGTAGGGCTCTTTTGCTAATGCAATACTACTATAATGCCTTTGATGTTGGAGTAACAGAGCTATAATGATGGAAGGAAGGTGCAAATAAACATAGGTTTGTTATATTCCAAAGCACTGAGCTGCACTGGGGAAAGAAGATTAATCTAGTTTATCTTTGGCTGTTAAGAGGCACTCTCATCCTTGGAAATGACAGCTGTATTTGAATTGATGGAGGGCAATGCTCTGTGATGGAATGCTGGCAATTTGTAGCAGTTAGGGAAGTTATTGGGAATAATATGGCATGTTAAGACAAAATGTTTAGGAATATTTGCTAAGTTCTTACAGGTTATAGTAACAAGCGTAAATGATCATCTTTAAGATGTTTTAGACTGATAGTCACATTAGCCAATGATAGGGTCTGTGAGGAAGTTAATCAGATTTAATACAGGGAGAGCTTCAGAAAGATGTGCCTTCAAAGGACCTTAGACGGTTGTGGTCAGAGGGAATGGGGGAAAAAGGTCCAAAAAGGCTAAAAGGTCCAGGCCTGATTGTTGCTTAAGGCCAATCAGAAAGGTCAGCTGGACAAATCTCTTTTTTAATGGATGGTCCATTAGAGAGAAGGGCAGGGGTGAGCAACATGCCTCTCTTTCATCATCTGTGACAAGTGCAGCCCTCACTGACTTGATAGGCAACCAAGTGCCAGAAGTGTCCTCTAAACCTTTTTGTGAGTCAACCAATGGCAACCACATCAACTCAAATCTAAGAATTTAGGAATCCATGGCAATTTGAAATGACATAACACAATCTTGAATGGGAGAAAGTGGCAATTAGCTTGCACATGTATTTATGCCCTAGTGGTAATCATGTCCTGATTTATCCAAAGCATTGTCTTCTGGTCATAATTCCTACTTCCCATGGTATGTGCCGCAATGTCTTTTTTCGCATGTCGGTTGTGTATTAATAGACTCTCAAAAGCTTTTGACTGTTGGGCTTTTAATAGCAAAATTACATGCCTATGGTGTCTCGTTAGAAGCCTGCTCTTTCATTATGAGTTACTTAAAGAACCGATGGCAAGCCGTAAAGTTAGGGAATATAAGAAGTGAATGGTTAAATTTAAAAACCGGTGTCCCACAGGGGTCAATCATGGGTCCTCTTCTATTTAACATATTTATCAATGATTTCATATTTGAGCTCAAGAAATCATGTGATGTGTACAATTATGCTGATGATAATACCTTATCATATTCTCATAGGGATAAATTAAAGGTTAAAGACACACTTGAGAAAGCTGCTGAAACAGCTATCACTTGGTTCCAAGCAAATTATATGAAGGCTAACCCTTCAAAGTTTCAAGCGATATGCTTCAGCAGAAACAACAGTGAAATTGAATTCAAGGTGGATGATAACACTATCAAATCAGAATGCATAGTGAAACAGTTGGGCATAGAGCAAGTTAAACTTTAGTCATCATTTATCATTAATATGCAAAAAAGCTGCTCGGCAAATAAATGCACTGCAACGATCATGTAAATATGTTGATTATGAAGGACGACTTAGGATCTATGAGGCATTTGTAGCTTCAAATTTTGTATATTGTTCAATTGCCTATCAAACTTACTCCCTCGGACAAGATAGGAAAATTGAAAAACTCAATAAAAGAGCCTTACGACTGGTTTGCAATGATTATGAGAGCACATATAATGAACTGCTAATAAAAAAAGGTAAAAAGATGCTGCATGTAACTTGTAAAAATAACTTGGTTGAATTTGTATTCAAGGTAGTTAATGGGCTTGTGCCGCAATTGGAAAGTTCATTCTTTGAGAAGCAAATTTCTCCATATAACATGCGAGACAATAACAAACTGGTCCAACCAACTTATAACACAGTTCAGTATGGTAAGAGGTCAATTAGTTATCAAGGTCCCTCATTATGGAATGTTCTACCCTCCCATGTAAAATGTTTAAGTGACACAGGGTCATTCAAGTCAGACTTGCGAAGAAACTATTTTAATCAATGTGAACGTGGAACATGTTTATTATGTCTGAGAAATTCTCCATGATAAGTACATGTTCTAAAAAGTAAGAGTACGAGGGGCGTTCAGAAAGTTTGAGGCTTTTTTTTATATGGACACTTATTTTCAATCTAGAACTATGATTTTTTCACAGGATAAAATATAGCATATTTGGAATGGATTTCCAAAATTTTGGACAATTTGGAAATTTTTAAGTCATTCTGTGGTAGCCATGGAAACTGAAAGTTCAGCTTCTTGGGGCAGGTGACACTGAAACCACTAAAGCCAATGAATTTTGGCTGTGAGAGACCTCTCTCTACCACTTGCATTAGTGAGATTGACAATATTTGACGCAAGAAATATAACATTAGCCTTAAAAAACACTCCCAAGCTCACCAAAAGCATTGATTCATAAACCTGACCCATTGAAGTAAATGTTCCTTGAAGTCCTCAAAACAAAGTTCTGTGAAAGAATTTCGGTCATCCGAAGCCTTTTCTCCTCCAGTGCCTGAAACTACAGCCCCCATGGACTAAAGTAAGGGAAAACCAGGACTTATGTAAAGCAACATGTCACAGGAATAGCTAGGATGGATAATGCTGTCCATTTTGGTCTCTTGTTCATACTAGCGAATCCATATTTTCACAAGTCCTTTTGTGGTCAGGGAAACACCCTGTTGCCTCCTGAATTTCCTCGCCAAATCTGGCATGCAGGAGTGCTTTCCCACATGGGTTCAGTGTAAGAATACACACATTTGGTGTGCTTGAAAGCATATTTAGAAGCTAATACCATATTTCTTGTGTCAAATATTGTCAATCTCACTAATACAAGTGACAGAGAGAAGTCTGTCACAGTCACAATTTCTTGGCATTCTAGGTTTCAACGTTACCTGCCCCAAGAAGCTGAACTTTCACTTTCCATGGCAACCACAGAATGACTTAAAAATGTCCAAAAATTTTGTCCAAAATTTTGGAAATCCATTCCAAATATGCTGAATTTTATCCTGTGAAAAGTTCATAGTTCTAGATTGAAAATAAGTATTCATATGAAAAAAAGCCTCAAACTTTCTGAACGCCCCTCGTATGCATAACTACAGATATACTTCATTCATCTTTCATTTGTATATAACTTCGCTAATTCACCTTGTTCTGTTATTCTAACTTGTCGGTAAAAATCTTGTAGCTTGTGTTTATTGTTTTGTATTGTCACCACCGACGTTTAAAATTTTTTTATCTTATCTTATCTTATCTTTTTTAACTGATATTATAGTTTCCTATATGGTATATATCTGCTGCAAATGATAAAACAGTGTCAACTCCCCCCCCCTCCTCTTTCTTAGCAGTGGGCCTATGCACTCAACAAAGTGCTACCACCTTGTACATGCAAAATATAAATGTTGTCATATATAAATAATAATTTAATAGTTAATATTTCAATAATTTATGATAATATTAATTTATTCATTTATAAAGTGCCTATATCCTTAACTCAGTCTTTCTCAGAAGTGCTGTACAACATAAAATAGAAGATAAGTTAAAAAATATAATGATATATAAACATGGTAAAAGCAGTTAAAATTTGTAAATTTAAAATAAAGTGTTCATTGAGTAACATTCATGGAAAAACAGTCAGAGAATAAATGTGTCTTAAGTTTTCTTTTAAAAATGTATCAAAAATTTTCACATTGTCTTAAGGACAATTGTGAATTGTTCCACCATTTAGGTGCTGCCACATGCAGCGAATGATCTGTCACCATATGATCTTGTCTTCGAGCACGGTTCAACGATCAGCATCTGACTAAACGATCCAAGTCTTCTAGATGGACTGTAGATCTGAACGAGATCGGCTAAGTGTACTGGTGCTGAACCATTTAGTTAAAAGTTATACATAACACTTTGAACAAGCAGCCAGTGCAGTTGTCTCAGAATTGCACTAATGGAGTCACGTTTATTTCTTCTCATGATGATTCTGGCTGCTGTGTTCTGCACACCCTGTAACTAATGTAGTTAGAAGGCAGTGATGTTTATTAAGAGTGAATTACAATTATCCAGCCATGATGTAATGAATGTTATGAAGATGGAAATAGCATGCTTTACATATCACTTTTATATGTTCGTTCATTTTTGTGGCTTGAGCAAACCAACTACCCAAGTTTCTCATGTCTGAACTTGCAGAGATCTCACAATCGTTGATGTTGATAGCTCGACTTTGGATCTAAGTCGTGATGATGTTAGAATCATTAGTTCAGTCTTGTCACCATTAAGTTTGAACTTATTTTCGACCATCCATTTATCAATGTCACTGATACATTTCTCAGCACAGTCCATTACCCTGTGAATGGATGGGTCAGACCTAAAATTGAAGCGAAGGTAAACCTGAGTGTCATCAGCATATAAATAAAAGCTGATATTGTGATATTCTCACTCTTGTGATTACGATGAATTTTCAATATATAAATGTTATCATATATATGGTATTTCAAGTATACATCAACCCCAAGAGTTTTTAAACAGTCAATCTGAACAGTGTGATATTGGACTTATGGAATGTCACAAATAGCCCTTGTTTTACAAATCAGTTCAGTCGAAGTTATTGTATGTCATGCCTTCAAGACCACTTTTCCGCCCTCAGGATCTCATATTGGCATATACATGAAATGCTACCATGTATTTAATGATGTCGTACATATATGGTTACTTATATATTATTGTCATCCGCACAATTGTTTACATTTGTAACATGATTTCATCCTTCTAATTGAATTGGGGGACTTTAATATAATGTTGTGTGCTGAGTGTTCATGCTTGCTTGTTGTTGGATTGCGATGAAATCTTCTGATGTTTATTAAATTTTTTATTTTTCAGAAAATTTACCACAGAACCAGTGATACAGAGTACACAATAACACGAGTGTGTTTGCGGAACTGCAAAGATATTAAGGACGAAAAAGGATATACGCAGTGTTGCTATGGGAACTATTGTAACGGATCACCCTCAAATAGAACTCTGTGATATTCTCACTCTTGCGATTTTGATGAATTTTCAGCGTCTTGGAATGTGGAGTGGAATCAACTGCATTATATTATTGATGTATTCTACTATTTTTAGTAGATAGTAATTAATCTTAGTACCAGTTGTTAGTTGCAGGTGAAGTGTCTTTATCACTCAATTGTTTCGATATTTGATTTCTCGAATATTAACCCAACTTAGCTAATGTTTATCATTTGTAATTGTTTCGAGACTAAATAAAACTTATTCATATTCTTATTCTTACAGAAATGCCGAAAATTTGTTACTGTTATTCCTTGGAATTTAAATTGTGAATTATTTGAGCTGAAAATGAATGCGTTGAATGGTAATTTCATGTCAGGACAACTGGACACATTGGATCATCAACCACATAATTGATAAATAAACCCAAAATTGATGGACAGTAGTCCCCAGTATGCCGCCTCTTTGAAATAAGAATTTTCTCTTGAATCTTATCTTTTGGGCAATTCCGTAAAGTCTGATTCACAGATTTGACACTTTCGCAGCTTGTGTAGCCCTACCATTATGTCTCAGCTATTTCATTGTTAAACAGGGATGAGGGCAGGTAATAGGGGTATCAGACAACCCACCAACCAAAGCTCCAAGTGTAACAGGAGCTGAGCTACAAAGCAAATATCATGGTGTCGGACGTACATCACACGGTGTACGTCCGACACCATGATATTTTGCCATAGCTCGACTCCTGTTACACTTGAAGCTTTGGTTGATGGCTTGTCTGATACCCCTATTACCTGCCCTCATGCCTGGATAACAATGAAATAGCTAAGCTATAATGGTAGGGCTAAGCAAGCTGCTAAAGTGTCAAATTTGTGAATCAGACTTTACGGAATTGCCCTTTTGTTAAATTGTTCATTGGTCTACCTGTTGAGCAAGCTCAATTTTTTAATTCAATTTTTCATGATAAACACAATGTGGAAATGGAGCAGCTAATGTTACTGTTGTTGTGGCTATGTCACAGTTCTCTGAAGGATATTTGTGCGGTAGTCAACAAATAAATTGCTCATGGGGGTAAAACTGGGTTGCAGCAATTTTCTCATGAGTCATGATCCATTAAATATATGTACTGTATATGCCTTACCAGTATACTATGGACCTAGTCCATGAGGAACAGTATTTAAATTCTGACATTTTTTGGAGACTATTACGCCATTGCTCACATGATGAACAGCAAGCATGCGTATCAGTGACACATAAATCTCAAAGTGTCCCAGTTAAACGTACCAGATAATTTGGCTGGCTTGTTACGCTTGCATGCCACTGCTCTGAATATCAAATCAAGATTGTTCTGTTTTTAACACCATGGGATCTACAGACAAGAATGTGAAGTCCGAGTTGGTTCTGCCTCCGTGCAAAGTGTGTGGGCAGCAGGCATCTGGCTACCACTATGGGGTGATCAGCTGTGAGGCATGCAAGGTGAGTTTAACAGTTTGTGTCTAGTCACATGTCAGATATCAAATGTTTTCAAATTATATACCCATTTTTCAAAAGAACAAATTAATTGTGATTTATTCTGATTCATTATCTATAAAGAGGACACAGATTATGACATCAAACACGGGTGTAAGACATGACAAGAAGATATTTACTTTGTTAACAAGAAAATGTTCCTTCACTAAAATCTAATGTTTGCTCACCAATGAACCTTGCAAAGATTTCTGTTAAAGGGTCAGAAAAGAGAACATCATGTTTTAGTAGGTTTGAGGCTTATTATAATGCCACATTGCATCACCCATACTTGATATTTTAAAAAATTCTATAGTTCTTCTCAAATGAACAACAATTAATGTATATTATATTATATTATTTCCCTACCTCATATCTGCTTTTGTTCTCCAATAACTGCATATATATTGAGAACCAATCAAGGCCATTTGCACCTTTTTTTGCAAGAAAGTTATTTAGACACAGAATAACAGCCATAGATCCAAACAAATTTTTCGTGACTAAATAGTAAAAAACGCAGTAATTCTGTTTCAGTGAAAAAAATCATTTGTTTTTTTTTCAGTTTAATTTCTACTTCTATTTCAATTCCTTGACAGACCTGCATAAATTTAAAACACATACAAAATAATGATTGGTTGGCTGACTTCTCATGGCATATCTCAAAATGATTTTAAATCTTACACCCCAACAGATCTTTTTCAGAAGGAGCCTTGACATCAAGCACCCTTACAAGTGCAAGAAGAACGACCAATGTCTCATCCTGCCCAACCTCAGGACGCCATGTTCCCACTGCCGACTGCAGAAGTGCCTGGACCTCGGAATGTCCAAGGAAGGTATGCACAAGCTCCTATATATTTGTTATATCTCAAAAACAATGATACTACTATTATATGGAATACAACAAGAGCTAAGCACAGTCATTTTAAATGTGTTTTGTTGTTTAGTGGTCCTCTTTTGAATGATAACACAGAGTGACAGAATTAAAATAATGGTTTGAAATCTTCGCAGGAATCAAGAAGGGTCGATACTCTTGCCAGAAGAAGACTATTGCACGATTGGAGATTGAGGAATTTGAAGAGAAAGTCAGGAAAGAAAAGGCTGAGGAGGTGAAAAAGGAACAAGAACAGGCAAAAGAGATGCAGAGTTTTGTGGACAGACTTGTCGAAAATGACAAGAAGTATCATCTCTTTGAACCTGAATTCTTGCGTACTGTGCCGGAAAAGCATGCCAAAATACTGGTATGACCATTTAAATGTTTTGAAAAATATAGGCTATAAGATTCATCAGAGTATCAATGACAAATTCATGGACAAAAACAGTATTATGTTAATGGATTTCAAATAATATGTTTTATCTTTTACTTAATTTACTTCTTAAAAGTTCTTGGCCCAAAGTGAAACTTACATATTTTTAGATACTGAGACATGCCACATTCTGCCAAAACTAATAATATAATTTCAGTATCAACAAGCTAACCACAGACAACTAAGATTCATTACACAATATTTTTTAATTTTTCTAAGGAATACGTAAAAGCCCAAGAAGAAGTGTTTGGGGAAATGAAACCATTGCCAATGCAGACTTACCAAGATGTCTACCAGGCGACAGGGATTGACGTCGACGGCAGGCGACACCTGTTAGAGACCTGCGGAAAATCCGTTGCTATAGAAATATCTACTTTTGTAGAATTTACAAAAGGCTTACCAGGATTCAGTGACATTGACATTGATGATCAATTGGCGATTATTAGAAGTACGTGTTTTTTTTCCGTAACAGTTTTTATTACCTTTATTAGCATTTTTACAATCTATGAATGTCAAGTGCTTAGAGAATTGAGATGAGATGTTCCTTGTGATATCCCTATCCACGCCATGTTAAAGCAATAATTATGTGGGGACATATCCTACACTTTCAACACTATCGAAACAAGTCATCAACTGAGGATCATTGCACGAGGTCACATGTTGCTAAATGAGCAAGAATCTGGTGTCCCCTCATTTTGGTTACATCAGACACAATGGTGATTTTCGTGCAATATACCTACATGTTGTAGCTTTTTTCAATTACAACTTCAAGGATAACTAGACAGGAGATAACTTCAAAGGGTAAAATGACCACTAATGTCCAGAATTCTGAGTTATTCAAGAATTTATCCTTGGTGTCCCCCTTTTTCAGGCCAAAATTTTGGTGTCCCCCGTAACACAGATTTTTGAAATGCTTGAGAAATATTTTTGTGCTGCCTGATCAAAAGTTTTTTAAGGGAAACTAAATAAGAACTAGCCATACGTCATTGCAAATACAAGAATGGATGCTCTAAATGGAGTAAAGGACAGTTTTTATGTCATGACAAAAAATATGATCTGATGTAACATTTGGTGTCCAATATGTTACATCTGTGCATAAGCCACTACTGCCAACTAGTTCATATGTGAGAAGAACTAAAACCCTGCAAAATGTAACTGAGAAAATCCTAAATCTCCTCATATGCAATTTTACAGCCAAGCATTAAGAATAATGTGAGTAATTTACCTTGTAAGACAGAGGAGTCGTTTGGTGTCCAATTGTTACATCAGCAACAGCTGTCAAATATCATGTTTATGATCACTTGGTCAAAAATCTGAATATCTGAGTTAGTTTTTGCAGCCTTCAAAACCCTTAGTCTCCATGGATACCAGATAAACATTGAAAATTAAGCGGGAAAATATCACATTTTGAACAGGGTGGGCTGAACTGTCCAAGTTACATCAGAACGCCCTATAATATTCAGCAGCTTTTTCATATTAGAATGGCTGTGGATACAAATATTTGACAAGAAACATGCATTGCTTGGATCTGTGAATGTTATTTTATCAAATTATCAGCACTATGATTGACCTGCAATGCATGATGGGCATTTAAAAATGTTCAGATGCAACGGGGACACCAAAAACTGAAATTTTGTGTCCCTGTTCATCTGAACATTTTGCAACAGTATTTATGACAAATATGACACAGTGATCTGACTGGCAGTGTCATATTTGAAGCCAATTCAATATAAACTGGCTTTTTAACAGGGGTTATGTTGGCTATTCCTTTGATAAACCATGAAATGGCTGATAGCTGTTCAGATGCAACAGGGACACAACATGCAGTGTACTGATGTAACCTGGACACCAAATTCTTAATTTGCCTTTTCCTCCAAAGTTGTTGACATTAATTACTTGATTTAGTTTCTAAAAACTGTGGGGTTAACTGTATTTGCTTAAGTGAGGATGATATAACCAGTAATGGCACAAATTAAAATAATATGGACGGTCAAAGTCAGATTTGGTGTCCATGTTACATCTTACCACGTTTTTGCTCTTAGCTGAGCCTATTTACTGTAAAATTTTGATGTTATAAATTTCTTTATAAATTCAGTGGAAAAGCCTTCCACATGCATAACATTTATTCACCAACTCAGATTTTCTGCAGGAGTAAATGCCATTCAAATGTGCAATTCGTGTCCTCGTTGCATCAGTAACAACGATAATAAATTGCTTTAAAATGAGATTTAATAAAACAAATCTATCTTTAGACTGTTAATAGTTGATGTATTTTTTAAAGAATAATCTATTTTTTTACCACATATCATTGTGTTTTGGATTTGAAATTGCTAAAAATGGAGTGTTGCTGATGTAACCAAAATTGCAGGACACCAAATTCTGGCTCAAATGACAAATTGTCAGTTTGTTTCAATGCAATAGATAGGGCCTGTTGTGAGGTCAATGATGTCTACTAGCAGCTAAATGTAAGTACTCGTCATTCATGGACTGTTTAGTGGGTTATCTATGTATAATTGCTTCAATCTTTGTCTTTCAGGGCACATCTGGCACTGGTACACTATTTCGGGGTTACCTTTATTCAACAGCCAACATAGACTCATGACCTGCCCTTCTTGCGGAGTAACATTTACGGAGGCCGATTTTGAACGCTTCAATGATAGGACATGTCCTCCCCTGCATAACCTCACCAACTTCCTGAAATCTCTCAATTTCACATCTGAGGAGTTAGCAGTCATAAAGTCAATGCTAATTTTCTATCCAGGTAAATTTCTTTATCTCTGCTCACATTGGTTTACTGCCTGGCAGTGCCTGCTTCTGTCGGCCTAATGTCCAGGATCACAGAATCATAGATGCACTCAATGCATTGCTCTATGTTCTCTGTCTCATTGCAGATGGTTGCGACAAAATGTTCAAAGATCGCAACTTGATTGAAGAGCGCCAGATGAGGTGCGTGGATGCTCTTCAGTATTTATTTGAGAAGAACAGATCACCTTCTGAAATTTCAAAACTCTGGGGAGGAATATCTCACTACCTCACAGTGAGCCAAGGTCTCTTTGACAGGTATTTGTTTAAGTAATATGACTTCCCTTCCTGAATCCGTGAATGAAGAAGTACAAGTAGAAATTCCTACATATATATAGACCAGCCATTTTGAGGGACCGCTGGTCCTCTCTTCCCATGACCGCAGACTATGCCCTGTATGATGCAAACTGAGGAACATATCATGATGGATTGCCATTTGATGAACACTCTTTGAAACTATAACGTTATGATAATTCAAAGGAACTTTTGAAAGAAGTTTTTCATGCTTCCAAACTGTTTCATCATATATTAAAAATGTTCTATTAATATCAACTTAAATTTGCTACTTTCACAACAATAATTGAGAGAAAACAATTCAACTACTTGTACTATGTATGTAATATCTCAATATATAATATATATTATATATATTATACTTATCCAGACACAATGAGCCATTTTGGTATGGAATCTTTCCCGACTTGGACTACCCTGACTTCGTGTGGGAGATTTTTGGACCTGTTGGAAAACCAAGACCAAGATGCAACATGAATGAATCTTCCCAGACCACATTTGGAGATTTGACAGACATGGGTGAAGATCTGAGTGTAACTGATATCAATGAAACATGTGATGAACTATGTGCTGCCATCAATCTGACTTTATAGCCTGTGATATACACACTATTACACAGCAGCTGGTTCTTTTGTATATATTTGTATTCGCTTTTTATCAAATTTCAAAATTTCTATATAGTATATTTCACATTTTATCATGATATCATTGTATAATATAAACAAACAATGATTGGTGCTCTTATGTTAATAAATGTATGCTTGTCGAATTGATCTAAGTGTTATCAGTCATTTCGATAATTTACTGTCACAAGACATGTCAACTGTCACGTAATTTTTCACATGAATCAAACCTTTGTTTTAAAAGTTTTGTGACATCTTTGAATTGTGACTAAATAATTATTCTGCTCTTTTTTTGTTCATGTCAGATAGTGCATATATAGTCTGCTGCATTTTTCCATACCGTGTCGGCGTGTCCATAGTATGGACTCCATACTATACATGGGAGAATTCGGTGGTGCTTGACCTATAACTTGTTGAGTTTGCTGATAACGAATAAGAAACCATGTGAACACATAAAATTTCAACAATTTTTTTATTCAAATCAATAATTTAGTAAGTGTTTCCAGCCACCATGTGCTCATTATAGCCCTGATTTAGGCGACCAATTCGATGGTGCTTGGGAGAGGTCTCTGACCAAGGTCAATCTGCAGGTTGCTGATGAAGACCTCCTGAAAAAAAAGATGGAAAGATGGATGAATTACAAACAAGAAGCAGAGAGAAATAGACCAACATTGCATTTCATAATTGTAGAACATTGACGTCATAATGTTTACCTTAGAATTAGTGTCACACGAAATATTGACATCAGTCACAACTGATCCGCCAACCAGAACCTGAGATGGACAGTTGGCCTGACCGAAAGCTCTGATGAGGTCCAGAGTCAAACCCTGCATTGCTGGTTCATACTCATGTCCAATGGAAAGTTGGATAGCTGTTGATGTCCCCTGAAGTAAAATCAAAAGATTGATGAGGGAAATTGAATGGGAAAATTTGTTGATGCCCATCATGTTATGTGACAGGAATCAAGAGTTGATATCATATAACAATTGTCCACTTACTTCCACTTGAGATGAGAAATCTAGCACCAAATACTCCTCCTTAGAGATGGTATCTGAAAATCAATTACACCATAAAAACAAAACTTAGTCATTTCAACATCTGTTAGATTTGACTGTTGGCCTATATGATGTATTGTACAAATCAGAAGTGGCAGATAAAAGAAACAATGACCTACCAATAGATTCTCCATCATCCCAGAAGAGGGAGCCGCTAGCCTGATCGTCATCACCCGGTGCCACCAGAAGGCCAACCTGGTTCTTGCGGCTAACATTGAGAACAAAATTTCATTTGTATCAAGTTGTTGACAGACATAGTACATAAGTATTTTTTAATAATGTGGATCAAATGGAATATATACGCCTGCATCCTTCTTACCTTTCAATGGTATTGACTGCTGGTTGTTGGAATGGCAAAATATTCCCTCCTCTGATATGAAGAGGAATTTGGTCAAGGGGGGCAGAAATGAATCTGTATTCTCCTGTTGATGACAGCTCTTGGGACTGAAATTTTTTTATTTATATTGTGTTAAAAGTTTGGTGTATTCTGGGTGATATGATCTGCATTTTAGTATTTGCAATTCAATTGTCTTACTAAGTTACTTACGGAATGATAGTCATACCATCGACCTTCCGGAATATAAGCAAAAATTTCAAATGTGTCTTCTTCAAGAACAGGTGAAACAAGAAGGGCTGGACCCCACATGAATTGTCGATCTACTTCTGCTGCAATTCTTGAAGGGAACCTGAAAAATAAAAAATCATTTATCATCTCTCCTGACTCTCGTTTTCAATACATGAAGCTATTTGGATATTTAAGATATCCCTCAGAGGTTATGTCTGTCTTGCTTATTTCAACAATTGTAGTAGCAAACTATTGTCAGCTTATACATACTCATTTCCAAGAGGTCTGACCACAGTACCTCCCCTGGTGTTGACTTCATAGAACAAGGTGTAGAGGTATGGCAAGAGTGTGTAACGGATGTCGAGAACTACTTTACTTGCAGTTGCTACTTCTTGGCCGTAGAAGCCAGGATCTTGTTCCTGAAAACCAAATGTCAGATATAATAAGTAATATTGAAGTGACGTCATAATCTATGCAAAATGTAACTCTCCAAGGTTGGAAACCAAATGTCATCACCTGGTAGTCTCTGC
The DNA here is from genome assembly GCA_026936325.1 of Platynereis dumerilii. Lineage (NCBI taxonomy): Eukaryota > Metazoa > Annelida > Polychaeta > Phyllodocida > Nereididae > Platynereis > Platynereis dumerilii. Next base: position 182,187,189 of record JAPTHN010000001.1, on the reverse strand, counting down.
CATTATGGTTTCTGTCAAAAGGATAGAAGGCTCCTAGCTGCATCCATCTCTGACACAATTGAGCAGGACAGTCGTTGAAATATCCACAGACATCAGCTCCAATCTGAAGCAAAAAGAATGGTGATGAATATAGCATGTGCTTCCGGTATGGCAAAAGTATTATGTGGATGTTATTCATTTGATCAAAAAATAAATGGAAAAACAGCAACTTACAAATGGAATTCCAAAAAGATTGAACTCCAACATTCCTGAAAGCAATATATCGGAAGGTTATTATTGCCTTTTGTGAAAAATAAATTCTCAATGAAGTAGGGGGCAATTGTTTCGAATGAAACTGGTGAGACAATGTACATACCAACAATCGAGCGATACATGTGAATCCAGATGGAGGCATTATCACCAAGCCATTTGCCCGCCATTGTTCCACTGCCAGGGTAAGTGCTTCTGGACAACACTAGGCCGCGCTTTCCGGTTGCTCTCTGCATACCACTAGAAAGTTAAGTATTGGTATTAATATTTTTCAAATATTTATTCTTAATCCATTAAAAAGAAAATGACAAACAGCATAATACTTACACAAGTGTAGGCTCAGTCTGGCTATAACCATACAAGCTATGCACATCATAGTGCTTGTATCTTCCTCTGTCTTGGAGACCTACCATGCACAGGGTTTTGTCTTGAATGAAACGAGGTCCATTTCCATCTGGCAGGTTAAGAGTGGCTGAAGAAAGAAACACGAAAGTGATATCTCTGATTCAAATACTTTAGAATGGATCAGTCAAACTGTTTTAGAGGTGACCTACGTGGGGTATAAACTGATTCCAAGTCATTTTCACACTTCAGGGACCAGTAAGGCAGGACATCTTCAGGCCAGTTCCAAGGCTTCTCAAAGTTGGTACCAAAGTTGGCGGGATCATTCATGTCCTGTGGAAGGAAAATGTGGATCATTGGTGAAGTTAAAGCAAGTATCAGGTGATATATTATTATGCTTCATGAAGAATCATTGTTCATACTCACCAGCCATATGCCATCAAATTTGAAATCTCTGTTGTAGTAATCCACAATCAGCTGAGCCCAGTAGTCAGAAGCATTTGGATGCAGGTAATCGGGGAAGACGACTCTACCAGTGGGCCAAGCCTATAAAATATAACATTCTCGCATCAACAATGTACCTGTAAGAATATCTTGTATATTATCAAAATTATTCTTTATGTAAAACTGTCCTTACATATCCGAGCATGATGTCATTTCCATAGATGTCATAGTCTGGACTCATACCCTCCGGCCAGTAGATAAACAAATCCTGTTCGAGTCCTCGTTCGTACGGAGTATAGTTGGTCTCATTGCTGATCAGGAAAGGATCGAGGATGACGACATTCTTTATGCCCTTGGATCCCAGTTCAGCCATGTACTCAGGTAGACCCGCAAAGTTGATTGGATCATATGTGAAATCAAGCCTTTCTCGCAGCACATCAATATCCAAATGTTGAACATCCTGCATGAAAATATTCAAAAGTAATAATTTAGGCCTAATAAAGATCTTGTGCAGGAATATTAGTCAAAGCACAGAGGAATATTCTTCTGTGACCATAGGTTACTAGCAGATAGGTAGCTTACATAAGGAATGTTGGCAGCAATTGTTCGGTCAGAGGCTTCTTGGATCTTCTCAATGAAATCGTAGCCATAACGAGAAAGGTGGAATCCAAGCGACCAGTACGGTGGAATACCTGGCTTTCCAATGAGCTGAATGGGGAATATTTTACATGAGGATGAGAAAGTTAATGACAGATTATAATTTTAACTGCTAACATGTACTTTATATACTTGCCTCGTGATATTGTTGCAAGACATGCTCAGGATTGTCTCCTTGCAAAATGTAGAAGTCAAGAACTCCTCCCAGAGTTCTGAAGACAATGCCTGGGGCAGGGATCATCATGTACTCTGCAAAATATCAACGTCAAAAGGGCTGGATTAGTGAAAATAATAACTGGGCTGTGCAAATAGTAGATTCCGGTACAAAAATATCAAAATATGAACATCAATTGTACCTACCAATTGCATTACTACTGTAAAGCAAGACAGCATGGGTCGTACCATCTGGCTCAAAGCACATGTAGAATGGATGCACGCTGTACAAGTTACCATCGGGCTGCAAGAAAACGACAAGGGTGCAAATCTCTAATATAGTTCACACATGCAGTGAACCAGAATAAAAGGAATTTTTGTTTTCTGTCTTACATTTGGTGGCTGGTCTCTTGCAAACATTGTCCAACTCTGGTAGTTCATGTCATGACTGAAGGACTCGTGTTCATTTTCGCCAAATCCAAAGATGTTCATGCAGTTTACTTTCACAGCTAACTGCAGGTAAGTGTCACCGACTGTCAGACCTCCAATGGATGTGTCCCAGCTGAAAATCATCATTATTATATTATAATCTTTGTGATGACTAACAATTTGTCAAGAAAGTAATTAGTGTGAAAACTTACAAAGGTGTTTGTACTCCAGGTCTGAAGACTTGTACTGAAAAAGGATTCTCGTTCACGACCACACCAGGAGTTGTCGAGGACTCAGCTGGGAGATTCAAAGGAATGGGGACTTCATAGTTGTCTTTTTCACTGTCATAAATCTGCAACAAACCAGGTATATCCCTCATTAATCATATAATTTTTTTCAGTATTTCTATATTTGAATACTGGCACCATACTAATCTCACCTTGACCCTGAGAACGTTGTCATATTGCTTGATCTCGGCCGACACTTTTTCAGCATCCTCGCCCCACATTGAGGACTGAGATCGCCAGTTTAGGTTGTAAAGACCATTGGCTGATGACTCAACCTCATAACCATAGTTGTCACTGGAGCAGAGAAAAAGAATCAGTAAAACAAGCTGGAACTGATTTTACGTAATAAAACTGCAAAGAGTAGACAGTTCCTTGAAGAAATATTTATGTGACAGTGTTCAGTATCTTTTAAAAGTCATAAGAAGTATTTATTGTGCACTATGCATTGGTAGTCAGACATCATGCGGGCTGCTAAGATTCCTTTCGATCATCTTTGATGATGTTGGTCGTGAATAAACAACTATATCATCGACATATACCATAACATATTTCCATGGTGAGCAACACCTACTTATTAACATGGCACCATGGCACTCCTGGTGTTTCATATTCCTCAATCCAGTTACATCCTCTGCTCAAGCAGACTTCCTCAGAACAGCCACCGGGACAACAGTCTATTCTGTTCACCATGTCAGCGCTAGCTTTTCTTCCGGTCCTGAAAAGAAAAAAGAAAAAAATGTTTACCAAAGAACAAACAAGAGCAAAACACTATAAGACAATATTATTTTAAGTCAGACAGAAGCTTTATGCTTGGTTTTCTCTTAATTGTTGTATATTTATTTTGACTGTCCTTGATTCTCACTATAAAAATTTTTTCCCTCAACTACTGCATATTACCAGGGAAATTGGTTCTGGAAATTTCAAGATGATTCAATGATTTTGGAATTTGACCTACCTCCATTCCACAACAAATGATTCTGTCATTTGCTTTTGGATGTTGCTGATGGTGAGTACCTGAAATTTCGTTAAATTATACATATTAGACATGAAATATTTTATGGTTCATATATGGTTATTATGACTCATCAATAAAAAAAGAACAAGATGTTTTAAAAGTTCCAATTAAAGGCCTCCTCACCTGACTTTCAGAGTTGTAATTTACATTTTCTACCTCTTCATCTCCAATATACACATGGTGCTTGTATTGAGCAGGGGCTGGCAGGACTCCCATGATGTCTAGATTGTCCATGATGTGTCCTGCAGCTTCTACTTTTTCAATGTTAATCTTTACTTGACCAGAGTGATGACCATCATGACGATTCCTCTGAAGTGAACGTATAGAGTATGAATAATTTGTTTTTAAGACTATAATGGAGAGATGTTATGAAAAGATAAGGAAAATATTTCATGCTTACAGTTGATGCAATGAAGGAGGCTTTGATGGTGGAACTATCTGAAAATGCGAAATAATTAGGATAATGAAATTAATTAGTAGTAGAGGCAAATGAAAAAGTTAAGTAATAAGAAACTTTAGCTGTTAAAAACAAACACATTTGTCATCTTCTAATTACCAGCAGAATCCCATAACAAATTTCCTTGGGCTGCAATCTTCCTTGGCAATTCTCCTGGAAAATTCCTTGGCAGAGCAACTTTCAGTCCCAGGTTCTCATCACTGTATAGAAAATCATTATTTTTAAATAATTGATTAATTAGATGAAGTGAGTGTACTCATTTTAATAAGACAAAATGAAATTTAATATAAATGCATGTTACCTTTTCTGAATTGGAATTATGGATCCCTCTCTCACGTGCATGTGTAGAGGTCTCTTGGAGCTTGTGTAGATAGTTTTTACATTTGGTCCTTGGAATGGAGCAGTCACCTATAAATTAAAAGAATTCATAGACTTAGCAGGCCAAAATGAAGTTTTGTATTGTGTGAGTTAAACATTTGAAATTTAGGTAAAAATGAGAAATTATACATAACCGAATGCCTCACCATGTCAAGATTGTACCACTGGCCAGCAGGAAGATATTGTTGCATGATATTGGATTTCTGAAAAAAAAGTGAAATGTAGATAAATTTCATGTCATGAGCTTTGCTTTTCGGATTCGCTACGGACTGAACACTGGATCCTTACCATATCAAGCACCGGTGACAGAAGAATTGATGACCCAAGCATGAACTCCTTGTCATTGGCTTTACATTGAGCGTCAAATGGATATCTGAAATGGTCAAATGGAGTTGCTTGTAAATATAATTGACATAATATATCTAAGCAAGATGTCAGAGACAAAAAATGTGATTTGAAAGACATACTCATGATGAAGTGGCCTGACAACTGAGATGCCCTCTCTGTGAGAACGGTCAAGCAGAGTGTAGATATAAGGTGTGAGTTCCTTGTTGGTTCTGAGAAGAATGGACAAGTCACTGATCTGCAAGAAGATGAACAGCAAAAAATAATTAGCATTTTTAGAAAAAGAGGAATTTTGAGTGTAGAGCAATAAATTTCATCAAATCGGTTAGTTCTTACATGTGGTACGCTAATGAGTTCTGATCCAAGAAGACCTGAAACAAATTGGATATTTTGTGTTGTTTAACATTTCTTCAAGACAAATGCAATCCATATTTGTGATAGAGTGTTCTATATTAAGGCCATTATTGGAATGAACATGTTCAAAGATCTTTATTTACAAATATGGATGTAACTGGTAGCATTTGTTTTGCATTATATCAGAGGATGAAATTCATGCAGCACTTGGTCTGCTGGCTATTTTGTTACCTTGCAAAGTTTTTGAAGATTTTCTTCCAATGATCTGAAAAGCAAACAAGAGCACCGAAATCATTTTTTTGTTGTGTATCCCTCACTCTCTTTTTTGATGTAGCTTCTGTTCAGAGTGAATGACAGTGTTGATTGTGACACTAAGACAGAAATAAAAAGATAGACTTACTGAGGTAAACTGCTGCACAACACTCTCTGGGGAAGGTCCCAAGAGAACAAAAATATCCATTGAGGCTTCTTGGCTTGTAAATGTCAGTTCTCCATCTGGTGTCAGCTCCAAGTCTGGAAATTGACTGTGAGTTATAGATAATTCCTTGCCAGTCTGTTATTGAAATGCTTTTAAGTCACCAAATTTGTATTGATCATTTTTGATATCTCGGCTCAAGTTAAGTAGGCCTATCCATCTATTAGTGACCTCCCTGGACTGAATGAGCCACGGGATTGGTTTATTCACAGTTTACACACCTTTTCAACCAATCCTGCCATTTATTCAGTTGGGGAGGTCACTACTTGTTGGATTCTTAATTTGAGCCGATATCTCTTTGTCATACAAATGTATATATACATGATGATCAGCTACTTTTACATTGTTTAATGCACTTTTACATATATATAATATTTCCCTTGTGGGAGTTCAAATAAAGGAATAAAATAAAAACAATATGGGATCATACATATTGCGCAACATTGTTGAATTACTAAGGTATGTCAGCGGATTGCTATCTTTCCTTACCTCCATTTCCAACAATGAGCACACCATGAGCATTTCCGTCCTCTTCAATCCCCTCATAAAAGATGTGGTTCTGTAAAAGGAGACAGTATAATCAGAGCTTATAATTTTCTGTACAGAGATGACAATATTATATCAAATCTAAGTTGTAGACTGTAGAGTATTGCTTACATTTTTTTGAGTGAACTTGAATGATTTTCCATTGTTCAGTAGTTTTTGGATATTTTCACCAAATCCATATATGTATTTAGTTGGCACATGAGCAGAAAATTGGAGACCTCCATCTGTAGAATCAACCTGAATATTTTTCAGACTGAAATTAAAGGTTTTCACATTTAAATTTTAATTCAGCAATATATGCATAGCATACATCCTCTGACACATTGAAGACTTATGAAAGAGGTGTGCAAAGGACTATGATTCCAGATGAACTTACACTGCCGTGCTGGAGCTTCTCCTGATTGCATCACAAGCAAGTGGACCCTTGCTATTGGTACTGACTTCATATTTTGGAGATCTTCCCTTAATCTGAGGCAAGTTCTGCTCAGCCCAGTTGTTTTCAACCTCTCCAACCTTAAAAATCATAGAAAGGTTCATGGTAAGAAGTTCAAGAAACAAAAACTGCTGGACCAAAAAGCTCAGTCTGACAATATATCCAAACCACGCAATGACCACTGAATCGCTGATCGCTTCTTTGTGATAGTATAGACATTTATAGCAGGAGATCAGAAACATTTCTTAATGTTGGCCCAACTAAGCCTTATCTACAACCAAATAATCGTTTAAGCCACCCTTTTTTTTTTGCATAAGATATAGCATTGAGTGACAAGACATTCGATGATATACAATTATACAGATACCTTAAGCCTGATGATACTATCTCCTCTCATCTGGACTTCCAAAGGAATCATTGAACTTGGAAGATGAGTCTTCCATCCCAGAGGAGTTTCTTCATAGCTGTCCCTGACATTTGCACAGTTAGCAAAACAACATGCCGCAATAAGGATGAGGGCCCTCATCTTACTGCTTAATTTTTGTTAACTGGACCTCCGATACTGATCTTGGTCATTTATAGATTTGAACAGGTGCTTATCTCAGATATGTTATGATTGGAATCCAAACTCATTATCTTAGATTTAATCAAACACATACCATGCATTTTAATATTATAAAATCCCAATTTCTTATCAAATGTTTTCCACATATTTTATAATTCAAAGCTTTAATAAGCTGTCATGATTTCAAATTTCTTCTGATTAATTGCTGTTATATGATAAAATGATAAATCATAAAAGCAACAGATTTTTCAAATATTTGCTACAGAAAAACACCTGGATATATTACTTCTTAGAGTTTCGATAGTCTCACTCAAAACTGAGGTAAACAACTGAGATCAAAAATGCTGCAATTACACACTAAAACACTAAAAATACATTGCATGGTCTTTCCAAGCTAGGCACTCTGTGGTAAAAAGGAAATAATCCTTTTCTTTAATGGATTTAAATGCAGAATTTTTTAAGTTTAAAGTAATCAAGCTGCACTTCCTCAAAACACTCGAGTTTTCATTTTAATTGAGAAAATTGTTCTTCCAGATAGAAAGATGTTAAAGACCAAAATACTGTGCATACAAAGGCTTAAATTTATTTTCTACCGGTTCTGTAGTTACACAATAAGCACCTTGTCCCTGCAGGTCCATAAAAATGAATGACCAAGATCAGACAGACACTGTGTCTCTGTGCAGCTTTACCTGGAGGAGACTGATGGATTTCAATGACCCAGTTCCATGCATGAGTTAATCCACTTATCTGCTCTGTAAAATCAGGCTGTGTTTTGACACTTGTATCACTGACAGCTTAAAATCAAACAAACAATGTTATACAAACAGCTTTGAGTAAATCAGTGTGTACTTTTAACACTTAAATGTTGCAAACACCTTAAACCAAACACAAAATCTTGTATAAACAACATTTAAGTATCTGTTTAAACTACCAGCTGAGAATGCTTGCTAATCTCATAACATCGCTTGCTTTCTCATAACGTTGCTTGCTGCTTCCAAATTCTGGCAAAGTCTTCGTGGCTTATGCCACTCAGAAGTGTGGCAAGCAACTGGGTAGCATGCACACAGAGGATGTCACCTTACAGTTACCATAGGTATTGAAATATTTAGTAAATTATATGCAGGCCTGCATGGATTAGATTCATTTTGTAGAATAGATTTTATACTCTGTTTACAGAGTGACCAAGAATAGTGAATACTGAGTATTATAGCTGTTTGAAGATTGGTGATGGGTGCTTATCATATCTAGCAGCATAGGTGACAATAAACAAACTAATTAAATGACTTAAGGTACTTCATCAAACAAGAAGATTAGGAGACCAACAGAAAAATCTGACGTGGCAAGCCCGCTTGTAAATTTAAAAAATCAAAATAAGAAAATTAACTTTTCCAGTTGATCACCAATCTGCAAAGAACTCTCAGGTTCCAAAAAAGTGATGTCAGCTAGTCCAAATGATTTGCCTTTTTTTTTACATGGATTATTGTCATCATGGCACCCTCGAGGTCATGGCCCCTTCTGCTAATGGATAATAGACCCAGCAGGTCTTACATAGCAAAGAACTCAATTTATTCATGCATTGAATTTCATCAGTTCATTCTATCAGTCCCTCCAGTTAAGCTGTTCAACAAAGATCGACTGCAATGGTCAACAATATTGTACTTGAAACAAGACCTTGGAGATTTGATAAAACAATCTTGATTGGCCTAGAAATCAAAGGTCAAATAAGATGAAACTTATATCTCTTTATCTTTCAGTTTATACAAGGATTGAATCACTGGGTGTCACTCGCTGTTTTGGTAAGTGTCTCCCTCTGTTAGAAGGTGTAATATTTCTTAAGCAAATCAGGTTTTTTTAGATGCTTGCTTGCTTGCAAGCAGCATATCTATTGTGGGAGGAAGGCTCTGAAACTTATGACAACTGCCTTGGTCATGCTGTTTCATCTCTGTCATTAAAACTTTGCATACAGTCTCATTAGAATTTCATCTTGATTTGATAAACTTTTGGTGTCTTTCTGAGATGAAGAAATTAATAAAGAAAGCAAACAGGCTGAGTTTCTGCAGGTCAAAGGTCAATCACCAAAAGTAGGTCACAGGCCAGATACCCTCCAGCAGGTCTTAGTGACAAATACCCTTGTGCAGGTCTCACTGCCAGATACCCTTGTGCAGGTGACAGGCAAAGGGGTAGATACTAGATACTATCATGGGCAGTCTATCTGCAAGCATCTCTTAAAGTGCTTGCACACCATTTTAGATGGTGCCAGTGAAGTATAATATGTGTATAAACTGCACTGCATATGTATATTGTTTATAAATATTCTCGTGTAAAAAAAGAATTGAACATATAAATTTGTCTAAATATTTTATTATTTACAACGAAGAAAGAGTATTCAATGATTTCAATGACAAATGATTATGATTATATACAATGTGCAATGATGAAAATTATATTATATAGTCAGATTCATAGCACTGCAGAACTCATCACAAGTTTCTCTGAGTGTGGCATATTCATTCATTTCTCTTGCCATTTCATCCTCAGATTCACAATGCTGAGGAGATTGATTTTCCTGCTTTGTGACTGGTCTTGTTTTGTCCCATGGGCCAAAGAATTCCCACAAGAGATCAGGGTAGTCAAGATCTGGAAACATGGCGTACCAACGGGCCTCGTTGTGTCTGAAAAATGTCATGTCATTTTGTAAATTAGAATTATCACAAGGTATTTTCAATTGAGTCAGCAGAACCTTTATTCAAAAATCTCTTGATCCCTCCAATTAGATTTTAGACATTGTAGATTCAGCCATGACCTACCTCTGTTATATTGTATTGTTTTTTTTTTCAAATTAAGCAAAACGTCCTTTGATTTCTGATGTACATGAAATGATCTATACACCCATTATAAATCATCTGATTATCATGCACCAGGAGGAGGTGAGTATGATTTATGGGCTTAGTTCTGAATATGCATTACATCTTCCACAAGCTTAAATGGGGAAAAAAAGACTTCAAATAGCACAAAATAAAATTGCCAGATTTATATTAAATCTTGGTCCAAGAACATCTATAGGCGAACACGAACTTGACAAAATTGGACTTTTAAACACACGTCACCGTGCAATTCAAATGATATTAAGTCATATCCTAAATATCAAAAATGACCTTGCTCCAAGCTATCTATCTCAAAATTTCACTCCAGTACAACATGAGTACTCAACAAGAGGCTCCAGTCATAATTACACAGTTCCCCGGCCTATTGGTGTTACCTCCGGAAATTTCAATTATAATGGTACAAAATTATGGAACGAGTTACCTTCCTGGATAAAATCCATAAATAATAGACTGCTATTCAAGAAGAAAGTCAAAGCTCACCTCAGAACATTAGCCGCATAACATAAATATTTGCATCAATTTATATTAATTTATTTACTCGTATAACTAGTCATACTGTCTATATATTATATAGATAGTGGATGGTGTGGAGACCAATATTGAGTTTTATTGGCCGAAGCAGTAATATTGGTCGAGGCCACAGGCCGAGACCAATATTATCTGCTGAGGCCAATAAAACTCAATATTGGTCGACTCAACATCCACTATTTGTTATATTCTGCACCAAAATTTTCAGACTTATACATATTTTTAAATAAAAGAAGTTGTCTATTTTCAGTTCTAAATTCTTCTATCTATCTAACTAACTATCTGACCAACTATCTATCTATCTATCTATCTATCTATCTATCTATCTATCTATCTATCTATCTATCTATCTATCTATCTATCTCTCTATCTCTCTATCTCTCTATCTATCTTCTTCCTACTCAAAGAAACAGGCTTTTGGTTTTCCTGATTTTATGTTATTTTATAAAGCGCTTTTATTCCTTATTTAAAAAAAACAACAGTTTTTAAATGAATGGTTTAACTACTTTTATATATTTTACTTTAATGCTTAAATTATTTGTATGACTTCTTTGTTCATGTTTTAAAGATTATCTGCGTATTTCTAATTCTAAAGAGCAGACAATTGTACTGTTCAGGTCTTCTTGCTTTTTAATTGCTTTTGTTCAAATAGATTGATTTCTTTCCATGCAATTTGTTTCACTTAGAAAGTGACACAAGCTTCAATTGGAATTTGGTCAATTATCCTCAATAGCAATTAGCATCTTGATAATAGAAAAGCTGCTGTGTTTCCTTCAACAATAATTAAGAATTTGTTGCATTAACTTAAGAACAAGTGCACTGAGGACGCCAATATAGCTTTAAGGCGCCAATAACACTCTCCACACGCCAATATCGTTATTTATTGGCGTGGCACGTGACTGATCTCCCTTAACATGATTGGCTTAACAATTTTGGTGCAGAATATATATAAATTATACTTTGTTATGTTTGAACCATGATACCATTTTGTGATTTGACAGACCACACTGGAAATAAGTCTCATGTGAGACTTTTGTGTGTAATCCAAGATTTTTTTACACTTAATACTTCTTGTCTTTTTTATAAACATGTATGTATTGACTGCAAAAATATCTAAATAAAATCAATCAATCAATCAATCAAATATGTATTTATAACTTGTACGTTTTCAAACACAAGCCGTTAAGAGAATGAGAGATGTAAAAGCATACCTGTGAAAGAGACCTTGGCTCTCTGTCAGGTAGTGAGCTATTCCTCCCCAAAGTTTTGAAATTTCAGAAGGTGATCGGTTCTTCTCAAATAAATACTGAAGAGCATCCACGCACCTCATCTGGCGCTCCTCAATCGTGTTGCGATCTTTGTACATCTTATCACAGCCATCTGTTAAGACAAATTGGACAATTTTGTTTCAATAGTTAAAGAACCAAAATAAATCTTGCTCTCTGAATATTTATTTGTCCTTTTTACTATAACAACAGCATAATTCCTGACATGAAAAGCCAAAAACACTCAACTTACCAGGGTAAAAGACCAGCATGACTTTGATGACCGTCAGTTCTTCCGCAGTGAAATTGAGTGACTTCATAAAACTGACAAGATCATGCATGGGCAGGCAAGTGTCGTCATTAAATCTTACGTAATCTTCTTCGGTGAAAGTAAACCCACATGATGGACAAGTCATCAATTTATTTTCGCAGTCAAACAACGGCAGAGCTGATATTAGATACCAATCCCAGATGGTTTCTGAAGTTAGACATCACCAAGATACTTATACCATTGGAAAAGCTGGTATCTAACTGACAATATTGCATGTTAGCGCCCGGCTAGGGATTAACTATGCTTAAAACGCCAAACAAACAATCAGATTATTGTTTAATTGTTTATTTTAGAAAATGATAAGTTAAAATGTATAATAGAAGAAGCGTATGATGTCTAAGTCAGTTAGACACCTCTTTGTCGGGTACTAACATGCATTTTTGTCAGTTAGATCGGGATCTAACTGACAAAAATGCATGTTAGAACCCTCCAAATCGGTGTCTAACTAATACTTAGAGCATTTTTTAAAAATGTTTGAAAGTTTGAATAGATTGAAGGAGACATGTCACACATGTTATAAATCAGTCGAGGCATCACAAGTCAAGATTAATTTGTATGTCAATTTTCATCGATCTGCATGTTGCAATTTGGTGTGTTTATTACTGCAATTTCAAGAAGTATGAGTTTCTGCAAAATGATGGTAAAACGTAGCAAATGCACTTCATGTGATTGGCTGAGGCATTGAATTGCGTAGCATAAAACTAATTTGAATATCATAAAAACGTGTATCAAAGTCCAGTGGACGTGTTTGTAAGTAATAGATAACGCCCTCGTTTGTGACAATATGCAATATATCCGAGGGCTTTAGCCCGAGGATTATTGAATATTGTCACAAACAAGGGTGTTATCTAACTTATACCACTAAGTAAAAAACAAATTAATTTAAATCCCTTTGTTTGCCTTCAATCCTTCTTGTTTGACAACATTTCATTGTATTTGTTGCACATTCATGTTCCTCAGTTCATTTGAAGGTTGGCAGCCCTGAAGGCAACAGATCAGAATTCTTTGTTCTCAGGAAATAATACAATACATTAATTTTGTAGATAGGAAGATAGATGGAAAGCCAAGGTCACTTTGAGGAGTTTGATTATTACAGTCGCTTAGCAAATGTTATTTTTAAATTATAAAAGACATTTGAAAAATAAGAGAAAGCAAGAAGCAGGGGTTCGGGGGCGGCAGCCCCCGAAATAAGAAAAAGCAGGGGTTCGGGGGCGGCAGCCCCCGAATTAAGAAGAAAAAATAATTCCTTGAGCTTGCCAAATGGGGCCAAAATTGTTGGTCTGCTGCTCCGCTATTTTTTTTGCAGCTTACATATACCAAATGTACTATTTTATCAAGTGACCTTAAATTTGATCATTATTTCAGATAATGGTATTTATAAAAAAGAGTGAATATAGCCCTTTTATTGAGACCAACTACACTTGATTCAATCTTCCTCCTTGCTTACTGTCTGTGTTGTTCAGTTTTAATCCTTTGTTGGTCAGTTTGTTTCAGTGTTTCCTTCAATTTTGTCAACTTGTAGTCAGCCAAGCATGCAATATCATGGTCAGGTGTATGAGCTGTGATATGCATTATATCAGAGCGAAATCCTGCCTTCTGATTGGCCAGAAAAAGCAAACAGTGGTATAAATAGAAATGATTGCCTGTACTTACTTACTAATCAGATTAAGTTGTCAAATTCAACTGCTCACTGGAGCAGAATAATACATATTTCATTTCTTTCTACGTTCAACTAACAGATTTGGAGGACATTTTATTGAGCAAGGTCCAATCAGAGAAGCTGAAAATGCTACGTAGACAGTGAGAAATCTAGCTTGAGAAACTCATACTTATTGAATCTGCAGTAATGACTATAAGGCACCACTTGACATTTTAAAAATAACAAAGTATACATAGCCTCAATAAAGCCCATCAAAAATTAAAGATCCCCATCATGTTTGGACAGTAACTTGAGTCACATTTTAATTTATTGCTTCGAAGATAAGCAGCAGAACATAATCAGTGAACTAAAAGACAAGTGACTGAGCATTTTTTTTTAGTACCGTAAAACGGGGTTACTTTGGCCGTTTCGGAGCATCAAATTTGTGTTCTGAGAAAAACTATTCCTTGAATATCAACAGTTTTGTGCCGTAAGATAGGCAGTTGGCCTACATGGATGATGGTTCTATGTTTCATGACATAATTAAAGGGTCGGCCACAGCCCAAAGTAACCCCTGAGTTGGGGTAACTTTGGCCGCCTTAGATTTTGAGCATGTCATACCAAGTACCACAGCAGAATTTAATCGGTTTTGTTATTTTGGCCACCCAACAAGCGGGGGAATGTATTTCTGTAATCTAGAATGAGTTGTGACATGTTTCCAGATTTCTGAACAAAAGTTAAGTATTGATAAGTATACCAGAATCAGTGTACTACTGCCTCCTAATTCAGAATGACATACTGTGAACATATCCCAGTTTTTAAGTCACAAGAATGTAAGATGTGCTACCATTCATTAAAGGTATCATTTTAAAACAATTTTTATCAATCATATGACATTTTACATTTCTATTCTAATTTTCAATTTTTTGCATAATTCACCAATGTAACATTATGACAAACATCATGAATTCATAATAAATTATCCAAGATGAAATAACTTTGTCTATTGCTATTTTGGATGAAATCATATGTCTATGGTGGTACACAGCTTCCCTAGCAGCCAGTGCATCATCGTTATATTATGCTTGTTAAATTACATAAATTGCAATTATTCCATTGGACCATTTATGGGTTTTTTTAGCATCTATTGCAGTTAACATAATTTTCAGGGTCATACACATGTTTGTCAAATCAAGGTTTATAGCTCCTTGACTGCTATCTAAGTACAAACTGCCCCAACTCTTACCAATTGCCATTTCCATGGGTGGCCAAAGTAACCCCAACACTGACTTGGAGATTTGGGGTAACATTGGCTGTAGCCCTAAACTCATGCAACATATAAACAAATCCGGTGTCGTTTGAAACTGTGATATATAATTTTTTTTAAATCGTCCACAATTTTCACCGCGTAAAGTTGCACTTGACCGACCCAGAACAAAGTAGACACTTCCCTGCAAATTCACACTTGTTTGCAAGTCTGCTTTTTCCAAGAAAGCCTTCACAAGAAGCACTGGTATCAAGATCAGGGTTGGGCACGAGTACATGCAAATGTACTCGAGTACGAGTACGAGTACTTGCCACATCTACGAGTACGAGTACGAGTACGAGTACAGCCTTTTCTGAATGTACTCGAGTACGAGTACGAGCACTTTCAAATGTACTCGAGATCAAGATATTGAAACAAAATTGATAAACATAAAAAGTAGACAAGCTATATCTATATTGATTTGAGAGATAAAGGATACTAAATCTTTTTCTCATTTGGCGGTCAAAGTAGTACAAAATGGCCAAAGTAACCCCGTTTTTTTATATTTTCGGTTATTTTCTTCTCTTTGTGGTGGTTTTAGGCAGGATGAATCAGCAATACTCATAGAATCATCTCGAATATTTGAAAAAACTTGAGGGAGGGATATTTTGAAATATGCAACTGTCATGTTCAGGTAATCAAGTTGACCTTCTTTTACTCTTGATCTTGTATCTTTCGGAATCTGGTGGAACTATTTATGGTACAAGTGTAAACTAAAAAATCTATATAAATTTTTTTTTTTATATATAGGGCTTTGTAGACCTATTCTGGAATTGTTTACCTACCTTTGACAATGGTTACTTGATCTTCAATATTGATGTCAAGGAACCCTGGTAACCTTTTCGTAAATTCTACGAAAGTGTATATTTCTGAAGAAGCTGCCTTGCCGCATTCCTCAAGCCGCCGTCGTCTGCCATCGATGTCAATCCCGGTTGCCTTAAAGACATCTTGGTAAGTATTGAATGGTAAAGGCTTCATATTTCCAAATACTTCATCCTTGGCTTGCCTGTACTCCTGCAAGAAGTAAATTATGTGAATAAATATTTCCACTAGTGAATTTATAGGTGTAAAATTAACATAAAGCATACACATGAATCATTGGTCATAACATTGAATTTTGAATGTGATAAATGTACAAAAAAAAGATGGATTCTTTTTATTTGCTAAAGACTCCACCATTAATTTTTGCAATGGAAATTGTTTATTTGCCAAAAATGGTAATGTTTCCTCACCAGTATTCTTGAATGCCTCTCTGGAACAGTGGCCAAAAACTCAGGTTCAAAGAGAGCAAACTTCTTGTCCACACAGACCAGTCTGTCTATGAAATTCTGCATCTGTTTTGCTTTCTCTTCAGCCTTCCTGGCCTCCTCTTCCTTTTCCTTTCTGACTTTCTCCTCAAATTCCTGAATCTCTCTCATGGCCATGGTTTTCTTCTGACAAGAATATCTACCCCTTTTGATCCCTGAAAATTGTCATGATACCATTTTGATAAAATACAATTAACATCATTATAAGCCTGTGAGATTTTTTTTTTTCAAATGTTTTTATTGGTTTCTGTTGAGAAATTACTCTTTTGCACTTCTGCTAACACCCTTTAAAGTTTGTGAACTTGTGATGATTTTGAAAAAACGTTTTTGAAATTGGATATTTGTGAACGATAAAAAGGGAGGTAAAATAATTATTGTGATAGAGAATGTTTAGTCATTGCATGATATCACTCACTGTCATCTGCAAGCACTGGGTGGGAATTTGAAGTAGGTTGTTAATAAAAAAATTGCTGAGCAATAGGAAGGATATTTCTGTTCTAAATCTTGAATGTTTCATATCCCAAATTTTTTGTAGCCAGTGTTCCGTTTCAGCCGCTCGCTGCTGTACTATTTCTCATTTTGTGAACTCATCCCATCAGTCTTGTGTTCCTGAATTTTAACTTTTTGAGAGAGCAGCATCATGCTGTATACATGACTTTGCGAAGGGGAATAGAAAAATGTCAATTGGTGCAGATCGTTGAGGTCAACTTTTTAGATCTAAGATAACACAACTAAAAAGTGTTTGGAGAGTTTTTTTGTGATAATAAATGTCTGGAACTATGTAGGTTCCACCAATAAACTGTTGCATCATTGTTGTCATGACGTAACAGAGAGAATTGTGCACGTACCTTCCTTGGACATTCCGAGGTCCAGGCACTTCTGCAGTCGGCAGTGGGAACATGGCGTCCTGAGGTTGGGCAGGATGAGACATTGGTCGTTCTTCTTGCACTTGTAAGGGTGCTTGATGTCGAGACTCCTTCTGAAAAAGATCTGTTAGGGTGTCAGCACATGAGCGGAAGTACAAGTCATTGATAGACATAGTATATCAGGGCTTGTAGATCGATTTAATCCACCCATATACTAGAATATGACCAGCCCAAGAAATGCCCTGGACATGCATGTTTTGATATATTTGTCACAGATTCTATCAAATTTGACAGTTGACTATGAAAAACATTTTCTCAAAATTCACAGTTATTGTTGGGTGTCGTTGTTTCGATAAGTTGCAGATTCTTATACATTTTTATCTCATGTCTAACTGCTGAACGCACAAACAGTAACAAACAATGTATAACAGTTTGTGATCACTGCTATGGTTGTATTCTAATTGGAATTTGTCATGTGACTTTGACATAGGCTCCCACCAGTTTTGTATTTCTTTAAAATGTGCAAATACTATAAAAGAAAAAATACTTTGCATGCCAGAACATTTTCAAATTAAGTGTGATGTACAAGGTCAACTATTGCATTTGCACCACATCTGTGTGATATTTGCAAAATGGCTCTGCTCCTGCAATCTCAGAATTCGAATTGCATATGCTTGTATTGTCTATAGAGTATTATAGGTACACATGCGCGTGTGTCAGCATCACGGTTTGAGGCATATAAAAAAAATAGCATGCAATGCATGCGCCGTGTCCCCGGCCATTGAATAAAATAAAATAATTTGTTCCTCTGTCTGGTAGAGGGCTTGGCCGTCTGGAGTTTGTTTATGTCCCTCCCTCTTCGGAGTCCAAGGAGAACCAAACTACCATTACTATCCGGTTTTTACAAAACAAATGTGTGTTGGATGTCAAATGCTGCGTGCAATCTGAGATGATTTTGGCCATTTACAATCTTATATTCAAGAGGAGAGACATGAAATTCCAGGTAGGGTATCATTACGACTAGTGTAACCACTGGCAAGCTTTACTGTAAAATGGGGTAAAGTTGGCAATCCGGGGTAAAGTTGGCACGCTATTTTGACCCACTTAATGGAAGAAATTAAAATTTTTCCTCACTGACACGTATGGCAACTTTGCCAAAGATACCTGTGTCAGTGAGGAAAGTTGGCATTTCTTCCATTAAGTGTGTCACAATAGCATGCCAACTTTACCCCGGATTGCCAACTTTACCCCGTTCTATGGTACTTTGAGTTGTCATTTCACTGTGAAATGTTTTAGGGTTCATAAAAACTTTCTTGCTTCCATTATTTACACTTGACGAAGCTGCATCATGACAAAAGGCCCGAGGCAACCACGGACACAGGGCGTGGGTTCAAATCTCTCCCCGGGAACTCACTTTAGTCCGAGCCCATGGGACATTAAATGGAGGCGGGTTGTATCCAGTGTTCTATGCTGGGGCAACTGAAAGAACCTGGGCATCCCTGAATTAATAGGGTATGTCCCAGACTCACAGTCTTCTCACCTCATCATCATACGGCGATCGTCTGCCTCGATATAGCCCATTAAGGTGCTGCAGAGGCGTAAAACACAAACAAACATACAACAAACAAAGCAACCTCGGACACAAAAAGGAAAACATTTTAGATGTTTATATATATACACTGTACAGTGTGTTATATGCTATGCACTGTAATACCAGCTGGCTCACATGAAATTAGAGCAATGTAAAGACCATTCTACAGTCTATAATTTTGGCATTTAAAGAAAATTACATAGCGTTTTTAAAATGAGACCGGTTTTACAGCGTGCTTACGGCTGTTGCTAAAAGTTATTTCTTTTCAATAACTCGAAGCAAAACCTTTTTTTCCACTCCTTTACAAAACGACCTAATGGCTTTTTGTCAGGTATTTTTACCTACAATATAACGTGTAGCAAATCTCTTTGCATTTTTTTTATAGAAATAAATATTTTGTGGTGGCTATGTTTTGACTCAGAGTTTTGACTATATCAGTATACATGTTGATTTATAGAAAAAAAGATTTACCTCATTTGCTCAATTTGGAGCCATTATTTTGTTTTTGTTAGTTTTTTGCTTTTGCACATTTTCATTTATAAATGAGGCATTCAAGCAAGGTCAGTCTTCATTGCTTATATATGGGCTGCCCAAGTCTTGTCATTCACTCTTTATTATTTTATGGTGGTTATTGACAATTACATTTGATAAATTCCCCATAACTATACAGTGGCATCTTACTACATAACCCAACTGAGGCCTATACTTCAAAATAAGAATGGTTTTCACTAATTGTTTGACATTATCAAATAACATCAACCAAGATAACACAATATTGTATTTCTGCAACCCATTTGCCTGTCCAGCAATGATCAGAATTGCAATAAATAGGGTGAACCGGCGCACATTGGGACGTGGGACACTATGGGATGATGGGGTTTTCTTGGTTCCTGGCAAGGTATATGATATATGGTAGTGCCATCATATCTTGTAATTTCACATCCTAATGTTTCTATCATTTTATTGACAAATTACAGCCACATGCAGAAGTATGGCGAGACAAAATTTGTTTTCGTACTACTAAAGTAAATTCAGAGGGGTTCAATTCAAACTATTCTTTGGACAAACCATGACTAATGAGGCTTTCTCAATGCTTGTATGAATTTGATACATCGTAACGAACAGTTATGAATTGCTATCCTGGTTAACAAACTCACTGTTGACTGATAAATTAGCATTTTGGCGTAAAAGTCATATCAGGACTCATTGGGACATTGAACACGGGGCACATTGGGACGCACTTTAAATGGAAGAATGTAAGTGTCCAAGTCAGCTGAATGACCTGGGACAGCACACACTAGGTATTCAGGCCACAGTGAATAGAGGCATAGTGGATTACCATGCTCTGTGAACAAATTTATCGCAAAGCACTGTGTGTTACGTACATACAGTAGCAGACAAAAGTTTAGACCACGTCAAGTTTTTGGCAATATTAGAGAAAATAGGTGCTCGGCTGAAAAATTTCTTGCCTATGTGTCTGGGAAGTTCTAAAAGAGAGAAAACTTGATCTATTCTTTATCAGTTCCTTGAATATGTGTGATAAACAAAAATTTCAGGTGGTCTAAACTTACGTCTGATTCTTGCTTACATCCACAAAGGCCCTTAATGGCATTGTGCATTAGCGAAAAGGTGGCTAAATTATTCAATGTTATTTTAGACAAGTTATTCAAACATGTTTCATGTGATTTAAAGGCAATAAGTCATGAAACAGGAAAAAACACATTTTTAATAATTTTTTTAAATTTCAACTTAGGAGGTAATAATGGTGATTCAATGAGCCAAAATAGCAAGCATCAGACGTAAGTTTAGACCACCTGAAAGTTTTCTCTCTTGTAGAACTTCCCTGACACATAGGCAAGAAAATCCATGCAGACATTTTTCAGCTGAGTACCTATTTTCCCTAATATTGCCAAAAAAATGACGTGGCCTAAACTTTTGTCCTCTACTGTAGATGACCACACCAGGACAGTTTATGTTAAATGTTTAACTGTTTTAAGTTATGAACTATTGGCACTACAAGGTGTTAATATAACAATAACACTACTTTTGAGGGCGCTATGCTGTTTGAATGGCCCAAGGTCATGTCCAGCAGCCCAAGTGATTCAAAGCAGCACGAGCAGCGCGAGGGCTGCTGTGCAATCACGAGGGCTGCAGGACATGACCGAGGGCCATTCAAACAGCATAGCGCCCGAAAAAAGTAGTGTTATTACTATTATTATCCACTTACTAGGTTTTTCTGTTCTGATTTACCACCAAGACCTGTCAACTCAAGATTGGCGTCAAGTGAAATAAACAAGGGCTGTTATTGACTATAACGGCCCTTGGCCTTATAAACAAGGGCCCGTTATAGACTGTAACGGCCCCCGACTTTGTAAACAAGGGCCGTTATTGACTATAGCGGCCCTGGTGATGTAAATGAGGGCCGTTATTGACAATATCGGCCCTTGACCTTGTAAACAAGGGCCGATATGGAAAATCAGCAGCCCTCAAAATTTTGCTAATGCTCTAGTGAACGGCCCTGCAAGTGGATAATAATACACTGTATATATAGTCTAACACACTACTTATATGTATCTATAGCACATGGAGTGTTAAAATGATTTTTTAATTGATGTCAATGTGGCCCGTCGGGGCACAGTGGGACAGGCATGATCACGACTCACATTTTGCTGTCTGGCTGCAAAAGGGTTGGTGCAATCTAATTCATTATGCATTGGATTTTAACTCAATAGTGTTAGTGATATGCGTGCAAAATTCGGAGTTACTCAGTGCTTTCGGCATTGAGCAAAATCAGTGGACATTTAAAATGTTGCCCCAGTTCTCCCCATAACTGAAGAACTTTACAACTAGATAAAGTCAAACGACAAGTTCAGTGAACCCACCTTGTTGATCCTCAATTGATCCACTGGTTAGCATAGTTACCTGTGGGAACTTTTAAAAATAAACCTGCAATGCCATATTAATTTATTAAGAGGCGGTTGTGGAATCCCATTTAGGCAGTCACTCTGGGACCACTGTGTACGGTACTTGAATTTATCATCCCCGAAAATGGCGACCTGCAAATTTCTAGTCTGAAGCAAGGATTTTGTCTTGCCGAAAGTTAATAAACTCTTCCTGCCACCACAGTTCCCCCTACCCCTTCATACGTTTCTGCATAGACAATTTTAGTTTTCTTAAAAGTGTCCTGTGGTAAAAAATTTACGTAACCTTAGTGGCTGTGACCATGCAATGAAAGCGTGCGTGTCATTTCAAAAATGTCAAAAAACTAAACAGTATTATTATATATAAACCAGAAACGTAAAATACATAAATTTGCTAAATTCTCGGTATGTGACTTATCTTGATGTTCCGCCTAATAACCTGCAGATATCAAATGATGTTGGAACTTTTTATTGGGATAATTTATTGCATTTCCATATAGAGGGAAATGCTGTCTAAATTGAAGTGCATCAATGATGAAATTATTATGAAAATTATTTGTCACATGTGTAGACCTATGGGCCTACATAATGTCACTCTGACATCAGAGACATCTTGAAATATTTGATGGTCCTGTATGATGCAATTCTCCCGGATAAATAAATCAATAATAGTAACTTCAAAACCATGGATTCATGCATTTAACTTTGATTCATTATGATAGATCCTTTTTGTCCCGTTGTAACCATATTCAACAAAATATATATCTTGATTTGATCCGACAAGACAAAATTAATGATACATTGAACAAAGTGATTTGGTGTGTTATACTACTTATCAAATTTATCTCGTATCTCTTCCCAGCTGACAAAACTGGTGGTTAACTGAGAGTTATCACGTGAAATTGCCCCTCAGTTATCACGTGGGAAACTGATAGGTTATTGCAAATGCTAACCACGTGATTTTGTCACCAATTAACCACGTGATTTTCTGGGGGAAATCTTCACCAGTTAACCACGTGATTTTCTGGTGAATATCTTCACCAGTTAACCGCGTGATTTTCTGGGGGCAATCTTCAACAGTTAACCATGTGATTTTCTGGGGGGCAATCTTCACCAGTTAACCACATGATTTTCTGGTGAATATCTTCACCAGTTAACCATGTGATTTTCTGGGGGGGGCAATCTTCACCAGTTAAAATTATTTGAGAAGAGGCAAAATCTCCAACTAGTTAACTTGGCTCTTCATCAAGCCAGTCAACTTGGACTGTTTCAAGCAATTTCTTGGGCTTTCAATAGCTGTGGGGCTGAAGTAAAGCCACGAGAACTTGCTGAAAATTTATCACAACCAGTGTGATGCAGTGAGTGTCTTTTCAGTCTTCTTAATGGGTTACCAGAATCAAGGATTGTAGTCGTACATGATTCACATTTCGGATAACTAGTCTTTTGTAATAATATCCAATATTTGCTCCTTTTTGAGCTGATAAGTTTCATTCCGCCATATACTGTGTATTAATTCACATTAGGAAATCATAATGATTTGTTTAATTAGTTTAAACTCAGTTAAAGTAAACTTAGTGCGGAACTCGGTAAACAGCTGTGTTTCTAGTACAGGTGGCTCCATCTATATTTCTTGGGGGCAATCTTCACCACCCTGTCAGCGTGCCTCGGCGGTCCGGCGTCGGCCCGGCGTCGGTCCGATGTCAGCAGCATTGGACCGGCTTTGGGCCGACGTTGGGCCGCCGACGCACGCTGATAGGGCAGTTAACAACGTGAAGAAAAACATGTGATAACTCTCAGTTATGTCATGAAGATAGTCAAGTAATAATCTGGTGAAGTTCATCACGTGGTTATCCTGTGAAAATGCTGGGGAGTTTTTTCACGTGAAGAAAAACACGTGATAACTCTCAGTTATGCCATGAAGATGGTCAAGCGTTAATCTGGTGACATTCATCACGTGGTTATCCCGTGAAAATGTGGGAGTTTTTCTCACGTGAACACAAACACGTGATAACTCTCAGTTATGTCATGTTCACCAGTTTCCCCCCGTGTTTATCACGTGAACTTCACGTGCATTGTCAGCTGGGTTCAAAGCTCTTCAAAGAGCAGAACTCACCTTGCACGCCTCACAGCTGATCACCCCGTAGTGGTAGCCAGATGCCTGCTGTCCACACACTTTGCACGGAGGCAGAACCAGATGATCCGATTTGATATTCTTTTCTGTGGCTCCCATGGTGTGAATAATCGGGTAAAATTGTCTAACAAATATATGACTGATTTCGATCCTTCACAGACCAAATATAAACAATACAAGAGGCGGTTGCGCACTTTATATGCCATGCAAAGAGGTCACATTATCTGGAGTGGAAAAGTGGGACAGTTGAATCATAGGTTGCCCAGTAGTCCATGAGCCAAAGATAAAAATAAATGCATAGATCTATAAAATAAGTTGAAATAATTTTAGATATTTTTTGCAGGCCAACAATCTCCATACCCGATTGGCAAGTTCTATGCCAGGAACTTATCATTGCATAGTGCACATGCACAAGTTGTTCAACCTCCGTTAAAATTTCCAACAAATGCTATACAGATTATGCTGATAACATGAATTGCAAAATTTCCACTGTTACAATTTGTTGGTAATTGTCTTGATTTATGCAAAAGCCTTTTTTTGGATGTAATGAGTTTTTTGCAGATTTTTGTAACTTTTTGTCTCTTGTTCAGTTTTTGTAACAATTTCGTGTTTGTCACAGAATTAAAATGAAATACACATGAATCAGACGATCCTTATAAAATTATCTTTATATATATATGTATACATGTATATATTATATATACTTAAATTCACTTAAAATGTTCCCATGGCAGTGGACGGTGTCGTTCACATGTTTTAAAATAACATAGGGGAAAGTTGCCTGGATGGGACCACTTCAAGTTTTACTTTTAGAATGTGAAAGATGAGAAAACATGCCTAATCCAGAACAATTCATTTTCAAATATATTTTTTAAAGCGTAATAAATGACAAGTGGAAAAATGCATAGTCACTGTTATGACATCACAGCCATTTGTTTGTGACATCATCACATCAGTAACAATTTTGACCAATCAGAAGCGGCCATTTCCTCAATGTATAAGCAAAGAAATCACTTCGCTTACTTTAAATGAATATCTAAGGCGTATCTTGAAAGCTCTTGAAGACTTGGAAGTGAAAGAATGGTTGCAGTCAGCAATGTTGTCTATTTTCAGACTGTGTCCTTGGTTTAACCAATTTTACCAACACAAAAGAGAATATTCAGTGTGTCTTTCACATCTCATGATTTTCCAATAGGAAGATTCATGAATGACCACTGTCCCAGGGGGTCCAGGGCCAGGCCTGCCTACTTGCAAGGAATGTTACAAAAAATAATAATTTTAGAAGACAAGCCCTTCGGGGTAAATTGGAAAATTACAAGATACGTTTTTTTTTTAGGCGATGCATCAGCCCCTTGCTGATATAGTCTTAGTGACTCTAAAGATAGCCACTCGCCTCTGTATGGATGGCCACAGGCCTCCCGACAGGAAGCTTTTTTCTAAGATTCAAGAATCAGCCTGTGAAACTTCGTCATCTGAACGGGTTGCCAGCGTCGTAGTAAAATGCGGACGGGCCAAATTTGCGGAACGTCGGGCCGCGGGATTTCGTAATAAAACGCGGATGCGCAGGTGCGGGACGGGACGTGTGGGATCAATGCAAAAAACATGCAGATATTCACTCATTTGAACAAGCTGAATTTGCTTTAAAAATTGCCTCTATTTTTTTTTTTGAAAAAATTTTCTTGTTCTTGGGTTTCTACATAGAGGGAGCAAGCAAAAAAAAAGTCAAATAATTTTTTTTAAAGCAAAAAATGCAAGCTTGTGAATTTTAAAGCATTTTTCCTGAATTGTTGTTTCCAAAAATGTTGCCATAAAATTCAGTCCTACGCATTTTTGTTTTTTCATTAAAAAATTATATTTTGAATGTTAATAAATTTTTCATTATTGTACAGATCTTTAGCTGAATATTATAAAAGAGAGAGATATAGTAACAGTGAGCAGTTTTTCTCTTTTTTGTGAGTCTCTTTCTAGTCTTCTTTCTGTCGCATTGACATGTCTTAATTTGAGCAGCGGTGATATTGTCATCTGAAATGACTTTGCAGTTTGATGCAATCACAATGACAACGCAGAAGTCGGATATTTTCACTGAACTTAATTGTTATCATCTTGTGTGCCGGTGGAGTGATGAATGCTAGTTGATAAAATTGAATCATAATAAAAATTTAATGAAAAGTAACCTGTACCACAACGCTCTAGCTAGTATACTCAGCCAAGCACATGAGAGTCGAACGTATAAATCTTGCTATATAAAGAGCAACTTTTATAGTTTTGTTCCCTCTCATGACTCACGAGGCATCTGCATGGGTAACCAAGAACCACCAAATTCTCACAGTGAACTTACATTGTTATACTTAAGGACCAAGACTACTTTTTTCCCTAATGTCCAATTTTTTTTTCACACTTTTTTCCATTATTTTATTTTTACCCATGAAAACCAAATTCGCGCAGTAAACTGTCATTGTCATATTTAGACTACAGGGGTTTCCAATTTCCAAATTTCCTTTTTTCAAAAGTTTTTTTTCACCTCAAAATTACTTTTTTCCAATTTTTTTTCTTCATGTTTTTTCTGAAGTTGCCTGTTATCAATTTTAGTGAGGAAATTTAGACACCAAAAGACACATCTAGGATATTTGACGCATACTAGAGTAAAATTTCATGTCCATCTATATTATATAACCATTTCCAAGTTCTGCTCCGGAACAAAAAACTTTTTTAAAATTTCCAACATATAACCAATGAAATTGTCCGCCCTGAATAATTTTTTGTGTGATCTCATCATAGAAATTTATTAGCTTTTGTCTGATTTACACAAACAGTTCAGACGGACACCAGCCAACAATTTTTTTGTCTGTTTTAGACAATATTTTTTTCATCAGTATTTAATTTTTTAGGTTACTCATATATTATTTTAATTTTGCATTAGGATCTTAATCGTGTAGGATATGCTATAATACATGTATTGAAAATTTATTTACGTATTGTACAACAGTTACTGAGCATAAATAAAAGTAGTCTGAGTCTGATCAGTTTTCTTCACCTGGAAATTATTTATCTCATTAGAATGGTTTTGCTACACGTTTCCGTGTGACGTGTACGTGGGGATTGCCATGACAACAATGAAATTAGATAGCACTTGTACACGTATACGTCACACGTGAACGTGTAGCAAAACCTCTCTATTATACATTATTTATTTTGAGTGTGCGATGTATATTCATTCATTTCAAAATCAAGGTACACCCCTTTTATGTGATACCCCCACCAGAAATTTTTTATTTCAAGATTGCCCTGAAAGAATTTATCTATTACTAAAATTAGAAATTATTCATTTTAAAAAAAAACGCTCCAAGCTCCCCGTGACCCTCCCTCCACCTTCACCTTAATATCTAATGGTTGCGCCAGGTTGCCCCTGTAATATTCGCACAGCAAAACGGCCTTCTGCCGTTTCGCGAAGTGAAATTTAGCAGGAAATTAGGTCAAGTGGGACCAGCTTCTTATCAATGATTTAGTTTCGAATTTAACAAAACATGACATATTCATATTCAAAAGTGTCCTAAAAAATTCAATTCTCTCCATTAATATTCCCTGTATCTATTATTTTTATGGAATAGTTCATTAGAAGCCTTGACAAGTTAAATTAAATTATTAACATGTGATTCATTTCATTTCAAAACAGAAAACAAGAAAACATAACAAAATTAAGGTTACATAATCTTTGTCAACTGATGATTATGTAACAGTGAGCAATTAATCTACATGCAGATCATGTTATTGTTTTTGTTATCACTATTATGTAATATCAACAATCTAGCACAGACTTTAATTTGGCAGCTTTCAGTGTAGTCTTCCTTTTTACTATTTAGCTGATTATCTATCAATTCTATTTATTCTTAATCCTATTTATTCTTAATCCTATTTATTTGCTATCCTATCTATCTATCTATCTATCTATCTATCTATCTATCTATCTATCTATCTATCTATCTATCTATCGATATATTCTATTTTTGATACATTTTATTTTTCTTATAGTTTCTAGTCTAAATTTCTCTCTATTTTTCTATATATCCGTCTTTCAATTTCTTTGAAACAGTAACATAACTGCCTTTCATACATTGAATATGAGATAAATTTAATGAAAGTTATATGGTAGACCTAAAACCATAAGTCCTAAAAAACTTTTTGTTAAAGAGCTGCGCGAATTTCATGGCTGTGCCATTTACATATTAAGCTTGACAGGTCTGTGGGTCAAGACTGTCAAGGCCACAGATGGTATTATCTGTGTCAAGGCAGGCATTTTCTTCTTATGTCCCAACCTGAGCTAACCTGCTGGAAGAGTTATGAGGCTGAGCTGTTAGGCACCTCTGTGGAGTTGTGTTCCAAAAAAGAGGGTTTGCTGCTCTGCAGCTTTTCTTTTCATAATTCTCACCAGGTGGCTAGAGGAACAACACCACGCCGTCTTGTGGCTATTTAAATTTGTTTGCAGTCGCCATCTTCGAAAGTTTTGAAGCAACGAGGAATTGCCGCTTTACCGGGTCTAAATTAGTTGAATTTACTGAGAAATAACGAGTGAATGGTGTGTTGATATATGTAATAGGTCTTTGTGAAAACGTGGGATATACCTAGTTTGGGTTGGCACTCTTGCATTTTGTCAGAGAACGAGATTAATTTTAGCTGTGGCGATAAAGAGGAGTTTAAAGGATGGCAATGCTTGAATTCAGAAAAAGAATCCACATGCGAATGTTCCTGGTCTTTGGTAAGGCTGGGAGGTTGGCACATGGGAAGCTTCCTCCTTTAAACTAGTTCTGCAAGTATTTCCCGTGGATGCGGAAATTTAGATTGCCAGTAACGCTGTGTCCTGCTAAGTGTTATGAATTTTTAATGTAGCCTACAATTTGTATGCCCAAAAATGCTCTAATGCCTAATTAAGTTACAAGTGATTTACTTTGAAATATGTAGGCCTGTACTATACTAGAATAGATGCTGTATGTGTTCGATTGAATTGATTAAGTAGTACTTGTTCATTGTCAGGACTCCCAAATTTGCCTACAAATTAAACCCACGGGCCCATATAGACGTTTTGTCTTGTTAAATATACAATTGGTATAGTGGGTGCTCTTCCGGAAAATTGTGCCGTTCAAGATTCCCCAGTTACGCCACTGGTTACTAATTTAGAAGCATAACTTGCGCTTTTTCTGAAATCAAGTGTCCATTGACATCGTTCGTTGGAATGTTCCAGTCTTACCTTGTGCTGCTATTTTAATTCCAGGTGAAGAGGTGGTGAATCATGTCTTGGGTGAGCATGTCCAATTATGGCGGGTCTCAAGATCGGCAAAGAGATTTCGACCGTCAGCGAACCATGGACGATAGAATGTCTGGGATGTCCCAGGGCAATAACTTGGGCGGAAGAGGTGTTAGCAGATTGATGGACGCTCCAGACAGAAGAAGTGTAAGCAGATTAATGGACACCCAAGATGGAAGAGGTGTGAACAGATTAATGGACACACAGGACGGAAGAAGTGTAAGCAGATTGATGGACACCCAAGATAGCAGAGGTGTAAATAGATTGATGGACATACAGGACAATGGGAACAGAAGCTATGGAAGCCAGAGCATGAGCAATCGAGGGTACCGTGATCAAGATACGGACGATAGAGGCTATGGAAGTCAAAGTAGGAGCAGAGGATACAGTAATCAGGATAACGGCAGCAGATACAGTGGCCAAGATAATGGAAATCGGGGTTATAGCAGTCAGAACAGCCGCTTCAATGACTCGAGTGATTTTGACAATTACAACAGCCGAGGAGGGGGAGGCAACAGGAGTCAATCTATGCCAGTGAGTGGATTGATATTTTCTTCATGTCAAATCAGAATTTTGATCTGTTTAATTTGTTGTATATATATATTGAATTGTAACTGTGTTTAATTTCCAGGATGAATTTGAGACTGGCATTCCTCTCCATTTAGACAAGTTTTCTTCGGGATTTGATGTCATTACTAAAATTTGTGGAAATCAGGTATGACCTTATTTTAAGGATCTGAAATTGTGGGTTAATTTAATATTTCATGAGTCATTATTTGAAAAGTATTTCTTGGTTTGACCTCATTTCTTTCATTACTTGCAGGGAGAAAACCTCACTTACATTGAAAAGACAACAGGAGCAAAACTGCGACTGAGCGGGCGAGGGACAAGCACAGTGGACCCAATCACTGGAAGATCCTCAAACGACCCAGCTCAGATCATTATCACGTGAGTTTGATTTGAAACTTGAACTTCTTGTGGCGTACTGATTCACTAATGTGTAAATGATTTTTGCAAAGTCATGACTTAATAACTTAGTGATTGATTGGTATCTTGATTTGACTTCTTTTATGCATGCATCTTAACATTTGTTTTACCTTTCAGACATCCTGAAATGAAGGGACTTGAATTGACGGAACAACTCGTGGAAAGTTTGCTGAAATCGGTAATTCATTTATAACTTCTCACTTGAGTTTTGACACCCTTGATAAACAAATGTTTTCAAAATAGCTTTCAGTCTGCTCATTTCCAACAGAGCTATTAAATAATTGTAACTTTGTAAGGTCTGCATTTTGTCATTTGATGATTTTACTTTTTGCATAGGTCCAAGACGACTACGCGGAGCACTTGGAGAGCGAGTACAAGAGCATGGAGAACATGCTTGGCCTGGAGGACGGTCCTCTCCCAGGGGGTGGTGGGCTGGGCTCACTTGGAGCATTGGCAGGCAATCTAGGTGGTCTGTCAAGTGGTCTGTCAGGTGGCAATTTAGGAGGCAACATGGGAAACATGGGTGGTATGTCCGGAGGAAGATCCGGAGGAATATCAGGGGGCATGTCAGGGGGAATGTCTGGAGGTCTGTCTGACAACCAGGGCTTCTTGGGACCCAGCCGCATGAACGACCAGAACATAAACTGCAATTATTGTGACATCAACTGCGGCGATGAAGCGGTATGTTTGAATGGTTCATCTTGATATATTTTGTTTCTGAACATTTCGTTGGTTGAAATAATCAGAATTTGGAAAACTATTATATTTTCTGGGATTTACTTTTAATAGTTTTTCGTTCAATTTAAATTTATTTTGGAAATGTGAAATTTAAATAGATAGATAGATAGATAGATATGGTAAGTGCAGCCCTCTAAGCCCACTTCTGGGCGCTCACTTAAAGTTTACATCTTCTAAAAGAAAAGTAGCTAGGACTTTTTGTTCAAACATATTTTATTCTCTTTGCCTATGAACCTTGGGGCTCGGTAACATGCTCAGGTGACTAGATACACATTACACGTAACTGAGAAATACCTGAATTGCTGAAATTTATCAATGTTTCTGGTAGAAATTAGACACTCCTCACTTTCTATTGTATGGGCGCCGTTAAGTAACATGTGCCATTCATTTCACAGCTTTACAACATCCACTCCAAAGGAGCCCTCCATCGGCAGAAACTTTCGGAGTTCCAGGCAAGACTGGATTCAAATGAACGATCACAGAGTCAGATGGGCAGGTCCTCAACAGTGAGTAATAGTTCCTTCTTCTAGTTTAGTCTTAGGTATTCGAGCGATTCTTGTGCTTACAATAATCTTCCTATGATATTGTATTGCTGTCGGTAGATGTTCTTGTATATCATGATGTAATGTGGTGTTCCGTTTGGTCTTAGATGAAGGAAGGCATTGGTACGGCCCCCGCCAAAGACAGGGTAATTCAATTTATATTCATGTAGTTTGAGGCATGAGTTTGCTGTTATTTTCCCCTTGATAATTTATTGCTTACCAACGACCTCAGAACTTTGGCCTTTTTTGGCATTTGGGAATTGTGTGTTGATTGAAATCTTAGTTAATGTTTATCCAATTCGTTTGAATTTTTATCAATCATGTTTTATGATTCAGGTGAATTTGTGACCTGCTCCACCAAAATGAGTTCGAAGTAGGCATTCAAGATTTCTCAAAAATTAGCAAAAAATGTCAAAATATCAGATTAAGATTAAAGTGATATTTACAACTAAATATGATATGCATGGCTGGAAGAAGTCGGGAATTTGGGCAAGTCATTGCTTGGAAATATCTAAATCTCACTGGAAAATTTAAACTTGGTAGTAGTCGATAGACTTGAGTCTGGACAGTGGTTGGAAATTTTTCTGTACTTCATTGAATTGCCTGGAAATTCACATTTTTTCTAGCCCTGATGATAGGATGCCGCCTTTGAACTCATTTTGATGGAGCAGATCGCATATGTCTTCCTCTGCTGTCTATCACTGCTCATTTTCATTTGAGCATATAGACTTATGATCATTTATGAGTAGATCAAAAATATTGCAATCATGCCATGGATTGATTACACCTACTTGACTTTCAAAAATATGAACATTGTTGACAACATCATCTACGTGGACTGGAACATTGATCTTGGGAAGCAACACCATTTCCCATGACGCATTGCCAGCATAGCCTGACTTCTTTGTGAAGATATGAACTTTGATTGAAGTGGGCAAAGGATTACACTTTTGACAATTGGATATTCAGCTTGAGCGTAATCTGGTCACTGCATCTTTATGCTTCAGGTGGAAATTAAGAGGACCCGGTTAACTCAGTTGGTAGCATGAATAGCTTCCAATCACTGGGTCCCAGGTTCAATTCAAGCTCTGACTGAGTCACATGGACTTAGACTGCAGCTTTAATTATCCTTCGTCTTATTGCTGTGTCATCCTCCTGTTCTAATAGAGGGGTTAGTCCAGTTGGTAGGCTCTTCAAGTCTTGGCTTCCAATTGGGCGCCCCTCATTCTTGTGTTCTCCTCCTGCCTTAGGAGGGGATTAGCTCAGCTGTTAGCACGCATGCTTTCCAATCACTTTGTCGCAGGTTCAATTCAATCTCTGGCTGAGTCGCAAGGACTTAGACAGCAGTTTTACTTATCAGTCTACTCATCGCTCTGTTCTCCCCTTTTCCTCAATATCCTGGGAGGTGGTTAACCTGGGTGGTAGCGCTCTGGCTTTCCAGTCCCTGGGTCCCCAATTCTATTCTAGCTCTGGCTGAGCCACCTGTTGGAAGAATGTCGTAAGCCTACACCAGTTTCAAAATTTATCCTTTGAATACCTGATTACTGTGTCCTCCTCCCTATCCTAACATTTGTTTAGCCTGCTGATGACGTATATACGGGACCATCGGGACGTGAAGCCCCAATCATCCATCCATCCTCGGATATTCTTTACTTATTCGTTTAAATGGTTGCCTTTCTCATGCCGCTGTGAATGTATACTTTTGATCTGATTTACTTTGTCACTGTCAAACAGATTCAGACGAATATGTGCTCTATTGGTGAAGTTATTTGTTTGTTTTGCAGCTATTAAGAATGAGAAATATGCAGGCAATTTTTTGTTCGTAAATGATCTTCATCACTTTGAATACATCAAGTTCACTGGACCGGCGCATTTCTTTATGGTTGACTTCATTATGGGAATCTGTCAGTGTTTAAAAGGCCTTCACAGTGACTCTACCATTCTACTCTGTCATACCAGACAACTTTAAAATGCTCCTAGAAGATGCTACGCAGCTAGATGTCCGAAAGAAATGAGTGTCAAAGTTCCCACCTTTCTGCCAAATAGGAGATTTCAAAACTTGCGGATGCTGAACAAACTCTTGAGACTCACCAGGCATTTTGTCAAACCTACATGCTCCTACAGTGTTATATTCGAGGCTGTGACATCCGAGGAATGAGCCTCCCGAGGCTGAGGCTATCAAAATGTGGCCTCGAGGCCAGTCTCAAGACCTCCATCACTGGCCAAAGGCGACCCAAGTCCAAGGCTGAGGATTGGGCATCCGAGACTGAGGCCAAGGCAATCAAAACATGGCCACCTGGCCATCCTCGAAACTTCCAGCACTAGCTCCTGTGCCTTCCTGGAAAACCACTTGGTACAATAACTCCATTTCACAGCATTTTGGTTGTCTTGATATGATATCCAGTCTGACTAAAATCAAAGAAATTGAAAGAATCCTTTTCTGCAATATGGACGTCACGTTGCTTGGATATTCTACAAGAATTCTGTCTTATACTTTATGGCTTTGTCTGTTAGGACGGAGTTTTCTCCGATGTGGACTCTTTATCTAAAATTTTCCCATTACATGTACTAACAATTACCTCAGCTGAATATTGTATTTATCAATGAGATGTTCACTTCAAGTCAATCGGTAATTGCTCTTGAAGCTTCTTGATGTGCCAGCTTTGCCAAGATGCACATATACGCCACTTCCTGTAAAATAAGTCCGAAATAGTTGAAGCATTGGAGTCTTTATGGAATGCTTGCTTATCCCACTTGGCTATTGATCCTTTTCAAGTTCAATTGACACAGAAGTTCATTCCACAATATTATTCCTAGAATCTCTTAGGTACTTTATAGTTATCTTTTCCTCCAGAGGGCTCTGTTAGTCATACATGAGTATCAGACACATACTCATAGTGGACAATTATAACGGCAGGCAGGAATGCCTTGTTCTCCAGAGATATACTATTTCTATTGCCCAATAGAACATAATGAGTCATATGATAATGTAACGAGTCTTGTACTTCACAAGGTTATGCATGCGATTATGTGTTAGTCTGTTGCTTCCACTCGTGTCTTTTGACATTAGGAATATCAGTGACTTAAGTGTGTGCATGTTATGTAGAATTTAAACACCATTTTCAGGTGGGGCCATCGACTGAAACTTGCGACTAACCTAAGGATTAGATGGGCTTGCCATCAAAATTTGATTGATTGAATTGAATAATTTATTTTTTGCCTTATATTGTAATATTCATGCTGTTAATTTTTTTAAAAACTGCTTCATCAAACATTATTACGTCATAAATAAGCTTTATAAATGTTTAGATCAGAACTTATAATGGAGATTTCCTGTTGAAGTGTTAATCAGGTGTGCAAATATATATTTTTCCCATGGCAGTCAACGGAGTCAATGGCTCTGAAACTCATAACTATTACCTTATAAAGTTGCACACACATTTGCAAAAGTAACTTCTTGCCACCTTGGCATATATCACTTGGTGCCCTTTTTCAGCTTTTACGTGAAAAAAACCTTCATAGTACGCTGGGATTTGTGGTGCTTTGTAGAATTTTCCCACGCAAGAATATTCAACTGTCCAACTTCATGAGATACTAATCTGTAGTGGAATATTGCTTATTTTAGCAGCTTTTTCAGTCTGTGAAAAAATTATAGATAAACATATATGCATATTTTTGTTCAATTTTCAACTCTTTCATGCGGTATTATATCTTTGCTCCTTTTTGATGAAAAGATAATTTATTCTGAAAAGTGATATACCAGACTGGACTCAATATTTGATATATATATATATATATATATATGATTTGATATGTACTCAGTTTTTGTCCCTCTTTGTGCTCTGGTATGAATGGTAATTCAATTGCCTTAAAAATATGGAAATTCGAAATTGATGATTAATTCTAGCTGTTTTTCCTTAGGCTGGATGATTTGACATATATATATATAGGCCTACATAATAAATTTGTCAGTTCTTGGGTGTTTCCGATAGCCTCAAGCGTGATTCGGTAAAACTAATGACCCGTTGTAGCTTAAGTGGTGTATTTAGGGCTCTATGTAATTACTTAGTAATAACTTAGGGTAATTATTGTGCGCAGCAGCCCTAAGTATCTATTTATCATGAGTTAGGACTCCCAAATATGTTGCCCTTTAGTTACAAACTATTGTCTGTGCCATGAGCAACATGATGCACTGTACAAAAGAGACCCTACTAGTCACCCAAGGTGAATTGCATCAGATACAAATTTCAACTCTCAAAAAGTCAGAACTGGTCTGGCAACACCCAACCCATTGTTAATGACACATATTCAAAGTTTCTTTGCCTTCAGGTGTTTTCTGTAGATATCAAATTTCAAGATGCTTTTTATGAACCAGCATGTTTTCTCAGACCTTTACATATATCTATATGAAAAGAAAAAACTTTTAAAAAGTTACGCCATGTGGCAGTTCTGACTTTTTTTCGTCTTCACTAAGTTCTGATCTATCATGGCAAACACTTTAAAAGCCAATGTGAAATGCAGCTGTAGAAATTTTTTTTTTAAAGTGTGAATTGATGTTTATCTTTCTTGTTGGAATTTTCACTCTCTTTAAGGTACATAATCACACAATTTTGTGCATTCTGACCAGTTAGTTTCTGTGCACTTTTTAAATGGTCATCCCTTTAAAATTGACATCTGTTGATCAGACCGCCTCATATATAACAAGTTATTATGGTAATTTTGCACAGTTTATTTGGGTTCACCATTACATGGTCTGCTGAGCTTTAGCTTAACTACTTTACCTGAACAGGTTGATGATATTTGCTCAGTTTTAGAAACTTGTTGCTGCAGTCAACAGCAGATGGTTGACAAACAGCCCTTTTGTGGCTAATCCTAATGATTTCTGTATTTACCAAGTGAGCGATTTAGTTGCCCAACTAACCAAATGATCTACAAATCTCTTTTGTTGTCTTGCTGTTTTTCTAATTGATTATCCTAATTGCTTGTAAACAGTTCAATATCGTGACTACATGCCTATGCAGCACCCATGGTCATGTTATGGGAGTGGCTAACTGAGTATTTGTCAGTTAAGTGGGTTTCTTTCTATTGAGTGCTTAAGATTGGCTGTAGTGTCAATATGGCTGTGAGCTGGTTATACTTGGCACAATATCTCTGGCACTGTGACAGAGGCATATGCAGTTGTATATTCACTTATTTGTGGCTGTGTATGGCTCTGTGTACTCTCTTGCTATTTATTGCATCCAGGTTTACAACTCCACTTTGTGTTTGCTCAATCCCTTCGAGTGTTCAAAGCAAACTCGGACACTTCGCATTTCTTCCACTTGGTCCTTTCACTGCATGGGATGGTCAAACTGGACTATAGTTGACATATAAATGCTGAAGCCTGCATGAAATCTGAATAAAGTATAGAGTAAACTGATCTTCTTAAACTTCTATGGAAGATGATATTCCTTGCTCTAGTAGAAGTAGAAGCCCCACTGAGATGGCCAAAAGCAAGTTGATTCATACACTTTACATTTGTTGGTCTGAACCCTGCCATCTAAGGTCATTCATGGATAGCCAACCCTATGTATTTTTATCTCCCTTGTGAGTGTCAACCTCATTCCATCCTTGTGAACAAATATAATAACTAGGTACGTTGCTAGGCCCAAAATTCCAAGCATAAACCTTGTGTCTACATGCACAGGGTGTGACCGCTACATGAATATGCCTGTCAGTTTCAATTCAACCATTTTTTTGGCTGTGACATTTTTGCAGTGTGAAACTAACTTAAAGTTGGAAAAAATGTCCAGTAGTTAATAATTTACTGTTACCACCTTCTGGTTATCAGGTGCTTTAAAAATTTTAAGGAAAGAAATGTGACGTTCTTTTCTCCTCTTTGAGACATGAAGGTCTCACCCATGTAGTATGTCCTGAAGAAGCAGTAGGAATAGATCTAGTTCATTGTAACTGAAATTGTGACCCCTCCTTTAGTAAGCAAGTAGAAATTTGTAATAGCACAGTTCATTGGGTCCAAGAAAGTTTTGGGAAGGCCATGATTTAATTGAGGAAGCCGTTCCCATTTTAGCATCATGTCCTGTAATTTCTCATATTTCTGATGGTAGCATGAATTGATGACCTTCCTTATATAAATTTAAATGGATGTCATAGCATTGACAACAGGATCTTTTGAAATATGAGAAAATCATTTCATTACTTATTCAATGAACATCGTGCTTCTCAAGTTGTGGTATTTATGTGAAAAATCTGTCCACATCGCAAAATGAACATGGGAAATCTGAATATATTTCTTAACTTCCGTGTTGCTAATTTGTGCTCTGCTGTAAGATGTAACACAAAACTGCTAAAATGTTTGGGAAATTTCAAGTAACTACTTTTGCTTGTGAAAACATGGTGGTGCCTCAGAAATGGCTCAGATGTCTTCCTACTCTCACCTGCTTGTAACCTGGGAGAGTAGGGATAGTACACTCTTGAGTGGATTTCTCTCTCCTCTATGATTGGACTTTTGTCCTCTATTTGTTGAAGGACTTAGTCTTGGCTGAATCAGCATAAGGGCTTTTAAGGTGGAGCCGAGGCCATGGGCCGAAATCAAACACATCCTGATCTTAGAGTGGCAGGAAAATTCACTACGTAAACTAAACTTCCAGGATTCAATGAGTTTGTGTTTGGGCAAACTAACCTCAGCTGACTGGGGTCTTGTGCTCACTGAAGCGTAACGAGAGAAATCATTACTTCTTGTTGTTGGGTTCATTCAGCCATTATATCCATGGATCCCTTTGTTCCTTTGCTTTATGAACATATATGTGTATTGCAGACTCATTGTAACCCCTTCTCAAAACATGCAAATGTGTCCCACACACCTGGCCCATTGTGAATGAGTTATATTTCTACCCCTGATGGTCTGAGTCTGCCATTCACAGCCAGCATGGCCTTATGCTCCCAAAAGCATCGTTTATCAAGATCAGTAAGATAATGTTAGTGCCTGTCAAACTTGATTGATGTATTGGTTTCTCTTTTCCTTTTAAAGTGCAGGGTGCTGCACTGCAGGAATTGGTATGTGTACTATGAAGGTATCCAGATTTAAAAATATGTAGAATATCTGCCTTAGGAAAATAGTTTTAAAGTACATGTACAATTTTAGGATGTTCTAAACTTAGAAGTTCAAAGAGTGGGTATGAAATAACTGAATACAGCTTGTCTTTTGAGGCATAACAGCAATGCTTCCCATATTGGCCTATATGATATATTCCTCATGATTATTACCATGCTGACAGTAATCATCATGCTCTGTTGACCTTCTAACTGAAGGGTTTAACAAAGGTATAACCTGTCTGACATGGGTATATTTAGATGTTAAATAGTTAGTGCCTTCTATTCCTGATCACATTAAGTCCATCCATGCTTGACTCTCATAACAAATGCTATGATTATGCTGTGAGACTTTTCACATGTGACCTGTCAGGGATCCAAAGGTCGTAACAGGTCACACCTTGCCTGTACTAAGATACCCTTTCAGAATTTGGAAGTTATAGAATTATTGTATGCTTTTCGAAGCAAATATGAAGCTTCAGAATTCCTCTATTGTGGATGCAGCGAGAGCTGTCACATTGATCTCTCGCAACCCTCACTTTCACATTTCCATATTCTTTTTTCCAAATGTCTCCTGCATTTTACCACGTGATATCTTTGTCCATTGCTCTTGCTGCCTTTTCCCTTGTTAAATAGGGCCTCTCTTTCGCTAGATGGATTGAACTACTTTCTATTACTCAAGGACGGACCTCTCAATGTTTTGTATCCAACTTCGGTGTTTTATCTTTTTGACACACTCTATTGTAATGTTGGTTTGCAGAAGGAAAAAGGGATTCATTTTTGGTAGTGCGAGTCTGGAAATAATGATACATGTATAAAGTAATATGTCACAGGTATTTGGTTATGTGCTCTACCCAACCACACCTCATGTTCTTGGTCTCGAGTTTCCATCTCTGTTACATGGACAGAAGTTGTGAATTAGACAAACCCTCTAAGCCATAAAGCAAAACTTGATACTATAATGCCAATTTGTTGGCAGGTAGTTGCGGGGGAGTTTTGACAGGAATACAAAGCAAGATCTGAGGGAATACAATGTGAAATCCAAAGGTTATTGATATTTGGCCTGTCGTCACTTGGTTCTATATCTCTTTGAGTTTTTGACTCTTGTTCAATATGTGATTCTTCATATTGGTTCTAACTACATGCTATATTCAGAGCAATCTTTATGAGAGCATTCACTTTTGAGTACAGTCATTGTGCTATTCTAAAATAGGCTATGCATTTACAACTTCCTCTTAACTTTAGCCTTTTAAAAGGTTATGGGGGAGATGTTTTTGTAACATTTTTTTAGCGAGTGATTTACTGCTCCATCTTGATTTAACGTCTTTTCTATTCCCCCCGATTGTTATCTTGCTGTGCACATATACCTGCAATACAGAACAGCCTTCTACTTCCCCTTGCTTTTTATGCAGCTTGATAATAGATCCAGTGCAGATATGCTTCAGTGGTCTTTGAAGTCCATGGCCCATTGGGACGTCTTTACATCTCTTGTTATTTCTTTTTAACTACTTTTTATAGCTGGTATTATAATAGATTCAAGGCTCAAACCAGCATAACTTAGCCTCACCCAACCATGAGCCTTGGTGCTTCCATGTCTTCGGGTATTTTATTTTAACTGTAGCTATTTCATTAAAAAATATAAAAAAGTAGAAAATACGGTGAAGGATTGTCCTAAACCATGCAAGGCCACCTGTAGCTAAAACACCAGCTCTACCATGCAATGTTCAATGTCTCCTTAGGCTTACGTTTGATATTCTGTAAAGTACTTCCACATATGAACCTATGTTGGTATTGAATCAGTTTTTTATTGTCAAAATCTCTGTCTAGTCGAACGTGACTGTCCTTTCAACATCCTTGGTGTGGTATTTATTATGTTTTTGTTTGATGTTTTCTTTATCAAACACAGACAGGATTGAAGGACTCCCATATTTTGATGGCATTCTGCAAACATTGGGATTTGCACCTTGATTTTCAAGTGTTTGATATCAAGAATGGTTCAAGAATGGAGGTTTTTTTAAACTTTATATCCCAGCCCACTCTCATGACACTTCTGATCTTCCTGCCCGACACTACATTTTCTTCATTCTTCAGGATTTCAATATTTCTAACCTACATAACTATAAATACTCTCCAAGAGGACATTGTCAGAATAATTTGCCATTCTTCTTCTGATCTTGTTCCCTCTTCAAATGAGATCTATGTGTGCATTTGCTGGAAATAGATCTTCTGTTTCCTTGTCTCTAAATGCCTCGCAATTCCATGTTGCTTCAACTCTGGTTGTTAGATTACTCAAGTTGCAGATTTGAATAGTAGATCTTCAAATTGCAACCTCAGCAAATTCTCTGGGCAGATCTTCCTCATCCAGTATTCCAAGAAACTTGTGTGTTGTTCAACTCTAAAAAGAAGAGCCGTAACTTAGTTGGTAGCACTCTGCCTGCAGCTCTGGGCTTGCAATTGCTTGGTCTTGGGTTTCGATACCCACTCTGACCAGCTCATCTAGACCTGTCTGCGTTGGAAAACAAATACTCCTTTCAACTTTTCTTGTAATCCTTAGTCTTAAGTATCAGTGACTATTGTATAATAGTGTTCTTGAATGCATTTTCTTGATTTACGATACTGGATGACTGATTTCGTGGGGAATTGCAATAGTATCTTTCAGACATGTACTGTACTAGTTGCTGTCATATTGCAAGGCATGCATCTGTGTTATAAATGAAACTGGAACTGACTTGTGACCACATGCTACAAGCTTATAGGCCCTAATTGAAATGACTTTGTCTTGATTTAGTCTGGATCAGGTTATAAAATGCCAAGTAGTACAAGAGGCCTTGAAGTTGATTAGCTGCGGTCAAAGAGTTGTTCCATTTTCACTTGTTCTTTACTTTCAGAGTGTCGTGAGAAGTGGCACCTCTGCTGCTGAAAGCCAGTCGAAAGCTAAGAGTGGTAAAACAACGGAAGATTCACAACAGGCAGCAAAATCATCTGGCGGAGCTGAAAAACCTGAAAAGGCGCGGTTTTACTGTCTGCTGTGTGGATATAACCAAAGCCAGTTGAGGCTCCTCCGGGTGCACTGGGAAAGGCGCCATGCCCCGCAGTATATGGGGCTGGAGTGCAAGTTTTGTGATAAAAATGTCCCCGCTCGGCGAAGGACTGACCTACGAAGACACCTAATCGCTGACCATGATTTTTCACCTGAAGATGCTGGAAATATTTCCAGGGGAACTGCCCCTCGTCTTGTGACGCATAAGATGAGCGACCGCAAAGGGATGTTTGGCGAACCAGAGTACATAAAAGGTCTACCCGAGGAGGTGAAGGGGAAGGTTCCTGAATATATATGTCCATTGGAG
Organism: Platynereis dumerilii; assembly: GCA_026936325.1. NCBI lineage: Eukaryota > Metazoa > Annelida > Polychaeta > Phyllodocida > Nereididae > Platynereis > Platynereis dumerilii. The sequence continues at coordinate 182,145,288 of JAPTHN010000001.1, read as the reverse complement.
AGAATAAAACGGGCATCATCTGCCTCGGGGGTACCTCCTGAAGATATGCCAACTGGATCTGCTAGGAGGGCGGAAAACCCAGATGCTGTGAGACAGAATCCTAATGACAAAGGAAGGGAAGAAATCCCTGGAATCTCAACATGCAGCTCTGAAGAAATCCCTGGAATCTCCACATGCAGCTCTGAAGAAATCCCTGGAATCTCCTCAAACAGCCCTGAAGAAATCCCTGGAATCTCCTCATACAGCCCTGAAGAAATCCCTGGAATCTCCACATACAGCCATGAAGAAATCCCTGGAATCTCCACTTGCAGCCCTGAAGGCCCGGGGCAGCATGACGTCAGCAGAATTGTTTCTGTCCTTGCTGAGTTGTTAAACGCTGTCCCGCAGGAACCATTCCAAGAAGCGGAGGATCTCTTTCTGAAGAAACAAGATTCATTCCCTTCTCTCCCTCGAACTTCGTCTTCTTCAGTAGCCCAGGTGTTTATCAATTCATTCTTTGATGATGTCAAGTGATGACCACTTAATGATAGAATTTTCATATTAATTTTTGCAGGAGAACAGTGTCTTTGCTTATATTGTTTTCCTTGTGCAATGAAGAATGTGTCCATTTCTGTTCACTCAACTTACATGTTGTATTTAACCACCTGAAACCAGTGTGGTTGTTAACTATCAATTCCCATCTGCATAACTTTCAACAGAAAAAATTCAACCTTGCACGTGTCGGAAATTTGTCGATCCAGGACATGACTGAGTCGAGAAGGACGTCTGCCAAGGTCCAGTAGTTTAGAAACGTAATTCCTAAGAGTGTCAATAGGGTAGTTTATTCCGCCTTTAGATATTTTGGCTCTTCTGTAAGCTCCATTTGCCAAGAAGCATCATTATCTTGTGCACGTTTATTATTGAACCAGTTCATTTTCTTCTCCTTGTCTTTCTTAAATACCACTTGTAATTTTGAGGCTTTCAGTCATGGGTGGGTGACCTGTATGATTGACCAATTTTTGGTAATTTCCCCCCATACCCACATGATATCATTTTCAGAGTTATTGCTTACTTTTTCCATTTAAGTTCTGGTGTTATTTGCACAGCGAAAACAGATAATAGATTCTCTTATAAATGTAAAGGCTTCTTAGACTCACAAGCTAGAGACATTCTTCCGACTAATCTCAAATGATGACTTTTTAACACCATGTACTGAAGTTTATATCTTTGTGTATGGTCTCCTGTACTTTGTGTGTTTAGACATCTCTTTATTTCTTCAAACTGAATTAGTGTGCTCTGGCTCCCCTGAATTCCTACAATAAGTTTATCTGTGTCTATAATCAAAACACGTTTTTGTTGGTCGTGAAAAAAGCAAGAGAAAACGTAAGGTGTGTTTGCTCTTTTGAAATGTGCATTTCAAGGTTCTCCAAAGAAGTCATGAATACTCTGGGAAGATCCGATCCTGGGAAAGTTCAGAAGTGTAGAATAGTTGTTGAAATGGTGTTATTATCTTAATATGTGGTGTATTTATGTGGGGCATATGATTGTTGACAATTTTACTTATTGAGGGCATATGTGAGGTCAGCCAAGCCTCAGTCAAGCCTCATTCAAGCCTTCAATGGTTATTGCCTGACTTCCTTTGTGCCTTTTATCGATCAGCAATTAGTCAAGGATTGATGGCTGAGTGTTCGGCAGAGCACGAAAATAGAATTGTTGTCAAGTGCCTTTTAAGTAGCCAGTTGAATTATATCTTTGTTGTTCTTTGGTATCTGGCACAATTCCCACAGGCCATGTTTGGGTGGGGTGATTACCACCATACCGTTACTTTAATTGCGTTAACTGTGCTCTATGGAGGGTGTGACATAGAATATACCATGTACAGTTTGCCAGTTAGAGTTAAGGGGTTCTGTGCTCTATTATTCCTGGCATCGGCTGGTGTCAGCTGTGACAAATGGTAAATGCCTGGATGGTTCTACACCTGAGCATTCCAGTGTTGAGCATGTGAATAGGTTCCATGCACCAAACTTGCTCTATTTGCTCTTACCTCTAACATTCAAAATCTACATTTAGTTAAGCATGCTCATATTTTATACTTAGAAATGAACATGTACTATTTGAATTGTTAAACCTGACAAGGATTGCAGTACATACACTGATTACACAGTCTGCTCAGGCTATTGTGCTATCATATCATCCAATAATATGCCCTTGTCCCCTAACCAACGACATGATTTGGATGGACAATATGAGGAAATGCCTAATTGTGTTGGTGAAAAGGGAAATTAATGTGCTTGATAGCAAGGCATAATTACTTATAATGTGTGGTCTTGATTAACTGTAATTGCTCCTGGACAATGCCTGTGGTGGTCTCACATTGTTGCCACACATTAAACTGGCTCATTGTTAGTCATTGTAACCTTGTAATGCAACTGCATGTATTGAGCAGTAGGATGTGTTCTGACACAGTTCAGTCACATTCACATTGTGTGAGATGCAAATTATTAGCAACAAATAGCCAACAATGTCCCTTGAGCATATTTGAGGGGCACCTGTTCCTATTTGGCTGTTTGTCAATCCTGTGGAGCTCATAGATGTGGGATGCCTTCACGGACTGTGGACCTGTGGTCAATGATATCTGTTTGAGCTTCTCACTCTCGAGTGCAAAGCAGCACCTGAATGCAACAGCCTGGGCAACCTGGGCTGGCTGAAGGTTCATGGGCCTGTGTCACTGTGTGTGCAGCCAATCGGTGAGCTGTGCAATGAGGGAGCTCTCAATGAGCTGAAGCAGACGGGCAGACAGGGCTGTGCAGCAAGACAGGCAGCTCACTGGGAGTAGTCTCTGGAGTAGTCTTAGGGAGTAGCTCTGTCTAGGGCATTGGATTGTCATTACAAGGCACATTTTTAACTCGTGTCTCCTGGCTTTTATTCGTGTTTACTGGAGTGTTGTGATATACTGGCCAGCCAACTTTAGGCCTATCTGATTACCCCAAAATGCTACAGCATTATTCACAGTATCTTTCATGAACTTGGAGGACATGTTATATAGAAAACTAAGAAAAGGAACATTGTAGTTATTGGACATACCTCTGCGATATTCTGCGGACACCTTGGATATTGACATCATCCTTCAGAATTCTTTCAGCTGTGGTTCCTGGTGAAGCTCTTATTTGTGGACAAACAGGAAAGTCAAACAATAGAGTAATATAAGAGACACATGTTGGATCGTTTTACAACGTACACATTTTTAAGGACAAAGATGAAAAAATATCACTTTGAAGTTTAAAGTGAGACATAGATGCACCTCAAGGATGATATTGACCAGTACATGAGATAAATTGCTCAAGCGTGAAGAGACATTTTCAGTTTGAGTCAGTTGCATAAAGAATCCGCACTGAAGCTCCTGCAGAAAAAAAAAACTGCATGAAAAGAGAGCTTTATTTGAACTGCCACGTCTGGATACAAGTTTATCTGTGTATTTGTCCAAGTGGAAATTCTGAAGATAAAACGTTGGAATGGCTCTTTGGGAAGGATTACACAATTTTAGAAGTTGATTTTTTTTGACGAGACAAGTTTTTCCTGAGAGAATACATTTTGGGTGTGTGTCCTTCATGAGGCGGCCACAATGCATGTCAAACGTCACCTAGGATCGCATGACAAGAAGTCTCCAGGGATGAAGTTGAGAGAGAGTTCTCATTCTCTGCATGGACCAGACATGAGGCATCAACACTCGTACAGACATGGGAAGTCCCACAATCGCCCAAGTTATTCGTCTCACAGCAGCAGAGTGCAGAACAATAATTCAAGACCCACTCTGGGAGGCAATGATTTACGACATGCGTCTGAGGGCAAGTGGTTACGTCCAGGATCTGGCTCCGACAGACGAAGACCGGTTTCCAGATCCGATGGCACGGCATTCCGCAATAAACCGGGCAGTCGTTCGCCAATGCCATTGCCACGGTCAAGTTCAACGGAAAAAACGGATCATCATGTCAAGGAACCGTCAAAGAGATCTTATAGAATTGATAATTGTAGCAGTTTGGAAAGGAGGCCAAGATCACGCAGCCCTGTGAGTCGCTCAAGGTCTAGGTCAGGACCAGCCTCACGTGAATGGAGGACTGAGAGAGGTGAATGCACAGACTCTGAAAAAATGCATATTAAAAGCAGAGAGTCTCCTTTGAATGCTAACGCTTTTTCGGATAATTTATGGTCATCCGGCCATGAAAGAGAAGATGCCAAGCATGAAAGATATTCACCTTCCAGTCAGTCATCAGCTGTTAAAAATCCTGAAGATAATCGGCATGATTCCACACAGCAATTTCTGGATCAACCAAGGAGGCGGAAGCCAAGTAGATGGTCTGATGAAAAGGTTGACCTGTCAAATTTTTGCATGTTGAATGTGGCAAAGACTGATAGTGCTTCTATAGACGTAAGGCCTGGTTCCAAAGTCACTGCTAAAAAAGGTGAAGAATCTGCCAAAAATGGTCATGCCAGTGATGATATGCCAGAAAAGTTGTCAAAAGGAATGTGCAACTGGATAGATGGTGCTCCCTGGATGAACAGGAAGCAGGGCTCGGTGAATGGCAGTTCAAAAGGGAGCAGCCAAGGTGTGCAGGATGAGGCTGCTGCCAAAGTGGCCGTTGGTTCCATTGGGTCTGTTCCAGCTGTTGTCAAGTCTCCTCTGCTCACCAGTCCCGCTGTCAATCAAAAAGAATTCAGACCAAAGACTTCAGCAGCATACACTTCCACTCATACCACTTCACATCAGTGCAGTTCGGTGCCAGGGAAATTCCATTTGGTGTCTTCCTTAGACAAGACAGGTTTATCCATGGACCCTTGTGTTTGTGCTTTGACTGAAGCTGAAAACTTGAGGTCCTTGAGATTGAGCAGGTTTCTGCAAGAGAGTCTTGGTTCATGTGGCTCCATCACTTCACACTCTTCTTCGCAGTCCAATTCTGGGGAGATGGCCTCGGACGATTCTTCGCCTTCTTTTCTGCCTCCCCCTGGGATGCCCATGATGCCTGTGATGGACTTGCCTACGTCGAGCAGTGGGTCAGACACCTCCAAACGTCTTGGTGTTAAACCACTGCCGAATGTTGCACCCGTTCATCATCTGCCTATGCCTGGTCATGTGTTCCTCAACTTGCCGAAACCTGGTCAACCTCTTCTGCCAAACATTACATCACCCAATAAGATGCCTAACACGTCACAGCCCTCTTTTGCAAACATGACGCTCAATTTGTGTTCCCCTCCTGTGAATGGCATTCCTAATGTCCCTTCCCCTGTCCCACAATTACCCATCTTCCCAATGAATGGTAACTTAATACCCCCTATGTTACTGCAATCCCTTCCACCTCCCAGTATTCCAGTTGGTGTCCCACCACACTCCAGTATTTCTGGCTTGCCATCAAACATTGATCTGAGGGAGATAGGTCTGAAGCATCCTCCTATGCTGGATCCCCAGATTCTGCAGGGGCTTGCTGACAGACAAATGCTGAATGGAGGACCCCCTCTGCTTTTGCCTGGATTTCCCAACTTACAAGCAGCACCCAAGATGCCTGCTGCATTGCCACCCCCTCCATCAAATGGAATACCAGATTTTGTCCAAGTGCCCGGCATGCCAAATGTCTTACAAATCCCAACATCTAATGGATTACCTGGAATATCATCCAATGGATTACCGCCATCAAACAGGTTGCAATTGTCCAATGGATTACCGCCATCCAGTGGATTACCTCCTGTAAATACTATGCAGGTTCCTTCATCAAATGGACTTTGTGCTAATTATGAGCGACTGCCAATCATGTCTCCGCAACCTGTTCCATCCCCATCCTATGGAACTGATCACAAACTAATGCAACCTAAATTGGTTCACAGCAGTTCTCCGTCCTTGGGTCAAGTATTGGGTGAAGTGTTAAACTCTACTCCGGTGGTGCCATCATCCCCGAAGAAGCCAAGCTTGCCTTCTGTGACCAATGCAAACAAAGACAGTGAAGAAAAGGAATTGGTCAAAACTGTATTTGTTCCAGTATTCTACAATCCTTCTGTTCCCCCTCCTCAGCTTTAGCAATGATTAAACCCTTGAGATCGCCCTGCACCTTCGTACAATAAACTGAAAAGGACAATGGGGATTTAAATTTTGTTTGTGTACATATTCCCCGGCTTGATATTTAATTTATGATGCACCTACATAAATGGCTGATGAACAATGATAAATGCCAAAGAAGACAAACTACACCTGTTTACATTCTGAAAAGAGCACAACTTTAGACTCAGGTAATGCAAACATCACATGTTATGCTTTTGAGTGTGAATTACTTTTTTCCTCTTTTCATAAATGCTCTTTTTTCTCCTGACTTTGTGGCAAGAATCCAGCCCATAAGCACACAGGTTGATGACCCTTGCATGATTTTAATTGCTTGTGCAAATATGCCTCTTGCATAAAAAGCAGGACTTGGTTCACACCAATAGAACTTGCAAGCTGTTACTCTGCTTTTTGCATGCCTTCCTACTGAAGTTCCTAGAACTCACTTGGGTTCGTCCTCATTATGCAGTTTGCGATGGTTATTTTGAAATTTGAGAGGAGCTTTCTTCTGATTGAATGTCATGTTTGGTGCAGATCTCTCATTTTGATAAAAATAATTTGTTATGTAGATGGTGAAAGCCATTGATGTCCCCGATTGGTTGTCAATGATTGAGATTTTGTATCAGTGGCCCAGTGGCTATGAAATATGAAAAGAACCCCCCAACCAATGCTGCAATACCTAATAAAACCTTAAAACCCGGTAATCCCCATATGCAATTAGATTGTATTAGCTGTAAATATCTTTTCAGTTGCGACCAGGTGTTGCAGGTGTTGATTTCTCTGTGATACAAGTTGAATTGCTTTTATTACCTGTCTTTGCGTTTTGGCTAAAAGCTTTTTAATACTCATAGTCTTATCGATTTTGGTTTATAAACTGAGAAATAGCTACATTTGTAGCGAAAGATCTAAATTTATTTGAATATTTTTCACTTTTTGGAAATGTGCAGCTCAGATTCAGGAGACTAACTGTACGAGATGTGTGCATTCCAGATCTCTCTACCTTGATTACGGGTGGTTTTAAAATAGTATTTGTAAATTGGAAATGTCTGACTTGATTGAATTTTTTAATTGCAGATGAGAGAGCCAATGAGCATGACGACCAAACGTGAACTGGAGCAGACGTTCGCACAGCTCATGTACCGTCAACTACAGCCTGCTTATGTGACCGACCTGAGGGAGAGATGCGAGTACCTTGCCCAGTCGAAGCCCAAGCCCAATCTTCTGCCCCGGACCCCCAGCAGCAGGCAGGGAGGATTCTGCACTGTGAGTTTTGTTTTAGAGTTGTCTTCAAATTAACTGGGCTATCAAGTTGAATGTATTCTTACTTTTGTTATTTTACCATGAATAGTTCCGATGGATTACACATGTTTTATAATTATAAGTCTATCTTTGCCGCAAAACTAATAATATAGAGTTTGCAAGCCAATGACTTTTGAGCACTCTTCAGTCAACAGTTTTCCCTCTTATTCTGAAATTTATGAATGCCAATGTGTGTGTGAATTTGTTTACTTCACATATCGAATTTGCAGATTTGTTCAAAGAATGTTGGACGAGACATACAAAGCCACATGTGGTCGAGGGATCACCGTGAGGTAAGCCATGTTTACTCATGTTTAAAATGTGATAAACAACATCAAAAACTTAAATGAATGAGTGAAGTCACCTAATTGAACTCTCCTGTGTGTTCCCAGATGTACCTGATGCTGCAGCTGAACCTCGGACTGAAGAAGTTTTCCCAAGAATATGGAAATTGTGCTGTGCCAGACATGGACACTAATGGTCAGTACGTTTGTTAAAAAGGAAAAGTTGCTGAATGAAACACATTTTATTTTACAAGTTTATTGACACTATATTGTCTTTATTGCCATATTAAATTCTGTGATTAGATTGCAACATTTTAAGTATTGAGGAAGAATAAACTGAGCTTGTGTTTCTGTATCTCCATTGCATTCTCTTCTGAAGCTGTAGATTCATTTATGTTTGTTGCATTTGTATTCTGTTGAAATCATGATGACATTTACACTACTCAAGTTTTTTTCTGGGCTTAATATGTCTCAGCTTTCCCCTTGCAATATTTGATTTATGGAATATGTATTGTAGCTCTCCCTCCTGTGGAAGGGAGGGTTGGTCCAGTGGTAGTGTGCTAGGTAGCCAAATGCTGGGTCCCGGGTTCGAATTCACCTCTTGCCGGGTAACCTCGGCTTATGTTGGACGACTGTTTCAATCGTCCTTTGCCTCATTGCCTTGTCGTCCTGCTGTCCTAATTAGCCTACCAAGTGCATAAATATAGGACGTAAAACCCCAATCATACATTCATCCCTCCTGAGCTCCTGAGAATACTTTTATTAACTTAATGCATCTTAACAGGTGGAAGACGCCTCGCCACGACCAGTCTGGACGACTACTTCTTAGGACTGGACAGCCTTCCTGCCGATGTGGATCCTGACCTCTACAAGGAAGTTGTCATTCTCTTGGGATTTGCCTACAAGTTTGAGTGCAAGGTGAGATAAAAATGTGATATAAAAATGGCAAATAATGTTTATGTATACATTTCAAGAAAAAATTGGCTATCATTCGTATTTTGGTATCTGATTTCATGATTAAAATCATGATTCTTAGTATTATTAAGAGGGGTGTGCTGTACTGCTATGTCTGCTAATGCATATGAATTCCACTGAAAGGGCGAATTGTCTGCTTATGATTTACTGTACATGTGCTGCCTTCTGTTGACATTTGTCTTATTCTTAATTTTGCAGTTATTCTTAATTTTCATAACAAATTGAAATTTTTTCAGATTTCCAAGGTCAGCTTCAGAGATGAAGCCAAGTGGGTTCAGCACTGCATGAGTGTTGCGCATGGATATGTAAGTATAATTCCTGCCACATTTAAAATATATCAGGTCTGTGTAGACTACCCAACATCGTTAACTTCACTGTGATTGTCACTTCCCCTTGACATTGCTGTCACTCTGCATTCTGCAGACAACAAGATCTTTCTAAATTTAGATTCCTCTACTTCCCTTTGGGTGTCAGTGTCAAAATTAATAAGAAAAACCAGCAGTTCCATGCAGTGAATATGGTATAGAACTATAACTGCAGCGACCATGGTGGAGTGACAATGTAGGTTATTGCGGAGTATCCTCGATCTCATGAATTACATTGCCATGCTGCTGTGCTACACAAGTATGATCAAATGTTATTTGTGGTGGTACTGTAAGTATTATGATTTTGCCTTGCACTAATGTAATTTTATATTTTGTTTTATCCAGAATTGCATTACGGCAATGATGGATATGGGTGTTTCTGCTTACATCAACCATAATGGCGACGTTCCTTGCATAAGCAAGGCTGTTTTCCAAGGTATACTATGTTTGTACATATTTCCAACTTGAAAAGACGACATTAGTTGTGATGAAACAATGTATTTATAAATTTGCTCTTTTTCAAGAAACCATCAAGAAATATTTTGACGTTGACGAAGGGGAAGGAGCCTATGGAGGTAGCTGGAAGAGACCCAAGGTAAGTTTAACTCTGTTCTGTATGTCTGTCTGTTCTCTGTCTTTTCTCCTGATCTATGAGTAATCGGCCTATTTTAAGTTCATTTGATTTGTTTCACCTCCTTCTTTTGTCTTGTCTATGTTTGTCCTTTGTTTCGTCCTCATCATGGTCTATATCAATGGTCTCTTCTTCATTATCTTGTCACAAAGATATTTCTAGTTGTGATCCAGTGATATTTTTGTACAGTGATAGCTTACTAATCAGTTGTTGTATAAATATCTTTGACAGATACTTGCTGCATTGTATATAATTATATATCCTCTCTTGTAATTCATGATTTGTGTCTTCTAATTACCTTTGATTCGGCCATGGATAAATGTTTTCGCAATGTATATTTCCTACAATTACTGACTTCGAAAAAGTTTTCCCATCAATTTGATACGGTTATAAGGACTTGTTCTTCACTCATGTTGTTCGCTTCCTTCAATAGCTTAGACGTTTTTTCACCTGGATTGTGTCTTTCCTCTGCCTTCGTTTTTGTGAACATGATGGTGTTTTCAATGGAAACTTAAGGTCCTATTTGTGATTTACGTATCTGTTGTCTTTTATACTTTAAATTGATTATTTAAAGTAGAAAGTCAGTGTCTTTTTCCTCTTCAAGTGTATTATTTTGTCTTGGCATTCCAGTATTGCCTCATATAAGATGGAAAGTCATCTCTAAATATCATCAGACCTTTAGCGGAGCCATTCTGTTTTGGAAGCTTTGCCTCTGCAAAACTGGAAATGGTCCCTTGTTTTTGCTTTTGCATACTGCACAGTAGAACTAATCTTGAAGTGATCTTCTGTCTTGTGAGCACCAGAAAGCCTCATGCATTCTAAAGGCATCGATATGCATTCTAAGATATTTACGTTTATTCTGAAGAATGTCAAATCCGTCCATATGTAACTATCACCCAACAAATGTTGCTTTGTCTAGATTAGTTACAGAATGCACAGGTAGAGGGCAGTGGAATATGCATTCTGCCATTCCGGAAAAAGCCTAAGGCAAAAGCCAATAGCTCCCTCTGGTTGTTCCATTGAAAGATATCTCTTATAGGGATATAATAGAGGTGCTTTCTGGCAGATGTCACTGCGTGGCAATATATGGAACATGCAATGTTCTTTTTAATGCCTTTTATGAACACCAGGTTGCCCTGACAGCTACTGAGAAGTTTTTTTTCTTCCTTGCTTTGGACCTTAGCAAAGCAACAGCCTTGGAATTCGATGTTTCGTGAAATTATTTGAGAATATTGGTCTTCCTTGACGTTTTGCCATTCTTATTTGAATATTGAGATGCTCCTTGATATATCATATATAACATTGCATCGTACTCATCCTTAAATTTCACTGACATATAATCTTTCGAGTGTGGTACCTCTTTTCAATAGCTTTTGTTTAAGGGGCTGCTCGGCGACAGTACTCCCTCAAATCGACGCCTTTAATGTTGAAATTTCTATGCTACTGTTCACTGCCTCAATGCTACTTCACCAAATGATTTAGCAACAGCATAAGGTGACTGATATGCACTTACGGAGTAGTTCTTCATCTTTTACCAACAGTTTCATAGAGATGAGCTCATTGGCTTCCACTTGCTTTGTTGTTGTGTCACGGTTTTCTTTGATCCTTCCATATTATCTCAGATTTTGTTTCAGAAATTCTCCTTTTCAGGTTATTTGTACTTGTCATACTTAGGTTCTTCAGCAGGATAAATTGTTACATTGGCATAGCCTCAAATTGGGTGTTCATTGGTCAATATCTCTTTTAAACGGATGGCTTCTTTGGATCTTCTTCGGTATATGAGCATCACAAATTATTATTAAAAACCTGTTATATTCAGCACACCAATACTTTAGGTTGCAGTGGTTTAAGCATTTTCTTTGCACTGATGCACCTACATACAATTAAGTGTGACTTCAGGGATAAATTCTCTACTCATAGTAATCTTCAGGGTGACGATTTCTTCTCTTTTTTAAGGGACATCTTCAGCTGGCGTCTATTTTCTTAGAGATGTCATTCTCTTTATTTTAAGGATATTTTTCAGAAAAATATTGATATTTTCAGTCTGTGCAATACACTTTATGGATTTTCTGTGGCTTTCCTCTTATGGCTTTCCTTCCTCCTCTTTCCTTCATCTGATGGTCCTTTGTCTTTGGCGCATTTTAAAATTGCAGGATGAAACTTCTTAACTGTTTACTTAAAGGAACTGGGACTTCGTAATTCATTCCTTCGTTCTTTGTTTAACATCATCCAATGCTGACATCCAGTCAAGATGACACTATTTCTGACTGACTTGAAGGAAAATTGTTCACTTGTGGCATCTGTTTTCTTGTCCCAGTGTCAGCTTTGGATGAGCAGTCCTCGTTTATGTGAATGTTGAGATATTTTTGTTGAGCCTTCTTTCATTGCTTTACTTTGCAGGACTCAGAGGTTGTTGAGTTGGGCATGGGGGTAGGGTGGAGCGGAGGGGGGGATGACGCCGCTGGAACCAACCTCTTCTCCTCCAATGCAGATTTCAACAGCCGAGGAGGCGGAGGGTCGGGAGGACAAGGCAACTATAGCAACAGAAACCAACAAGACTCGTATGGATCTTCGTTCAAGGGAAGCAACCAGCGCAGGGACAGGAGTCGCAGTCCTGCTGCACGGGATTCCGGCCGGAATTCTGGTCGGAATTCTGGTCGGGATTCAGGTCGGGATTCAGGTCGGGATTCTGGCTACATGTCAAGGGATTCCCAGAGAGATGACGGCAACCGAAATGGTCGCAGGAATCGCCGAAGCAGGTGGAATGACGAGGATGAGCAAATGAGAGGGGGGTCTGCCGCAGGAGGACGTGACACCTCGTCTGGTGTACCCTCCCTTCTCTCCTCCAATGTATCCTCTCTCATGGGCCCGGTCATTGATGACTTGGTAGGTCAGGGCTTGTCAACCCGTAACTTGCAGATGATGGTATCTGGAGCCAATGTGGCGGATGCTGGTATGAGAGGCCAGGGAGTTGTAGCTCCCAATCCTGGCCGGGGTCTTCTTGGGGACGGGGCTAAGGCGATGGCAGAGTTAGGTCTGGGTCAGAACTTAGTTGGTCAGTCACAGATGCGGTCAAATCCACGCATGCAGATGTCGCAGGGCCAAGTGATAGCTGCTCAGAATCAAGCCATCGTACAACAGCTCAGCCAGGCCAGGATGAAACAACAGATGGGCCAGATGAATCCCCAGATGAGCCAGATGAATCCCCAGATGCAGGCCGCTCAGCCTCTTATGGCGCAGGTGTGTGAAGTTTCATATGGAAATTACAATTTATATAATAGCATTGCAAGTATGATGAATTTCTCCAAGAATGTTTTACATTTGCTTTGTCATTTTGTTTCAGCCGATGATGCAGCCAAACAACATCCAGTCTCTTCGGGCTCAAGGAGCTGCGGCTATTCAGGTTAGTTGAAGGGTGTTGATGTGACTGTCTGTGATACCAAACAAAGCAAACAATCAAACAATGTGGTTGGACATCTTTTGAAGAGGATAGTTGTAATGTAAATTGGTCAATCCTGGTGATGCTGAGGCAATTTTTTGATAATTTGTAGACTGGCTCTTTCATGAATTTCTCATCCGATTAACTCTCCATCTTTTAATAACTTATTTAGTGTCTTAATAAAGGTGTGAGTTTCTCCAAATTTCTGTTTGTCAATGCTCAAAAATTCTTAAGAAATGATGACATTTTGTGTTTTGTTTCAGGCTGTTATGGGAACTTCGCAGGAAGGTCTGAGCATGACTGACCGCACTCTCGTGTCAGAGGTTCAGCGGTTGACTGGCATCAAAGATTCCTCGTTGGTTATTAAGGCTCTTGAGGTCCTCAGTTCTTTAGGTCCGGGTGTCACTCAGACCCTTGGTAATATCAGCTCCATCAACCTCCTCATTGCCCAGTTGTCCGCTGTTGTTCGGCCGAACCAAAAAGCTCTCATCCAACCCCTGATCCAGGCCCTTAACTCGGGCAACATCAACCCCCAGGCTGTTATTCGCTTCAAGGGCAAAGCAGATGACATCCCCACTAAGCCAAGGAGCCGCAATAGGAAGCGTTGAGGGGTTTTTAATTTCAGATAAATGTCCTCTTGGGTAGAAATGTCCTTTCTGTAAGTTGGGCGCCAAGTTTGTCATCTGCTCTTCAAGTCGCTAGTGATAGAATTAATATCTAAATGTCCTTCGAATATTTTGTGCATCAAATCCTGGCTTTTATTGGACGCGACATCACTTCTCCATTTTAACACAAGGATGAGCTTTTGAATTCTCACAATTTGCGACTACTTAATGTGCCACACCTGGTCTTCACTTTTGTCTGCGTCGGCACCTGTGTGGTAAATAGGTTAACAGATCACGTCAAGGTTCCTCTTTAGCTTCCCTGGCCATCTAGGCGGCAAACAACAAATTGGGGATTCATTTTATAGCCTGGTCTTAAATCAAGTCATTTCTTTTCACATTAAGCTATTTCTTTTATCCATGTTTATAGTTTTGTAATATAGTGTCTGTGTAGTGCTTCATTGTAATTTGAACAGATCGAACATTTGTGGCCTTTTCAGGTTTTTGCATTGAGCAGCTTGACACCTCGCCTTGTTGCCCATTCAACTGGGAGGCATCTGGGAACCGTTCGCTGCTCTTTTAACTCCTTTGTTTTTCTTTATAATTGGAAACTACGCTTAAAATTATCGCAATATTCTCTGTTAGTGGAGTTTCTTTGTTTCATGCAAAGGTTGCATGCTGATATTATTGTAAGAATTGCTCGTATTTGTAATAATCGTAATTTTAATCAAACTTATGAATACCATGATGGTTATGAATCTAGCAAAAAGTCAAATAAATATGAATTGTGTTCACTTCTAAATCGATTCTCAAGTTTAGCCTGTTATAACATGAATTTTGCTTAAATATTGTACATTTTGCAGAAGTTATAACTCTTTGGGTAATTTCACTAAAAGATATTTTATGGTAGTATATTCCAATAAAATTGTGACTACGTCATGCGTGTTTGATTTATCTGTGATTTATTAAAAGAGAACCCTCGTGTGTTTTCTGTGAATTTCATCAAAATGAAAATCAAATCGGTGGATTGACAGATTTTGTTGAGTGTATTCGACAGGAAATGAACTTCACTTGTGAAGTCCGTTAATGGATTGTCAACCCCATTAAATTTTATTGGTGCAGACTCCATGACGACTTCACCTGGATGTGGAAAGGAGACCGGGTTGCCATTCATGTCTTTGCGTGGTCCATTCTGGCCCTGTTGTGTTTTGCAGACTGGTTCTAAAGGTCCTCCTGGTGAGATTCTGCATGGTGGCTCATTCTACCGCAATCTGAATTTTAAATAATTTTTTGGTGTTAACTTGAATCCGTCCATATCACTGGCACCTTAAAAAGTGTTCTCTTAGTGTCTCTGAGCATGACTTCGTGCTGAATCTCTTCATATGACCACAATTAGGTGTCATCGATAGCAGGTTCCTGTTGAGAAGTGTATGTTGCTTGAAGAGGTACTGTTGTGATTGAGAATACCGTCTTGCCAGTCGTTTTGTTTGAGGAGGCTCGATATTCGTCAACTTTGGACAAAATTTCTTCCAAAATAGTTCAAAATGATCCAAAATATGGTTTATAGCAAGGATACGAAAAAAAAAATTGTGCGTTGCTACCATTTTTTTTTTCAAAATATTTGGGGTTATGTACAAGAAAGTCCGTCCATGCAAACCTGAAAAGCTCCGTTTTTTTTCTTAACTTCAATTTTACTGTGACGTTTCCCCTGCCATTCAAAGGTAATGGATCCCATATGCAATGGAGCATGAAATTAAAGAAGAATATTTAGTATGGAAAAGATGATTATGATTACAAATAGATATATTTAGTGGGCTGTGAATGAAAGTCCTTTTTTGCCCTTCGTTATAAACCATGGTGCTGAAAAAGTTTAGATAGAATTGATTATTTCTTTGTCTTTTATTTCCGAAGTTAGATTATTATGCATAAGACGAGGGTGCCTTCTTAGATGGAAATTTATATAAAAATTTAAATCTCCCCATGTCATTACCCTGGGTAATATGAGGGACACACAGAATGGGTCAAAATGCCTTTCTATCAAAAGTTTTATAGGCAAGTTTATAGGTTTCAGGTTTGTCTTGCCCCTGTCGCCATGGTAGTCCAATTTCTTGATGAGGTGTTTGTGCCTACTTTGTCAAAAGCCTTCGCAAAGTCCATTATTAAGACATCCGTCTGCTGGTTATTGTCAAGGTCTACAGGATGTCAGTCTGGAACTCGAGCAGCTGGGTATCACAGGAACGCTTGTCCATGAATCCGTGTTGCAGTTGGTAAATGATGTTCTTCGATCTTGCGTGTGTGACATGATGTTACTCGTTATAATATGTTCCATCAATTTACATGCTATGCATGTTAGTGAGATACGGTAGTTGGCGGGGTCTGACTTTGCTCCTTTCTTGTAGACGGGGACCACAATACCGCTGCTGTGCAAGGCTTGGTAGATGATTCTCAGTATGGCCACTAATGGTTGAGCTAGCTCTTTCAGTACGCGGGCTGTGATGTTATCTGGTCCTGCGGCTTTGTGTGGTTTCAGTCTTCGCAGTATTTTGTAGATTCCATATGTAGTGATTGTGATGTCGTCAGCTGGATCATGTGGTGATTCTCCGAAAGATCTGACGGTGTGGAGTTTGGTATTGTTGAGAATACGGACTGGAACTGGTTGTTGAGGGTGTTCGCTTTATCTTTGGATGTTTTTCTGATTTTGCCTCCAGTTTTGAGTCTCGGTACGTCATGCAAATCTTTTTTGTTGATTTTGATGTGGTGCCAAAACCTTTTCATACTGTCCATCTGGTTGGTGTTGTCTGGGTGTTGTCTTGATTCTTGAAATCTGGTGGTTCTCCTGGTGCAGACTGCCTTCTTCAAATCGGTCAAAAGCATTTCAATTGGGTTCAAATCTGGGGACTGACTGAGGCAGTCAATAACCCTGAATTTGTTGGATTTTTACCAGTTTTTGGTAGATTTGCTTGTTTGTTTCGGGTCATTGTCTTGCTGGAAGACCCAACTAGTTTTAGACTGAATTTTATCCCTGATTTCTCTGAAATAGCACAAAAAATGTATACAGAATTAACAATTAAGTCAAGAATTCAAATTGCATTGCTAGTGCATAGACCACACTCAACGACACACATTACAGTCAAGCTGGCATCATGCTGCTACATGTGTATTGGAATACTGTGTGCAGCTGAACTGCAAAAATTACCGCAACAATTGGAATAAACACAGGTCAAGGTAATTTAAGAAAACTGGCTGCTTTGTAATATTCAGTGACAAAGCGGCAAAGAGATAACACCTGGTTGAAACTTGCTAGTAAACGTCAAATACAAACGCAGAGATTAAGTTGAAAATAGTGGTCGCAGTAGCTAATTTTTATTTGGCAAAACATGACGGGACACAAAACAGCAGATTCACACGCACACAAAAGACAGAGCAAATGACACACAGACAGAACACACAAAACAGACTGCTGCTTCTGGAACAGACCAGGAACTAAAAGGAATCCCATGAGCAGAACTGTAAAGGTAAAGTGAAAGAAAAATATTCCGACCTGACGTGAAGTGAGGCCATCGGGCGAGGGTGCAGAGACCAGACTACTTGTGACAATTAAAACAGGAGCCAGCTCAGAGTAAGTCATCGGGTCAGGCCTCATATATTCCATATAAACAGACGATTTCCAACGGCCAAGCCTCTTAATGGAGGCAGAGGAGAGGCCGGACCTGGAGGCCCGAGTGGCTGTTCCTGCTCTAAGTGAATGGGATGAGTACCTTGTGGGATCAAAACCCGCGGCTGAGATGAGAGAGTTAATGGAGGAGTTTTAAATTGAGTATGAGAGGGGGAAGCCTGAAAATAAAGGCTGATCAGGAAGGTGAGGATGAGAGAAGAGGAAAGAGTGCATAATGCAAACAGCGCAAACCAGATGGGACGAACAGCCCACGTGCACAACAAACCCACGTGGTTCAGATTTGGATGAAATGACCTGAAAAATTAAAATGGGCGAGCCTTGATGAGTAGAAAAGGAAATATGAGAACGAAGTGGAATTATGCCGCTGGAGACGTCAGTGCACAACTCAGATGCACGCAGGCAGGCAAAGTACTGTAATGGGATGGCAGCGGCAAGTAAATGATGATCATGATGAAAGGTCTGTGACCTCAGAATCAGGACAAGAATGTCAAAGGTAATGGGCGCGGGCCTGTTGGGGCTGAGGGCCCGACCTGAGGAGGGATCGAAGTGCCAGCTGTACCCTGGGAGTCCAGTGGTGTGTATGCCCAAGGCATATATAATCACTCACAAATACCCACAAATATCCACAAAAGACTGTCATGGATTTTGGCTGTCTTTTGACTTTGACCAAAGAGCCTATTTGACTATTATCCTATTTGATATTAGGCTCAATTTTCATTGGCTGTTGGATATTGGATTGGAATCTCATTGAATTCTCAGTGTGTCCAATGAGAATGCAGCTTAATATCCACTGGCCAATCATGGCTCTGTGGATATTAGGCTTGACTGTCATTGGCCAGGATATTTGGCCGGATTCTCATTGGACAGGATATTATGTGGCATTCTCATTGGACAAACTGTTAACTACGGTGCCCCCTGCAGTGGATATTAGGGTGGATTCTCATTGGTCAAGATATTAGGGCGTATTCTCATTGGTCAGTTCACTATTATCCAAAGTTGGATATTTGTCAAAATCCACAATAGTATAAAGGAGTTATTTCGAGTGACTTGGGCATGTATCCAAAGTAAAAGATCTTTGCCAAAATCCACTATAGTCGGGAGTGAGCAATAATGAGTGATTTAGGCATGCGCCCAAAGAACCTATATTTTGCCCAAAGGCCTCGCGGATATTTTGAAGGATGCAATGACTTTTGGTAAGTCATGCCAAAAGGAGTCGTTATGCCCAAAGACCCTATAGTTTGCCCAAAGACCCTATTATTTGCCAAAAGACCCTATATTCTGCCCAAAGGCCTAATATCCATGCCCAATAGGCCTATTGGGCACAATAGTGGATATTGGCTGTAACAAGTGGTCTCTCACTGCTGGTCCAGATCTGAAATCACAGAAAAACAGTGGGTGAGGATGCCATGAAGTCCTGTTCAGGCCAAGTCAGTGAAGTCATGGATGGGGACGAATCAGGATTTCTCTGTCTGAAGAGGTCAATTCTTAAGCGACTGAAGTCATCGGCGTTGATGTTGACCTTGGTGTTTATATACACCACTGCAACTGAAAGATAATGTTTTTCTTCTAGTAGGCACCACTGGCGGACGAAAAACATAAGATCAGGGACCAGTGTATCCAGACTGTTGAGAATAATATTATGGAATACCACCTGATTGTCGTCATGAAAGATAACATTCTGCAAACAGAGATTTCACTCCCCCCCCCTCCCCCTGGTCATTCCAGGTTTAAAAGCTGACACATGCACACCCTGGTGAGCAAGTTGGAAAGATAATGACTTGCCCTCAAAAACTGGGGCCCAGGTTGCAAGGGCAGTGACAGCCACATGAAACTCCTTCCAATTTATCGAGGTGGACCTCATATGGGGAAAGCTCTCTCTATAAGCCATTGAAAACCAATGAGGTCCATAGCCAGCGGCGAACGCAACCCCACTTGGGGCCGTATAAACGTGGACCAGGTCCTGAGACCATAAAGAGTTATAGAATATAGAAACATACCCATTATCAGGTGCAATGCAAGAAACCCACCATTGCAATGCCTCAGCAGACAAGTGAGTGATGAAGTTGCTTCACAAGGAGCCTGGCTATGAAAGCCTTACCTTTTATATATATACTTTTATTTTGACAAACCGAATATCAAAAAAGATACATGTGTCATCAATAATACAAAGCAAAATCATCAATAATACAAAGCAAAATCAAACTCTAAACTAGTCTACGGAAAGTTAAAAACATGGTTAAGTATATCATCATTACAATACTGGTCCCAGTTCTATTGATTAAACTGTAAATGTTGTTGTTGTTTTTCTTTTGTTTTGTTTTTTCTTTCTTTCTTTAAAGAGTGTCCAATCTCAGTTTAGATTTATTTATCAAGTAAAAAATAGTTTAAAAAATGTACATATAAATGTAATATCAGTCCTTAAAACATTATACAAAAATATGTCGGATTGACCAGCAGCAACTGCTTAAAGGCCCTCAAACATAAAATTAGTCCTGTCGATATTCCTAAACAAAAACTACATCTAGTTAGCAATTTACATATCATTCAATGATTCAAACATTATAAGGTATACAGTTGTTAACAAAAATTTAATATATTCTGAAAGATATGCCTTACACATATCTAGCATTCAAACATACATTTAGTACCAAAATTCGTTTTGCAAACTCTTTACTCACAAGTAGGGAGGCACAGCTAGACAGCTAAAAATACACAGAAGGATATTTACTTTTCATTAATTTCTTAGCTACACTTACATTACTTTGTTTAGGTAAGAGCCTATAGCCTGTATCACATCCGGTCTTTTATCTGACATCAGTGCAATAAATTTTTCACTTTCACCAAGACTACTTAAGTTTGGCATAAGGCTACTAACTCTGTCAAAAAGCTCTAATCTTGGGATATCGTTATTAGTACAAATTAAGAGGCAGTGAATCTCGTCTTCTATGTCGTCAGTATTACATTTGTCACACTTTCTCTGTTCTATCGGAATTTTCGGTATGTTATGTCTGCCTGTTTCAATTTTTAGATTATGGGAGCTTACTCTGAATCTGGCAATGTTGCTGTATGTTTTCTTTGAGAGGTTTAGATTTAGATATGGTTCTAGACAGTAATTTGTCTTAAACATTTTATATGTGCGCAGTTTGGGAAATTTATCCAAGTTATTAATCTCATTCAAAATTCTGGACTGTTCCTCTGAATATAGTTTAAGTTTGATTTCCCTTAAGGTTTTGCCAGGCTCATTGGTTAGCCAGGCAATGTTAGCATTTGTCATTATGATTCGACCTATTTTTTATTATTTTTCCGTCATTTTCGGTTGAGTTCAGGGTTGTCCTTTGGTGGATGGATAGTGCTAGGTGAGATATTATGATCCCTTAAATTTTTTTGACCTTGACCTATTTTTCAAGGTCAGAGGTCACGTCAAAGTTGAGATTTTTAAAGGGCTAACTTCAGAACTAATGAAGATAGAGAGGTCTGGATTTCAGTGTTATGTAACCCATCAATAGCTTGAACAATATCAACAAAAACATTATTCAATTTCATAAAGGGGTAATTACCCCAACCGATTAAGTTGACAAAACACCAATTTTTTTGCCGGACTTCTCCTCAGAAACCGCAAATGGTAGGATGATGCTGATAAGTGTATTATGTTCCCTAGAGATGGGTCCATGGTAAGTGGTATTTCATTTTTGTATCACACACTTTGTTTTGAAGATATTCAACTTTCAATTTCCATAGATTTTCAATTTTTTGGTATCTGTTGCGGCTGGCAAAATAAAGCACAGCTAGCACCATCCTAGGTAGTTGTCACAATTGCTGTTAGATGTGTCAAATGTGTGAAGTCAATCTGAAGTCAATATGAAGTCAATATGAAGTCAATGCAAGTCAATATGAAGTCAATATGAAGTCAATATGAAGTCAATATGAAGTCAATATGAAGTCAGTAAAGTCAATACAAAGTCATTTCATTATAATTTCATTTTGAGTTCATTTCATTGATCACTTCATTGATCATTTCATTGATCATTGATCATTTCATTGATCATTTCATTGATCATTGATCATATCATTGATCATTTCATTGATCATTGATCATTTCATTGATCATTTCATTGATCATTTCATTGATCATTTCATTGATCATTTCATTGATCATTTCATTGATCTGATGAAATGGTGAATGCTCATTCCCAGTTGCACTGGGAATATCTAATGTCTAGTTATTATTAGCATTCACCATCATTATGGTGAATGCTATTATTTTTGTAGATTTTTTTATTTTTTATTATTTTTCCGTCATTTTCGGTTGAGTTCAGGGTTGTCCTTTGGTGGATGGATAGTGCTAGGTGAGATATTATGATCCCCCAAATTTTTTTGACCTTGACCTATTTTTCAAGGTCAGAGGTCACGTCAAAGTTGAGATTTTTAAAGGGCTAACTTCAGAACTAATGAAGATAGAGAGGTCTAGATTTCAGTGTTATGTAACCCATCAATAGCTTGAACAATATCAACAAAAACATTATTCAATTTCATTAAGGGGTAATTACCCCAACCGATTAAGTTGACAAAACACCAATTTTTTTGCCGGACTTCTCCTGAGAAACCGCAAATGGTAGGATGATGCTGATAAGTGTATTATGTTCCCTAGAGATGGGTCCATGGTAAGTGGTATTTCATTTTTGGATCACACACTTTGTTTTGAAGATATTCAACTTTCAATTTCCATAGATTTTCAATTTTTTATCCGTTGCGGCTGGCAAAATAAAGCACAGCTAGCACCATCCCAGGTAGTTGTCACAATTGCTGTTAGATGTGTCAAATGTGTGAAGTCAATCTGAAGTCAATATGAAGTCAATATGAAGTCAATGCAAGTCAATATGAAGTCAATATGAAGTCAATATGAAGTCAATATGAAGTCAATAAAGTCAATACAAAGTCATTTCATTATAATTTCATTTTGAGTTCATTTCATTGATCACTTCATTGATCATTTCATTGATCATTTCATTGATCATTGATCATTTCATTGATCATTTCATTGATCATTTCATTGATCATTTCATTGATCATTTCATTGATCATTTCATTGATCTGATGAAATGGTGAATGCTCATTCCCAGTTGCACTGGGAATATCTAATGTCTAGTTATAAATCGACCCATCGGGAGATTTATCTTGTTTTCTTTGATATTATTAGCATTCACCATCATAATGGTGAATGCTATTATTTTTGTAGATTTTTTTATTTTTTATTTTTTATTTTTATTTTTCCGTCATTTTCGGTTGAGTTCAGGGTTGTCCTTTTGTGGATGGATAGTGCTAGGTGAGATATTATGATCCCCCAAATTTTTTTGACCTTGACCTATTTTTCAAGGTCAGAGGTCACGTCAAAGTTTGGATTTTTGAAGGGCTAACTCCAAAACTAATAAAGATAGAGAGATCTGGTTTTCACTATTATGTAACAAATCAATAGCTTGAACAAAATCAATAAAAACATTGTTCAAATTTATAAAGGGGTAATTACCCCAACCGATTAAGTTGTTTACCCTTTGCCGGACTAAGGCTCATAAACCGAAAATGGTAGGATGATGCTGATAAGTGTATTATGTTCCCTAGAGATGGGCCCATGGTAAGTGGTATTTAATTTTTTGATCACTCACTTTGTTACGGAGATATCCAACTTTCAATTTCCATAGATTTACCATTTTTTGGTATCCGTTGCGGCTTGCAAAATAAAGCACAGCTAGCTCCATGCCAGGTTAGTGTCACAATTGCTGTTAGATGTGTCACATGTATGAAGTCAATACGAAGTCAATACTAAGTCAATATGAAGTCAATATGAAGTCAATATGAAGTCAATATGAAGTCAATATTAAGTCAATGTAAAGTCAATGTAAAGTCAATATTAAGTCAATGTAAAGTCAATGTAAAGTCAATGTAAAGTCAATGTAAAGTCAATGTAAAGTCAATGTAAAGGCAATGTAAAGTCAATGTAAAGTCAATGTAAAGTCAATATAAAGTCAATATAAAGTCAATTTAAAGTCATTTCATTTTAATATTATTTCATTGATCATTTCATTGATCATTTCATTGATCATTTCATTGATCATTTTATATGAAGTCAAGTCAATATGAAGTCAATATGAAGTCAATATGAAGTCAATATGAAGTCAATATGAAGTCAATATGAAGTCAATATGAAGTCAATATGAAGTCAATGTAAAGTCAATGTAAAGTCAATGTAAAGTAGTCAATGTAAAGTCAATATAAAGTCAATTTAAAGTCAATTTAAAATCATTTCATTATAATTTCATTTCATTGATCATTTCATTGATCATTTCATTATAATTTCATTGATCCTTTCATTGATCATTTCATTGATCATTTCATTTCATTGATCATTTCATTGATCATTTCATTGATCATTTCATTGATCATTTCATTTGAGTGATGAAAGGGTGAATGCTCATTCCCAGTTGCACTGGGAATATCTAATGTCTAGTTATGATTCGACATAAATGGAGAATCATCTTATTTTCTTTTATTTTATTATTATTATTATTTTTCTTGTCCAGTTAATTTTGAAGCTAGAGCCTTGCAACTTTGTACATATATAGTCCATGGTTAGTACTTCATTCTGGTAGGAAAGATTTCACCTTGACCTTGAACTCAAGGTCACAGGTCATCTCAAAGTCAAAATTTTCAAATTTTCAAAGTTGATTAATTCATTAAATTTTATGGTTACAGACATGAGATTGAAATATATGTGTACAAAAGTGGTTCTCTACAAATGTGGGTAGAATTTTTTTTTCTAATGTGACGAAAAAGGGGTGTTTACCCCATTTTGATAAAAACCAATTGCTCCTGTTTTTAGAGAAAACTACTTCACTTAGAGAGCCAGTTTTTGCTGTGATTGGTAGCCTTACTAAATATCCATGGTAAGAAACCTTTTATGTTTTGATTGACAAAGGGGTTTCTGTGTAATGGGTCTTTCAAAAATGGGTGTTTTGACCAAAAAGTGAAAACATTTTTTAACTTTGATTTGAATGGAGGGAATTTGATGAAACTTGGAGTGTATATAGTATTTATGAATAAGAGTCGTATCATAAGATAAAAATGACATTTTGGGGTAGTTACCCTAAAAGGGTAAATGATTATAACTTGCGATTGACATTGATGATTTTCTTCAAATTTTGCAAAAGTTTACTCTTTTGACTTGAGGACCTAATGAAAGTGTAAATTTGAAGTCATGGGGTAATTTACCCTCGTAACCAAGGTCGAAAGGGGTAAATATATGTAATTTGAACACTTCTTAAGTTTTTTATGGTGTATTAGACATCGATTGGGTCTTGCCTTTTCATCAGGGATATTACTCGATAAAATTTGTCAGTTTTAAGTAATTACCCCCCAAAAAGGGGTAAATAGCTATAACTTGTGATTGACATGAACGATTTTCTTCAAATTTTGCACAGGTTTACCATTGGTACATGGGGACATGATGAAAGTGTAAATTTGATTTCATGGGGTAATTTACCCTCGTAATCAGGGTCGAAAGGGGTGAATGTGTATTTTGAACAGTTCTTAAGTTTTTAATGGTGTATTTCACGTTGATTGGGTTTTGCCTTTTCATTACTGATGTTTGAGGATGAAGTTTGTCAGTTTTAAGTAATTACCCACAAAAAGGGTAAATAACTAGTAACTTTTAATTATTTCGAACGATTTTCTTCATTTCTTGCAAATGCTTAATATCATGGTTTGGGGACATAATGAAAGAGCAAATTTGATTTAATGGGGCAATTTGCCCTTATGATCATGAACGAAGGGGCTAATTATGATTTTTGAGCAGCACATGTTTTTAAAAGGTGCATTTGGCATCGGTTACTTCTTGCCTCTACACTTGGGACGTTAGGGATGAAAATATGCATATTTAGGTAATCATCCCAAGACGGGGTAAATGTCTATAACTGTTGATTGACTTGGACGAATGTCTTCTAATTTTACGTAAGTTTATTATGTGGTCCTACGGACATGATGTAAGTAAATTATTGATGTTAGAGGATGATTTACACCATAAATCTTAGTCGGAAGGCGTTAATATAACATCGTGTTTATAATGGAGTATTAGGTTTCCCACCTTATTCTACGCACATTATCGAATGTTTTAATGTCGAATCATCCCTTTGACCTTTTAAGGTTGAAGTCCCCTGGGACCCTAGTTATTATTATTATTTTATTTCACTTTGAGCTAGAGCTTTGAAATTTGGTACATATATAGCCATGGGTTAGTAGATTATTTTTCCAAAAAATCTTTGACCTTGACCTTGAATTCAAGGTCACAGGTCATCTCAAAGTCAAATTTTTTAAATTTTCAAAGTGGATTATCTCTCTTAATATTAAAGTTACAGATTCAAGTCTAAGGAATCTTTATACAAACATGATTTGCTACATTTTTCATATCTGGCCATTTTTGTGCTATGAGGGTAAAAGGGTATTTACCCCCTTTTGATAAAAACCAGTTGCTCATGTTTTCAGAGAAAACTATAATGGTTAGAGGCTCGGTTTTTGCTGTAATTGATAGCCTGACTAAATACCCATGGTAAGTGGGGTTTTATATTTTGATCAGAGAAGGGGTTTTTCAGTTATGGCTGATTCAAAAATGGGTGTTTTGTCAAAAAAGTGAAAACATTTTTTAACTTTGGTTTGAATGGAGGGATTTTGATGAAACTTGGTGTGTATGAAGTATTCATGAATTGGAATCTTATCATGCAATAAAAATGATGTTTTGGGGTAATTACCCCAAAAGGGGTAAATTCCTATAACTTTTGATTGACTTGGACGATTGTCTTCACATTTTTCAAATGTTCAGTATGCTGACTTGGAAACATAGTGCAAGTACAATTTTGATGCTGTGGGGTAATTTACCCTCGTAATCAAGGTCGAAAGGGGTAAATGTGTTTTTGGAACACTTCTTGCATATCTAATGGCGTATTAGGTATCAGTTGGTTCTTACCTTTTCAATGTAGGTGTTGCGAGATAATAGTTGTTGTTTTTAGGTAATTACCCCCAAAAAGGGGTAAATAGCTATAACTTTTGATTGAATTGGACGATTTTCTCCACACTTTGCCCATGTTCCGTCAGATGATTTTGAGACATGGTGCTCGTAGGTTTTTGGTGTTCTGGAGTAAACTACCCCCGTAATCAAGGTGGAAAGGGGTAAATATGTATTCTTAGCATTTCTTATATATTTGATAATTTATTAGGCATCAACTGGGTCTTACCTTTTCACTGTTGCTGTTACAAGATCATAAAAGTTGTTGTTTTTTGGCATTTTGTAATTTCCCCCAAAAAGGGGTAAACAGCTATAACTTTTGATTGAATAGGACGATTTTCTTCAAATTTGTCACATTATCAGTATGCTGACTTAGAGACATAGCGCAAGAACAATTTTGATTTTGTGTGATACTTTACCTGCATAATCAAGGTCGCAAGGGGTAAATATATATTCTGAAGCAAAAACATTTGATTGTAGGGTTATTAATCCTCTTAATTATGGTCAAATTTGGTCAATATTTTGCCAATAATCCCAAATTCTTTCCCAGTCGATTTATTCCCTACCTTTTCAAAGGTTGACTGCTAGTTATGATTCGACATACATGGAGAATCATTTTGAACTCTTTGATATTATTATTATGATTCGACATATATGGAGAATCATTTTGAACTCTTTGATATTATTATTATTATTATTTGGCCACTTTTTGCCAGTCAGTTTTTGTGCTAGAGACTTGAAATTTTGTACATAGGTAGTCCTTGGTAAGTACTTTAATTTTTTGTGAAAGTGGTTGACCTTGACCTTGAACTCAAGGTCACAGGTCATCTCAAAGTCAAATTTTCCAAAATTTCAAAGTGGATTATCTCTTTTAATATCATTGTTAGAAAATTAGGACTTAGGAACCTTTATATAAACATGTGTTGCTACATTTTTGGCCTATATCGTTTATTGGGAGATGAGGGTAAAGGGGTATTTACCCCCTTTTGACAAAAACCAGTTGCTCATGTTTTCAGAGAAAACTATAATGGCTAGAGGCTCAGTTTTTGCTGTAATTGATAGCCTGACTACTCATCCATGGTAAGACACCTTTTATATTTTGATCAAACTTGGGGTTTCTCAGGCTGAGTTATTGGACTTTCAAAAATGGGTGTTTTGTCCAAAAAGTGAAAACATTTTTTAACTTTGGTTTGAATGGAGGGAAATTAATGGAACTTGGTGTGTATATAGTATTCATGAATTACAGTCACATTATGGAATAGAAATGACGTTTTGGGGTAATTACCCCGAAAAGGGGTAAATGACACTAACTTGTGATAGACATGCACGATTTTCTCCCAAATTTGCACATGTCTAGTATCTTGACATGGGGACATACTTGCATTATGATTTTGATGTCATTTGGTAATATACCCCCATATTCTAGATCGAAAGGGGCGAATATGTGTTTTGAACAGTTACTGAGTTTTTAATGGTATATTAGGCATCGATTGGGAGTTTCCTTAACACCATTGATGTTTCTGGTTGAAAATTGTCGTTTTTTGGTAAATACCCCAAAAAGGGGTAAATAGTCATAACTTTTGATTGACTTGGTCGATTTTCTTCAAATTTTACACAGGTTTAGTATCTTGTCTTAGGGACATAATGCAAGTATGATTTTGATGTCAAGGGGTAATTTACCCCCTTATTCTGGATCGAAAGGGGTGAATATGTGTTTTGAGCAGTTATTGTGTATTGAATGATACAATAGGCATCGTTTGAGACTTTCCTTCGTGCTGTGGATGTTCCTGGATAAAAATTGTCGTTTTTAGGTAATTACCCCAAAAAGGGGTAAAAAGTCATAACTTCTGATTGACTTGGACGATTTTCTCCAAATTTTGCACAGGTTTAGTATCTTGACATGGGGACATAATGCAAGTACGATTTCGATGTCATGGGGTAATTTACCCCCATATTCCGGATCGAAAGGGGTGAATATGCGTCCTGAGCAGTTCTTATCTTTGCAATGGTATAACAGGCATCGGTTGGGTCTTTATTTCACACCATTGATGTTTTTGGGTTAAAATTGCCGTTTTTAGGTAATTACCCCAAAAAGGGGTAAATATTCATAACTTTTGACTGACTTGGACGATTTCCTTCAAATTTTGCAGAAGTTTAGTATCTTGACATGGGCACATAATGCAAGTATAATTTTGATGTCATGGGTTAATTTACCCCCATATTCAGGATCGAAAGGGGTGAATATGTGTTTTGAGCAGTTCTTATCTTTGCAATGGTATAACAGCCATCGGTTGGGACTTTACTTCACACCATTGATGTTTTTGGGTTAAAATTGTCGTTTTTAGGCAATTACCCCAAAAAGGGGTAAATATTCATAACTTTTGATTGACTTGGACGATTTTCTTCAAATTTTGCAAAGGTTCAGTATATTGACTGTGTTCAATATTTTGCCAGCAAGCCCGCGTATTCCTTGTCGAATCATTCTCTACCTTTTAAAAGGTTGACTGCTAGTTATTATTATTTGGCCACTTTTTGCCAGTCAGTTTTTGTGCTAGAGACTTGAAATTTTGTACATAGGTAGTCCTTGGTAAGTACTTTAATTTTTTGTGAAAGTGGTTGACCTTGACCTTGAACTCAAGGTCACAGGTCATCTCAAAGTCAAATTTTCCAAAATTTCAAAGTGGATTATCTCTTTTAATATCATTGTTAGAAAATTAGGACTTAGGAACCTTTATATAAACATGTGTTGCTACATTTTTGGCCTATATCGTTTATTGGGAGATGAGGGTAAAGGGGTATTTACCCCCTTTTGACAAAAACCAGTTGCTCATGTTTTCAGAGAAAACTATAATGGCTAGAGGCTCAGTTTTTGCTGTAATTGATAGCCTGACTACTCATCCATGGTAAGACACCTTTTATATTTTGATCAAACTTGGGGTTTCTGAGTTATTGGACTTTCAAAAATGCGTGTTTTGTCCAAAAAGTGAAAACATTTTTTAACTTTGGTTTGAATGGAGGGAAATTAATGGAACTTAGTGTGTATATAGTATTCATGAATTACAGTCACATTATGGAATAGAAATTACGTTTTGGGGTAATTACCCCGAAAAGGGGTAAATGACACTAACTTGTGATAGACATGCACGATTTTCTCCCAAATTTGCACATGTCTAGTATCTTGACATGGGGACATACTTGCATTATGATTTTGATGTCATTTGGTAATTTACCCCCATATTCTAGATCGAAAGGGGCGAATATGTGTTTTGAACAGTTACTGAGTTTTTAATGGTATATTAGGCATCGATTGGGAGTTTCCTTAACACCATTGATGTTTCTGGTTGAAAATTGTCGTTTTTTGGTAAATACCCCAAAAAGGGGTAAATAGTCATAACTTTTGATTGACTTGGTCGATTTTCTTCAAATTTTACACAGGTTTAGTATCTTGTCTTAGGGACATAATGCAAGTATGATTTTGATGTCAAGGGGTAATTTACCCCCTTATTCTGGATCGAAAGGGGTGAATATGTGTTTTGAGCAGTTATTGTGTATTGAATGATACAATAGGCATCGTTTGAGACTTTCCTTCGTGCTGTGGATGTTCGTGGATAAAAATTGTCGTTTTTAGGTAATTACCCCAAAAACGGGTAAAAAGTCATAACTTCTGATTGACTTGGACGATTTTCTCCAAATTTTGCACAGGTTTAGTATCTTGACATGGGGACATAATGCAAGTACGATTTCGATGTCATGGGGTAATTTACCCCCATATTCAGGATCGAAAGGGGTGAATATGCGTCCTGAGCAGTTCTTATCTTTGCAACGGTATAACAGGCATCGGTTGGGTCTTTATTTCACACCATTGATGTTTTTGGGTTAAAATTGCCGTTTTTAGGTAATTTCCCCAAAAAGGGGTAAATATTCATAACTTTTGACTGACTTGGACGATTTCCTTCAAATTTTGCAGAAGTTTAGTATCTTGACATGGGCACATAATGCAAGTATAATTTTGATGTCATGGGTTAATTTACCCCCATATTCAGGATCGAAAGGGGTGAATATGTGTTTTGAGCAGTTCTTATCTTTGCAATGGTATAACAGCCATCGGTTGGGACTTTACTTCACACCATTGATGTTTTTGGGTTAAAATTGTCGTTTTTAGGCAATTACCCCAAAAAGGGGTAAATATTCATAACTTTTGATTGACTTGGACGATTTTCTTCAAATTTTGCACAGGTTCAGTATATTGACTGTGTTCAATATTTTGCCAGCAAGCCCGCGTATTCCTTGTCGAATCATTCTCTACCTTTTCAAAGGTTGACTGCTAGTTATGATTCGACCTATCGGGAGAATCATCTTGTTTTCTTTGATTTTATTATGATTCGACCTATCGGGAGAATCATCTTGTTTTCTTTGATTTTATTATTATTATTATTATTATTATTATTATTATTATTATTATTTTTTTTTTCTTGGCCAGTAGGTTTTTGTGCTAGAGACTTGAAACTTGGTACATATATAGTCCATGGTTAGTACTTCATTTTGGGAGAAGATGGTTGACCTTGACCTTGAACTCAAGGTCACAGGTCATCTCAAAGTCGAAAATTGGAAAACTTAAAAGTGGAATAACTTTTTTAATATTACAAGAATCAATTTGAAACTTTGGAATATATATATAAACATGTATCCCAACATTTGTAACCCATTATTGTTTTTGTGCAATGAGGGTAAGGGGGTAATTACCCCAATTTGACTAAAACAGGTTTGCACAGGTTTCCAGAAAAACTAAGCAAGCTAGAAACTCAGTTCTTTCACTAATAGGTAGCCTGACTAACCATTCAAGGTAAGTGATATTTTATATTTTGATTATGTGAAGGTATAACTATGTAATGGGGTGTTGAAAATAGGGTGTTTTGCCCCAAGAGTGAAAACATTGTAAAACTTTGGTTTTAATGAAAGGATTTCAATGATAGTCTGGTAATATATTAATGGTTTCTGTATTATGTAATCCTTGTTGCCCGAAGCTTGGTAATTACCCCCCAAAAAGGGGTAAATGTCTATAACTTGTGATTGACCTGGACGATTTTCTTCAAATTTTGCACACGTTTGGGATATTGACTCAGGCACATATTAAACGAATAATTTTAACAGTATTGCCAACATAGGGTATTTACCCTCGTAATCAATGCCAAAAGGGGTGAATATATATTTTGAGGAGTTATGTTGTTCAAAATGGAATATCAGCTGTATGTTTGGTCTACGGGTATCCGGTTGGATTTTACTGGATGAAAAGTTTCTGTTTTGGGTAATTACCCCCAAAAGGGGTAAATGTCTATAACTTGTGATTGACATGGACGATTTACTTCAAATTTTGCACACGTTTGGGATATTGACTCAGGCACATATTGAACAAATAATTTTAACAGTATTGCCAACATAGGGTATTTACCCTCGTAATCAATGCCAAAAGGGGTGAATATATATTTTGAGGAGTTATGTTGTTCAAAATGGAATATCAGCTGTATGTTTGGTCTACTGCTATCCGGTTGGATTTTACTGGATGAAAAGTTTCTGTTTTGGGTAATTACCCCCAAAAGGGGTAAATGACTATAACTTGTGATTGACATGGACGATTTACTTCAAATTTTGCACACGTTTGTGACATTGACTCAGACACATGCTAAAAGGAAAAAATTCACAGAATAGGGTGATTTACCCTCGTAATCAAGTTCTAAGGGGGTAAATACATATTTTGAAGAACTTGGTTGTTTAAAATGGAATATTAGTTGCACGTTTGGTCTAGGTTATTCGTATGGATGTTACTGGATGAAAAGTTTCGGTTTTTAATAATTACCCCCAAAAGGGGTAAATGACTATAACTTGTGACTGACATGGACGATTTACTTCAAATTTTGCACACGTATGGGATATTGACTCAGGCACATGTTAAAAGAGAAAACGTTACAGTATAGGATAATTTACCCTCGTAATCAAGGTCAAAGGGGGGTAAATACGTATTTTGAGGAATTTGGTTGTTTAAAATGGAATGTCAAGTTTATGTTGGATCTAGGCTTGTACTTAATGGATGTTACTGGATGAACAGTTTCGGTTTTAGGTAGTAACCCCCAAAAGGGGTAAATGGCTATATCTTGTGATTGACATGGACAATTTTCTTCAAATTTTGCATGGGCTAAGTGTATCTACTTTACCACATAATATAAGTAGAAACTTGAGCTTACTGGGTCTCTACCATAATAGTCCGACATAGTCTCATATAATTTGTTTTATTCATATATTTGAGGTCGAATCATTGCCTAACCTTTTTAAAGGTTGAATACTAGTTATTATTATTATTATTAAACTTCACCTATACCATAGGTGAAGTTTCTTATTTTCGGTGTTATTTTTTTTTTTTATTATTTTTCTTTCCGAAAAATTTTCTCAAATAATTTTCAAATAATTCATGTACATACCCTACAATAATCTAAGGATACAATTTCAAGATAAATGACCTTGACCTATTTTTCAAGGTCATAGACCCTTTTAAAGTCCATTTTTTCAATATTTCAATTGACCATTACTCATGTAATTACTGATGAATTACAATTTCCCAATAAAGTATGTATAATAAACTTATACTACATAAACTGACCTAATTTCAAGAATGTAGGTCAAGGTCAACGTCATACAGGTCCATTTTCACTCTCAAAGGTTGTTACGCGAGATCTCTATATCAGCAACTTCCTGATTTATAGAATTCTAGCCAATTGTTGCGGTAAATGAGTGACGCAGATGAAGCGCTTTTTTTTATGATGATATCATGCTTGGTTATTGAGTTATGCGATTTTTAGTATCAACCGCGTCGTCAAAACTGGCGACCTTGATTACTTGACACTGAAATATCGATTTTAGGCCATTAAAATGTATTGCCAACCCCCCCAAATATACCCATAAAACCCCCATAGCCACCTTCAAATTTCACCTTGACCTCATTTTTCAAGGTCAATTGACCCGTTTAAGCTAAAATTCACTCGATTTTCAAAAATTCCAACAATTATGTTTTTTCCAGCATATTGGGTTCTTTTTATAATTCATAATAACCAGTAGCTGGACTGTTTAAAGCCTGCAATCGGAATTGATCTATCTCTTCATGCTGATTTATAAAAAAATTCCAAATATTGCATATTGCGCGACATGTAAAATTTGCCTATTTTTGCCATATGGACAGGTAAATATTGATCCTACATAGTTCAAATAATTAAATGACCCCCCCTAAGTCACACCCTGCCAATCTGGAGAAAATATAGATTTTGACCTTGGGAGGTATTTTCAAGGTCAAAATTAAGGTCAAACATTTGAAAAAATTGTATATTTGACATATTAAATTGTTTTGGCGTAGGAAATAATAAAGGGATTTTTACAATCTTTTCACAGGTTACTTTTACAATACCCTAGAAGAAATATATTAAATTTCAAGTCCATCGGATTGACCTACATTGCACAATAAATGTCACAAGGTCAAAAAACTACTGCAAAATTGACCCTCTCATTTTCCAATTTCGCATTTGTACCCAAACTTTGATGGTCTGTATCTCCGGTTCTAATTAAGCTATAGAAAAACTGAAAGCATATTCGGAAAGCCCAGATGCTTCTCTAGTATTCATTTTCTATACATTTTAACGTATCTCTGCTAGTTAAAAAGATCGCCGGACCCTGAAAAATTCATGTTTCCAGTCATGATTTCATCATTTTACATTTTTTTGACAAAGAAGTCAGTCTTCAAAAAATTTGATAATATTTGGAGATATAGTCCTAAGACATTTACAGTAGTGTGTGCAATGTCAAGTCTCTCCTTCAAACCATTAGCCTTTGGGAGCAAATTGAAGTTCAAAACTTGATATTTTCAGAGTCAATTTTTTGGTGAAATTTAATATTTTTACCATTATTTCTATCTCTGGTTCTAATAAAGTTACATGAATGATACAAGCAGTTTCCTCACCTTACCAAAAACATGTGCAATATACCTTTAAAAAAATATGGTAAATTGTTTTAAGTACTATTTTATATACTATTTTACATTCTTGCTTATATGCTATTTCCATTCTTACTTATATACTTGTTTATATACTTGTCTATGTACTTGTTTATATACTAGTTTATATACCTGTTTATATACTTGTTTATATACCTTTACATATTTAGACTTTTTTCAGCAACTGCTAGGTGAAGTTTTATTACCGCTAGCGGTTATCGACATCTAGTTAAACTTCACCTATACCATAGGTGAAGTTTCTTGTTTTCGTAAATATTTTTATTATTAAGAATTTACCTATGGTAAATTCTATTTGTTTTTGCTATTATTATTATTATTCTTATTATTTCAAAATGGGTTTACGTTGATGAAAGTTGGTCACAGTATAGGTCTGTTGTTGGTCGTTACGTAATTGGGTTAGTTGATGTCATTTTCACAGTTGTCTTTTTCACAGAGCCGTTCAAAGTCGAAAATGAGTAAACTTTCAAGGCCTATAACTCAAAAAGTATTTGAGATAATGAGTCAAGAGTCAAAATCCTGTGATAAAAAGTTGTTTTCAACATTTTGGTCCCTGGTCATATGAGAGTTGGTCCAACGGGTAAAGGGCTACTGATGCATGAGCAGTTTTGAATTGTCACTCTAGATCTCAAGTTACGTAAGAGATAGGAAGATGCTGATGTGGGAAAAGTTGGCCAGTATCTTGGGCCAGTGCAAGAATGTGATATAGTTTGGATATGTGTAATACTTTTTGAAATATGGCAATTTTTCAATATTGAGTGTTCGAAATTTAGGAAAAATTGTAAAATATCCATGAAGGAATAGTCTGAGGTGATCAAAATGTATTAGGAACTACCCTTAACTTTTCCCAAAAAGACTATATTGATCAAAAAAATTGACCTATGGGTGACATTTGAAGGTGATATGAGCCATTAAAGTTTAAAAAGTTGAATTTTTGAAAAATTCTGAAAATTATGTTATTTCCCACCAATGCTCTTAAATGTTTGAGATATACTGGTCACTAATATGGTTATCAAAAGCCCCCTATTAGAATTGTTTCATGTCCTCAACTTGTTTTGTAAAAAATTGTGAAAAATAGCCCTTAGCAACTTACATGACATTTTGCATAAATGATTTAATTTGAGTGGGAAATATCACTCCTACAGCTTTCTGTAAATTAAATGACCCCCCTATATCACGTACTGGCAACACATGAGCACATTAATTTTCACCTGTGACAATTTCCTCAAGGTCAAATTTGAGCTCAAAGATGAAATGAAAATTGATTGTTTTCACAAATAATTTTTTTTAACTAGCAAGGAAGGTTCCAATTTTTTTTATTTTAATTGACAACCTTGACTAAATACTTGCGGTAAGTTGTGGCAAATGGCAAGCCTGTAGGTACAGTCAACTCGAAGCAATAAAGGTCAAAAGGTCAGAAAAATCAAGAAATGGTCAGCAAAAAATTCATTTTCACATGATGCAGGTGAGAGGCTTTCACACTCCAACGCAGGCTGGCCGCATATATTAGCATACATTAGCCATATATGGCAAGCTCTTCTGGCTGTTTCTGGTGACGGGGCCAGTGAACATGCACATTACAGCCTTATGTTTATACAATGTTGTCACAAATGACTGAGTCAGGAGTTGAGGGCAGGAGTCAAACTTAGGAGTCAGGAGTTAGAGTCAGGTGATGGAGTCAGGAGTTGGAGACAGGAGTTGAAGTCAGGATGTGGAGTCATCAGGTGGACGTGGAGGCAGGAGTTGAGATAATTTCATTCACATGTGTCTGTCCGTCTGTCTGTCTTTCTGTCAACACAAGTGTGGATGCCATGCAGCAGGATGGGTCTAATGTTTTCATTACATGTGTCTTTCAGTCCTGCCATTTGTCTGTCCACACAATGACAAAGGGACATTCCATTATGACAGTGTCAGGAGTTTGAGTCATGTGTTGGACTCAGGAATTAGAGTGGGAGTTCGAGTTATGAGTTGGAGGTGGAAGTCAGAGTCAGGGATTGGAGTCAGGAGACAGAGGAGGAGCCACGAGTCTTGAGTCAGGCATCTGAGGAGGGTGTATTGTGCAGGAGTCACAGACAGGGTACTGACTCTGAGCCAGGACTCAGAGCCAGGTCTCTGCACCAGGCCTTTGAGTCAGGACTCTGATTCACGACTCTGAGCCAGGAGTCTGGAGTCAGGCCTCTGAGTCAGGACTCTGAGTCAGGACTCTGAGTCAGGACTCTGAGTCAGGACTCTGAGTCAGGACTCTGAGTCAGGACTCTGAGTCAGGACTCTGAGTCAGGACTCTGAGTCAGGACTCTGAGTCAGGACTCTGAGTCAGGACTCTGAGTCAGGACTCTGAGTCAGGACTCTGAGTCAGGACTCTGAGTCAGGACTCTGAGTCAGGACTCTGAGTCAGGACTCTGAGTCAGGACTCTGAGTCAGGACTCTGAGTCAGGACTCTGAGTCAGGACTCTGAGTCAGGACTCTGAGTCAGGACTCTGAGTCAGGACTCTGAGTCAGGACTCTGAGTCAGGACTCTGAGTCAGGACTCTGAGTCAGGACTCTGAGTCAGGACTCTGAGTCAGGACTCTGAGTCAGGACTCTGAGTCAGGACTCTGAGTCAGGACTCTGAGTCAGGACTCTGAGGCCGTGTTGAGTCTGAGGAAGGATTTGGCATCAGCAGTTGAAGTTGCAACTCTGAGCCAGGAGTCTGAGTCCGGCATCAGAGAAAAGAGTCAGCGTCAGAATTGAGAGTCAGTAGTCTGAATTGTAGATCTGATCAGGAAGCTGACCAGGATTCAGAGTCGGAGTCGGAGTCGGAGTTATGGTCAGGAGTCAGAGTCCGCATGTGTCTGTCAGTCCGTCGGTTTCATCCATCTGTCCAGCCGTCCATTTGTCTGTCTGTTTACAGGCAAAGTTTAGTTAAAATGAAAGGTAAATTCT
The DNA here is from genome assembly GCA_026936325.1 of Platynereis dumerilii. Lineage (NCBI taxonomy): Eukaryota > Metazoa > Annelida > Polychaeta > Phyllodocida > Nereididae > Platynereis > Platynereis dumerilii. Next base: position 182,107,935 of record JAPTHN010000001.1, on the reverse strand, counting down.
TTGTAATTGTCCGTGATGACAATTACCGTGTTCTCTAGTTATTAAACTTCACCTATTACATAGGTGAAGTTTCTTGTTTTCGTACTTATTTTTATTATTATTATTATTATTATTATTTATTTTTCTTTTTTCCGCACGAAAAATTTCTTCAAAAAAATTTCAAAAAAATCAGGTATATAGTATTACATGACCTCATTACACTGACCCAGTTTCAGTGACCTTGAATTATTTTTCAAGGTCACAGGCCATTTCAAAGTTCATTTTTTCATATCTTTCTCAAGAGCATATCACAGGCAATTACATGCGTATTTCATTTTCCACTTAGATTCTAAGTGTTACAAGTACATTACATAATCTGACCTAATTTCAAGAAAGTAGGTCAAGGTCAAGGTAGCACAGGTCTATATTTAGTGCTGGAGATTGTCACTAATGGAATCAAAGGCTGTAAGCCACACGGTATCAAAATTGATGTAATGTGATGCCTAAATGTCTGGCGCATGGTAAGAAGTATTTTTTGTGATGATGTCATGCTTTGTTTTTGAGTTATGTAATTTTGAATAACAACCGCGTCATCAAAACCAGTGACCTTGGTAATTTCACCGTGAAATATCGATTTTAGGCCATAACAATGTATAGTGAACCCCCCCAAAGATACCCCTAAAACCCCCATATCCATCTTCAAATTTGACCTTGACCTCATTTTTCAAGGTCATTTGGCTCTTCAAAGTGCAAAAAGTGCTCATTTTCAAAAATTCTGAAAATTATGTTTTTTTCATGATATCACCTTGATATATTATCTCTAGACAGACAAAAATATGTGCATTTAGAATATGCAACCCAAATTTCTCTAACATTTTACCTTAATTTTCTACAAAATTCCAAATATCGCAAACCGGAGAATGTTAAAAATTGACAAATTATTGCGTTTTTGAGATGGAAATATCGATTCGAGAGAGTTACAATAATAAATTGATCCCCCCATTTTTCCATCCTGATTCTGAAAATCATATTGGTTTTGACCTAGAAACTTATTTTCAAGGTCAAATTCAAGGTCAAACATGATGAAAAATTTTACTTTTTTGACATTCGATTTTTTTACGTAGGCAAGGAATCAAAATATTGTTACAAAAATGTCACACATACTTGCTACAATAGTCTAGAGGCATCGTATAAATTTTCAAGGTCCTCGGCTTAACCCACGTTAGACCGTAAAGGTCACAAGGTCAAAAAATTAGGGAAAAATTTACGATATTTTTTCACATTTCTCAATTATAGCGTTATTTCAATCGGCTGTAGCTCCGGTCCTAATTAAGTTACAGAGAATATGAAAACAGATTTGGAAAGGCCAAACTCTCTTCTAGTTTTCGTTTTTTGAACATTTTGTCGTAGCTCTGACGGTTTAAAAGATCGCCGGACCCTGAAAATTTCATGTTTTTTGTCAAATTTTCACAATTTATCACCATTTTGACAAGGAAATAATCATTTTATTTCAATGAAGCTATTTGAGCATACTTTCATCTTTCGTTCACATAATCCTGCCAAGTTATATATGTTTCCATTGAACCGTTTTGGTTCTAGAGTAATTTTAAGTGAAAAACTACATTTTTTCAGAAATTTCTGAAGTCCACATTTCTGAATTGTACCATAATTTCAATCGGCCTTATCTCCAGTCCTAATAAAGTTACGGAGAAACTGAAAATAGATTTGGAAAGCACAAATTCTCCTCTAGTTTCTATATTTGAACAATTTCTTGTATCACTGACGGTTAAAAAGATCGCCGGACCCTCAAAAATGTATGTTTTCAGAAATTGCAGTCATTTCGATATGTTTTCAGGACTAGAAGTATCTAAGCCAATGCATTCCTAAAATTCCAAGGTTGATGTACTGTTGATTTACTGATTGATGTTCCTGTTGATGCACTGGTTGATGCACTGGTTGATGTACTGGTTGATGCATGGTCAATGCGCTGGTCTTTTGACTGGTCCATGTACTGGTCCATGTACTGGTCCATGTACTGGTCCATGTACTGGTCCATGTACTGGTCCATGTACTGGTCCATGTACTGGTCCATGTACTGGTCCATGTTATTTTCTGTATATAATATTCGGCAAGCTCAAATTTTCCTCTAGTTTTCATTCTCTGAATGTTTTCTTGTAACTCTGATGGTTTAAAAGAACGCCCAACCCTCAAAATTACATGTTTTTGGTCAGTGTATCAGTCAGTGTATCAGTCAGTGTATCAGTCAGTGTATCAGTCAGTGTATCAGTCAGTGTATCAGTCAGTGTATCAGTCAGTGTATCAGTCAGTGTATCAGTCAGTGTATCAGTCAGCAAATCACTCAGCAAATCACTCAGCAAATCAGTCAGCGAATTAGTCAGCGAATCAGTCAGCGAATCTGTCAGTGTATGGCCACAAACCGAATGACATGTTACAGTAAGGGTTTATCTGTCTGCTGACTATCTGTCACATCACAACTAGTCCACAGACAGATAGTTTATAAGTACTTCCATAATTATCTGTGCACACTATGTACATTCTAAGTAACATGCAAAATTACAGGTGATAAATTAATATTGCATGTGATATGATTTTGCATGATATTGCAAGTGATATTGTATGTTTAATACATTACATGTAACTTTACATTTGATATTGCATAATATTGCATGTGATATTGTGTGATATTGCGTGTTATATAACATGTGCAAGACGCATGCAATTGCATGTACAAGTTTATGTGCAAGTTCATGTTCATGTTCAAGTTCATGTCCAATATCATTTCTGTGTTTTCTCACATAAATTTCACTGCCAATAATTATATGATTGGTGAAGTTTTGTCACCGCATCGCGGTTACCCGATTTCTAGTTATTATTATTATTATTTTTCTTTCCGAAAAATGTTCTCGAAAAATTTTCAAATAATTTGTGTACATAGTCCTATGTGACCTAATTAAATTGTCCAATGTAACCCTATACCTCTGACCTATTTTTCAAGGTCATTGACCCCTTTGAAATAAATTTTTTCTATATTTCAATTGACCATTACTCATATATTAACTGATCAATTATAGTTTCCTAATAAACTATATATAATAGACTTATACTAAATAAACTGACCTAATTTTCAAAAGTATAGGTCAAGGTCAAGGTCATACAGGTCAATTTTTACTCTCAGAGGTTTGCGCGCCTGATCTCTATATAAGCAACTTCGAAAATTGCAGAATTCAAGCCAATTGTTACAGTAAATGACTAATCCATGGTAAGCGATCATTTTTATGATGATATCATGCTTAGTTATTTAATTATGGAATTTTTAGTGTCAACCGCGTCGTCAAAACTGGTGACCTTGATTACTTGACACTGAAATATCGATTTTAGGCCAATAAAATGTATTGTGAACCCCCCCAAATATGCCCATAAAACCTCCATAGCCACCTTCAAATTTGTCCTTAACCTCATTTTTCAAGGTCATTTGACCTGTTTAATGTTCAAATCACTCGATTTTCAAAAATTCCAACAATTATGTTATTTCCAGCATATCGGGTTCATATTTTAAATTATAATAGCCAGGAGCTATATTGTTGGAACCCTGAAATCGGAATTGATTTATCTCTTCATGCTGATTTATAAAAAAATTCCAAATACGGCATACCGCGCGACATGAAAAATTAGCCAATTTTTGCCAATTTGAGAGGTAAATATTGATCCTACATAGTTCAAATAATGAAATGACCCCCCCTAAGTCATACACCGCGAATCTGTAGAAATTATAGATTTTGACCTTGAAAGGTATTTTCAAGGTCAAAATCAAGGTCAAATATTTGACAAAATTGGATATTTGAGATATTTAATTTTTTTTAAGTAGGAAATAATAAAGGGATTTTTACAGTCTTTTCACAGGTCAGTCCTGCAATACCCTAGAAGAAATGTGTAAAGTTTTAAGTCCATCGGATTGACCTACATTGCACAATAAATGTCACAAGGTCAAAAAATTACTGCAAAATTGACCCTCTCATTTTCCAATTTCGCACTTGCACCCAAACTTTGATGGTCTGTATCTCCGGTTCTAATTAAGCTACAGAAAAACTGAAAGCATATTCAGAAAGTCCAAATTCTCCTCTAGTATTCATTTTCTATACATTTTAACGTATCTCTGCTAGTTAAAAAGATCGCCGGACCCTGAAAAATACATGTTTTCGGTCAAGATTTCACCAATTTACATTTTTTTGACAAAGAAGTCAGTCTTCAAAAAATTTAATAATATTTCGAGATATAGTCCTAACATATTTACAGTATTTTGTGCAATTTTAAGTCTCTCCTTCAAACCGTTTACCTTTGGGAGCAATTTGGAGTTCAAAACTTGATATTTTCAGAGTCAATTTTTCGGTGAAATTTCATATTTTTACCATTACTTCAATCAACTCTATCTCGGGTTCTAATAAAGTCATATGAATGATACAAGCCGTTTTGGAAAAGCTCAGATTCTCCTCTTATTCTAATTTGTGTACATTTTGTTGTGTCGTGAACAGGTAAAAAGATCGGTCAACCCTGAAAAATTCATCTTTTCCTCACCTAACCGAATGACTACTCAGACTGGAACACCAGTGATTACTAAAATTTGTGCAGTAATTGCCTAAAAGATGTCAATAAACTAATTTTAAACTAAAGTAAACTAAATAAATTAAACTAAACTAAATAAACTAAGCTAAACATGCATTCACCGGGAAAGGGGGGGCTGTCCGCTAGCTTCATTAACTTGTGCATTGCAATATATCACAAATAAATAAGGTACATTTTTTATGCTATTTTTTGTACCATTTTATACAATATTTTTGATACTATTTTATATTTTATTCATATAATATTTTATATATTATTTTAGATCTTGCTTATATATATACTTGTTTATATACTTGTTTATATACTTGTTTATATACTTATATACATTTAGACTATTTTCACCCACTGAACTAAATAAACTAAACTAAACATGGGCATTCACTGAGCAAGCTGCTTAAACATGTACAATATACCTTCATATACTTGTTCGTATACTTGTTTATTTTTATACTTAAACATATTTAGACTATTTTCACCAACTGCTCGGTGAAGTTTTATTACCGCTAGCGGTTATCGGAATCTAGTTATTATTATTTCCGAAAAAGTTGTTTCGATTTTCTTGATTATTTTTGTGAATGTACCTGTATACTTGTAGACTACTGTATTCCGGTCCTGAGTTTGAATTTTTATTTTTAAGGTATATAGGACCTTTTTAGTGTGAATTTTAGTATATTTTGATGTACTATATCTGAATAAACTAATAAACTAGAGTAATTTGCTTTAGTTTCTGTCCATAAACTATTAAATTCTATACAATGGCGAAAAAATAATCAAAATCACTCAAGCGGAACATTCCTCATAGAATATTTCCGTCATTTTCGAATTGTTTCGAGTTCGGCAAAAACCATAAATGATAGAAGCATGCTGATTGTGCCAAAAGTTGCTCTATGGTATGGGACATGGTAAGACATATTTTTAATTTTGATATTTTAAGTATTTATGGAATGGCGGCCATCTTGGTATGGTGTATTTGCTGAATTTGAGGTGCATGAGTTCAAAATCCATGAAGGAGTCATTTTAGGTAATGCAAATGTATAATGAACCCCCCCAAATATACCCATTTACACCCCATACCAATCTTCAAATTTGACCTTGACCTCATTTTTCAAGGTCATATGACCCGTCAAAGTTTAAATTCACTGCATTTTCAAAAATTCCAACAATTATGTTTTTTCAAAGATATTGGGATCATATTATAGATTCTTATAGCCGGCAGCTGGATTGTTTGAACCCTGAAATCGGAATTGATCTATCTCTTCATGTTGATTTATAAAAAAATTCCAAAATTGCATACCGCGCAACATGCAAAATCAGCCTATTTTTGCCCTCTAGAGCAATAAATATTGATCCTACACAGTTCAAATAATAAAATGACCCCCCCTTTGTCACATATTTCCAATATGGGAAAAATATTGCTTTTGACCTAGAAAGGTATTTTCAAGGTCAAACTCAAGGTCAAATATTTGGCAAAATTGGCTATTTGAGATATCTAATTTTTTAAACTAGGAAATAATTGAGGAATTTCCACAATCTCTTCAGTGTTTGGTGCCACAGTACCCTAGAGGACTCTTGCAAAGTTTTAAGTTCCTCGGATTGATATACATTGCATAATAAAGGTCACAAGGTCAAAAAATGACAGCTAAATTGACTGCTCATTTTCCAATTTCGCACTTGTACCCAAACTTTGATGGCCTGTATCTCCGGTTCTAATTAAGCTACAGAAAAACTAAAAACATATTTGGAAAGGTCATAATCTCCTCTAGTATTTGTTTTCTATGCATTTTAACGTACCTCTACTAGTTAAAAAGATCGCCGGACCCTGATAATTTCATGTTTTTGGTAATGATTTTACACTTTATATTTTTTTTCACAAAGAAGGCCATCTTCAAAAAAATTAATACTCTTTGAAGATGTAATCCTAACACATTTACAGTAGTGTGTGCAATTTCAAGTCTCTACTGTAAACCGTTTGCCTTTGAGATCAAAATAATGTTCAAAACTTGACATTTTCAGAGTCTATTTTTTGGTGATATTTCACATTTTTGTGATTAATTCAATCGGTTCTATCTTCGGTTCTAATTAAGGTATAGGAATGATGAAAGCAGTTCTGAATACCTCAGATTCTCCTCTTTATTTTGTTTAATGTTCATTTTGGTGTACCATCAATAGTTAAAAAGATCGGTCAACCCTGAAAATTTCAACTTACATATTTTAACCAAGTTAGTGCCCTGAGCTAAAGAAGTCAATTTTGCAGTGAAGAAATACAAAATCAGTATAAAAGTTTAATGGACCTATTGTGTTAATGTGATACATTATACTGATCTTACTATATCTATGATGCTAAGTATGTGAATGTTTATATTTGTTTTTTTCTTGTCAAGTGGTCAATAAAACAAAATTAAATACATTTAACTAAATAAACCAAACTGAGTAAACCATACTAAAGAAACTAAACTAAATTAATTAAAATAAATAAGCTAAACTGGACTAAATAAATTGAACTAAATAAACTAAATTAAGCATGAGCATTCACTCAATAGTCTGTACTCATAAACATATACAATATACCTTTAAATAATAAATATATTGGTAAATTCTTCATCACTGACCATGGTCAGTTATAGCCATCTAGTTATTAAACTTCACCTATACCATAGGTGAAGTTTCTTATTTTCGTAAATATTTTTATTATTATTATTTTTCTTTCCGAAAAATGTTCTCGAAAAATTTTCAAATAATTTGTGTACATAGTCCTATGTAACCTAATTAAATTGTCCAATGTAACCCTATACCTCTGACCTATTTTTCAAGGTAATTGACCCCTTTGAAATACATTTTTTCTATATTTCAATAGACCATTACTCATGTAATAACTGATCAATTACAGTTTCCTAATAAACTATATATAATAGACTTATACTAAATAAACTGACCTAATTTTCAAAAGTATAGATCAAGGTCGAGGTCATACAGGTCAATTTTTACTCTCAGAGGTTTGCGCGCCTGATCTCTATATAAGCAACTTCGAAAATTGCAGAATTCAAGCCAATTGTTACAGTAAATGACTAATCCATGGCAAGCGATCATTTTTATGATGAAATCATGCTTAGTTATTTAATTATGGAATTTTTAGTGTCAACCGCGTCGTCAAAACTGGTGACCTTGATTACTTGACACTGAAATATCGATTTTAGGCCAATGAAATGTATTGTGAACCCCCCCAAATATGCCCATAAAACCTCCATAGCCACGTTCAAATTTGACCTTAACCTCATTTTTCAAGGTCATTTGACCTGTTTAATGTTCAAATCACTCGATTTTCAAAAATTCCAACAATTATGTTATTTCCAGCATATCGGGTTCATATTTTAAATTATAATAGCCAGGAGCTATATTGTTGGAACCCTGAAATCGGAATTGATTTATCTCTTCATGCTGATTTATAAAAAAATTCCAAATATGGCATACCGCGCGACATGAAAAATTAGCCTATTTTTGCCAATTTGAGAGGTAAATATTGATCCTACATAGTTCAAATAATGAAATGACCCCCCCTAAGTCATACACCGCGAATGTGTAGAAATTATAGATTTTGACCTTGAAAGGTATTTTCAAGGTCAAAGTCAAGGTCAAATATTTGACAAAATTGGATATTTGAGATATTTAATTTTTTTTAAGTAGGAAATAATAAAGGGATTTTTACAGTCTTTTCACAGGTCAGTCCTACAATACCGTAGAAGAAATGTGTAAAGTTTTAAGTCCATCGGATTGACCTACATTGCACAATAAATGTCACAAGGTCAAAAAATTACTGCAAAATTGACCCTCTCATTTTCCAATTTCGCACTTGTACCCAAACTTTGATGGTCTGTATCTCCGGTTCTAATTAAGCTACAGAAAAACTGAAAGCATATTCAGAAAGCCCAAATTCTCCTCTAGTATTCATTTTCTATACATTTTAACGTATCTCTGCTAGTTAAAAAGATCGCCGGACCCTGAAAAATATATGTTTTCGGTCAAGATTTCACCAATTTACATTTTTTTGACAAAGAAGTCAGTCTTCAAAAAATTTGATAATATTTCGAGATATAGTCCTAACATATTTACAGTATTTTGTGCTATTTTGAGTCTCTCCTTCAAACCGTTTACCTTTGGGAGCAATTTGGAGTTCAAAACTTGATATTTTCAGAGTCAATTTTTCGGTGAAATTTCATATTTTTACCATTACTTCAATCAACTCTATCTCGGGTTCTAATAAAGTCATATGAATGATACAAGCCGTTTTGGAAAGCTCAGATTCTCCTCTTATTATAATTTGTGTGCATTTTGTTGTGTCGTGAACAGGTATAAAGATTGGTCAACCCTGAAAAATTCATCTTTTCCTCACCTAACCGAATGACTGTACTCAGACTGGAACACCAGTGATTACTAAAATTTGTGTAGTAATTGCGTAAAAGATGTCAATAAACTAATTTTAAACTAAAGTAAACTAAATAAATTAAACTAAACTAAATAAACTAAGCTAAACATGCATTCACCGGGAAAGGGGGGGCTGTCCGCTAGCTTCATTAACTTGTGCATTGCAATATATCACAAATAAATAAGGTACATTTTTTATGCTATTTTTTGTACCATTTTATACAATATTTTTGATACTATTTTATATTTCATTCATATAATATTTTATATAATATTTTATATAATATTTTATATAATATTTTATATAATATTTTATATAATATTTTATATAATATTTTATATAATATTTTATATAATATTTTATATAATATTTTATATAATATTTTATATACTTGTTTATATACTTGTTTATATACTTGTTTATATACTTGTTTATATACTTGTTTATATACTTGTTTATATACTTGTTTATATACTTGTTTATATACTTATATACATTTAGACTATTTTCACACACTGAACTAAATAAACTGAACTAAACATGAGCATTCACTGAGCAAGCTGCTTAAACATGTACAATATACCTTCATATACTTGTTCGTATACTTGTTTATTTTTATACTTAAACATATTTAGACTATTTTCACCAACTGCTCGGTGAAGTTTTATTACCGCTAGCGGTTATCGAAATCTAGTTATTATTATTATTATTATTTTTTTTTTTTTCTTGGCCAGTAGGTTTTTGTGCTAGAGACTTGAAACTTGGTACATATATAGTCCATGGTTAGTACTTCATTTTGGGAGAAGATGGTTGACCTTGACCTTGAACTCAAGGTCACAGGTCATCTCAAAGTCGAAAATTGGAAAACTTAAAAGTGGAATAACTTTTTTAATATTACAAGAATCAATTTGAAACTTTGGAATATATATATAAACATGTATCCCAACATTTGTAACCCATTATTGTTTTTGTGCAATGAGGGTAAGGGGGTAATTACCCCAATTTGACTAAAACAGGTTTGCACAGGTTTCCAGAAAAACTAAGCAAGCTAGAAACTCAGTTCTTTCACTAATAGGTAGCCTGACTAACCATTCAAGGTAAGTGATATTTTATATTTTGATTATGTGAAGGGGTAACTATGTAATGGGGTGTTGAAAATAGGGTGTTTTGCCCCAAGAGTGAAAACATTGTAAAACTTTGGTTTTAATGAAAGGATTTCAATGATAGTCTGGTAATATATTAATGGTTTCTGTATTATGTAATCCTTGTTGCCCGAAGCTTGGTAATTACCCCCCAAAAAGGGGTAAATGTCTATAACTTGCGATTGACCTGGACGATTTTCTTCAAATTTTGCACACGTTTGGGATATTGACTCAGGCACATATTAAACGAATAATTTTAACAGTATTGCCAACATAGGGTATTTACCCTCGTAATCAATGCCAAAAGGGGTGAATATATATTTTGAGGAGTTATGTTGTTCAAAATGGAATATCAGCTGTATGTTTGGTCTACGGGTATCCGGTTGGATTTTACTGGATGAAAAGTTTCTGTTTTGGGTAATTACCCCCAAAAGGGGTAAATGTCTATAACTTGTGATTGACATGGACGATTTACTTCAAATTTTGCACACGTTTGGGATATTGACTCAGGCACATATTGAACAAATAATTTTAACAGTATTGCCAACATAGGGTATTTACCCTCGTAATCAATGCCAAAAGGGGTGAATATATATTTTGAGGAGTTATGTTGTTCAAAATGGAATATCAGCTGTATGTTTGGTCTACTGCTATCCGGTTGGATTTTACTGGATGAAAAGTTTCTGTTTTGGGTAATTACCCCCAAAAGGGGTAAATGACTATAACTTGTGATTGACATGGACGATTTACTTCAAATTTTGCACACGTTTGTGACATTGACTCAGACACATGCTAAAAGGAAAAAATTCACAGAATAGGGTGATTTACCCTCGTAATCAAGTTCTAAGGGGGTAAATACATATTTTGAAGAACTTGGTTGTTTAAAATGGAATATTAGTTGCACGTTTGGTCTAGGTTATTCGTATGGATGTTACTGGATGAAAAGTTTCGGTTTTTAATAATTACCCCCAAAAGGGGTAAATGACTATAACTTGTGACTGACATGGACGATTTACTTCAAATTTTGCACACGTATGGGATATTGACTCAGGCACATGTTAAAAGAGAAAACGTTACAGTATAGGATAATTTACCCTCGTAATCAAGGTCAAAGGGGGGTAAATACGTATTTTGAGGAATTTGGTTGTTTAAAATGGAATGTCAAGTTTATGTTGGATCTAGGCTTGTACTTATGGATGTTACTGGATGAACAGTTTCGGTTTTAGGTAGTAACCCCCAAAAGGGGTAAATGGCTATATCTTGTGATTGACATGGACAATTTTCTTCAAATTTTGCATGGGCTAAGTGTATCTACTTTACCACATAATATAAGTAGAAACTTGAGCTTACTGGGTCTCTACCATAATAGTCCGACATAGTCTCATATAATTTGTTTTATTCATATATTTGAGGTCGAATCATTGCCTAACCTTTTTAAAGGTTGAATACTAGTTATTATTATTATTTTATTTCACTTTAAGCTAGAGCTTTGAAATTTGGTACATATACAGCCATGGGTCAGTAGATTATTTTTCCAAAATATCTTTGACCTTGACCTTGAATTCAAGGTCACAGGTCATCTCAAAGTCAATTTTTTTAAATTTTCAAAGTGGATTATCTCTCTTAATATTAAAGTTACAGATTCAAGTTTAAGGAATCTTTATACAAATATGATTTGCTACATTTTTCATATATGGCCATTTTTGTGCTATGAGGGTAAAAGGGTATTTACCCCCTTTTGACAAAAACCAGTTGCTCATGTTTTCAGAGAAAACTATAATGGTTAGAGGCTCGGTTTTTGCTGTAATTGATAGCCTGACTAAATACCCATGGTAAGTGGGGTTTTATATTTTGATCAGAGAAGGGGTTTTTCAGTTATGACTGATTCAAAAATGGGTGTTTTGTCAAAAAAGTGAAAACATTTTTTAACTTTGGTTTGAATGGAGGGATTTTGATGAAACTTGGTGTGTATGAAGTATTCATGAATTGGAATCTTATCATGCAATAAAAATGATGTTTTAGGGTAATTACCCCAAAAGAGGTAAATTCCTATAACTTTTGATTGACTTGGACGATTGTCTTCAAATTTTTCAAATGTTCAGTATGCTGACTTGGAAACATAGTGCAAGTACAATTTTGATGCTGTGGGGTAATTTACCCTCATAATCAAGGTCGAAAGGGGTAAATGTGTTTTCGGCACACTTCTTGCATATCTAATGGCATATTAGGTATCAGTTGGGTCTTACCTTTTCAATGTAGGTGTTGCAAGATAATAGGTGTTGTTTTAAGGTAATTACCCCCAAAAAGGGGTAAATAGCTATAACTTTTGATTGAATTGGACGATTTTCTCCACACTTTGCACATGTTCCATCAGATGATTTTGAGACATGGTGCTTGTAAGTTTTTGGTGTTCTGGAGTAAACTACCCCCGTAAGCAAGGTGGAAAGGGGTAAATATGTATTCTTAAAATTTCTTGTATATTTGATAATTTATTAGGCATCAACTGGGTCTTACCTTTTCACTGTTGGTGTTACAAGATCATGAAAGTTGTTGTTTTTTGGCATTTTGTAATTTCCCCCAAAAAGGGGTAAATAGCTATAACTTTTGATTGAATAGGACGATTTTCTTCAAATTTGTCACATTATCAGTATGCTGACTTAGAGACATAGCGCAAGTACAATTTTGATTTTGTGTGATACTTTACCTGCATAATCAAGGTCGCAAGGGGTAAATATATATTCTGAAGCAAAAACGTTTGATTGTAGGGTTATTAATCCTCTTAATTATGGTAAAATTTGGTCAATATTTTGCCAATAATCCCAAATTCTTTCCCAGTCGATTTATTCCCTACCTTTTCAAAGGTTGACTGCTAGTTATTATTATTTTCTTGGCCAGTAGGTTTTTGTGCTAGAGACTTGAAACTTGGTACATATATAGTCCATGGTTAGTACTTCATTTTGGGAGAAGATGGTTGACCTTGACCTTGAACTCAAGGTCACAGGTCATCTCAAATTCGAAAATTGGAAAACTTAAAAGTGGAATAACTTTTTTAATATTACAAGAATCAATTTGAAACTTTGGAATATATATATAAACATGTATCCCAACATTTGTAACCCATAATTGTTGTTGTGCAATGAGGGTAAGGGGGTAATTACCCCAATTTGACTAAAACAGGTTTGCACAGGTTTCCAGAAAAACTAAGCAAGCTAGAAACTCAGTTCTTTCACTGATAGGTAGCCTGACTAACCATTCAAGGTAAGTGATATTTTATATTTTGATTATGTGAAGGGGTAACTATGTAATGGGGTGTTGAAAATAGGGTGTTTTGCCCAAGAGTGAAAACATTGTAAAACTTTGGTTTTAACGAAAGGATTTCAATGATAGTATGGTAATATATTAATGGTTTCTGTATTATGTAATCCTTGTTGCCCGAAGCTTGGTAATTACCCCCCAAAAAGGGGTAAATGTCTATAACTTGTGATTGACATGGACGATTTTCTTCAAATTTTGCACACGTTTGGGATATTGACTCAGGCACATATTAAACGAATAATTTTAACAGTATTGCCAACATAGGGTATTTACCCTCGTAATCAATGCCAAAAGGGGTGAATATATATTTTGAGGAGTTATGTTGTTCAAAATGGAATATCAGCTGTATGTTTGGTGTACGGCTATCCGGTAGGATTTTACTGGATGAAAAGTTTCGGTTTTGGGTAATTACCCCCAAAAGGGGTAAATGACTATAACTTGTGATTGACATGGACGATTTACTTCAAATTTTGCACACGTTTGTGACATTGACTCAGGCACATGCTAAAAGGAAAAAATTCACAGAATAGGGTGATTTACCCTCGTAATCAAGTTCAAAGGGGGTAAATACATATTTTGAGGAACTTGGTTGTTTAAAATGGAATATTTGTTGCACGTTTGGTCTAGGGTTATTCGTATGGATGTTACTGGATGAAAAGTTTCGGTTTTGAGTAATTACCCCCAAAAGGGGTAAATGACTATAACTTCTGACTGACATGGACGATTTACTTCAAATTTTGCACATGTATGGGATATTGACTCAGGCACATGTTAAAAAAGAAAACGTTACAGTATAGGGTAATTTACCCTCGTAATCAAGGTCAAAGGGGGGTAAATACGTATTTTGAGGAATTTGGTTGTTTAAAATGGAATGTCAAGTTTATGTTGGATCTAGGCTTGTACTTATGGATGTTACTGGATGAACAGTTTCGGTTTTAGGTAGTTACCCCCAAAAGGGGTAAATGGCTATATCTTGCGATTGACTTGGACAATTTTCTTCAAATTTTTCACGGGCTTAGCGTGTCTACTTTACGACATAATATGAGTAGAAACTTCAGCTTACAGGGTCTCTACCATAATAGTCTGACATAGTCTCATATAATTTGTTTTACTCATATATTGGAGGTCGAATCATTGCCTAACCTTTTTAAAGGTTGAATACTAGTTATTTTTGCTATCTTACTGTACCAATTTTTCTGACCAGCATTGTGATTAATTATCTCTATATTTAGGCATTTATGTAAGATATCATCGCTTGGGAGATTTTTAATTTTAGCCCAGTAGCTTACTCCAGTTAGTTGTTGCCTAAACTTAAGGGGAAATCTTCCTGTTTCTGCATACACCGCTTGTGTTGGCGTTTGCCGTCTCACATTGAGAACATGTTTAAGAAAGCTAATTTGTATTTTCTCAATTTGGGGGATTTCTGCTGCACCAGACCAAAAGGCGCTGTTATATTCAAGGATTGGAAGTACATAACTGTCAAACATTTTTAAAGCAAGTGAGGGGGATATGTGGCCTAGGGAAGGGTTCATGCGCCCATACAGTGTAAAGAGTGCCTTTTGGGCTTGCGATGCTATGTAATCTGCCATCTTTTTATGTATGTTTCTTTGATTACAAAGTATTTAAATACTTCGACGTTTTCAATTTTCTCGCTGTTATACTGGAAATGCGCTTGGTTTTTTACCCCAATTTGCATAACTTTAGTCTTTGATGTGTTTACAATTAGATGCCATTTGGCACAGAATTTATGAAGAGAGTCTATGCTATTTTGCAGGCCTTCAGCTGATTGCGAAATAAGAACTATGTCGTCGGCATATATAAGATGGGTAAATAGTGTACCATCTATTGTAATACCATCTGTTGCATTTAGATATTCCGGGAGATCTGAGAGGAACCCAACCGTACTACCTTGGAAGCAAAGGTGAGCTTCCCAATGATGCTGAAAAGTTTCCGCTCCGTAATAATTCTAGACTGAAGCCAGGAGGAGGCTTCCTCCTTGAGATCCCTTACAGGTGATTTCATTACCATGCGATTCTTGTCATTCACACTTGGCTCTGAGGAATCAATGTTAAACCAGCGCATACTACTTTTGATAGATCAAATGTGCAGAATGTGTGATGTTCTGTTGTTTCTAAACCAATCAGATTAACTAAATATTGCATGTATTTGGTGGATCTAGAACCCAAGAGTCGCATACTAATGAAATCACCTGTAGCCTATAGCCTGGAAGATCCTTTATTCCTGCTTCTCTGAATCTATGATAAATCCTACGAATTATGTTATTGTGCTAGGGGACGCCACCTTGGAAGGCTGTACCGAAAAACCAGAGTCAAGACAAGTTTGCAACATGATATGGAGGGACTCTTGACACTCCTTGGCCATAGGGGCCACGTATGTCAATGAAATCATCCACATATCGGACCAGGGACCTACGGACACCTCTATCCCATATGAATTCTTGTAAAGCAGACGCAAAAACGTCAAAGAGGTGGGGGAGAACCTGAGCCCGAAGCTCAACACTTTCGAGAAATAGTACTGGGTTACCCCAGCACTGTCTGGTCAAGATAGACCTAGCAGGTGCCACTCATTGGGATGCACAAAGACATGTTTATAAGCATCCTGCAGGTCTAACTTGGTCATGAACCCCCTACAAAAGGAAACCGCGTCATCCCTCGACGCATATGACAGTTGGAAATTTTCTTTATCAATCAAGGAGTTCGCTGAACCCAGCATAGGACATGACAGATCGCGAATGAGACCCACCTTTGTGCTATCAGGCTTTGGAAAGGCGCCCAAAGGGGAATAATGAAATGATGGAGAAGTGAAAGGGCCGAGGAAACGACCAGCTTCTAAGTCTCTGCAAATGATATCACTAACTTGACTACGATAAGCAATGTAAGGGGGAGGGTTGGTCTGGTGGTGGCGTGCTGGACTGCCAATCGCTGGGTCGAAACCAGCTCTTGTTGGGTCACCTAGGCCTATGTTGGACGGCTGTTTAAATCATCCTTCGCCTCATTGCCGTGTCCTCCTCCTGTCCTAATTAGCCTACCAAGTGCATAAATACAGGACGTAAAGCCCCGAACATCCATCCATCCACAATAACTAGAGGGCCAATTATGAGAGATGATAGTATGGTTCACTGGGGGGCGACCTATCCTGACCCCTGCCGTCAGCTGATCTAAGATCTCAGGCGCGACCTTGGGCGAAAAAACATGAGGCAAGTTGGCAGACCAAAAACAAACATTAAGAGCTAGATGAAGCTGGAGTTCTTTCGCCGGCTGTTTTACAACTGGGCTTGCTATACATTGACTAGGTCTAGGGGCTTGGTCCCCCGCTCCCTGCACAGCAGTGTTTACGAAAACAGCTGTCTCCCCATCTACATTGGTTGGTCTGAAATCTGAAACAAATTTCGTTGCAAGCGTTGTCAGGTCTAGGTTGGCCTTGAGCCTTCTTGACCGTGCTCCTGGCGTGTGATCAGGACTTTTGACATTTGGAACATTTATTTACAACCCTCGCAGCATTGGCGTCGAAAATGGTAATAAACAACTCGTGATTAACCTGGGAGAATCTTAATATAAGGACCTTGTTTGAGCCAAGCGCTGTCGATGCCTTACATCATATATTATATGATTGTGACATGTCAGGGATGATGAAGGCTAGGCTGTTGTTTGTGCGGCTGGATGACCTTCTGCATGGCACGAGACAATCTTTGTGACTTGGCATGTCTACTTTGTTGGTTCTCAAGTGATGGCCATTTGAGCTCTTGGAGCATTTTTGTGACTGAGCTGCGGTTATCATGGCGGTTTAGTACATATCTCTCTGCTTTCCGTTGGACCATTTCAATTTTCTTGATGTTGCCACTGGTGAAGGGGTCCCAAACCGTTGGGGCATATTCGAGGAGAGGGCATACAAGAGCTTTGTATAGGCTCTCTCTTTGATGGATGGTAGTCTGTTTTGAAGATTGCGTTTGAGGAATCCGTAGTCTGTTTTGAAGTTTGCGTTTGAGGAATCCGAGGTTCCTGCTGGCCTGCTGGCCTTGCTGACAGTGTTTGTGATGTGTGTGTGTGTGTTCCAGCTGAAGTCTGATGTTATGGTGATTCTGACGTATTTTGCGAGGTTGACATGCTTCAGTTCGTGACCATGTAGTTTGTAGAAATGGTGTTCTTTTTTCCTATTCTTGGATATAGTGAGCACTTCACATTTCTGTGGATGAAACTCCATCAACCATTTCTTCTCCCAGTCTGTCAAGGTCTGCTTGAAGCTGATTTGCCTCCTTTTTACCCTTGATGGCCAGGTATGCTACGGTGTCATCTGCAAACAGATGGACTGTCAAGTCCATGTTGGTGGCAATGTCATCATTTATATAATAGATAAATAGGCAGGGTCCGAGGAGAGAGCCTGGAGGTACTCCTGATGTGACCGGGACCTTGTCCGACTTTTCTCCGTCTAGGACTGCACATTATTGTTTGTCCGTCAGGAATGCTTGTATCCACTGGTTTGTCTTGCCCCTTACACCATAGTAGTCCAATTTCTTGATGAGGTGTGTGTCAAAAGCCTTTGCAAAGTCAATTATTAAGACGTCCGTCTGCTGGTTATTGTCAAGGTTCTTCAAGATGTCAAGTCTGGAACTCGAGCAGCTGGGTTTCACAGGAACGCTTGTCCAAGAATCCGTGTTGCAGTTGGTAAATGATGTTCTTCGATCTTGCGTGTGACATGATGTTACTGTGATGCTGTCTGGTCCTGTGACTTCGCGTGGTTTCAGTTTTCGCTGCATTTTGTAGATTCCATATGTAGTGATTGTGATGGGGTCAGATGGATCATGTGGTGATTCTCCGAGAAGATCTGATGGTGTGGAGTTTGGTATTGCTGAGAATACAGACTGGAACTGGTTGTTGAGGGTGTTCGCTTTATCTTTGGATGTTATACTGATTTTACCTCCAGTTTTGAGTCTCGGTACATCATGCAAATCTTTTTTGTTGGTTTTGATGTGGTGTCAAAAGCTTTTCATGCTGTCCATCTGGTTGTTGTCTTGTTGTTGTCTTGATCCTTGAAAGCTGGTTGTTCTCCTGGCGTGGACTGCAGTTTTCAAATCGGTCAAAAGCATTTCAATTGGGTTCAAATCTGGGGTCTGACTGAGCCGGTCAATAACCCTGAATTTGTTGGATTTTTACCAGTTTTTGGTAGATTTGCTTGTGTGTTTTGGTCATTGTCTTGCTGGAAGACCCAACTAGTTTTAGCCTTTACCCAACTAGTTTTAGCCTTTACCCAACTAGTTTTAGCCTTTACCCAACTAGTTTTAGCCTTTACCCTACTAGTTTTAGCCTTTACCACTTGTGGCAACTGACGAAACCTTCTTCCTGGTTCCTATCAAATCGACACATTTGAATACATGAGAGTATACAGAAAATTTCACAGCACTGAAACCCTCCTGACCAAGATCCATAGTGATATCATGTTGAATATGAGCAAAGGTGAGGTAACAATGCTTGTACTGTTGGACCTTTCAGCCGCTTTTGACACAATTGATCACAAGATCCTACTGAAACGTTTAGAAAACAGATATGGCGTTCAAGATTCTGCTCTGTGCTGGTTCAAGTCATACATTTCAGAGAGGTCACAGTCAGTGATAATTAATGACAAAACATCGACCAAACTGCCACTCAAATTTGGGGTTCCTCAAGGTTCAAAATTAGGACCAATCCTATTTAATTCATACATCGCTCCATTAAGCGAAGTGGCTGCAAAAAATCAAATCAGAGACCAAAAGTATGCCGATGACGAACAACTTATTCTCTCTTTCAAACCAACTTTCTTAGATCAGAGAAATGCAGTTGTCAAAATGCAAAAGTGCATTGCTGAAATCAGGAAATTTCTCCATGAAAATAAGCTTTGTAACAATGGAGAAAAAACTGAACTACTGCTCATTGGCAGCCAACACCAACTTAATAAACTCCAAGTATCGTCAATCCATGTCGACAATGTCAAAATTGATGCAGTCGATCATGTTAGAAATCTTGGTGTAATCTTTGACAAAAACATGACCATGGAAAAACAAGTCAACAAAATGTGTCGGAATGCCTATTTCAATTTAAGAAATATTTCAAAAATCCGGAAGTCATTGGACAAGGAAACCTGCAAAACAGCTGTCAATGCTCTTGTGACTCCTCACCTAGACTATGGAAATGGTCTTCTGTATGGAACATCAAGTCGCTTATTGCATAAACTTCAGGGCTCGATTTCACCAACAATGTTTAAAATAGGCAGTCTAAGTTGTTAGACCCAGTCTCCATAAACACTGTTTAACCTTTAAACACTGTCCAATATAAACATATTTCACCATGGATGTTTATTTTTTTCTTAGCTCAGTGTAAGAAGACCATGTTTATTTAAGTTTAAAACAGTCTAATCAGCAGAATAGCACAATAACATAATATTGTTAGCACCAACAGAACTTAGGTATGTTGCAATCTGCTGCAATGACCCAGAAAAATTTCTGCCTGCAATGTGCTGGCGAAAATCTGTGCGTTTGAAAACATCCTTTACAAAAATAGCTCTGGCTATGTCTGTACTCAACATAGCTTGATGGTTTTAACAGCGAATGTTATTGGGATCATCCTTGACAGCCTAGTTTTTAAATATTTAAGTTTCATGCAGTTGTTTGTCTTTTCCAGCCATTTGAAAATGACAGTGTAAATCAACTTGCTACAGCTTTTTTCGTGAGCTATGGCCATTGATTAGAGGTATATGGCCATTTAAGTTACACTTTTACCTTCATTACTGCAAAATTTGAAGGAAATTGTATGAATAGGGGAAAAGTTATATGAGGCCTAAATTTCCAAAGTCGCTCTCATTTGGTTAAAAATATGCCTTGGTGGCCAGTCTGAAAAGCTGACCCTCTTTATGTGAAGCAACTGATTTAATATCAGTAGACCTATTAATTTACTGCTACCTTGTTACTTTCTCGTGTCCCAAGGAGCCTAATAAATGCATAAATATGCGACATAAAGCCCCAGTCATCCATCCTTGTTTCACTGGCAATAGATGTCATAAATGAACAGTAGATGCTTTGCAATGTGTGAGATTTTGGTTCACATTAATTGAATTTACCTCAGAACTTTGGAATGGTATTTATTGTTTAAATAAGTGGTATACTTCACCGTGTGTTTGATGGTTGCCATTAAAAGTCAAGTTCAGCTATAGCAAATGAAGTTATTGGTTAGTCTACAAAAGACACTGAATTTGATAACCATCTCTTGAAAGTTTCATTCAATTATCTTCATTTTCAACCGAGTTATGAAGATCACAATCGTTGATCACAGACTTTTTGTAATTACAATGCTAAAACATAGCAAATTATTACTTCATTTTTGGACTACAAAAATGCTTGTAACTTCTTTAATAATTGACATATTAAGGTGGTTCTGGTGGCTACTTTTCTTTTATTGAAGTGTCTGTCACATAAAAATAGTTTCAATGTGAAATTCCAGATTTAAAATTTTTTGCAACATACCTACGAGAACTGTTAGGGAGGGTCTCATCAATATGGCTCTATACCAAGTATGATGGCACCATTAGGAGGCCTCATGGCACCCCACTTCCATGGGGTAACAGCTGTTTTATGGGTAACTGTGGGTAGTTGAGGGAAGATAAGTTCAGTGGAAGGCTGAGTTTAGTTGCTAAAGGGAAGCCGAGTTTGGTTGAGGGAAGGTTAGTTTAGTTGAGGGAAGCTGAGGGTAGTTAAGAGAAGCTGAGTATTGTGGAGGGAGTTACAGGCTAGGTGAGGGCAAATTAATGAGGTTAGTTGAAGGTGGAGGTTAAAAGGGGTAGTCTAAGGGAAAAAGGGATTCGCTCATCCGCCTGCTTGTACAGCAGACTGTTCTCAGTCAGGGGGGTACTGTCATGTTGAAATTAATTTGTCATTGCTTTGCAAGTGAAAAAAGTTAAAATCAAATATATTTTTATCTTAAAAAAAAAATCTTTTTTTGTAAGTTATATTACCAGACCTTGCAGGTCGCTTTGGGGATACTTAGGAAATTTTTTTTACTAAATTAGGAGATCGCTTCAGAGGGAGCCTCAGGAGGTACTCGTAAAAAATTTATTTTTTGGAGATGCATTACAAAGTTGGGGGTCACCTTGGGGTACCCTTGAAAATTTTTCTTTTTACTCGGCTTGTCACCTCAGGGGTACTCACAAAATTTTTTTTTGGGGGGTACTTGTGAAATTTGTTTCGCTGGGCTGTGGGGTCACCCTGGGGGTCAGGGGTAAACTCATAAAAAAAATTTTTGCTAGAAATTTTACTAGGCTGGAGGTTACCCAGGCGGTTACTTCCAGGGTACTCATGAAACTTTTTTTTGCTAGGCTTGGAGAGGGTCTCCTCGGGGGTACTCGTAAAAAAATTTTTTTTTGCTCATTAAATTACTAGGGGGTCACCTTGAGGGGTAGTCTTGAAATTTATTATTTTGGGAAAGATAGTCATATTGCTGGCTATAGGTGTCACCCGGGGGTCATCTCAAGGTACTTGTGTAATTGTTTCTTGCTAGTTTTTTAACTAGGCAGGAGGTATATTATTCTTGCATAATTAATATTTGACGAGGGCCATGAATTTGTAAGTAGAACTTCTATTTGTAAAGTCTGCTTGATTTATAATAGCAGGGAAGATATTAAGGAGGCTCGATACTCGTGAACTTTCCGAGATAGAATTTCTTGAAAATAGATCAAAATGATCCAGAATATTGTTTCTAGCAAGAATATGTAAGGATTTTGTAGGGCAACCTGCCTTTTTTCATAATATTTGAGGTTATGTAGCAGAAAGTTGGTGAAAGAAAAGATTAAAGAGGATTAGGTATGTTGCAATCTGCTGCAATGACCCAGAAAAATTTCTGCCTGCAATGTGCTGGCGAAAATCTGTGCGTTTGAAAACATCCTTTACAAAAATAGCTCTGGCTATGTCTGTACTCAACATAGCTTGATGATTTTAACAGCGAATGTTATTGGGATCATCCTTGACAGCCTAGTTTTTAAATATTTAAGTTTCATGCAGTTGTTTGTCTTTTCCAGCCATTTGAAAATGACAGTGTAAATCAACTTGCTACAGCTTTTTTCGTGAGCTATGGCCATTGATTAGAGGTATATGGCCATTTAAGTTACACTTTTACCTTCATTACTGCAAAATTTGAAGGAAATTGTATGAATAGGGGAAAAGTTATATGAGGCCTAAATTTCCAAAGTCGCTCTCATTTGGTTAAAAATATGCCTTGGTGGCCAGTCTGAAAAGCTGACCCTCTTTATGTGAAGCAACTGATTTAATATCAGTAGACCTATTAATTTACTGCTACCTTGTTACTTTCTCGTGTCCCAAGGAGCCTAATAAATGCATAAATATGCGACATAAAGCCCCAGTCATCCATCCTTGTTTCACTGGCAATAGATGTCATAAATGAACAGTAGATGCTTTGCAATGTGTGAGATTTTGGTTCACATTAATTGAATTTACCTCAGAACTTTGGAATGGTATTTATTGTTTAAATAAGTGGTATACTTCACCGTGTGTTTGATGGTTGCCATTAAAAGTCAAGTTCAGCTATAGCAAATGAAGTTATTGGTTAGTCTACAAAAGACACTGAATTTGATAACCATCTGTTGAAAGTTTCATTCAATTATCTTCATTTTCAACCGAGTTATGAAGATCACAATCGTTGATCACAGACTTTTTGTAATTACAATGCTAAAACATAGCAAATTATTACTTCATTTTTGGACTACAAAAATGCTTGTAACTTCTTTAATAATTGACATATTAAGGTGGTTCTGGTGGCTACTTTTCTTTTATTGAAGTGTCTGTCACATAAAAATAGTTTCAATGTGAAATTCCAGATTTAAAATTTTTTGCAACATACCTAAGAGGATAGGTTTATGAAAAGCTGATTAAAATTCCAGAGAAATATATTTCGTTTTTTTTAAAAGAACTTTTCTAAGGGTTTGGAAAAAAAGTTTACATTTTGAAAATGTTTAATTATTTTTATGAACCACAGCAGTAACAAAAGGTGACGAGATAGAATTCATTATTTCTTTGTCATTTGCTTCCCAAATAAAGTGAGGAAAAATATAATGATACAGACAAACGGCCCTAAGGGCCTAGAAATGAATTTACAAATGTATTTATGTTACAAAGTCATTTTTGAGAAATTAGACATGCTTGCCGAAAATCGGCTGCAGAAATTTTCAACAAAGAGTAGAGAGCTGAAAGTCCGTAAGATTATGGTATTCTTCATAGTGCATCTCATGTTCATAACGGGAAGTCTCTTACAGCAAATGGCAAACAAAGAGGCCGACTCATGGAATATCCCAGTGTCAGCAGGGCTGAGCTGCTATTTTTAAACTAATTACTATTATTTGAATCTGCAGATTCTTGTTCAATATTTGCGAGCCTTCTTCATTACATATTTGGAAAAGGCTAAGCAGGCTGATCAATGATTTGAGGTGGACTCCCTGGGCCCCACCCTCCCCCCCCCCGACCCTCCCCAAGGTCCTGCCATCCCCCAGGTCCCGCCTTCCCCAATGCCCCCCCCCCCCGGGATCCACCACTGGCCTATTTTGACTCAGCAGGGCAAATCTTCCGCATCCCTAATGTTGTTGTCCTCCATGTAACCTGACATACATAAGCAAAATTGAGACCCAGACCAAGTCTAAACACTTTGGACATGGGTGTGACAAGGTCTAAATTTCTTGAATTTTAAACAGTGTTTATATTTTGTTTATAGATAGACTGCTTTGGTGAAATGTGTTTAAAATTTAAACATGTCTAACTTGAATTTAAACATTATTTAAAAAATAAACTTGGTTGGTGAAATCGAGCCCAAGTGGCCCAAAACTCAGCAGTTCGACTCATTGAAAAATTGAAGAAGCATGACAGTGTAAGCCAGCATAGGAAGCAGCTACATTGGCTACCAATTCCAGCTAGAATACAATTCAAACTCATGTTAACAACTTGGAAAGCAGTAAACGGACAAGCTCCCTTGTATATTCAAAAGATGATTCAGCCAAAATCTCAACAAAACTGTAATCTGAGAAGCAATAATAAAATGCTCTTAAATGAACCAACTTCCTTCAACAAAAACAAATATGAAGACCGAGCCTTTTCGCATGCTGCTCCAAAACTGTGGAACCAACTCCCAGAGATTGTCAAGGCCTCTAAAACACTTGAAGGCTTCAAGAGAAATCTCAAAACTTACCTATTTAAGAGTTTCTACAAATAAATCAATCATGCACAAGCGCTAGTGAGCAGTTTACTGGAATTAGCGCTATATAAATGCCTATTATTATTATTATTATTATTACAGTCAATGCGTTCTTGATATTTTGTACCAGCTCGACTGAATCTACGCCCTCTGGCAGCCTTATTTGTGTCAAAAGGGAACTGATCAATGAAGCATCACATTTAATTTGAATGACCTTGTAATGTAACCAACCATTGTCAAGCCAACCAAGCCATTGTTCTCCAGGGTGATATTGGCCTGAAGTGAAGAAAATCACTGGCATGGCCCTTGGGTTCACACAGAATCTCTTTGCTAAATTGTTCGACATAACTTTGAAGCACAAGCTATTTAGGTTAACCTGGTCAAAGATTACTGTGTCATTGTCTGTTTGTTTATTAAACATGTTATACACCTTGTCTGCTCTATAACTATGGTCATGATCATTAGCATGAGCAAGTCTGTAGACTGTAATATTTTTCCCATAGTCTTCAGCATGAGAAAGGAAATATGGCAAGCACTTCACTGGGGTTGATTTTCCAACTCCTGGCACACCTTAAGCTGAACAGTGCCTCTTTGAATGCTTGGTAGAACAAAACTTCCCCTCTTCCCTCCAATTCATGGTCATCATATTGAATTTTATCCTTGATTTCTCTGAAATAGCACAAAAAATTTATACAGAAATTAAGTCAAGACACTGCTAATGCACAGACCACACTCAAGACCACACATTACAGTCAAGCTGGCATCATGCTGCTACATGTGTGCTAGAATACTGTGTGCAGCTTAACTGCAAAAATGACCACAACAATTGGAAACAACACAGTTCAAGGTAATTTAAGAAAACTGGCTGCTTCGTAATATTCAGTGACAAAGCGACAAAGAGGTAACACCTGTTATAAAAGAGCAAAAGATATTTTTCTTGGAGCTCTGGATACTTTGCTGTGGTGTTCTCATCGAGTTTTCCATTACAGGTGATTTCATTAGTACGCGATTCTTATGCTTCATTCTCACGGCAGCTCCCGGAGATCTTTTTGAAACGGGGGCGAAGTATTTTCAGGAGAGACGGAAAAATATTTCCTCTTTTTACGTATCGCGCAGGGGCATTTTAGCTTCCCGCCGGACATCTTTTGGTTGCACGCCGTCGAGAATCCTGCTTCTTACCGTCACTTCAAATCGCGAGGTCGCAGAAAAAAAGTTTCAACCAGTACAAATTTTATTAAAATCGACGGGGGAGCAGACCAGATAAATTGTTCGACGCCGCGATCAGAAAAGTAAGACTGGGTCGAAGTTTTCGCGCCACTGAGGGGCAAAAAGTTTCCCGCCGTTTAGGAAAACAAGCGGGATTCTCTGCGTGGCGCCAAAAAGGTCGACCCCGGGGTTCTTCTGCACTCCGCCGTCAAGGAAAATGCTCCGGGACGTGTGCAAAACCTTCGCGCCGTCGTCTGGACCCCCTCCCGGAGCAGACAGAGTGGCGCCAGAGGGGCTATTTTTAGCAAAATCCTTTGTCCGCGGGGTACTGAAACCATCACGGGGTCGACCTTTTGTGCCACGGCGGGAAAGGGGGGTCTGCCATGGAGACGCACTGGCGCGCGCCTCGCATATAAATAGAAGAGCAGCCACTAGAGCACCATAACCACTCTGAACTTCAAGACGAACGCATCTATACTCCATGACACTCTGCTTCACAGCCTACTGAATTGCTGCTTCATTGCTGAATCCCTGCTTCATTGCTGATTGATCCTGCTTCATTGCTGATTCATCCTGCTTCATTTCTGATTGATCCTGCTTCAAGATGGGACCCAGAGGAAGAGGGAAGAAGACCTTGAGGGCACCAAGCAAGGGCAACAATCCAGCCAACACTCCACTGACCACTCCATCTTCAACTCCAGTTGGTTCACCAGCTCCTTTCATAGACTACGCAGCTGTTACATTGTCTCCAAGCATGTTCAGCTTGCAAGACAGCATCGTGGCAGTGACCACTGCTACATCAACAGTGACCAGTGAGACCATCTTCGAGGGCCCGCCACCACCCAAAGTGCTGCAACAACCTGATGAGGAGGATGAAGATGATGATGAAGAAGCTGAAGATCAAGTCCTGGCCAAGCTTGCTGCTGCTGTCAAGTCTCCAACCAAGCGTGGCAGGCCTGCCACTGCTGCTGCAGCCAAGAAGAAGCGTCCCAAGTCTGCTGATGCTGATGCTGCTGCTTCTGTCAAGTCTCCCACCAAGCGCACCCAGTCGGCTGATGCTGCTGTCTTCAAGACTCCCACCAAGACTGCTCCAAGGGGAAGGCCTCGCACTCCTGGCAAGTCTCCTTCAGCCAAGCGTCAAGCCACCTCCAAGTCTCCAGCCAAGTCTCCAGTCAAGCCTCCAGCCAAGTCTCCAGTCAAGCCTCCAGTCAAGCCTCCAGTCAAGCCTGTCACTCCAGCCCAGACCCGAGCCAAGACTGCAGTCCAGCCTCCACCTCCACCTCCAGATGATACTCCTGCTGATGATGAAGATGATGACTGTGTTCTGACAGCTGCAATGATCCACCAGCAGACCCTGGACTCCGACTACGATGCCACCACAGAGGAAGATACTCCCAAGAAGAAGGGTGCCAAGTCCAAGGGCAGCAAGGGGAAGAACCAGCCAAAGGAAGATTCTGACAACACTGGATCTGAGGTTGAGCTGATCCAGGAGGCCGATGGACAGTTTGTCCACAAGGAGAAGAAGAAGGGCTACAGAAAGGCAAACTCCAGGGACCTACTGGGCATCACAGAAGAGCAGGAGGATGAGCTGATCGACTGGTACCGGGAAAACAAGCAGCTGTACTCCAAGGGCTCCACCACCTTCAAGAGTGCACAGAAGGACAGACTTGATGCAGAGAAAGCAGCAGAACTTACATTGCTAGTGGGGAAGGAAATCACAGCAGCTAAAGTCACCAAATGGAGGGGCAACCTCAGGACTACCTTCTCAAAGTGCATCAGACCTCAACCTTCTGGAGCTGGCAGAAAGAAGATGTCCGACCGAGACAAGTACATCCTGGCGAAGTGTGAATTCTTGAGGTCCTCCATCACTCCGAAGGGTGCCATGGAAGTCTCCAGCTTCACTGGACCAGGAGGAAGTAACCGCCTGTCGTCCGATTCTGATGCCCCCATGGACTACAATCCTATGCCTGACCTTGATGACAGCCTCCCAGCCAGCCAGCAGCAGTCCTCCCAGGAGATGTCCCAGCAGTCCCTCCAGCCATCCCAGCAGCAGTCGCAGGTCTTCCCAGGACGAAAGCCATCCAAGAAGAGGAAGGACACAGACCAGGAGATGGCCACTGCCCTGACTTCAATTGCTGGTCACTACACTTCAGACAGGCCCAGGAAAGCAGCACCACCTCAGCCGGCAGGACCATTCTGTGACATGTGCCCACAAACTTCTCACAGGCTGGATCCAGAAGTACACCAGTTGCAGAACATGTGCAGGAGTATCTTCACATCTGGGAAGAACATGAACCGTGCCCTGAGACTTCGCCTCCTGCACTCCTTGAGCCAGACGGACAACTACTTCGTACAGGCGGCCGTCCAAGATAAAATCCTGATGATGCAGCAAGAGAATGTGGAGATGATCCTAGGGCAGCAGCAGCACCAATACATCCCTCCTCCTGGTCCAGCTCCATCCTTTGTCAACGAGGACTTGCAGCAGCCTCCAACAACTCAGCATCAGCCCCAGCAGCCCCAGCAGCCAAGTCTTCAGATGCAGTCCCAGCCTCCACGCCAGCAGTTGCAGTCCCAGCCAAGCAGCAGCAGCCAGTTCCAGTCCCTGCAGCCAATTCGAAGCCAGACTCCAGCCCTGCAGCAGTCATCTTTAAGCTTCAGCCAGCTGATGCTTGACAGCCCCCAGAAGCTTGGCTTCCCCGGACCCTCTTTTGGGCAGCAGCAGCAGCCAGTACAGCAGCAGCCACTACAGCAGCAGCAGCACCAGCCTCTACAGCAGCATCAGCCACAACAGCAGCAGCAGTCTCTACAGCAGCAGCAGCCACCACTACAGCAGCAGCAGCCACCACTACAGCAGCAGCAGCAGTCTCTACAGCAGCAGCAGCAGTCTCTACAGCAGCAGCAGCAGTCTCTACAGCAGCAGCAGCAGTCTCTACAGCAGCAGCAGCAGCCGACAGTTGTCCACCAGCGGCAAACTCCATTGTCGTTCCAGTGGAGCCAAGTCAACATGCCCTCTCCAAGGAAGTGATGCCTGTTCAAGTCGTCTGAAAAAAGAAAAAAAAAAACTCCAGGCCCTTTTAAGGGCCACCAAATCCTCCCAAAAGAGCTGGCCACGTACACATCTTATGTTGACTAAAAAAACTCTTGCGATGACAAACAAGAGCAAAAATGAAAAGAGCCCCAAAAAAAAAAGTTGACAAATTCCCCCAAAAAAAAATCCGGTCCTGGCCCTTGTAAATTTTAAACACCTTCATAAAAGCAAGGTGCTATTTCCCTTCTTTTTTTTTTTGGCCCATTTTCACTTTCTGCTTAACCAGTACAGGTGGCATTTCTGCTTTCTTAATTAAAGTTTTTTCACCACTTTAATTAATATAGATAGATAGATAGATAGATAGATAGATAGATAGATAGATAGTCAGACAGATAGTCAGATAGATAGATAGATGGATAGATAGGCAGATAGATAGATAGATAGATAGATAGATAGATAGATAGGCAGATAGATAGGCAGATGGATAGGCAGATAGATAGGCAGATAGATAGCTATATAGAAGAAAATATTTGGACGTCGCATATACACTGCAGCAAAGAAAAACGAGTGATCGTCATTTTGCAGTGATGACACTTGGATAGATAGATAGATAGATAGATAGATAGATAGATAGATAGATAGTCAGACAGATAGTCAGATAGATAGATAGATGGATAGACAGACAGATAGACAGATAGACAGATAGATAGATAGATAGATAGATAGATAGATAGATAGATGGAACACAATGCTCGTTACATATATACACTGCAGAAAACAAAAGCAGTTATCGTCACTTTGCAGGGATTGCACTTGGATAGATAGATAGACAGACAGATAGATAGATAGATAGATAGATAGATAGATAGATAGATAGATAGATAGATAGATAGGCAGATAGAAAGACAGATAGATAGATAGATAGATGGAACACAATGCTCGTTACATATATACACTGCAGAAAACAAAAGCAGTTATCGTCACTTTGCAGGGATTGCACTTGGATAGATAGACAGATAGATAGATAGATAGATAGATAGATAGATAGATAGGCAGATAGATAGACAGATAGATAGCCAGATATATAGCTAGATAGATAGGCAGATAGAGAGGAAGTGAAAGTGATTTAAATGGGTTGTACAGATAGATACAAAGCTAAAAATTTACCATTTTACGTACACTCTAAAAAAGTTCAGACAAAATTGGTTTTTTAGATTCAAAATGGTTTTTTGAAAAACCAAATTTCAATGCAAAAAAACCAACATGGATTTTTTTAAAAATCCATGTTTGTTTTGCATTGAAATTTGGTTTTTCAAAAAACCATTTTGAATCTAAAAAACCAATTTTGTCTGAACTTTTTTAGAGTGTACGTCACAAAATATGTAGTTGTTGCAGGGAGGGCTTTTTTTTTTGGGGGGGGGGGGGTTTGTCAACATAAAGATGTGTACAAGGCCTGCTCTTTCTGGAGGAAGTGGTAAGCCCTTACAAGGGCTGGGTTAATTTGTGGTTTTTTAAGGGGGGCATTGAATTGCTGTTGCTGTTGCTGCTGCTGCTGCTGCTCTGCTTCATCTTCAAATTCTGTCCATCTGCCAGGGGACACTTCCTGCTGGGCTGTTCACGTAGTCTCGTAGGTAGTCTCGGTACTGTTTGGCTTGTCTTGTGGCATTTCCATATGCTGGAGCGAATCCAAGGTCATGCAAGGGGTCTCCTCTCCACAGTCCTTCAGTGACTTCATGGGTTGCAGGATCTTCTCTGTCCATTACGTCGTTGTCCATGGCTCGATGAATTCCTATTCTGTCTCGCAGAAGATTGTGTAGAGTGCAGGCTGCCAGAGTGATGGCTGCCACTCTGCCGGGTTTCTGGGGCATCGTAGTTAGGAAGCATCTGAACCTGTGGGACAGGATACCGAAGGCATTCTCCACCACTCTCCTGGCTCTTGAAATTCTGTAGTTGTAGACTCTGGAGGGGATGTCAAGGTTTCTTCTTGGAACAGGCTTCAGCAACCAGCTCTTCAGGGGGAAGGCC
Source organism: Platynereis dumerilii (assembly GCA_026936325.1). Taxonomy (NCBI): domain Eukaryota; kingdom Metazoa; phylum Annelida; class Polychaeta; order Phyllodocida; family Nereididae; genus Platynereis; species Platynereis dumerilii. Next base: position 182,076,942 of record JAPTHN010000001.1, on the reverse strand, counting down.
TCATCTCCAACGATGAAGTATGGAAAAGGATTCCCAACTGTGCCAGGTAGAGGTTCAGCAGGGGGTAGCCCAAGTCGTTCTTCTTCCAGCAGGTCCCTCAGCCTTGTGTCCAGGAAGACTCCTCCATCCGATGAGCTTCCTTGGCATCCAGCCTGCACGTACAGGAACTTGTAGTCAGAATCCACCAAAGCCATAAGCACAATGGAATGGAAGCCCTTGTAGTTGAAGTAGATTGACCCAGCTTTCCGAGGACATCTGATGCCAACATGCTTCCCATCCAGTGCTCCGATGCAATGGGGCATGTTCCACCTCTTCTCGAAGCCCTTGGCAACTTCCTTCCAGGATGCTGGATCCATTGGCAGGGCCAGCAGATGTTCGTAAGCTCGCATGATGGCAATGCAGACACTGGGGATAAAATTGCAGATGGTGTTGGGAGCCACTCTGAAACCGTAGGCCAAGGACTTGTAGCTCTCTCCTGTCGCCATGTACCGTAGGGTGACTGCCAACTTCAATCCAGGTTCCAGAGCCCTCCTCATGTTGGTGTCTTGTTTTGTAATTGCAGGAGCCACAGCAGCCAGGATTTCAGCAAAAATGTCAGGAGGCATTCTGCAGAAGTTGTAGTAGCCAGAGACATCATTGTTGGCCAATTCAGGCAGCAGCTGGTAGAAATGGCCATGTTGTTCCCTCTGCAGCAGCCAATTCCGAATCCACCATCTCTTCATCTTCCTCCTTCTCCGTATTCTTCTTAGATAAAAAGCACCAGCAACAGCAGCAACAACAGCAACGTCAAGGTCTTCCCCAGCATCTTCATCAGCCATCATGTCTGTCCAGCATCCAGGAGTGTCCCCTTCAAAGGTCAAGCAGCAAGTGAAGCAAGGCGGCCCTCTGCGGCCCTTTTTATTGGCTTTCGCAGCGCCCTCCTCCGCCGCGGTGCCCTTGACAACGGCGTCATGCTTTTCATTCCCGGCGTTGTGCCCTCGGGCCTACAGACATCCCCGTGGAGAACAAAACCATTCCCGCAGTCGTAAAAGCAATCCCCGGCGTTGTGAAAATATAGTCCGCCGCGGTGAAATAGGTTCACTGAGGGGCAGTTATAGGTTCCCTGCGGGGTACTTTTTATATCACGGGGCGATATAAAAGTATCCCGCAGGAGGAGGAAATTTCTTTCCCCCCGGCGAACTTTTGATGACGGCGTACAACTTTTCTGCCCCGCAGGGAACAAAAAAATCCCCGCCGTGGCTTTCGCTGCATGGTTATCGATTAGCCTTAATTGATTACATAATTGCCCTTCGCGCCGTCCTAACTGAAAATCTTGCAAGAATTCGTCTGGCTCTGCGCCCCCGTCGATAAAAAGCTTACCGTCATCCCCCGTGAGAATGGGGCATTAGTTTCTAGACCCACCAAATACATGACATTTTCAGTTAATCTGATTGGTTTAGAAACAACAGAACGTCATACGGTTGATATATCAAACGTAGCAAGTGCCTGTTTAACATTGATTCCTCACAGCCAAGTGTGAATGACAAGAATCGCATGGTAATGAAATTGCCTGTAATGAGGACCTGGCTCAAATTCTGGTCTCCAGGAATCATCTGAAGTGAAATATTGTTAAATATTATAGAGAGCTGTATCAATGGCTGCATAGAAAGGAATCCTGAAGTGCTCCACAACAGTTTGGGAAGGCTCATCTGCTAATTAACCACAATATCGCTTCAGAGCTTTTCTTCCGTCTTTGCAGTTCTAGAGGTGCCATATCAAGATCATGAGCCACTTGCCTGGCCTCTTCGAAGATCTCCTCACACTTCTCATCAGAACGAAGGTTTTTGAGCTCTTCCTTCACTAACTCCACACTTGCCAACATCCCTGAGACTGTTGTGCCAGACCCTTGCAGAGACTTGTTCAAAGTTTCCATTAGCGTCAGAAAAGGCATGAAACTGGTTAAGTCTGAGAACGCATTTACTTGAGGACAAACATGTGTACAAGCCATTGGCTTTTGATCCAGTGCTGCTTCCAAATTCAGAAGCAGCCGTTTGCAAAGAGACAAAGACAGGAAAAACAAAATAACTAACAAACAACAATCAAACTGATTTATCAATTCCCTTGATACAAACCAATGATGTCTATATAGCCCAACAAGGCGCTGATGAGACATAAAGCACAAACACACCCACACACACACACACACACACACCTGACCTAATTATGGGTGTGTTAATTTGTGATAATTGGCAAAATATATGCAAAATCGAACATTTCCTGGAAGACTTGCCTCCGGTGGTCCAACAGAAAAGCATAAATATCAGGTTATGAACTAAAACCTTCTTAAAACATGGCAAAGAAGTAAAGAATAAATAAAACATAGTATCAATTGGTTGCAAGGTACAGGTATATGTACAGGTAAGTAATTCTGAATTATGTATGGACCATTAGACTAGTGGCCGAAAATCTAATTTCTCAGGCTGACAGCAATTCATTACATGGATCATTACTTCACTGATAATTACCAGATTTCAGTAATACTTGGTGATCTTACACAAGTAAGGTTACAGCATTTATAATATAATTATTATCGCCCATGCTATGCTATGCATAGGGCGATTATGCTTTAGTGCTGAAATCTACTGAAGGGGTGAAATGACCAATGCGGTGGCCTCAACCAGCCCACTCTGGAAGTTCTTATCATATGCATAACACATTGATACCATTGTAGATGTGCACAACGGTTCGTATTTTCAGTTTAATTCAATATTAGAAAATTTACTATTATCAGTTTTAGAGGCTATCAAGGTCCAGAAAGCCTGCATTGTGGTGGCCATTTTCCCTTCCACAGGGTGAGTTTTAGTACACAGAATGGCCACTGCAAGCAGCTCATTCAGATACATTACACAAGAGGGCAGCACCTGCAAGTCCTTTGCCACTTCCTCCCTTTGCACCACATTCTATTTCTGGGAAACTCAGCAATTCCTGCATCTCAGTATAGTTCATGCATCTTTCCAACTAATTATACAGGTAGCACGGGCTTATATTGTATCTATTTCATATTATTCTATTCTCTTCCCTCCAATCTACGGGCAACTTACTATATATTATATAAATCTGTTTTATATTGATGTAAATAAAATACTGGTTATAATATACACTCATGTAAACAAAAGATAGACATATAGATAGATAGATAGATAGATAGATAGATAGATAGATAGATGCATGGATAGACGGATTGGCAGACAGATAGGATAGATGGATAGGATAGATGGATGGGATATACAGTAGGATAGGATAGATGGATAGTATAAACGGATAGGATAAACAGACAGGATAGATAGATAGATAGATGGAGGAATGGATTGACAGATGGATTGATGGATATATGGGTTGACAAACGGACAGGATAGACGGATGGGATAAACAGATAGGATAAACGGATAGGATAAACAGATGGGATAAACAGGTAGGATAAACGGGATAAACGGATAGGATATACGGATGGGATAAACGGTAAGGATAAACGGATGGGATAAACAGATAGGATAAATAGAAACGTAGATAGATAGATGAATGAATGGATTGACGGATGGATTGAATGATAGATAGACGGATGGATAGAAAGATTAACAGACAGATAGGATAGATGGATAGGATAGACGGCTGGGATAAACAGATAGGATAGATGGATAGTATAAACGGATAGAATAAACAGACAGGATAGATAGATAGATAGATGGAGGAATGGATTGACGGATGGCTTAATGGATAGATGGGTTGACAGACGGATAGGATAGACGGAGAGGATAAACGGATAGGATAAACAGATAGGATAAACAGATAGGATAAACAGGTAGGATAAACAGGATAAACGGATAGGATAAACGGATGGGATAAACGGAGGGGATAAACGGCTGGGATAAACAAATGGGATAAACGGATAGGATAAATGGATAGGATACACGGATAGGATAAACGGATAGAATAAATGGGATAACGGATAGGATAAACGGATAGGATAAACGGATAGGATAATGGGTATGATAAACGGGTAGGATAAACGGATAGGATAAACGGATATGTTAAACGGATAGGATAACAGATAGGATAAATGGATAGGATAAACAGATAGGATAAACGGATAGGATAAACAGATAAGATAAACAGATAGGATAAACAGGATAAATGGGATGAACCAATGCTTATGGGGTACTGGATAAACGGATAGGATAAACGGATAGGATAAACAGATAGAATAACAGATAGGATTAATGGATAGGATAAACGGGATAAACAGGATAACGGGTAGGATAAACCGATAGGATAAACGGATGGGATAAATGGATAGGATAAACAGATGGGATAAAGGGATAGGATAAAAGGATAGGATGAATGGATAGGATAAACAGATAGGATAAACGGATAGGATAAACGGGATAAACGGGATAACGGATAGGATAAATGGATATGTTAAACGGATAGGGTCAACGGATAGGGTAACGGATAGGATAAACTGATAGGATAAACGGATAGGATAAACAGATAGGATAAACAAATAGGATAAACAGGATAAATGGGATGAACCAGTGCTTATGGGGTACTGGATAAACAGATAGGATAAACGGATAGGATAAACAGATAGGATAAATAGATAAGATAAATAGATGGGATAAACGGATAAGATAAACGGGATAAACAGGATAACGGGTAGGATGCATGGATAGGATAAACGGATAGGATAAACAGATATGATAATCAGAGACGATAAATGGATAGGATAAATGGATAGGATAAACGAACGGGATAAACTGGCCAACGGATAGGATAAACATAGGATAAAACATGCGGGGCATGGGCGATGCTGTGCCATTATATGTGCTTCTTGGTCTAGTGGTAGCGAGCTGGACTGCTAATCGCTGGGTCCTGCTCTTGCCGGGTCACCTGGGCCTATGTTGGACGGCTGTTTCAATCATCTTTCACCTCATTGCTGTGTCCTCCTCCTGTCCTAATTAGCCTACCAAGCATAAATACAGGACGTAAAGCCCCAAACGTCCATCCATTCTGAACCCTTCCAATAATTAAAAAGTCAATATTGTGTATGCCCCCTCTTTTGCAGCAATAACTGCTTCTAAGTGTCTTTTATAGCCACTGATTAACCGTTCATACCTTTTCTGCAGGATTTTAGCCCATTCCCCAACAGAGACTTGTCTCGATTCTTGAAAGCTGGTGGTTCTCCTGGCGTGGACTGCCTTTTTCAAATCGGTCAAAAGCATTTCAATTGGGTTCAAATCTGGGGACTGACTGAGCCAGTCCATAACCCTGAATTTGTTGGATTTTTACCAGTCTTTGGTAATTTTGCTTGTGTGTTTCGGGTCATTGTCTTGCTGGAAGACCCAACTAGTTGTGGCCTTTACCTTCTTCTTGCAGTAAGTTCCTCCTGTGTTTCCTGTGTTAAGGAGTAAGTTAAGCCTGAGTGTGTGCAGTCTGTAGCAGTAGCTATTTAATAGCCCTTGGATGTTGTTGTTGTACATAGTGTGTACCCCCGGGGGTTTAGTTGGTCCCTTCAGAAGACGGGCTGCTGCATCCGCGTCGCTTTCGACATTTGAGAAACCCTCCCTCGCCAGCAACTCCAAGCCAGTTGTTCTGCTTTACCACTTGTGGCAACTGACAAAACCTTCTTCCTGGTTCCTAACAAATCCACACATTGGAATACATGAGAGTATACAGTCGATGCGTTCTTGATATTTTGCACCAGCTCATCTGAATCTACGTCAGGTCAAGTCAAGTAAATTTTTAGCCTGGCTTGCCAGGCTAATTCAGGAGTAATGGTCTGAAAATATTGTCTGTCAACTCTACTGTTCAATAACTACAGGTTTAACATATCTGTTTTTGTGTTTTATTGGTTTGTTAGGGTAGCTAGATGTATGGAAATTACTTTTTTTATTCAATTTCAAAAAATTTTTTTTCCCCAAAATTTTTTTTTCCAAGATTTGAAAAAAAAAAAAAAAAATGCAACTTTTTTTTTTTTATCAAAAAGAGGAAATCGGGCAACTTCTGTTTTTCAAAATTCAATTTTTTGCTCCAAGATTTAAAATTATTTTTCCTAAATTAAAAAAAAAGAAAAAAATAGTTTTCCTAGATTTTCTTTCTCCAAATGTTTTTTTCAATTTCGCCAATATTTTCAAAGGAGGAAATTGGGCGACTTCAAGATTTTAAAAAATTGTACGCATTCTTTTCGTGGTTATTTGGATATTATTTTTGTCACGGAACAACCCCAATAACAGCACTTCACTTGCCGCAATTCAGAACCACCTTTCTCTGCCATTTCCAAAAAAGTAGACTTAACTATTTCACCAGCATTGCTACATATTTTGTTGTCATCACTGCCACATATTTTGCCGTCATCACTGCCACTTGAGCCAGGCTTTGAATCCGCGGATTCTTGTATTTAAAGTCGGCGTTTTACAGGAAACAGTGAACACAAGCACCAGACTTTTGGACCTCTGGCAGCCTTATTTGTGTCAAAAGGGAACTGATCAATAAAGCATCACATTTAATTTGAATGACCTTGTAATGTAACCAACCATTGTCAAGCCAATTAACCAAGCCATTGCTATCCAGGGTGATTGTGGCCTGAAGTGAATAAAATCACTGGCATGGGCCTTGGGTTCACATGGAATCTCTTTGCTAAATTGCTCAACATGACTTTGAAGCACAAGCTATTTAGGTTAACCTGGTCAAAGATTACAGTAACTGTGTCATTGTCTGTTTGTTTATTGAACATGTTATACACCTTGTGTGCTCAATAACTATGGTCATGATCATTAGCATGAGCAAGTGTGTGGACTGTAATATTTTTCCCATAGTTTTCAGCATGAGAAAGGAAATATGGTAAGCACTTCACTGGGGTTGATTTTCCAACTCCTGGCACACCTTAAGCTGAACAGTGCCTCTTTGAATGCTTGGTAGAACAAAACTTCCCCTCTTCTCTCCAATTCATGGTCACCATCTTGAATTTTATCCTTGATTTCTCTGAAATAGCACAAACAATTTATACAGAAATTAAGTCAAAAATTCAAATTACATTGCTAGCGCATAGACCACAGTCAAGACCACACATTACAGTCAAGCTGGCATCATGCTGCATTGCTGCATGTGTACTGGAATACTGTGTACAGCTGAACTGCAAAAAATTACCACAACAATAGGAAACAACACAGGTCAAGGTAATTTAAGAAAACTGGCTGCTTTGTAATATTACAACAAAGCAACAAGAAACAAAACACTTATAAATACTATTCTTAAGTTACTAAAACTAATGATCAAGACAAATATAAACTTGATCGAAGTACTTTTGCATCTTTTTCACTAAGGTCTTTTTTTAAAAACGTGAAACGTTGCAGCAGTAAATCAACCATGGCAGTGTACTCTTTCTTATAATTATATGTAAATGACATTATAGACAGTTTAAAAAAAAATAAAGCCATATTATTTGCAGATGATAGCAACCTCCTGTTTAGTGATAGCAACCTTAACCACTTAATACTAACAATAAATACAGAACTTTGCTCAGCCAAAACTTGGTTTTCAGCTAAAAAACTGTCTCTCACACATCTATAAAACCAGCTATATTATATTCCATAGCAGCAAAAAAAGCATACCGGACCATGAAAATATAACTATAGGCTCAACAAATATCAAAAGAGAACTTAGTGCAAAATTCCTTGGCATCGAAATAGATGAAACACTGAATTGGAAAAAACACATCACAAATAAAGCAAACCAAATTGTTAAAATGACATCTATACTCTCAAGACTCAAGCATACAATATCAGCGAATATTCTTAAAACTATATACAATGCCTTAGTTCTACCCCATATTTCCTATGCCATAGTAGCCTGGGGAAATATCAGAAACAAAGAGATGTCCCGTATGAAATTACTGCAGAAGAAATCAATTCGACAAATAGCTAAATCAAAATATAATAGTCACACCGACCCCCTATTTAGAAAGTTGGAATTACTAAAATTAGATGACATTTACACTGTTCAGTGCATCAAGCTCTTTCTTAAGTATGAAAATAATATTCTTCCCAAATATCATTCCCAGCAGTTAGTTACAAACAGCAATGTCCATCATCACTTTACAAGACGACAGCAGGATTTACACCCCCTCCAATTAGAAGACAAATAGAGGAACAATTATTTAATTCAAAATATCACATGCATGGAATACCCTACCCAATAGTATTAAGACCAGCTTAAGATCAACCTCTTTAAATCACAAACTCAAAGACTATTTGATATCAAAGTACAACCTCACATGCTCCATCGCGAACTGTTATGTCTGTCGAAATTAAAAATTGAAAATCTCACCCTCCCCCCATTCATTTCATAAATTTCATCTCATTCATCATTCACCCTATTAAATAATGATGTAGATATTCATGCTTGTTTATTTATTTTTTTTCTCTTATTTTTTTCTCTCTCTTTTTCCCTTGCCTAATCATTAGATTTTCATTTATCTCTTCATGTATTTACCTACTTCATGTCTTCATCCTTATTTAATTTACTGTTTATTGTTTACCTATATTGTGTTACTCATTAGCATTAAAATGATTTACTGTGTAATGATGTAAGGTGCCGCAGTTACAGCTTGTGTACAGGCTCTGGCATGCTCCTCCGTTTACTAATGTGCTATTATACTGAAACTTTTAGGGCCGATTTCACCAACATAGTATTAACAGTTAGAGCTGGTCTTAACTCCTTTAAACCTGGTATAACTAAGTCCCTTTCACCAAGAGTGTGCTAAGTGTGTAAACCTATCAAGGTTCAGTGAATCATATGCATTGTTACTAAACTAAGTTATCAGCAGTCTCAAACAGATTTGGTGTCAAGAAGTGATTAGGCCAATGAAAACAGAACATAAGTTTCTTGGCATAACAGATCAGTATTTTTAGCCTTTTGTCTTGTACATGTATATTTGCAAGTTTCTCTGTGATTCAACAGTTACCACTCAAATCAAGATTTTTTTTCAAAGTAGATATGTCATTAGATGCAAACCAAGAACCCATGTCTACCTTAACCATATTTTTGTTGAAGTAACTACTGGGAATGAGAATAAACTTGCAATTCACAAGAATTGAATATATTTTATTTTATGAAATAATATTTTTGTTGCTTTTGCCTATGATACCATGGTGGCAACTTTGTGTCAGTTGCTGTAAAATGGCAAAAAGCAGGGTGGTATCATTTCAGTGAATCTGAACGCAGTATTTTTGGTATTATTAAGATAAAGTTAAAGTGACATTGAGAGCAGAAAGCTCGATGCTAATACGACCGCATAGGCATACAGGACGGCCCTAGCTGTCACAGAGCGGGGGGGGGGGGGGGGGCTGGGCTATTGCCACTTGGAAGAGATGTGACCAGGGCGGTGGATCTGGCCGTATATTGGTCAGGATTTGACCTGATATCCAATTTGCCGAGATGCCAGGGGAGGGGGCTGCAGCCCGACCTCCCTGCAAATACGCCTTTGCTACCAAGAAAAAAATGGCAATGATGTAAATGTTTCCACCCAAACCCAAAAAATGATTGCTCAATGCAAGTGCCTAGATGGGAACGCCTGAAAGTGAATTCCAAGAAGGAGAAAGAAGGAGTTTATTACTGTTTAAAGGTCCCACTAAGCAATCGGTGGAGACTATGGTTGTCAGCACAGAAACATTGTTGCGGATGATTTGGGAGAGATGTTTTTGTCTACCTCGAGAATGTTTTTGATGATGATGATGCCTCACTCGAGGATGCTTCAGAGCCACCCCCCCCCCCAACTGTAATTCTTTGTTGGTGAAGTCATTCAAAGCTGCTTTGCCGTCTTTGAATGACTTTTTTTCCCTGCCAAGTGCAGCTACTTTGGTATTATAAAAGCATAATTTAATTTATAAATCTCCAAGCCCACCGCTCTATTCCTCTTGTCATATCATTTGGTCTTGTTTGGGACTTCAGAGATTAATTGTGTTTGTAGCAGTTGAGTTGTTTCACTACTGTGTGTAGACTTTAACTCAGTATATGTTCCTTGATCCTGCTCCGCTTGAGTGATTGGCTTAGCCAGACCAGGTCTTAGCTAAGACCTGGCTCAATTCTTAATACCATGCTGGCGAAAACGGGCCAAAGTGCTTGCCTCATCATTGATTGTAAAGCATGTGTACAAAACGGAAAATAAATATCCTATCCTATCCTATCCTGATAACTCCTGGGGTACCTGAATGTACAGCGAAAGGCCACATAACTCCGACCATAAATATATGGATAGGAAGAAGATATTTCGTTTGGTGGTAGATTTATTTTTAAAAAACCAATGGTTATTGCTCATCAGGGTCCCAGATTCGTTGTCAATTGACAATTGTTGGGTGTCCTTAAGCACATGGATGGTGCCCAGCTTGTCATTTCATTGTAAAATACCGGCAAATCTTGGTCGTCCTTGCCAAAATCTGGGCGTCTCGGGCGATTATAAAGACGACGGGAATCTGGGACCCTGTTGCTCACACTCATGAAAATATAGAACAGTGTTGGACTTTTGGTTACTGGCAGTGTTCCAAATAAACTTTGATTGAATTTATATCCATTTGCTTCCTGAAGGAATCTCACTAAATCACAATGCCGCATAGCAAGTTGGAGAGAATCTGGTTTATTAAAGTACCTGTTAAGTGTTAGTGTGATTTACTTCAAGATAACTGGTTTCCTAACAGTATGAAATATCAAGAAGAGCTGTATCATCTGTATGTTTAATGTATTACTGTATCACAGTATCACATCAAATCTTGCCTAAGAATATACAAGTGACTCAGCACAAATAATGTATAGGCCTGAATATCATATATTTATGCAACATAAGTAATTAAGTATGTAAAAAAAACTTACAGAACTCCTTTTTTTCACAGCATCAGAGTTCCCCCGTGGCCAAATTGGTAAGTGCGCTTGTCAACTGGCTTTGAGGGCGTGGGTTCAAATCTCACCCTGGGAACTCACTTTAGTCTGAGCCCATGGGACATTAAATGGAGGCGGGTTGTATCCAGCTTTCTTTGCTGGGGCAACTGAAAGACCCTGGGAATCCCTGAATTAATAGGGTATGTGCCAGACTCACAGTCTTCTCATTTCATCATCATACGGCGATCGCCTGCCTCGATATAGCCCACTAAGGTGCTGAAGAGGCGTAAAAAACAAACAAACAAATTTTTCACAGCATCCTGATATATGGCTCGAACCAGTATTTGGTCATCTTCCAGCTTCCCCTCACGTTCCAGCTGCTCAAGTTTCGTGCTTGACAAAGCATAGTCGGGAAACTTTAATGGCCATTCGTTTTTCATCTTAAATGCCAGATCAGATTGAGAAGTGTTCCTGTAAGTCAAACTTGCAATGATAAAATTATGATTTCTGAACAGACAAGCACTGAGCAATAATTTGCCATAATTACAGCTGTACAGACAAATCTTTTGAAGTACATATCATAGGCCCTGGTTTAATTTGTGTTCACTGTCTATGGTACAGGTTTGAGTACAAATGTTGCATTTTGAATAAGCATTTAAATGCAATTACAATTTGCATTTGCGTTTTTAGAAATCAAATGAAAACATTTGCATTTGCATTTGAGTAAAAAGCATTTGCATTTGCAAATTTTTTATCAAATGCACATGTTAGATTTTAAATGAAGAGCTAGGATTACCTGAGATATTGATATATACAATGTTATATTAATTATCAGCTTTACTTTAAAATTAAACAAATATGCAATATATTATGCAAAGTGAAATTGTGGTAATGTTTAATTTGCATCAAATATAAAGCTAAAAATACATTATCAAAACTGTTATTTTCAATCCAAGGTCGCGGATCTTTTATGAGAGAAAAATCTTGTCTTGTGACAAAGTTAATTGTCACAAGACACGATTTTTCACGCATGCTATTGAAAGTAAGAAATCATGCAAATATTAAATGATATGAAGGAAATATTAAATCATCGACAAAGCATAACTAGATGATCAGACCACAGGCAGAATGATCACAATGGCTTAGCAGTTCTAGAGATAGAGAGGAAGGTGTATGGCTCAAGTGCCGCCTGGTGGATTGCAAATATAGAAAATTGATTAAAATTGCTCAAGGAGCAGCCTTTCACAACATTCTTGTTGGTTCTTTGAGATAATAGTCTCTCAGCTACACTTAGAGATGATTTTCACCTGCTACACTGCATTTAGACTCGCATTAAACCTTGTTTGGCCAATCTTACCTATGTGTGCACCCATATCAGCATACATCACAAGGGAATTCCCTTTGACAGCCAATCAGAATTTAGGAGACCACATAGCCATCTCTTGATTAAATTGGAACCTCAGTCTGCCCTTTGGTGAGCATACTATAGCCTGTTTCCCAGCCACCACAAAACAGGCCTGGTGGCCATGGGATATCCCAAGAATACTATTTATGGCAACTTCCGCAAATATGACCGCACACGACGACTGTAATTTTCCCATAGGGGGAGCTTGAGCAATACACCTTGTTATAATATAACAGAATAAGGGCAAAGCATGTGAACAGTGCCTGTGATCAGACCCGCAAGTCAAATACTCGACTGTGTACTTAGCCTGTGCGACATAGTGAATATTTTACACAAAATTTGATTAGTATTTTACTGCAGTATTTTATTGGGCGTCATGTAGTTATGGTTCATGGAAGATTTAATAGTTCCTTTATATCTGTCAATATAGTTTCAATAAATATCTTACAAAGTTTTTAGACTTCCTGTGCTCCCACTGCTTGTTCATGCCATGTCAATATTAATCACTTTGTTAACTGATGTACGCCGAATGTGGCTCTCAGAACTTGGGCCCGGAGGGGTGGCCATGCAAAAATTGTCAAAATCGGAAATATTTTGCGGTGTTGACCGATTGCTGTAACCAAAGAAAACAGGTGATTTACTAAAGTCACTCCCATGTGTTACAGGAAATGTTGATTAAATTTAAATGCAAATGGTAAATATATGTTTTTTTATACTCTACACCCATGAAGTCCGTCTCAACACAATTCACAATACAATTATACCCTTGGCAGGGCTGTCCAGGCATGAGACTATATCAACTTCCTAGGGAGTATACAGCCAGGTGCCGTTGACAGCGCACACAATGCTAATAAGACACTCTACAATCGTCAGCATTGCCTATAGCATTAGCCAAGTAGGGGAACAAGGGCAAAACGGACGTACCAGTGGGGCAAAATGGTTTTTTAAGTTTTCTCGGAACATTTTGACCTGCCTAATTTTTTGGTTGGAAAATAAAATAGGATACATGACCAACTTTTCCTGAAAGTTTCGTGGATGAGAACGTTACAGGTATGCAGCTATGTTAATTTGAAGTTTTTGATTGACTTTCTTAAAAAAATCATAATTTTTGGAAATGCTGTAGTACCTCCAATGACATTCCAGACATTGCAAATCTCCAAGATATTCTGCTCCGAGACTTTGGTTTGGTGTGTTTGTCGGCTAATAGGGTCACCAGCCACTTCTTCCTTGTGACATAATCTACATTTTACTGATTGAGTGTCTTCATCATATGCAAACTCCGTAAATGTTAGTAATATATCTTTAAGACACTTACATAGAAACATGAGACTCTCCTCAGTTATCGCAATGTCCTCTTTTCCTGGTCAGTGTCTGTTTGTTTATTCAACATGTTATACACTTTGTCTGCTCTATGGTCATGATCATTAGCATGAGCAAGTGTGTGGACTGTAATATTTTTCCCGTTGTCTTCAGCATAAGAAAGGAAATATGCCAAGCACTTCACTGGGGTTGATTTTCCAACTCCTGGAACACCATAGGCTGAACAGTGCCTTTTTGAATGCTTGATAGGACCAAACTTCCCCTCTTCTCTCCAATTCATGGTCACCATCTTCAATTTTATCCTTGATTTCTCTGAAATAGCACAAAAAAATTATACAGAAATTAAGTCAAGAATTCAAATTATATGTACATTGCTAATTCATAGACCACACTCAACAACACACATTACAGTCAAGCTGGCATCATGCTGCACATGTGTACTTGAATATTGTGTGCAGCTGAACTGCAAAAATCTTAAAAAGATGTCACCATTAATAAAATGGTTGTTATTAACTTAAGCTACCACTAGATATACATTTAAGGTCTAAGCAGTATTGCAGTAAACACTTCCAACAAATTATGTCCTCATGAGAGTGCCAAATTTATACTCATTGCCTGTATCTAAAAGTGCCTAACTGACCTCGAAAGACTTACCACTTGTGACTGCGAAGTACTCTAATGTCATATAACGAGATGGTGAACAGAAATTGTCTGTATCATCCAATTATGCTGTGTCACATTTCCCGATGCATTTATTAATAACATGATGCCAGATGGAAAAATGATGTCTCCTGCCAGTTGGGGGTCAACCAATCAAGGACCTCTCTGAAAAAAGTGTAAGTTTTGTACCAACGGAAATTACACATCTCATAACCGAGTTTGAATATCTAATCTGGAGTTAAATTTTACCTGCAACAAGTAGGCGAGTATTCCTGACATCTTTGATATAAATTCTCCAAGTCTGTCACACTCAAACAAGTCCAGGAGCAGACTTCAGGAAAACATGGTCGCTTGTAAGACCTGCCAGCCTTTCTCAGGTAAGCGTTGCTTTGACCTAATTCTGCTTTATTGGCAAGACATGAAATGTTTCTTAAATTGAAATTATACATGTAATTATATGCAAGGTAAGTATTTCACAGTAGTATGAAATCATTGGAGACCAACATTGTATCCTAGTCTCATAATCATTGGATTGGGCTGAGACATTTTTCATGTAACTTTCATCGAGGCAAAGGCAAGTTTGGCCACGGATATATTTGAAATGTTTGGGTGTGTGAAGAAATAACAAAAAATCATATTATATGGAAGCACCTTGGCAATGTAAAATATTTGAATTATTATGATCCGATCACTAGCATTTACAAACAAAATTGTTATTGTCTCCATTAGATGAGACGTAAAACACAAACTCACTCAGAAGAAGAACCTGGTCTTGCATATATATTTTTCAAATTTTGGCTCCCCAAAATCTCAAAATGTTTCTTATCCTTCAGAAAAATCATTTGAAAGTTATCTATCCATCTAGTTCTGTGCAATTGAGGGACAAGCTGTGCATCGGAAATTGCAAAACTTATTAATAAGGAACTGCATGCGCATCTTACTTACAGACAATGCTATTGCAATAAATGGCAAGTTGTCGGTTTTTAGAGATGCTTGCTTGCTTTTAAGCGGCATCTCTATTGTGGGAGGAAGGCTCTGAAACTTATGACAACTGCCTTGGTCATGCTGTTTCATCTCTGTCATTAAAACTTTGCATACAGTCTCAATGGAATTTTATATTGCGTTGATAAACTTTTGGTGTCTTTCTGAGATGGAGAAATTAATGAAGAAAATAAACAGGCTGAGTTTCTGTAGGTCAAATGTCAATCACCAAAAGTAGGTCACAGGCCAGATACCTTCCTTCTTAGTGACAAATACCCTTGTGCAGGTCTCACATGCCAGAAACCCTTTTGCAGGTGACAGGCAAAGGGGTACATACTATCATGGGCAGTCTATCTACAAGCATCTCTTAAAGTGCTTGCACGTTATTTTTTATTACTGACCATTTAAAAGTAAGAGATGTTTCTTAAATGTCCTTTGCGCTGAGCTAAATAGATTTAAAAGATTGGAACCATTTTGAGGTTTTGGCCTTTGCACATGACATTTTTATTTTCTATACTTTTATCAAGACACCGAAATAATTGAATATATGGCATTGATGCAAGTCAGATGGAAGATGTCTCAGCCCAATCCAATGATTATGTGAAAAGGATACAACATTGAACCCAAATGTTTTCAGACTACTGTCAGATACTGTACTTCCGTTCATCTGATTGAGGATGATAGTGAATTTCATTTGGTATGATAGTGAATTTGATTTTGGAAGAAGGTGAATTACATGTTTTTGGATAGGAGTATATTCTTTTGTGGTGATAATATATTTGATTTATGGTGACAGTTAATTTCATTATAGATATTTGTGGATTGGCGGCCCAGTTTCAAAATGAACTTTCAACTTGGACTTGTGATGTCACTGACTTAAAAATGTTTTTACAAGTTCTTTGTGTCAGTTTATGGTTTTTATCAATTGATACAGTGCGTATCATATCTTGCAGCATAGGTGTCAATATAAATTAAATAGTTAAATAACTAGAGGTACTCATCTATTAAGAAGATAAGGAAACCTACAGGTAACTGTGAATGACGTGGCAAAGCCAGTTTGCAAATTGAAAAGAAGAAAATGATTTTTTCCAATGGACCGCCAATCTGCAAAGAGCTCTATGGATGACAGTTAATTTAATTAATTAAGGATGACTTTATATATCATGTTCGTACAAAGCACATGTCCTCAGACTCCTCTGAAAATGAATGTGACAAACGACGTAGACAAAACTCCGAGTCAGATGATGACACATTCCAAAATACACCAACCTATTGGCCAAGTTTCTTGGTCATAGCTAGTGATCATCCATCTTTCAAACGACTGCATGCCATTGGCATTACCAAGGGCATCTACGGCATATGTGGTGAACCCAAACGCATCAAGAAATTGAGATCAGGAGACTTGTTGGTTGAGGTTGAAAGGCAGTCACAGTCACGCAGCCTCCTACAAGCAAATACACTTTGTGGCTTTCCCATAGAGGTTACCCCACATCGATCACTGAACTCTTGTAAAGGTGTGATCCATTCCCAAGACAACGTCACTTGTGATGAACAAGAAGTAAGAGAGTACCTCGCTCCGAGAGGAGTAACAGCGGTTCAAAGAATTTTTAAAAGGGGTGAGCCAACAGCCACCCTCACATAACATTTGCAGGCAACAAACTCCCCTCTCACCTCGAAATGGGTTGGGAGATATGCCCAGTCACACCGTATATCCCCAACCCAATGCGTTGCTTCAACTGCCAGCAGTTCGGCCATCATGGCAGAATTTGTACTAAATCTGCAGTCTGTGCAAAATGCTCATCAAGAGATCACACCAGCAGCCATGACAGTCCCTGTACAGAACCATCAAAATGTGCAAACTGCCATGGTACGCACCCGACCTACGACCGCAACTGTCCTACCTGGAGAAAAGAACAAGAAGTCTTGAGAATCAAGGCTGCCTACAACATCTGTTTCCCTGAAGCCAGGAAAATCCAGCAAAATAACAACACTTCAAAAACATATGCATCTGCCTCAAAGTCAGTCACCGAGATCGGCACACAAACTGACTTAACCTTATCATCCACGGCAAGTCAATCAACATCTCCTCCAGCAGTCATTTCAGGTACAAATGACAACCACTACCCAGAACCAGTACACCATCTCACCCCAAGAAAGAAGATCTCTTTGAACAGAAATTACATAAATCGCAGTCACGCATGTGATTCAGAACAAGACAACGAGAATTCTTCTTTAACTCACCAGCAGTCGACGGACAAAGAGAACCCGACTGCAGAACGAGGTGCTCTTAAAGTTGCTCAGGAAAATGAGCAACAACGAGAGATATCCCGAAGTGGCTCGGACACTCTCCCAATCAAGCCACCGAGACGGAAACGAGCAGCATCAAACAAATGTTCGCAGCCAGTACCGTCTTCACCGAAATCTCAATCTCCTGCCAAGAAAAAATCTTCGTCAATACCAACTTCAAATCAAAGAAGTTGGAAACAACCCTTAAATAAGATTAAAAAATGACCTGGGGTAAAATAATTCAATGGAACTGTCGGGGCTTTAGAGCCAATTTTGATGAACTTAACATCTTGGTCTCAGACCTTCATCCTGCAGTCTTCTGTCTACACTCTAAGCCCCAGCAAGCTGACTTGACTTAATTCAATTGGGGCAACGGTGCTGCAATATATTTATTGAGTCAGTTCAGCTTGTTCATTTGAAGTTGTGTCTCTCAGTTTGCCAACATTTTCACAGTTTAAGTGTCAATAATTTTAAGTGAATTGAGTTTACCTGACTTAAAGAAATTAAAAAATGGGCTGGAACTCAACTGAGATACACTAGCCTGGCCTACATTAAATAAGCTGAATTCAGTGTTTCACACAAAGTGAATTGAGTTGATACAACAAATTTTCAATTGGACAAGACAATATTCTGCAAATCGGTCATGCTAGTACAATATAATCAAACCAAAATTAACAAAGGCTTTAAGTTTCTCTGACACAACACAGCTGAGGCTGACTGACTAAGTCAATTTTACTCTAAAAAATGAAAAAGTTATCATTCCTAACCACATTATCGAAATAAGGCAGAATAGCAAAATGTGATTAGGAGAATCTGAATTGAGCAAGAATGGCTGAAATAACACAATCAAGTCACTGAATGTGACTTAATGTTATTAAGTTAATATGACTTTTTTAAATTAAGCTGTAATATGCTGAATTACTTGAGAAAACATGGCAAATTTTATTTAAGTTCATATAAACAAATACTTTTATGCGAGATTAACCTGATAAAAAGGTGTTATCATAGCTCATATCAATTAGATTAGCCCGAATTGATTCAATTATACTTCCTTTGCCAAATTAAAAAAGGATGAGCCTGCTCAAATAAATTAAATTATTCTGGATAGATTGTACTATGCTGTTTTCAAGTGATTAACAAGATATAGCATAATTGGTAGAAAAAGTGACCGGATGATAAACAACCACTGATCATTGGTTTGGACCAAGATGAAATTGGACATCTTTGGGACACCCTATGAATTTTAATCAATAATAGCATACAGTTAGAACTTAGAAATTAAACAGATAGATTGAACAAATAAAATGAAGCACCAGAGATAAGTCTAAAAAGGCATTTATTTTCAATAAAGCAAACAAGAAGTCAATAAAATCAATGGTCAATCGTGCCGAGAGGCAATAAGTGAAAAATATAAATCTGTTACTTCATTAATTTTACATAAAAGACGATTTGTCATTCACAAGATTTTCAAGAAAAAGGATGACAAATTATACTTGAGCAACAAAAACACATAGAAAGACATAACATAAAAACACAATTTACGTAAGTAAGATCTTTACAAGGAACAAATACATTGCATTATTCACGCATAAAAAAATCATTTATTGAAGCAAAACCTGACAAAGGTTGTGCATATATCCATACAAATTTGTGACTGCAACAAATCTGAAATTTCTAGTGACCAAAAATCCCAAGCAAACAATTTTTAAACAAAGCCAACTAGTCATTTTTCCATAAAGAAAGTTAGCAAGGATAATTTTCAATGACCAAATTGTCCATCGGTAAGTCATTGGGAAACTTTTTCAAACGTCCTGAGGTATGGTTAATTATTCTGTTCATTGCTTGGACATCAGAAATTTCAAAACTTCATGTTAAATGTTCTTTCATCTAAAGATGAAATCAAGGAGGAAGTATGAGCAATTTCTTGGACAGTTTGTGTGATAAGTAACAGTACTGAGGTTGGTTGTAATGTCGCGATCCTCACAAAGCAAAGCCAGTGTTGCTCAGTCAAGGTAGCCTTTGAAGTTCCATCCTGAAAAAGAAAACATACATTGTATTGCATGTAGATGATATAATGTTATCAAACAATATTAACTGTGTGGCTTCAAGATATTTGCAGAAATCAATTTTCTCTCCTCTCAAAAATATTCATTATGTTAAATGGCATAATGTATTGTCATCCTTATGTGACCAGTGGCTCACTGGCACTAATTGAAAAAGGATAAATACCCAACATGGCAAATGATCATCAATCAGCATAGATCTCAAGATATCTCTGTTAATCATTGTTGACATTTTTCAACTGTTGTTTGGATTGTTTTATGTTTTTCTTTTTCAAATTTACTTGCGACAGAGGAAAGCTGCTCTAATTTTTCTTAACACTTAAGCTAATTTAATGGACTGAATTGTACATACCTGGAATTTATAAACATGTGCAGTTATGTTCTGCTTTCCACACAAGTATATTTATGAGAATTGAGTTTTTTAAGACCAGAAACCCAAGAACATGTATTACAATGATTACCTGGCAAATTTTCTCGAGCCTCCTGCATCCGATGTAATTAGATAGTTCAGCTGGTGCCTCCATGAAATATCCTCTGGTTGACTGTTGACATGTCAAGAATACTGCTTGTAAATCTGAAAAATATTTTACCAATATCATTTTCAAGCAGCACACAATTTATATAAAACATAATATAATTAATGTGCAAATTCATTGGGAATTAGGAATATGATTAACAATAAATTTGAAGTCCTGATTACTGGATAATATTATGAGTGTTTGGAGTTTGTCCGAAATATTTATTTATATTATGCCAGAAAAATTTAAGTTTAATAGTATGCTAATTACTTGCACCAACCAACTGAATGCTACAGGTGTGACTGAGAATAGAGTTTTACAACAAAGTGTATGGCCTGTTTGAATTTAGTGCAATATGCAATAACTAGTCCTATTGCTCGGCTTCATAATCTTCACATTTTAGGACATAATTACTATTAGTAAATTATGCACTCTGACAAAATCTGGCTCAAAACGAAGCCTAAGGGCTGCTTGAGACACATCAGCATTTTTCTGTCTATATATCATGAACATTTTAATGAATGAGTGCAAATGGACCTTATGAACATCACATAATATTTCTGTAGCTATTTAAGTGCTTATCTTTGTTGCCAGCCAGCTAATCATAAAAATGCCAAGACAAAAAGGGCGACCATTTAATTTCCAAGGGGGCTTGGAGTTTTCCTCTTTATTTCAGGCTAACGGCACCAATTATAAATGTTGAGTGTGCAAAGTCACCAAATATTCACTTCTGAATCAAATTTAACAACACCTTGTTAAAAAATACCTCCACAAGAAATTATTTATTTCAAGTCTGGCCAAAAAGAATTTATTAATTTCACCAATTTCACCAAAACTGATGAAGAACTTTTTTTTTTTAAATAAAAACTCCAACCCTTCCCCCTCGACACTAAATAGTCATCCCCTTAATGCCTGTATACACTATCCATAGTCTAGCATTTGAGATGAATCACTTATCAGGTCAGAGACAACATAATTGTCATTATCAATTTCATGTCCACTAAGATAATGTTGCAATAATGATATTGCTTTCCATTTGCTAGTTTTTAATCTCTGGCTTTGAATTAGTTTGACATCATGATGCCCCATAGTTTAATACTGAATTTCACATTACAGTTTCAAGTTTTTGTATTAAAAAAAGTACATGTTCATGCTCTATTGATATTCATAACAATGAAATAAGTATTCAATATTGACAAATGCATTAATTGCTACAGAATATCCAAGTTCTCTTACCTTCAAAAATGTGGAGTTCTTCTAATTTGAGAAATCAATAGGATGGCTTTGCTGTGTCAAGTTAACAGTCTTGAAGGTGTCAGAAATGGTCCTTAAGGCAATAAGCCACTTGGAGGTTGTAGGAAAAACTGCTAACAACATCAAGAGGAATTATGACAAGAAAAACTGCTAAAAACATTGGAGTGTGGGTAACACCACTATCTACATATAGATGTCAGCACTTTACTTATTGTAACAAGATATCCAGTCAATGTTTTAAAAAACACTCATATACAGTCACATTTATTAAAACAACTTATCGTAATGATTTAGTGATCTTTCTAATCTGTAGATCATATCATTGTGGTTGTAATTAAGATAAAATAATGGCCTGCAGCCCAGGTCAGCTTGCTCAAAGATTTTTACAAGGCCGCTCACAAACCAATATCAAGTATTTCAACGGAAGCATAATTACATATATATTTTTCCCTGAAGTAATTATTAAAAGTTATGGTGGTAATACACCCTGCATTGTGTGAAAAAGAAAAATTCAATATTTTGATCATACTTACAGTTTGGCAATTTTTTAAAATATCTCCCTAGTTCAACTGAACTGCTGGAAAAAATACCATTAAATAACAACAATTGGAGTTGTTGCTCATAATGCCTGCAAATATGTCAAGGCAATGCACACAGATGATCAACATGTCCACATACACAATGTCAAGTTGACATTCTTTCCATTGATATTTTCAGAAATTCTACAATAAATTACATAATATACAGAAAATGTCTAATTGTCAGGGATTTGATCTCAAGAAGTCTGTATCACAACACTAGTCATTTAACCAATGTGGCCGTAGTGTCCGATGAACACACCAAGTTATTTCTCCTAGTCTTCTCACTAATTCTGCAAGACATAGTATAATTAAGAAAATGTCAAGCTGTCGCAGATTTGAACTTGAGACCTCTTTATTACAAGGCTAGTCACTTAACCAATGTTGCCACAATGTCCACTCAAAACATCAAGTTGTTTCTGCTAGTCTTCTCATAAGTTGTATAACATGGGGTATTTAGAAAACATCACTCTGTTACAGATTCGAACCCAAGACCTTTCGATTACTAGACCAGTCACTTAACCAATGTTGCCACAATGTCCACTCAAAACATCAAGTTGTTTCTGCTAGTCTTCTCATAAGTTGTATAACAGAGGGTATTTAGAAAACATCACTTTGTTACAGATTCGAACCCAAGACCTTTCGATTACAAGACCAGTCACTTAACCAATGTTGCCATAATGTCCACACAACACACCAGGTTGTTTCTTCAAGTCGTTTTTTTAAATGACAGATTGCATTGTTAAGAAAATGTCACTCTGTTCCAGATTTGAACTCAAGACCTTTGCATTACAAGATCAGCCACTTAACCAATGTGGCCACGATGTCAAGCAAATGCAACAAGCTGTTTCACCTAGTCTCCTCAAAAATTCTATAAATAGATTATGAAAAACAGAATATGTGATTTGACTCAGATTCTGCATAGTGGAACAGGACACTAACCAGAGTCCACACTGATAAACAAATCAAAATATTGAAATTTGTTGACCTTTGCTCCAACCTTTGTACCATAAATTGTACTATAAATATAAGGTGTAACGAGAAATATCTAAATCTAACTGGGTTTGAAGCCAACACCTTCAGATTACAAAACAAACCACTAACCCATGTGGCCACAGAGTAAGTAGCTAAGACAAGGTTATTTTTTGCTTGTCCAATGAATCGAACATAAATAGGATGTTCAACCATTGGCATAACAAATCTGGCATAAGCGAATTAAGCTGAGTAAACTTATTCTGTTTGTGTCTCAGAAGTTCATGAGTATGGCTGAAAAAGATTGTGTTGTGTTGACTTAAAATATCAATCCATTGAAACTAACAAATAGTATATAGGCTGACACAGCTTAAAAAAAGAAAAATAGTTGATTCCACTTAAACAATTTATGTCAAGTGTGTGGTCTGGGCTTAGAGTGTACAGGAGACATATCTGAAGACCTCGGACAGTTCCAGTTTAAGAAATTATAAATTACACAATTCCTACGGAAACATAATTAATGATAGGGCCACTGGTGGATCCTCTATCATGGTAAGACAAGATATCATTCATTCTTCTTTAAATATTGACACCAACCTCCAGGCAGTTGCCGTCCGCATAACTGCACATAAAACATTCACCATCTGTTCTATATATATTCCACCGAGTCATCATTTAACAAACCGCGAATTAAATGACCTTTATGAACAACTCGCACTCCCCTGTCTTTTACTCGGGGATTTTAACAGCCATCATCCATTATGGGGAGGGTCCAAAACAAACCACAAGGGACTGGTAATCGAGGAATTTATCTCCTCAAATGATCTATGCATCTTCAACGATGGCACTTATACATATCTCCATCCCGGTCATGGGACTTATAGCCCCATTGACCTCAGTATAAGTGATCCTATACTCTTCTTAGACTTTACCTGGTATGTCTTGGATGATAGTCATGGAAGTGACCATTTCCCTGTTGTCCTGGAGAGTACTACAGGTTCCCCATCAATAAATCATCCAAGATGGAAACTAGACAAGGCTGACTGGGATCTCTATGAGAATCTAGCAGCTGATCGTATAAAATTAGCCTTATATAGGAATAATGAGTCTCCAATGGAACAACTCACTGAAGATATATCAGACATTGCCAATTTATCCATCCCTAAAACTAAAGCCGGGGTACCAAAAAAAGTAAGATCTTGGTATGACTCGGAAGTTAAGGAAGCCATCAAAAATAGAAAAAAGGCTCTTAGAATATACAACACTCGACCAACTACTGCCAACCTAGAATATTTTCGCATCCAGAGAGCCAAAACTAGACGATTGATCAGACAAAAAAAGGGCTTCGTGGCAAAGCTATATCTCTCAACTTAATGAAAGAACACCACCTTCTAAAGTATGGGAAATGATTAAAAAGATCCAAGGTAAAATGTCGACATCCCAGATCAGCCATCTTATAGTTGATGGGGAGGAATATACAGCGTCAGATGAAATAGCTGATAAACTTGCTGAAAAGTTTTCTTTCAATTCTTCTTCAGAAAACTACACTCCTGAGTTCCAACATTTTAAAGCTCAGGCAGAACGCCTTGTCTTGAACATTCGTTCAAATGATATAGAAGACTATAACAGTCCTATCACTATTGAAGAGCTTTGGAAAGCACTACAAAAATCTTCAGATTCTGCAGTTGGTCCAGATGAAATCCACTATCAACTTTTGAAACACCTTCCTCCTTCATGTCTAGAGGTTCTTCTCTATGTCTATAATAAGATTTGGGATTATGGAGCCTTCCCTGCATCCTGGAGAGCAGCTACAATAATCCC
Organism: Platynereis dumerilii; assembly: GCA_026936325.1. Lineage (NCBI taxonomy): Eukaryota > Metazoa > Annelida > Polychaeta > Phyllodocida > Nereididae > Platynereis > Platynereis dumerilii. The sequence goes on along the minus strand of JAPTHN010000001.1, from coordinate 182,052,179 downwards.
AATCCCTAAGCCGAATAAGGATCATACTGATCCTACTAATTACAGACCCATTGCCTTGACTAGTTGTCTTTGCAAGACTATGGAAAGGATTATTAATGACCGGCTTGTCTGGTATCTTGAATCGAATGACTCCATCTCAGAATTTCAATGTGGCTTTCGGAAACAAAGGAGCACAGTAGACCATCTAGTTAGATTAGAAACATATATAAGAGATGCTCTAATAACAAGGGAACATGTTGTAGCTGTATTCTTTGACTTGGAAAAAGCGTATGATACAACGTGGAAATTCGGCATTATGAGAGACCTGTTTGGATTTGGTTTGAGAGGAAGGCTGCCTCATTTTATTGGTTCTTTTCTAGAGGATCGATGGTTTAGAGTCAGGGTGGGGTCAACACTTTCGAGTGAATATCCCCAAGAGATGGGTGTCCCACAGGGGAGCATTTTATCTCCCACTTGTTTTAACATAAAAATTAACAGTATTGTCAAAGCTATTAGAGAAAACGGCATGTGTTCACTGTATGTTGATGATTTTCTTATTGCACTAAAATCCAAACAGATGTCGACCATTGAAAGACAGCTCCAACAAAATTTAAATAAACTTCACAAATGGTCTCAAGAAAATGGTTTTAAATTCTCTAAATCAAAAACAGTGTGCATGCACTTTTGCCATCTTAGAACTCCCCATCCTGAGCCAACACTTAAAATTGAAAATTGTGCAATCAAAGTAGTAAATTCTAATAAATTTCTTGGAGTCACATTTGACTCAAAACTCTCCTTCATCCCCCACATAACTGCACTTAAGGCAAAATGCCTACAGTCTTTGAACATCTTGAAAGTAGTGGGAAAAATAAACTGGGGTGGTGACACCACTGTTCTTCTCAGGCTTTATCGTGCAATGACTCGGGCACGTCTCGACTATGGCTGCATTGTATATGGCTCAGCAAGACCATCTTATCTTCGATGCCTGAATACTGTACACAATCAAGGAATCCGTTTGAGCCTTGGAGCATACAGGACATCTCCTGTAGATAGCCTGTATGTTCTGGCAAAGGAACCTCCTTTATCACTCCGACGACTGAAGCTATCTCTGCAGTATACTGTCAAACTGGCTGCAAATCCTCTTAATCCTGCATACGCAATTGTCTTTTATCCTAACCTTACAGATCGATATGAACGACAACCAAATGCTATTCGGCCACTGGGGTTGAGAATGAAACCCCATCTTGAGGCCGCCGGAATAGACACACTTTTTATTGCTGAGAACAAAGTTCCACAAATTCCACACTGGAGTATAGAAACACCAGTTGTTAACACTGAATTGGAAGTCCTAAAAAAGGCAGAAACAGATCCAATAGTGTACCAAAGAAGGTTCTACGATATCAAACTAAGATATCATGATCACAAATTCTTATATACAGATGGCTCAAAAGATGGAAACCGAACGGCTTATGCTGTAACTTCCTGTAAATCAAACCTATACAGTGAACGCATCCCAAATGAAAGCTCAGTATACACTGCTGAGCTTTTAGCAATCTACAAAGCCGTATGGCTTGCTAGAATGTCTGAAAAAGACAAATTTGTAATTTGTTCCGACTCTAAATCGGCAATCCAAGCTCTTGCCAGCAAGAGGTTAGATCATCCCATATTACAAGACATACTCATGCTCCTGTCTGGATTAGACAGCAAAGAAATTATTTTCTGCTGGATTCCAGGTCATGTGGGAATTGCTGGAAACGAAAAAGCAGATCTTATGGCGAAAAATGCTCTTTCCAAAGATCTTACGTTGGATACTATACCTTACACGGACCTTCGTCCAACTATCAGTGATTACATAAAATCCGGATGGCAAATTATGTGGAACGCATGTGAGAATAATAAACTCAGAGTTAACTTTCCCAGAATCAGGGATGTACAACAAATTACCTCTAGAACACGCAGAGACCAAATTGTGATTCACAGGTGTCTTATTGGACATTCAAGACTTACTCATTCCCATCTTCTACTGGGCGACCCAGCCCCAATCTGTGAGGAATGCCAATGTCCCCTCTCAATCAAACACATCCTAAAGGATTGTAGAGTTTTTCAAACACAAAGAAATGCACTTCTCCCAACAAATCCACTTCAACTTCTCGTAGACAAGCCAGAAAACATAATCACATTTCTGTACCAAACACAGACATACTACAAAATATGAAAATTAACGAAGACAAATAACACCCTAGCAAGCCTCGATATAGCCCAATAAGGTGCTGCAGAGGCGTAAAACACACACACACACATATATCATGTTCGGTTTACAGTGTATTTCGATGGTGTGAATTTCATTTTGGGATGACAGTGAATTTGATTGCGGATGATGGTGAATTACCTTAGGATGACATTATATTTCATTTGGGATTGTAGTGAATTTCATTTGGGATGACTGCTTTTTTTTATTTAGGATAGTTCATGATCATGTCGTTTGGGATGATGTCATATATAAATTGGGATGACAGATTGTATTTCAGTTGAGATGACAGTTTTATATATATGATACAGGATGAGGGTGAATTTCTTAATGTTTGCCAATGAATGAATTTTGGGATGATGTTGCATTTAGTTTGGGATGATAGTGTTTTTCGTGTTGGGCCTACTGAAAGAGGCAATAAATTTTCAATTATATTGAAGCATAACATTGCATAAGGCAAGTTTAAATGTGATGACGTTAAATTTCACCTTGCGAAAAATCTGGATTTTTGCAACTGTTAAATGATTTAATCAACTTTTTAAAAAAATCTACCTAAAGTTGCATCCATTCCATGACAGGTCCATGTACCTACCTGTACAGATATAGTTAATAGCGGAAAATGAGGAACTAAATGATATTTGTGGGATTGTGCACCACCACTAACACTATTTTGTATTGATGGAATATATATGCAGCAGCTAACAAGTGAAGCCGCCAAATAAATAGGTGTCTCTTAAGTCATTATCTGAAGGATGTTTGACACATTACAATGAGCTAACTTGTAAATAATTTTGGTGGTAATCACGTCTGAATGGTTTGTTTTTCCAGTTTTGATTTTGGTGGCAATGCTGGTGGCGACATCTGGAGCCCCAGTGAACTCCATCCAAGAGGAACAGCCCTGGCTCTCCCCCTGCTCGCTGGACCGTGATGCCAATGCAAATGTTCCAGTTGACATCATTCGGGGTATCACTGTGCCCAGGATCCCTGAGTGGGATGACCCTTCCAAATTCGCATTTGAGACTCTTAATGTTCTTGACGACACAGAAGGGCTTGTTGGCGACCTCACTAAATACATGGTGAGTATCCATTAAGAATGATCATGTTGGTTTGTGAATTAAGGAAGTACTTAGCACTTAGCATTGTTAATTTTGATTGTTATATCCTACGTTTTATGATACAACTTTAATAATACTATTCAATACCATTTTTTTCTAATTCTTCTCTGCAATAGTTGCAAATCATGTATAAAACTAAATTGTACAAATCTTGAATCTACAAATATTTATGTGTTCCCGCAGGTTCGCCACCATTTTGGTGGAAATGGTAGTCACGTTGCTGACTTGGGGCGTCTTGTCTTGGATGACTTTAATCTCGATGTTGATGGCATGACTGTGAGTGGTTCTCAAATCTGTAAAATTACGTTTCAACTTTTTTTCAAATACTTTTGTAAATATGGGTATCAGTAAATTATGTTTGAGCTGTTTTGGTTGATGTAGGGCAAGTCGATGGAGTCTTTGGCGGAGATGTACGAGATGCTAGTGAGGGCGACCATCTTCCTGGAAGTGATGCGGGAGGACCTTGCCTCGGAGTCTCCGCACTTGAAGACCCAGAAGGAGGAGAAGATGGCCCTTGCCCTGGACACTCTGGCCAGGGGAGGCTGGGATGGCCAGAGCAATCGAGACTCCGGCTTCTACCAGATCCTCTGCAAACTCTACTCCTATCTTGCTGCCAACGGCCGCTTCATGTTCCCCAGTCACCTGGATAAAGAGGTATAACCCTAAATGTATTTTGAAGGAGCACAACCTGCTTGAATCCTTTGAATTGTTTCTTAAGTAATCTCCCTTCTTTTCAGATTGTCCCTAACTACCTGCGCAACCCCAAGAACAGGGCAGAGCGTCACAACCGTGATTACGTCATCCTCCGCCACATGGCACAACTCTTCTCAGATATTCGTCATGCTTTTGTTGGAATGCATTCTGGGAAAAAAAGGATTACCAACATCACTCGGCCAATGAAGTCACTAAACATTCCTTAGACTATATTGAGGACAACACCAGGGGCATATTTGCTGCTGAGGATTCTCAAAGCTGCCTTGTATCATGGCCACCACATCTTCATATTCAACTACTACTTGATCTCAAATAAATTATGATCTCAACTATTCTCATTATTTTTCGTTTCCGTTTTACTTTCAAAAATGTATGATGTATTTACTGCTGCAGTGTCATGGCCATTCAAGTGCCTTTGCATGTACAGTAGCGGACAGAAGTTTAGGCCACGTCAATTTTTTGGAAATATTAGAAAAAATAGGTGCTCAGCTGAAAAATGTATGCATGGATTTTCTTGCTTATGTGTCAGGGAAGTTATACAAGAGAGAAAACTTGATTTATTTTTATCACTTCCTTGAATATGTGTGATAAACAAGGATTTCAAGTGGTCTAAACTGACGTCTGATGCTTGCTTACATCCACAGAGGCCCTTCATGGCATTGTGCATTAGCGGAAAGGAGGCTAAATTATTCAATGTTATTTTAGACAAGTTATTCAAACATTTTTCATGTGATTTAAAAGCAATTAGTCATGAAACAGGAAAAAACACATTTTTTAATATTTTTTAAAAATGTCAACTTAGGAGGTAATAATGGTGATTCAATGAGCCAAAATTGTTAATAAATAAAAGGTCAACTAAAAAAAACTAAGAAAATATGTGTCTGACACATTTTCATCCTTCTAATGGAGCATGAATGCACTTGACACCCGGTCATACTGCAAAAATGGTGTTTTTGTCTGGTTTTGTCCAAGAGACTCCTATTTGAAGCATCATAAAACAGTGAAAGGAGAGTTTTCATTCACCTGAGTATGTGTCCTGATAAAATCAAACAACTTTTGTTTGTTTGCTTTACTTATGATGAAACTACAGCCACTTTTATGGAAGGCGTAAAACTGGTCCATTGATTAACATTACGTTTCAGTACACTTTCCAGAGTGGTGTCTGTCATTTTTTCTGTGCTGTGGGAAAAGAACAAAAGTTTGTTGATTTTATCAGGACACATACTCAGGTGAATGAAAACTCTCCTTTCACTGTTTTATGATGCTTCAAATAGGAGTCTCTCAGACAAAACCAGGCAAAAACACCATTTTTGCAGTATGACCGGATGTTAAGTGTATTCATACTCCATTAGAAGGATGAAAATGTGTCAGACACATATTTTCTTAGTTGTTTTTAGTTAACCTTTTATTTACTAGCAATTTTGGCTCATTGAATCACCATTATTACCTCCTAAGTTGAAATTTTAAAAAATTATTAAAAGATGTGTTTTTTCCTGTTTCATGACTAATTGCTTTTAAATCACATGAAAAATGTTTGAATAACTTGTCTAAAATAACATTGAATAATTTAGCCACCTTTCTGCTAATGCACAATGCCATGAAGGGCCTTTGTGGATGTAAGCGAGCATCAGACGTAAGTTTAGACCACCTGAAATTTTTGTTTATCACACATATTCAAGGAAGTGATAAAAATAGATCAAGTTTTCTCTCTTGTAGAACTTCCCTGACACATAGGCAAGAAAATCCATGCATACATTTTTCAGCTGAGCACCTATTTTCCCTAATATTGCCAAAAAATTGATGTGGCCTAAACTTTTGTCCGCTACTATATATTAAACTTAGTTTTAGACATTGAATGAATTTGTTGAATTTTTGTTGTCTTGAAATTAAGTTTGCCACACTGAACACAAATTGGCTAAAAATTGTGCCTAAAACAACTATCTCAAGTGTAGGTATTTTGGTCTTACAATTCAACTTTTTCTCTCAGGTAGCTAGTATGAGCAATTTTTGAACTATCGTAATAAGGAATCAAAAAGGGAAGTGTATTGTCAAATTCCACAACAACGAAGAGCATAGTTGTCTTACTTTGAACAACTTCTCTGTGACTAATCCAGAAGTTGTTGGACAGCTGAATGTATCTCATCTTTATCTCATGCTGTGGACAGTACTTTGCCGTAAAAAATGGCCGACATCCAGTAGCAAATACAGTGATATGTTTGAATTCAGCTGCCCAGTGGATATGGACTTCAGAATCTGAACAAAATCCTTGTTCTTCCTATTTCCTCGAGTGCGAATTCTCTGCTGCATCTGATTTTAAATTGCCAACAGATATATCGTTTGCTGGGACCGCATGCCTGTGGCAATATTTGATCTCAAAATTAACTGGATTTGAAGAATTACTTTTATGCATCAACTGGACAAAAGAAATTCACTAATTTCCACAAGTCATGTTTCCGGCTCCTTGGCGACTCAAGCAGTTGCCTGAAAATCTTATATTTTCATCCTGGATCTGTTTACTTGTCTACCAAATCTGATTTCAAATTCTCTTGCTGGGACTACATGCTACAGGTGGCAATATTTTGATCCCAAAATTAACTATATTTTAAGAATTACACCAACATGCATGTAGGCCTATGCATCAACTATATATAGGCAACACCAGCAGTTACCTGAATATCTCATATTTTCATCCTGGATCTATTGACTTTTTTAGTTGTCCATTTGTGAGAATAGTACTCTAGGTTTAATTTAGAATAGTAGAGTGGTGGTCATCTGTCACTTAGGCCTACATATTAATTATCCCCCTTGCTATGCAACGGGGGGTTTACTTTTAGTCTCAATCACATGAGCCTCACATGGCATCCATCAAATATCTCAAACACAACACAATTCACAATGCTCATTCTTTCCCAACATTCAAAGACCCCCCTAAACTTGTCAAATGTTACCATAAATCAATAAATATCATAACCATTTCCACATCCCAAATACTTTTTCAGCTGTGTTGCTGTGATTTTGGCCTGCAGCCATGTTTATTTTGAAAAGCGAAGTCCACCCATGGGTGTCTCCACATCCTAATATGCACAATTGTGCCTCTGGTGGAAATATTTGGCATAACTAAAATTGAGATTCCGTTGGGTATAGATAGACGTGTAGGGCATGGGGGATATGGAGGCAGTATACCCGCTCTTGTTATTGGGAAGCCTCTTCGAGTTTTTTTTTTTGTCGCATGCCATGTCCTCACCACATATTCCTTGTCCTTTATCTTGCCCTGAACTGCTTTGATGATGTCATAATGGCCATTGTTCTGGTTATGACACTACCGTGGTCAGCTTATCAATAAATTCTTACTTATGGAAACATTTTTAAAGTAGCTAGTTACTTCAGACCAGATTAGTTTTTGTCAAAAAATCAGATTTCCTGGTAACACCTTGTATCTGATAGGACTCAAGTATAGTGTGTCAAAGAAGGCTGAAATAGGCTTATTTCTTTCTTCCAGTAAAGAAAATCAACTTGCAATAGCTAAAAGTAAATTACATATGTTCAAGACAAGATTTTTCCTCTAAATGTGGAGAATATTGGGGCAAAAAAACAAATTCTGCCCGAGGGCATAGATAATAAAACGTATATGACACACTCATCTTACACTCTGGTTCTTGATGAATGTCAAACCGACTGTAGTTGGTGGACTTATTTGCTGACCGGTGTTCTTTTTTGCATAATCTACAGATTTACCTGAGCTTGCGTGAAAAATGTCGTGCTCAATCAAGGTTGTGCTCCATTTTTCTCCCAGTGTTCCTTCTCGTTTTTGTCTGGTTACCTTGTGCTGAGTGTCCAATGTGCACTTCTAATTATTTGTGTCCTGTGCTCAAGTTTTTAAGATGCTCTGATCTGTTGCATAGTGTTCCAAATTTCTCATATGGCTGATAGACATGTACACTGAAGTTTCCCAAATTGTGATGCTGTTTTCAATGTTCCACAATTTGTTTGTCGCTTTCGCGTGTTTTGATATGACTCATGGCAATGTGTGTTGGTGTGTCCCTCAAGAAAGTTTGGATAATACTACATATTAATCAGAAATGGTTATTCTTGAATTTTGTGTATAATACGGATATCATGTGATTGTGGCTAGTTTCTGACAGGCCTCCTGGTTATTCCATCAAAAAGTTCCATGTACTGTAAAATTTGAAATTTTGAGTCAACTTAAATGATTTAGTGAGATGGTTGCTCAATTCCTTTGAGCTGACTAGAGCTCTTGTTGTTTTAAGTTATGATAATCAGTCCGTTGTCATAACTTAAATCAACAAGCCATGTTAGTTCAAAGGAATTGTGCAACCATCTCATTCAATCATTTCAGCTGACTCAAAATTTCAAATTTAACAGTGTACCACCTTTGATCCATGGTGCCTGTACCATAAACTCAGCCAATCTTACCTTAAGGCTTGAATGGGAGAGTTGTAGTGGTGGCGTGCTGGACTGCCAATCACTGGGTCCAGGGTTCGAATCCAGCTCTTGCCAGGTCACCTGGGCCTATGTTGGATGGATGTTTCCTTCGCCTCATTGCCGTGTCCTCCTGTCCCAATTAGCCTACCAAGTGCATAAATACAGGACGTAAAGCCCCACTCATCCATCTATCTTAAGGCTTGAACTATCGAAAGGACTGTCCTGGCAAATGAACCCTCTGACTCAGACTGGAGATCCAGGCCATAATTTCCAGGCCATAAGTTCTAAGAAATCTTGTGTTTTGTCTCCAGTCTACCGCCCTCATAGTCACATCTAATAACAGATACATAGATGATTGTACTTGATTTTCTTTTTGTGCGTAAATGCATTTTTAACTTTCAAATATCTATCCAAACAGCAGACAACACAAAAGTTTTGCCTGCGAATAATGTGGAAGAATAACGTTCAGCCCTATATGGGCAGTTTTACAGTATTTGCACTCAAAGTGTCTCATGGGGGGTCAAAATAAAGTTTTAAATTTGAGAATTTCCATCATTCTATCATAAAACTAACATATTACTGTTTCTATAATCAAAGAGGACTGAAGTGATTTGGTGGTTTACAACCAAAATACTGCTACTGAAAGTAGACAAGGGTTAATTCTTGGAAAAACTGTTTATCAGGAAAAATATCCTTCCAGAAACAATTTTCACCCATTCTTATTCTTGGAAATCAAGCCACATTGTTTCATAGGAACATCAAAACCCATACAAAACTTAAATTTTGATTAAACATGCCACAATTTTTTTTAACCATTTTTATTACGAAATAACATAAATCTGGCTTGCCATTAACCTGAAAGTTTCTGTTGAGTAGGGTACTAGTCTCAAAAGACACATGATTTCTATGGTTAATAATCCCTAGGTATCCTATTAACCCCATGTCAAGTTTTGTTACTGTACGATTGAAACTCATGATGTTCGGCTGTGTCAAAGATAGTGTTCTGGAGTAAAAAACTGCCGAAAATGACCAAAAATCAGGCGCCTTTGGAAAAATCATCTTTGATGGCTCCATTGACAAGATATTTGGTTATTAACCTTTAAAGTCATTCAGTTAATAGCGATAAATTACAATTATATTGATGTATGACACAAATAAATCAGCTTTTTTCTCAATTTTGATTTTCTCAAAATAGTGTAATTGATAATGAAAGATAATATATTTGACATTTTCAATACTTATAGAAACCCTTTTTAGGCATCCAGGTTTACTTAGTTTGTATAACCATGGCTGTTTCTTGAATCAATCCAGTGTTAAAACGCGTGAATCAGAGTAAAATTTCTGATGTGTTGGAGAGGACATTTTTTTACATCATGGATTTTAATTTCTAAGAAAATGTATGAACTTGGACTGGATATATATTTAACTTGTATTTGTCACATACTTGTAAAGGAACATGATTGAGCAAAAGATACACAAATAGCTTGTTTTTCCTGCAAAACACTTAGTGTTTTTTCTATGGGTTGGAGAGGACATGCTTTTTTTGACATCACATTCAATCAAGCCTCACATTCTGAAAACCAATTATGGTTAGTGAAACAAATGTTTCTGTTTTACCTTGAGATATGTCTCAAGCTTCAAAATTAATACAAACAGTATACACATTCTTTGATACTTACTCATAACAGCATATAAAGCAACTGATCCAGTGTTAAAATGCGTGAATCAGTTGTTGATTTTATTTTTCACTTTGTAAATGGCCCACTTGAAAAACAGTTTTTTGACTGACAGTGTTACCCATATAAAATATGTTCTAAATAAAAAATTTAAAAAACTGATGGTCCATCGAAAACAAAATTTTTGACATCTGCCATTTTTTACATTTTAGGACCCAAGTCATGTTGTATATAACTTATTCACATGAAACCTGTTGTATTTTATACCCAAGCCGTAGGTTCAGAAAGGTATCATTAACATGAATCACAACTGATTTTTTTTTTTTTTCTGTTCATCCATGATATTGGCAAAAAAGTCTGTGAGACATAAAAATGTGTCAAAATGTGTCCTACATTCCTTACAGCTTCAAAACAAAGCATTGCAGAAGGGTAAAATATGGTGCATTTATATGTCAGTGTAGGACAAGATTGCCACTGCCCGAAATTTCGACATCCCTATCATATTTTTCTCCCAATAATTGCATAAACATGAAAAATCGGCTGAGTGCAAATACTGTAAAACTGCCCATATGATTGGGCTTGCAGGTTTCAGTAGAAACCCCACCACTCCTGTCATCCCTCCTGATACAGGGAGGATGCCTTCCGGGTCATATAGGGAGGGTGCCTTCCTCCATCAGGATTACAGTCTATTTCCCAGTGGAACATCAGATAAATCTGTAAGGGTCTCATGAAAGGTGGCACTCCCCGATACCATTTACCGACCAAGCAAACAACGTTCAACGTGCTAAGAGTTCTTACTTTTCTCCCTTTCTTATTTTATTTCTTGCAATTTTCTTGAGGTCATAGGGCAAATTTACTGGACTAATCTCTCTAACAAATAGGAAATCTCTCTAACAAATAGAGGCATGACTTTTTAGTTGGGTTATTAATAAAACTGAAACCATCTTTTGTGTTTTTAAACCTATATTTATGAACAAAAGGTTAGGTTTACATGACTTTACCGAGAATTGCTTCAAACTGTGTTCAAAAGTTTCTGAACCCTTCCAATAATTAAACAGTCATATTGTGTATGCCCCCTCTTTTGCAGCAATAACTGCTTCTAAGTGCCTTTTATAGCCACTGACTAGTGACTAACCATTCATACCTTTTCTGCAGGACTTTAGCCCATTCCCCAATAGAGACTTGTCTTGATTCTTGTAAGCTGGTGGTTCTCCTGGCTGGACTGCCTTTTTCAAATCAGTCAAAAGCATTTCAATTGGGTTCAAATCTGGGGACTGACTGAGCCAGTCCATAACCCTGAATTTGTTGGATTTTTACCAGTCTTTGGTGGATTTGCTTGTGTGTTTCGGGTCATTGTCTTGCTGGAAGACCAAACTAGTTTTAGCCTTTACCCAACTAGTGTTAGCCTGTACCCTACTAGTTTTAGCCTTTACCCAGCTAGTGTTAGCCTTTACCCAACTAGTTTTAGCCTTTACCCAAACAGTGTTAGCCTTTACCCAACTAGTTTTAGCCTTTACCCAACTAGTGTTAGCCTGTACCCTACTAGTTTTAGCCTTTACCCAACTAGTGTTATAGCGTGTACCCTGCTAGTGTTAGCGTGTACCCTACTAGTTTTAGCCTTTACCCAACTAGTGTTATAACCTGTACCCTACTAGTGTTACCTTTACCCAACTAGTGTTAGCCTGTACCCTACTAGTTTTAGCCTTTACCACTTTTGGCAACTGGCAAAACCGTCTTCCTGGTTCCTATCAAATCGACACATTGGAATACATGAGAGTGTACAGTCGATGCATTCTTGATATTTTGCACCAGCTCAACTGAATCTACTTCCTCTGGCAGCCTTATTTGTGTCAAAAGGGAACTTATCAATGAATCATCACAGTTAATTTGAATGAGAGTCTATTTCCCAGTAGAACATTAGATAAATGTGTAAGGGTCTCATGAAAGGCGGAACTGCTGGTCAATACCATTTACCGACCAACTAAACAACTTTCAACGTGCAAAGAGTTCTTACTTTTCTCCCTTTCTTATCTTAATGGCTCGCATTGTACTGGACCCGAGTTCAGAATTGAAAGTGAATGACGCTTTGAGATTACTCCTTATCTTTTATTCCATTAATATAGAAGGAGAAGAATTAGTTCCCTTGAAGGAAAAGGGACAAATTAAGAAATCCTGCATATCTATACATTAACATGGTAATGAAAATTTGGCGAAACTAACACAAATTTGGAAAAAATTCATCCACACTTACAATTTGTAACGTCATAGAATCTTGACTGAAGTCCAGTGTGTAGGCTACCCTGTCAGTTTTGGTTATTTTAAAATTTGCCATCTGAATACAATACAAGCAATTTCTAAGATAAGGCTTGTAATCAACTTACTAATTATATGCAAAAAATTTGTGCATTCAATGCAATAAAATAAACACATCTTAAGATAATTTTAAAACTTGCAAATTCAAAGAAACTCGCTCCTTCCAACAAACCCACTTCAACTCCTTACCTACAAAGCAGAAAAAACAATAGCATTTCTGTACCAAGCACAGAAATACTACAAAATGTGAGGTAAATAACCAATGACAGATAATAGCTCAGCAGGCCTCGATATAGCCCTATAAGGTGCTGAAGAGGCTTTAACCCAAAACTTGCAAACACACAAATCTCAATGGGTGCTAGTGCCGCAGCGTTGTCTTGACCCATGCAATAACATGCTTACTTCCTCATGATTTTCTTTGCCATTTCTATTATTTTTTCTGCCGTTTTCTTCCTTCTTCGCCTCTTTGTATATTATTCGTTCCTATTGGTATCATTACTTGGTCGCATTTGGTCATTTTGTGTTCGTTCGCGACTGTTTTGTGCTGCTATTGTAGATCTTCAATTACTCTGATGCCTTGTATCTCGTGTATTTCCTGATCTAGTGCTAGCCTTTTCCGTTGTTCGATGATTTTCGGTCCATTGGAATGGGCGATCACAGTGATCTTCGCTTTGTGTTTGGTTGTTTTGTCTATTCTTTCTCTCTTTGATGGAGGTTGCCTATATGGGATGATGTCGCTGAGGATCCTGGTGTCCGGAATTCTTTTATTTCTCTGTGCCTTTTTGTATAATTGATCCTGGTTTGTCTTTCTTTCGGGTTGGTCATTACTTTGCTGGTTATTGGTCTTGGTTCGTCTCGTTCCTTCTTTCTTGTTTTCTTTTGTGTTCTAACTGCTGCGGTAGTTTAGCTGCCAATTCTGCGTGTTGCAGCTTTCTATGTTCACAATGTCCAAGAACGCGATCCACAATTTGGCAGTCCTATTTCCATCAGAAAACACCTTTCTATGCTCCTGGACAATGTTCCACAAGTCTTCCAGATATGTTAGGTGCAACATGTCATCTTCGTTTTTACACTATTTGTTTAGCCTGTTTAAATATCTGTTAGAAGACATTCAATTTTTGTCTTGAGATTAGGATCTGCCGTTTTGAAAATCATTTCTAGCAAAAATTATGTTTAGAGTTGAGTTTGAAGCAAGCCCTGAGGGATCCAATCTACATTTTGTATGTATGTATGTTATTTTATTAATTTTTCCTTCTATCATTCTGGAGACAGAATTTTGCGCATAGACAGATGTCCATAACTCCTCTAACCAACTGCCATTCATAAGTTTTCCTATGGCTCCAAGAAATGACATCTGCAGATGAAATCCTCCTAATTTCAAACAAATTTTGAAAGGAGCAACTCGTTTTCATTCTTGATCTTTAGTGCATTAAGATAGAGGGGTCAAAGGTGAACATAGCACAGCAAACTCCTACTTTTTGTGCTTATTGAAGGACATAGTTCATTGTGGAACATAATGCCTCGTATGTATGTGATAGTGGTTTTCTCTGCCAAGCCCAAACAAAAGTTCATAAACCAGTTTTTGAGCATTGATCAGTGGCAATTCAAAGAGCTTGAAAGCATTTTTCTTTGATTGCACTGGCTTGTAGTAGGCTTAATAATCTCCTCCGTTGTTAGACGTTTTCTCTTAACTGTTAACTGGGGTAGGAGTTGCCTCTGTGGGAATTAGACAAGTGACAATTCCCATTGTATGAGAAGTGCTATATGTCCTGTTCTTGTAATGTTGTTCAGGTCAAAATTGTCTGCAACCCAATGGCAAAATCCAACCACACCATCCTTTCCGACCACCCCAGTAGGAAGTTCTTCTAAGGGACATATTACAAAATATGAAGAAAAATGACAAAGACATATAAAATTCTAGCCTGCCTCGATATAGCCCATTAAGGTGCTCCAGAGGCGTAAAACGGAAACACACACACACACACACACACACAGTTCTTCTGAGGTGTTTGTTCCCGCAGCACACCCCCGCAGGTCTCGGGCCTCCTCGTGGTAGTGGGTGGTATCGCCAAGGTGAAGACCTCTATCTTCAATGGCCAACACGAGATATTGCCTTGTCATGGTATGTCCCCTACCTCACAGGGAATATAAATGACTAAGTCAAAAAACATGTTTCCAAACCAGAAGGTATATCAACCGGGTTTCCCACTGGGGGACTCGCACCTTGGTTACACGGTTGACATACGATCCGATTTCGAAATATGGTGTTTGAAATAATTTTTTGGATTATGAAGTCTTAATTGTGTGAAATTCTAAATAAAGTTTAAAAACTTTGTGTTGCTTTGTAAGGAATGTCAAATATGCAAAAGAGGTTGACCCCCTACACATTTGGGAATATCTCCATTACAGGAATTCGCGTTGCAGTTGACTTGTTGGTTTTCACTGAAGAGTGCTCCACCAAAAATTGTATTTGCAATATTACGTTAAAACTATCTAGCCAAATCTACATACTTTAGCCCTGTTTAGAGGGCAGATTAATTTAGAAACAATATCCACAAAGCACTGGGTTCCGAAATTGAAATTAAATGAGTAATTGCAAATTGAAAAAGAAGTTACATGACGTATGGAAGGCTACATGACGTCTGGTAGCAACACTGTCCATTCCAGCAATTAATCTCAGCCTCAGTAAATAGAAATCAACATACCAAGCTGTCAATGAAACTGACAAACCAAGTGTGGAAGACAAATTATAACTGCGAAATAAAGTCATTTTGTGTCTGGTGATCATATTGTCTTCTATATGTTCTCTATAACTTTGATTGGTTGACATGTAACTATGGGCGTGACTGTTACCTGTAAAGTGGTCAGAAGTCTGTATTTGAAGATCTCAGACCGCATTTTGATGAGCTCTTGGAAAATCGTTTCAATTGGATCTATTGCCAGATAACCAGGTAGAAAGATTAAGATAGAAAAATTCAGAAGGACAGATAGATAGACAGATAGATAGATAGATAGATAGATAGATAGATAGATAGATAGATAGATAGATAGATAGATAGATAGATAGATAAATAGATAGATAGATAGATAAATAGATAGATAGATAGATAGATAGACTAATCGATAGATAACTAGATAACTAGATAACGAGATAGACAGACACTGATAGATAGACACTGATAGATAGACACATTGATTGATTGATTAATTGATCAGTTGGATGGTTTGTTGGTTGCTTATAGATAGATAGATAGATAGATAGATTGATAGATAGATAGATAGATAGATAGATAGATAGATAGATAGATAGATAGATAGATAGATAGATAGATAGATAGATAGATAGATAGATAGATAGATAGATAGATGACATAACTAGATAACTCCCACTTGGATATATGATCCAGCCATGCATTTCACCTCAGCAGTTTACTTTGCTTATCCCCTCGTTTAAAACGTTTCTTTTGTCATGCCAAAAGTACATATTTAAAAAATTTCAAGAAACTGCATACCACAGAAAGTCGGCATTGTTTGGTTGTTGAAATTCGCAGCTACTTAATCTTCCTGAAATCACAAGGAATTTAGTCCCACATGAGTAGCTTTCTACCATACGTCATATGCAGCCAAATTGCTGGGATTACAACTCAGCAAATCAACTTCAAAGCGAATTCCTGTAAGTAGGGCATAACAGAAAACATAATATTATTTTGACCAACAGTCCTTTTAACGTACATATATTAAAATGCTCACCTATTTATTTATTGGATAACCTATCTACACTTGAGGAAAAAAATATTAGCCCCCTCTGGCTAGTCCCTTTAATTCCAATTTTCTCGAAGTTGAGGTATCACAGACTGACCTTATTTTTACCTGAACATTATTTCTATGGTATATCTATTGGGAAAGGTTAATTCTTCAAAAAATGTCAAACATTATTAGAGATGATTAACTAAAACTGAAACTTGCCTTGGACAAACTTATTAGCCCTCTGATGCTTATACCATCACTGCATGGTGTCACATATCTGTGTTTAAATAAAATGCTTTGTAACACTCCAGGTTATCAAATGAAGCTTTCAAATCATCTCTGACATAGCATTCAGTGTCCTTTCTTCCTTAAAATTCATTGTCGCACCCAAAATTAATGGTCTCCTGGTACACACCATGGCTACGTGTACATGCAATAAACAAGAAAAGAACCCTTAAAAAGGGGTACTGTATCGATCTTACCATGAACCTGAGGGCATAAGGCATGTTTTAAAAAGTTTTGATTGCACTGGCTTGTAGTAGGCTTAATAATCTAAGTAGGCATTTCTATGAATAGTTGGCCTCAGAAAAAAATTCTAAGACCCCTCCCTTTGTTTTATGAAAATCTGACACAACTATAAGGATTTGTGAAATAAAAGTAAACTTCAGTTATTTCTGCCACCTAAAAAATTAAACTCCATTTCTTTAAAAAAAAAAAAAGGAAATATCTCCCCTCCAAAAATAATCCTGGATTTGCAAATAAAAGAAGAAAGTTTGTTGTTCTCACTGGTTTTAGAAATTTTGCATCCTCACACCGTTATGCGCCGAAACGCATTTTGCGAGCTTAATATTGCAAATACAGCAAAATGAATGAGTGCATTGAATGCGAGAGAGTTTATTTGATATAGGCCTACGCAGGTTTTTAAATTGTGAAAATCGAACGTTTATTAAGGTTTTTATGGCAAGTTTTGCATTGAAAATGATGTACCCAATTTTTGATGACGTTTCACACGCAAAAAATATCGCCAGCGAAATCCCTTATCTTGTAGAATCGATGTACTGTTAAGAATACTTATATATAAGTTTTATTATAGGTTGAGACTTTGATACAAAAAACACTTTTTATATATAAGTCCTTCCTACACTCACACTTAAAAACGCAGACCTATTTAAACAAACTTAAAACTAACTACTTATTAAGCTATGACCATGAAATTCTGCACTGATCTGGCTGAATATCCCTTCCTAGTGTCTGGAAAGTTTCACTGAAAAACATTGAGAATCGACTGCATCAAGCCACATTTGGTGAAACTGCTTCAAAACCAAAATCACAACCAATGCAAATCGAGCCAGAAAACATTTTTGCCTTAAGTCCATCAGAGTCCCATCTTTGGAGTTCATTGATAATGAAAGTTGTTCCCTTCACTCCTTCAAACAATTTTGCATTATGTTGGATTTCGGTTGAATTTTAGCCCAAGTTGGTGTTTTTCACATTGTTTGTCACATCCTTTTCTAAAAAGTTTTGTCACAAGCTTGCACAGTTATCCCAATGTGACAATTTTTTGCAATGCACTCTTCCTGGACTGCTTCATTGACAATTTGAAATCTTAAACATGTGAATGTGGTGCGTATTCTTCACAATACTGCCTCATTCAACTTTGTGAATCCTGAATTTGAAACAGTCTTGCAAATTGTGTCTGGCTCTTTGAAAAACCAGTGGATTTTCTTCAAACTTTCAAAATCATTGGACATATCCAGTTACTGTCCAGTGGAAAAACACAACAAAAATTTTGGTTTTTAGCAGCGCAGCTGCTCTTACCCCTCGAATTTTTCTACAAACTCTGACCATATAGGCGATAGCACTGTTACACCTATCACTCTGAAACTTGCCATATGGTCTCATCATGAGTTTATCTTGCTTCCATCAACTTTGGGTAAACTTCTGTGACAATAATTTTTTTATTTACTCAACTAAAAAGCTAGTTTTTTTTCCGGGAAATTTAAATGATTGTAAATGGTGAGCTGCTGCTGCTCTGCTGCTGCACTGACAGCCAGACACTGTCTACACACCAAGTGACCTAATTAAGGAGTTCTCTTGTTTACATTTAGCTGGTTCTCATATACAGAGCAAACAACAAACTTTGCCATGTAGCCAGTATGCTATCTTATAGTACAAATAATACACATCAAAAATTAGAAGTCAATCAGTTAAGTTTGGTTTGAGATTAGGCAGTTTTAGTACATTTTAGTACATTTTATACTAGAATTTAAAGCCCAAGTTGTACTGTTCATTGGTCAGTGGGTTGCCACTCCAAACTCATCAGTGACAGATTATTCAGGCCTGCGCTGCTTAAAGTGTTTGCACTTTATTTTTGGCTAGTCGAGGACTAGCCCTTAGAGAGATGACAAAAAAGCCCGCCAAAATCGGAAATTCAAATTACCGTAATGCAGATTTGCGTCAGAAAGCGTCTGTGTGCCAGGAACTGCCTGAAAACCACCCAGCGGCCTAGATATGATCGAAAACGATCGTCCACGATCATAGTTACGATCGTTAGAGCTCTAAACAATCCTGTACAACTTTGCGCAAGCATGCACCCATTGCGAGTGGACCCACTGGGACTGTCGGTATCCCGCTAGCCGGGCGTATGGCGCTCAGGCAAGCGAGCGGGTCCAGTGGTGCTGTTAGCATCCCGTTGGGTTTACCTGGCGGGAACGCACCAGTGAGCTGGTCAATGAAGCATTCATAATACAGTATTGGGTGTCGTTTTAAAGCTCTTGGAAAGATGAACACAATTATGCTATCTGTGCTGTTCTTTTCTGTGCACATGCCAGTTTAAAGTGCAGCCCATATAATAGATATTTGATTAGTCAGAATCAATTTTTTTACCCAAATTTAATTTTAAAATATGCACAATGCAAACCATGCTGATTAGATCTGTAGACAGTGGTCTAATATATAGATCTAGCCTTTAACAGCTCTACTTAGAACTGTGCAGGAAATGATTCTTTTTAAAAGACAAATATTAAAGTGTCTGATATAGACTATAGTATACAGCTTGTGAATTTTTTATAAATAATATGACTTAAGTAAGGTAATAAGGTAAAAATTCCATTATTTTATTTTTTGGATAATACATTATTAGCATGATATTACTGCGAAAACTACGTTTTAGGTACAAGGTAGGCCTAACTTTAAAAAATGTCTCTGAGGATGGGACAGCATGATATGCAGTCTATGCTACTATGGGAAGGTGCCAATGGACAACTGCTTGAAACAACAATTTGTTGGATTTTTACCAGTCTTTGGTGGATTTGCTTGTGTGTTTCGGGTCATTGTCTTGCTGGAAGACCAAACTAGTTTTAGCCTTTACCCAACTAGTGTTAGCCTGTACCCTACTAGTTTTAGCCTTTACCCAGCTAGTGTTAGCCTTTACCCAACTAGTTTTAGCCTTTACCCAAACAGTGTTAGCCTTTACCCAACTAGTTTTAGCCTTTACCCAACTAGTGTTAGCCTGTACCCTACTAGTTTTAGCCTTTACCCAACTAGTGTTATAGCCTGTACCCTGCTAGTGTTAGCGTGTACCCTACTAGTTTTAGCCTTTACCCAACTAGTGTTATAACCTGTACCCTACTAGTGTTACCTTTACCCAACTAGTGTTAGCCTGTACCCTACTAGTTTTAGCCTTTACCACTTTTGGCAACTGGCAAAACCGTCTTCCTGGTTCCTATCAAATCGACACATTGGAATACATGAGAGTGTACAGTCGATGCATTCTTGATATTTTGCACCAGCTCAACTGAATCTACTTCCTCTGGCAGCCTTATTTGTGTCAAAAGGGAACTTATCAATGAATCATCACAGTTAATTTGAATGAGAGTCTATTTCCCAGTAGAACATTAGATAAATGTGTAAGGGTCTCATGAAAGGCGGAACTGCTGGTCAATACCATTTACCGACCAACTAAACAACTTTCAACGTGCAAAGAGTTCTTACTTTTCTCCCTTTCTTATCTTAATGGCTCGCATTGTACTGGACCCGAGTTCAGAATTGAAAGTGAATGACGCTTTGAGATTACTCCTTATCTTTTATTCCATTAATATAGAAGGAGAAGAATTAGTTCCCTTGAAGGAAAAGGGACAAATTAAGAAATCCTGCATATCTATACATTAACATGGTAATGAAAATTTGGCGAAACTAACACAAATTTGGAAAAAATTCATCCACACTTACAATTTGTAACGTCATAGAATCTTGACTGAAGTCCAGTGTGTAGGCTACCCTGTCAGTTTTGGTTATTTTAAAATTTGCCATCTGAATACAATACAAGCAATTTCTAAGATAAGGCTTGTAATCAACTTACTAATTATATGCAAAAAATTTGTGCATTCAATGCAATAAAATAAACACATCTTAAGATAATTTTAAAACTTGCAAATTCAAAGAAACTCGCTCCTTCCAACAAACCCACTTCAACTCCTTACCTACAAAGCAGAAAAAACAATAGCATTTCTGTACCAAGCACAGAAATACTACAAAATGTGAGGTAAATAACCAATGACAGATAATAGCTCAGCAGGCCTCGATATAGCCCTATAAGGTGCTGAAGAGGCTTTAACCCAAAACTTGCAAACACACAAATCTCAATGGGTGCTAGTGCCGCAGCGTTGTCTTGACCCATGCAATAACATGCTTACTTCCTCATGATTTTCTTTGCCATTTCTATTATTTTTTCTGCCGTTTTCTTCCTTCTTCGCCTCTTTGTATATTATTCGTTCCTATTGGTATCATTACTTGGTCGCATTTGGTCATTTTGTGTTCGTTCGCGACTGTTTTGTGCTGCTATTGTAGATCTTCAATTACTCTGATGCCTTGTATCTCGTGTATTTCCTGATCTAGTGCTAGCCTTTTCCGTTGTTCGATGATTTTCGGTCCATTGGAATGGGCGATCACAGTGATCTTCGCTTTGTGTTTGGTTGTTTTGTCTATTCTTTCTCTCTTTGATGGAGGTTGCCTATATGGGATGATGTCGCTGAGGATCCTGGTGTCCGGAATTCTTTTATTTCTCTGTGCCTTTTTGTATAATTGATTCTGGTTTGTCTTTCTTTCGGGTTGGTCATTACTTTGCTGGTTATTGGTCTTGGTTCGTCTCGTTCCTTCTTTCTTGTTTTCTTTTGTGTTCTAACTGCTGCGGTAGTTTAGCTGCCAATTCTGCGTGTTGCAGCTTTCTATGTTCACAATGTCCAAGAACGCGATCCACAATTTGGCAGTCCTATTTCCATCAGAAAACACCTTTCTATGCTCCTGGACAATGTTCCACAAGTCTTCCAGATATGTTAGGTGCAACATGTCATCTTCGTTTTTACACTATTTGTTTAGCCTGTTTAAATATCTGTTAGAAGACATTCAATTTTTGTCTTGAGATTAGGATCTGCCGTTTTGAAAATCATTTCTAGCAAAAATTATGTTTAGAGTTGAGTTTGAAGCAAGCCCTGAGGGATCCAATCTACATTTTGTATGTATGTATGTTATTTTATTAATTTTTCCTTCTATCATTCTGGAGACAGAATTTTGCGCATAGACAGATGTCCATAACTCCTCTAACCAACTGCCATTCATAAGTTTTCCTATGGCTCCAAGAAATGACATCTGCAGATGAAATCCTCCTAATTTCAAACAAATTTTGAAAGGATCAACTCATTTTCATTCTTGATCTTTAGTGCATTAAGATAGAGGGGTCAAAGGTGAACATAGCACAGCAAACTCCTACTTTTTGTGCTTATTGAAGGACATAGTTCATTGTGGAACATAATGCCTCGTATGTATGTGATAGTGGTTTTCTCTGCCAAGCCCAAACAAAAGTTCATAAACCAGTTTTTGAGCATTGATCAGTGGCAATTCAAAGAGCTTGAAAGCATTTTTCTTTGATTGCACTGGCTTGTAGTAGGCTTAATAATCTCCTCCGTTGTTAGACGTTTTCTCTTAACTGTTAACTGGGGTAGGAGTTGCCTCTGTGGGAATTAGACAAGTGACAATTCCCATTGTATGAGAAGTGCTATATGTCCTGTTCTTGTAATGTTGTTCAGGTCAAAATTGTCTGCAACCCAATGGCAAAATCCAACCACACCATCCTTTCCGACCACCCCAGTAGGAAGTTCTTCTAAGGGACATATTACAAAATATGAAGAAAAATGACAAAGACATATAAAATTCTAGCCTGCCTCGATATAGCCCATTAAGGTGCTCCAGAGGCGTAAAACGGAAACACACACACACACACACACACACAGTTCTTCTGAGGTGTTTGTTCCCGCAGCACACCCCCGCAGGTCTCGGGCCTCCTCGTGGTAGTGGGTGGTATCGCCAAGGTGAAGACCTCTATCTTCAATGGCCAACACGAGATATTGCCTTGTCATGGTATGTCCCCTACCTCACAGGGAATATAAATGACTAGGTCAAAAAACATGTTTCCAAACCAGAAGGTATATCAACCGGGTTTCCCACTGGGGGACTCGCACCTTGGTTACACGGTTGACATACGATCCGATTTCGAAATATGGTGTTTGAAATAATTTTTTGGATTATGAAGTCTTAATTGTGTGAAATTCTAAATAAAGTTTAAAAACTTTGTGTTGCTTTGTAAGGAATGTCAAATATGCAAAAGAGGTTGACCCCCTACACATTTGGGAATATCTCCATTAAGTAGGGCATAACAGAAAACATAATATTATTTTGACCAACAGTCCTTTTAACGTACATATATTAAAATGCTCACCTATTTATTTATTTATTTATTGGATGACCTATCTACACTTGAGGAAAAAAATATTAGCCCCCTCTGGCTAGTCCCTTTAATTCCAATTTTCTCGAAGTTGAGGTATCACAGACTGACCTTATTTTTACCTGAACATTATTTCTATGGTATATCTATTGGGAAAGGTTAATTCTTCAAAAAATGTCAAACATTATTAGAGATGATTAACTAAAACTGAAACTTGCCTTGGACAAACTTATTAGCCCTCTGATGCTTATACCATCACTGCATGGTGTCACATATCTGTGTTTAAATAAAATGCTTTGTAACACTCCAGGTTATCAAATGAAGCTTTCAAATCATCTCTGACATAGCATTCAGTGTCCTTTCTTCCTTAAAATTCATTGTCGCACCCAAAATTAATGGTCTCCTGGTACACACCATGGCTACGTGTACATGCAATAAACAAGAAAAGAACCCTTAAAAAGGGGTACTGTATCGATCTTACCATGAACCTGAGGGCATAAGGCATGTTTTAAAAAGTTTTGATAAGGCATTTCTATGAATAGTTGGCCTCAGAAAAAAATTCTAAGACCCCTCCCTTTGTTTTATGAAAATCTGACACAACTATAAGGATTTGTGAAATAAAAGTAAACTTCAGTTATTTCTGCCACCTAAAAAATTAAACTCCATTTCTTTAAAAAAAAAAAAAGGAAATATCTCCCCTCCAAAAATAATCCTGGATTTGCAAATAAAAGAAGAAAGTTTGTTGTTCTCACTGGTTTTAGAAATTTTGCATCCTCACACCGTTATGCGCCGAAACGCATTTTGCGAGCTTAATATTGCAAATACAGCAAAATGAATGAGTGCATTGAATGCGAGAGAGTTTATTTGATATAGGCCTACGCAGGTTTTTAAATTGTGAAAATCGAACGTTTATTAAGGTTTTTATGGCAAGTTTTGCATTGAAAATGATGTACCCAATTTTTGATGACGTTTCACACGCAAAAAATATCGCCAGCGAAATCCCTTATCTTGTAGAATCGATGTACTGTTAAGAATACTTATATATAAGTTTTATTATAGGTTGAGACTTTGATACAAAAAACACTTTTTATATATAAGTCCTTCCTACACTCACACTTAAAAACGCAGACCTATTTAAACAAACTTAAAACTAACTACTTATTAAGCTATGACCATGAAATTCTGCACTGATCTGGCTGAATATCCCTTCCTAGTGTCTGGAAAGTTTCACTGAAAAACATTGAGAATCGACTGCATCAAGCCACATTTGGTGAAACTGCTTCAAAACCAAAATCACAACCAATGCAAATCGAGCCAGAAAACATTTTTGCCTTAAGTCCATCAGAGTCCCATCTTTGGAGTTCATTGATAATGAAAGTTGTTCCCTTCACTCCTTCAAACAATTTTGCATTATGTTGGATTTCGGTTGAATTTTAGCCCAAGTTGGTGTTTTTCACATTGTTTGTCACATCCTTTTCTAAAAAGTTTTGTCACAAGCTTGCACAGTTATCCCAATGTGACAATTTTTTGCAATGCACTCTTCCTGGACTGCTTCATTGACAATTTGAAATCTTAAACATGTGAATGTGGTGCGTATTCTTCACAATACTGCCTCATTCAACTTTGTGAATCCTGAATTTGAAACAGTCTTGCAAATTGTGTCTGGCTCTTTGAAAAACCAGTGGATTTTCTTCAAACTTTCAAAATCATTGGACATATCCAGTTACTGTCCAGTGGAAAAACACAACAAAAATTTTGGTTTTTAGCAGCGCAGCTGCTCTTACCCCTCGAATTTTTCTACAAACTCTGACCATATAGGCGATAGCACTGTTACACCTATCACTCTGAAACTTGCCATATGGTCTCATCATGAGTTTATCTTGCTTCCATCAACTTTGGGTAAACTTCTGTGACAATAATTTTTTTATTTACTCAACTAAAAAGCTAGTTTTTTTTCCGGGAAATTTAAATGATTGTAAATGGTGAGCTGCTGCTGCTCTGCTGCTGCACTGACAGCCAGACACTGTCTACACACCAAGTGACCTAATTAAGGAGTTCTCTTGTTTACATTTAGCTGGTTCTCATATACAGAGCAAACAACAAACTTTGCCATGTAGCCAGTATGCTATCTTATAGTACAAATAATACACATCAAAAATTAGAAGTCAATCAGTTAAGTTTGGTTTGAGATTAGGCAGTTTTAGTACATTTTAGTACATTTTATACTAGAATTTAAAGCCCAAGTTGTACTGTTCATTGGTCAGTGGGTTGCCACTCCAAACTCATCAGTGACAGATTATTCAGGCCTGCGCTGCTTAAAGTGCTTGCACTTTATTTTTGGCTAGTCGAGGACTAGCCCTTAGAGAGATGACAAAAAAGCCCGCCAAAATCGGAAATTCAAATTACCGTAATGCAGATTTGCGTCAGAAAGCGTCTGTGTGCCAGGAACCGCCTGAAAACCACCCAGCGGCCTAGATATGATCGAAAACGATCGTCCACGATCATAGTTACGATCGTTAGAGCTCTAAACAATCCTGTACAACTTTGCGCAAGCATGCACCCATTGCGAGTGGACCCACTGGGACTGTCGGTATCCCGCTAGCCGGGCGTATGGCGCTCAGGCAAGCGAGCGGGTCCAGTGGTGCTGTTAGCATCCCGTTGGGTTTACCTGGCGGGAACGCACCAGTGAGCTGGTCAATGAAGCATTCATAATACAGTATTGGGTGTCGTTTTAAAGCTCTTGGAAAGATGAACACAATTATGCTATCTGTGCTGTTCTTTTCTGTGCACATGCCAGTTTAAAGTGCAGCCCATATAATAGATATTTGATTAGTCAGAATCAATTTTTTTACCCAAATTTAATTTTAAAATATGCACAATGCAAACCATGCTGATTAGATCTGTAGACAGTGGTCTAATATATAGATCTAGCCTTTAACAGCTCTACTTAGAACTGTGCAGGAAATGATTCTTTTTAAAAGACAAATATTAAAGTGTCTGATATAGACTATAGTATACAGCTTGTGAATTTTTTATAAATAATATGACTTAAGTAAGGTAATAAGGTAAAAATTCCATTATTTTATTTTTTGGATAATACATTATTAGCATGATATTACTGCGAAAACTACGTTTTAGGTACAAGGTAGGCCTAACTTTAAAAAATGTCTCTGAGGATGGGACAGCATGATATGCAGTCTATGCTACTATGGGAAGGTGCCAATGGACAACTGCTTGAAACAACAACAAGCACAAGATGACTAGGCCAAGCAAGTAGAAATCATAACATAAGATTTACCTTTTTTCCTTAAGATGTACTGAAAAGCCATTATCCTCTTTTTCTCATCCTCTTTGGCATGTTCTTCTTAAAGCATGTCTTGTTGTACACTGAACAGATGCACCAAGGCTGGTCTTTATATACCATTTACTAAGAAGTGACACATTCAGAGTTGACAGCTAGTGTCTAATGATTGCAATTACTCATTGAGCAGTGTCATAGAAAATATCAACTCAATTGGCTTGAGTTGGCAGGTTGTGTCTAATGATTGCAATTACTACGGAGATCAGTCAGTGTCAAAGGTAATATCAATTAATGGAATTGGCTTGAGTTGGCAGGTAGTGTCTAATGATTGCAATTATTCATTGATCTGTGTCAAAATAAAATATCAAGTTATTGAAATTGGAGAATTTCTTGAAAGTATAACTCAGTGCCTTTAATTAATTGTAATTATTTTATGTTTTATATTGTAAATTACACCACAGTGTGAATGAGAGTAAATAATTAAAAAAGTGGTCATTAATGTGATATCAAGTTGAGCAGATTAGAAAATAAATGTCAATTCAATTTCACTTACATCATAACTTTCATGTCTTCTTTGATTTATTTTGTCTTCTATCAAGTAAAATGACTGTCCAATACAGCACAATTTATGCAATAAGTACTATATTATCATTGATCAAGACATAATTTTATTTTTACCAATTTGACCATGTAGCTTTAATTTTACAACCTTACTTTCCCGTTGGATTGGAACTGTGTGGAATTTTTGGGTTCCAATATTTTGATTTCCTGTTGTACCACATCACAACAATAGCTTGTTTATTTGTAGGCCTATAAACAAACAGGCCTGAACTCTGTTTCATTGGTGTTACAGCCACAGTGCTATTGTTAAGCAATTTCACACATAAGCACATCACATTTATCAGACACAACTAATAAAAAATAAAAAAAACACCACAGATCAACAAAAATGTGCAGTTGTAATTGAACACAGCTCAGTGCAACTGGTCTGCTTAGTGATAGTATATATGATAAGTAATGTACGATAGACTGCAGCATCACAATCTGTTGAGTTTCATTGAACAATATTAAAATAAGGAATTTAATTTCAGACACATTTCTTGATAAAAATTTGAGATCAGGGCAATTACTCCTCACTGACATTTTTTTGCAAAATTCACATAGTTCAAAACTATGATAACCATATAGATCTGCAAGACAGATGTAATAGAGGCATATCGCTATCCCGGTTAATCACTGTTCTATAAATATAGGCCTAATACTGAATCGACTAGCCTTTGAATCCATGGATTCTTGTTATGAATCTAAGATGCATAATCATGACCCTAACTGCTCCTCTGAGTGAATTCTGCTTGTTTACTTTCAAAATATTTTTTTTTTTAAATTATTTTTAAGTTAAGGTAAGATTCTGTGTTTCTTAAGCACCAATAAAACCTTACCAAACTGTTCTGACACGTCATTGTGAGGACCTGACTATGGGGTTTGCTGAGCCAGACTAGTTGTCAATTCTATTGAATGTGCATGGCAGGGTCCGTTTTAGTGGTTGGGTGGTCATATTTTGTCTTTTGACCTTGCTGAGATAGTCTCAGAAGATCTGATAGGACCTTTTGATATTCAAAGAATGTTCTGTATTCAGTGAGGAGCCCATCAGCCACAGAGCGGCGCCCTGTGATTTTCAGTGAAATGGACAACTGATCTAGTTCAGCAAAGCCCATAGCCAGGTCCTCACAATGACGTGTCAGAACAGTTTGGTAAGGTTTCATTGGTGCTTAAGGAACGCAGAATCTTGTCAGACTTTAAAAATAATTGAGAAAAAAATTTATTTCATCAAATATTTTGCAAGTAAAGAGCGGAAATCACTCAGAGGAGCAGTTGGGATCATGATTAATTGATAATGACTTTCAAATTCATATTATTACCTAAAATTTTCTTGTGTTTTTTCACCGGTGAGTAACTGAATATGTCAGATAAAAGTTTTGATTTATTTTAGGAAGCACACTTTTTATAATTTTTGAAAAAAAAGTGGGTTTGTATGTGGCCATGATGTGTGCCAGGAGACAATTAATTTTGGGGGTGCAATGAATTTCAAGGAAGAAAGGACACTAAATTCTGTGTCTGAGATGAGTTGAAAGTATAATATTATTGTCTTCTTCTTTTTTGTCCACAACTAATTCAGTAGAATCTCAATTAAACGGAAATTGTCTCTGCTCACAGAGTTATTAGACTTTTCCAGTGCAGTTTCTGCTGCATCATGCCACACACTACTGATGCAGAGTTATGAACATGATAACATGATTTTTAACATGATGCCTGATTAAAACATGATATCTGTGGTCAGCCTGATTGATCCACTGATATCTCTGACCAGCTGGGGTCAATCAATCAAAAGTTTAATTTTACTCAGCCAACAGAATGTGCACCAGCGGAAATTGTTCGTCTCATAACTTACAAGTATATTTGAAACTCTACAATATGATCATGCCTCCTACGAGTTGGCACATCGTTTGTTGAATTTCGTATAAATTCTCCACGTTTATGAGAATGCCGTAAGTCCTGGAGCAGACTTCAAGAAAACATGGTTTCTTTCGATATTTTCCGGCCTCTCTCTGGTAAGTACCTACTACTTCCTTATATTGTTTGTTTGCTTAAATATTCACATGCAATGAAAATATCTCTCAGCGTGAAGTTTAGTAAAAAAGACATGCCATTTGCAATCGGTTGCTGTACTGAGTTTGCTCTTTGATTTAGGAACAGTTCCGCCATTTACCTTTGGTTTACTCATTTTGACCCATTTTCATGATTTTGAGTATACAGCAAGGAAATTAGCAGCCATTTTATCATGCATGCCTCCAATATTCCTCTTGTTGCTGTGGGACCTTTTTGTCTTATTGCATCAGAACCCAAGCTCTCAGACAAGGTTTAGTGGAGGAAGTTCAGCATGGTTTTTTTTTAACAAATCACTGTTCACCTGTAGATTTTGGCTGTCAGAAAAAGCCATTTAATGTGTCACACCACTCATCAATGAGGTCGCAAGCTACCCAATGACAAATTGACAGTTCTTTTCAATGCAAGGAATAGGGCCTGTTGTGAAGTCATTACGGTCTGTCACTTTGATATAGAAAAATTTAGGACCGGTTGACTGTGAAAAATGCACTTTGTGACTAATGATAGTCTATGAAATGTCATCTTCTCTATACTTTCAAAATGGGAAACAAAAGAGGTAGTTTGATTAGTCATTATCAAGAGAAGGCCATTTGACTTGTCATAACTGATTTTAGAGTGAAAATCAGATGCATAATCCTTTCGTTTGGCTGTCACCAACAAGCGGGATTAGTCTCCTTAAATCAAATTAACAATGAAAGTATTGGTATGATCATGACAAAAAAAGAGCATGATGACACGAAATGCCATTTTCACAGTGCAACAGTCCATTCTTTTACTTAATCAAAGTGACAGACTGTAATGCCCACTGGCAGTTGAATGTAAGTGCTCGTCTTTTGTCGACTGTAATGAAACCCCTAAATATATTAGTCAGGGTTTAATAATGTCTTCTTTTCGCTCTCACATGTTACATTGTAGCATTGTAAAAATTATGCATTTTAGTTTTGATCATGGCGGCAATGCTGATGGCGTCGTCTGGAGCGGACGTTAACTCCATCGAAGAGAAGCAGCCCTGGCTCTCCCCCTGCTCGCTGGACCGTGATGCCAATGCAAATGTTCCAGTTGACATCATCCGGGGAATCACTGTGCCCAGGATTCCTGAGTGGGATGACCCTTCCAAATTCGCATTTGAGACTCTTAATGTTCTTGATGACACAGAGGGGCTTGTTGGCGACCTCACTAAGTACATGGTCAGTGAAACATATACGTTTGATGATTATGTGAAGTCACTATAATTTTGTGGGATTTTGACTTGTGCATATACGAGTACATTAGCAAACATTAGCCAGCGGCCCGAAAAGTAGCAATGGCTACTTGAGCCCTTAACGTTAGGTGTTTGGTGTGATTTAATATATCTTTGTTGAAGTTTTCATCCAGAAATTCCCGACTCAGTTGCATAGAACTGTTGCAATGATCATTGTCATTTATATGATGTTATCTATCTTATCTTGTTACGTTGTTCTTTCACAGATTCACAACCATTTTGGAGGAAATGGAAGTCACGTTGCCGACCTTGGACGTCTTGTCCTGGAGAATTTTGATCTGGATGTTGATGCCATGACAGTGAGTGATCTCTGAAATCATATCCCTTAAAAATAAAAATTTCCTGACAAATTGGTGTATTTAATTCATCCTTGTTTGTTGATGTTTGCAGGGCAAGTCGATGGAGTCCTTGGCGGAGATGTACGAGATGCTAGTGAGGGCGACCATCTTCCTGGAAGTGATGCGGGAGGACCTTGCCTCGGAGTCTCCTCACTTGAAGACCCAGAAGGAGGAGAAGATGGCCCTTGCCCTGGACACTCTGGCCAGGGGAGGCTGGGATGGCCAGAGCAATCGAGACTCAGGCTTCTACCAGATCCTCTGCAAACTCTACTCCTACCTTGCAGCCAACGGCCGCTTCATGTTCCCCAGCCACCTGGATAAAGAGGTATAACCCTAAATGTATTTTAAAGGACCACAACCTCCCTTGAATCCTTTGAATTGTTTTTAACTAATCTCCCTTCTTTTCAGATTGTCCCTAACTACCTGCGCAACCCCAAGAACAGGGCAGAGCGCCACAACCGGGATTATGTCATCCTTCGCCACATGGAACGGTTCTTCTCTGATTTACGTCATGCTTTCTTGGGAATTCACTCTGCCAACAAAAGGAACAGCAACAATCTTCAAATGAAAAACTTGAAAACCGCTTAAATGAATGATGGAAATGGAGGCTGGTTGAGGAGCAGGATTTTTCCACACGGGGCAGATTTGCTGCAGAGTAGGCCTACTCCAGAGGCTACATATTCTTCTTTGTCACACTACGACAACTTGATCTCATTATATAACCCTTCAAGTATGTTACTCTACTGTATCCACATGGCCATTGGAAGTGTTTTGGTGTATATTAAAGTTCTATGCTATACCAGATCTGTGTTTGCTTGAGTATGTGAATCTGAACACCAGAGGGCAAAAATATTTTCCCAGTGCTGACTCCTATTGGACTTAAAGATTGCAGTGTACACACAGAAGAACACTTGGTTTATTGGGACTTTCTAAATGATCAGTTGAATATATTAAATCAATGGGATGAGAGTTAGCCAAAGAATCAAAATTAATCATTGAAAAACCAATGTGGTTGATTATTGGTATATATTAGGGATTTATGATAAATCACTCACATTGCCAGTTGAAAAACAACTTTCTGGATCTGTTATTAACCAGTGTTGATTTTGCAGAGTTTATGTAATTAGAACTAACATTTAATGTACTCTTTAAAAATCCGGCAATGGTTGTATGATTTATCTGGGTTTCCCTGTTAACCAAATGGCCGGCTCTCTGTCTACAAGTTGAACTTGACCGCTATTTGCTGCCACCTAAGGTGCAAAATTCGCGAGCTCCTGTGAGCAGTCAACAGAATTTCATTCTCTGGAAGAAACCAGGAACTGTTCATCCATTATTTTCTGTTCCATATATGTCCATAACACCATCAGACCTTGAATTATCTAAATCTGACGTCCTAAGTTCCTTCACACAGATCTTGGAGATTACAATGGAGTGATTTTCCAGACTTTACAAATGCATATTGCATGTCATAGCTCCTTTCCATCATTTAGTGATGGTCTAGTTTACTTTCAAAAACTCTGTAAGTGTCTAATCTGACTTTGGTTGGCTTCGATTTTAAGCAGACAGCTTGTAAATACCAAAATAAGTAAGAACTGTTTTTTAGCTAGTCGACGAGTCGACTAGCTCTTAGGAGAAATGAGAAAAAGCCCGCGAAAATCGGAAATTCAAAATACCGTGAGGCAGATTTGCCTCAGGATTCGTCTGTGGGCCCAGGAACTACCTAGAATCATCATGCGGCCGAGGTATCACTGTAATGAATCCACCACAATCAAATTTACGATCGATGCAGCTCAAAACAATCCTGTGCACGTATCACGATGCATGCGCTGCATGATGATGCGGCGCAACGCTCGAGCAAGCAGTGAACCCAATGGTGCTGTTGGGTCCCACTAGGGGGGGGACCTAAAAGCCGCCCGGGACAAGCAAATCCCGTGACTCAAATGCTAAAGCATACATGTGGCAGCTTCATTTCTTTTGGCCAAGATCACGGGCACCATAATCCACATGATTGTGAGTCTGTCATTCCACTCATAATTCTGTAATTCACATTGTTAGAGATCAGTACCTGGGCGCATTCATAACGTGGTCTATAGGCCTAGGTGGCTGATGTGGTGACAACAGAACTTGACAGGGAGGGGGGCACTCTCAGAAAGGCATAGCATAGGCCTAGGCCTATAGGCTGAATTTAATTAGGCTCAGTCTAAATATAATATATATATGCAGTGTAGGCCTATGGGGCATTGTCGGGGGCAATAACAGTCTGAATTCCCAATAAAATAATTTATTGTCATTAGATTTTATAAGCATGTAAGGAACATGTAAAATCCCACAATTAGAAAGAACATTGACTGAGTCTTTCATGAAACAGACGAAATGTTCAGGCTTTAAAATTAAATTGATGCTCATCCACTGAATAATGCAACTTACATCAAATAAATGAATAGTCTTAGATAGGTTGGAGAGAGTGGAAGAAATTAGAAAAGAAGCAGAAGGTGAGTAAGGAAAAAACAGAAAGAAAGAAGAAGCAATTAAGAAAGGAATGCATAAATCATTGACACAAGTAAAATAACACCATGCGAAATCAAATGGATATGGATAAAGGCAAATTAGTAGGCAGATAGATAGATAGATAGATAGATAGATAGATAACTTCAATTCACTTGTCACTACAATTTCATCATTGTGGCTATTGACCAAATTTGATTGTTATATAACTGAAGAGCCTGTCTGCTGTAAAAGCTCCCAACTGGGGCATGTTAAGTATACTGTGACCTGAGTAAATAGCCCGAGAACATGGTGCATGCATTGCATGCTATTTTTGAATATAACAATGGATGTGTATACACAGAGCATCATTATACAGTACAGTGCTGTTGTATTTATAGTCCGTGTTATGGGCCTGCATTTCTAGTGGAGCAACAAAAAAACTGTGATAGTTCTATTAATTTACATAATTTAGACACTCTCTGCTCTGACTGCCTGATTTTAGTCGAAAATGATCAACTAAGTCACATAAGTTAGTCGAAAATGGTCAGCTAAGATGAAGTCACAAAATGTTTGGCAATCAATCAGAAGTGACAGTCATACACTTTCAGTTCAATGCGCATCAGTTAAATAAGTTAGTCAGGTATGTTAGTCACAAATGCATGACTGACTTGGCTCCAGACTCTACATGACATTATTGCAAAAACTACATGATAAGTACTAGGTGGGACAAGTAGAAATTATAACCTATGCTACATTTACCTTGAGTCTTAAGATGTACTGAAAAGCCATTATCCTCTCTTTTTTCTCATCCTCTTTGGCATGTTCTTCTTAAAGCATGTCTTGTTGTACACTGAACTGATGTACCAAGGCTGGTCTTTATATACTATTTACTGAGCAGTGACACACTCAGAGTTGACAGCTAGTGTCAAATGATTGCAATTACTCATTGAGCAGTGTCAAAGAAAATATCAAATCAATTGGATTGAGTTGGCAGGTAGTGTCAGATGATTGCAATTGCTCATGGAGCTCAGTCACTGTCAAAGGTAATATCAATTAATGGCAATTGACTTGAGTTGGCAGGTAGTGTCTAATGATTGCTATTATTCATTGATCTGTGTCAAACAAAAAATCAAGTTATTGCAATTGCAGAATATCAACATTTCTTGAAAGTATAACACAATGCTTTTAGTTAATTGTAATTATTTTGTATTTTATATTGTAAATTACACCACAGTGTGAATGAGAGTAAATAATTGAAAAAGTGTTCATTAATGTGTTGTCCAATTGAGCAGATTATAGAAGAAATATCAATTCAATTGCACTTACATCATAAGTTACATGTCTTCTTTGATTTATTTTGTCTTATATCAAATAAATTACAGCCCAATAGAGAACAATTTTTGCAATAAGTGCTATATTTTTTATTTATCAAGACATAACTGTGTAAATAATTATACTTTTACCAATTTGGCCGTGTGGTCTTAAAACCTTACTCTCCTGTTCGATTGGAACTGTTTGGAATTTTTGGTTTCCAATTTTTTGATTTCCTGTTGTACCACATCACAACAATAGCTTGTTTATGTGTAGGCCTATAAACAAACAGGCCTGGACTCGGTTCCATTTGTATTGCAACCAGTGCTGTTGTTAAGCAATTTCACACACAAGCTGAATTTAACACATTTATCAGACACAACTAAAAAAACACAACAGATCAACAAAAAAGTGTAGTTGGAAATGAACAAAAGTCAGTGCAACTGGTCTGCTTAGTGATAATATAATGATAAGTAATGCACAGTAGACTGAAGTATCACAATCTGTTGTGTTTCACTGAACAATATTTAAATAAGGAATTTCATTTTAGACACATTGCTTGAAAACAATTTGAGATCAGGGCAATTAGACCTCACTTTGGTTACTTAACCTTCATATGATATCAATGCATGTTTTCCAAATGTTTGGTTAGTAGGCTTTTAAAAGTAAATGTGCATGTCTATTTTGTGTATGTACAAAGTACAAACTTATGATTTCAAAAGATTTATAATAATATAACTATCTTGGGTGCACATAGACTGCACAGTCAACACCACTCTATATACAGAACACAGAATGTTATGAGAATTTGTGGCTATTTTTTCTGAAATGCTCTGTTTTTGATGATGGCCTTTGGAAAATAAATGCTGTCATACTGTGTAAATTGTTTGTTTTAACTGATGAGCTTCAAGAAATAACAGCCTTTATAGAGTTACATCTTTTATAATAATTTCTTCGAATCTTCATTTGCCTTTTTCTTATGTTTTATCTTAACATTTTCACTAAAACCAAAGCTGCTTGGCCATTCACTGTTGACTTAAATATTCTTATTAATGATTAATGCTTTCTGAAAACTCATCTGTACATAATTCATCCCATCATTTTGCCCTTTGTTGTTTGTTGATTTTACCTTGTCGGTCAAAAGCTTTGTAGCTTGTGTTGCTTGTTTTATTTTTCATCACCAACTTTAAATAAAATTTTACTTTACTTTACTTCCATTTCGCAGCTACCTGATCTAAAACCTGACTTTTTTTCCGCAAATTTCACATTATTTATAGTTATGATAACCATGCCTGCAAGCCAGATGTAATATATAGAGGAATATCGCTGTCACCCATTCCATGTTAATCACTGCTCCATCAATATAGGCCTAATACCGAATCGACTAGCTTTTGAATCCATGGATTCTTGTTATCATTGAGGATGTATACATTGTAGCTCACATATAATGCCAGTATAGAGGGGGCCACTTGTGGCATGGACAAGACATTTTGTTGAGTGTTACACAGCTTTTATGAAATTGTAAATTATATCGTTGTCCTAGTTAATAAATCTCCATAAAGTAACAGAATAAATACAAATGAGCATTTTCGATATCACAAAGCAAAAACATTGGCTTTGTATTGACATGTGAATAAGTGAGAGAGCATTCTTTTTGGACACTTTTCTGACCACAATTTAACTTGCACTAAATGGCATAAGATGATTGAATAGTGAATACCATCAAAGTTCTGATGAGTAAAATCATCCCTTTCACTGGCAGAGTTTATGCTAAAGTTTCAAAACTTTATTTTTGTCTCATGATTTTCATTCACAGCAGTGGACTGGATCTTTGCAAGCAACCTTGCTTTATGAAAGTAGTTTGGCGTAGTGATATGGACAACTGTTGTGCGACCTGATCTTGTGGTCTGTCCAAAACAGATCAAATTATTGTTGACCTATTTCGATTTTCCAGGGACTGTCAGCATTCTGCTGCCACTTGTCAGTCCCGAACAGAGACAGTTCGGATCTTTAAAATATCAATACAATATATGGATATCCCAAGTTTACTGATCTCGAACATTGTTCACAGCTACAGTTTCTAAAGAACTAAGAACTTAATCCAGTATGTTTGTTTGACATGATTACAATTGTATCAAGGTTAATCATAGGGTCTAAATTGTTACTTTCTGAGCACACTTGGGTTCTTATTGAAACACTTTGCCGAAGTAATTTAATGGTGCAGTTTTCAACTGGTTTGATCATCAAATGGAAAAGCCATATCCTTCTGTTCCAAGGTAGGTATATATATATATACTTGTTTTTGTAATACAATGCTTATTTTCAGTATAGGTCCAATGCCACAAGTTGGTAAAATTTGGAATTTCTGGTAAAAATGGCCAGAAAATCAATAAACTCCGAAATGTTTTCTATGTATCAGTATATAGATTCAAAATCCAAAAATTTGAGGTCGGAAATGCGTTTTTGTGATGACTAGGCTACATTATGCCAGTAAATTTAAAAATGAATGTGAAGAAAATACTATATATAACTTAAAATGCAGTTTATTCAAAACAAACCTTGGTTTCTTCAAATACCTTTGCAGCAAAGACTTTTTAAGATACCACTAGGAAACTTGCACAAGTTCTGTCTAATAATATGCTTATAACAAAAAAAAATAAATATTTTTACATTTTTGCCTTATCATACCTTCTATGGTAGAATTAGCAAGTAATGCAGAAAGCAAGTGTTGCATTTTTTGTCAGCTATAACAGGGGCAATTATA
Source organism: Platynereis dumerilii (assembly GCA_026936325.1). Classification (NCBI taxonomy): domain Eukaryota; kingdom Metazoa; phylum Annelida; class Polychaeta; order Phyllodocida; family Nereididae; genus Platynereis; species Platynereis dumerilii. Next base: position 182,015,040 of record JAPTHN010000001.1, on the reverse strand, counting down.
TCATGATAGGTTTGACTAAAAACCATATTGTATATACCAATGGAAAGCTAAGCTCAAGCGCAACAACCCAATATCAAACAAGTGAAAATTCCAGCAATGAATCTTTATCACCAACCATTTGAACAAGACATATCTCAAAGAGCCAAATTTGTTGTCAGTGACAAAGACAGGCGTCTAATATCATGATAGTTTATATTGACAAATACTTTCTATAAACCAACGTAAACCTGGGCTCATGAGCAACACAATCAGATCAGAAAAGTTAACTTTTCGTCAACTAGCCTTCATCAAGGAGCGTGTAAAGAAGAAAGGTCATCATAAATATTACAAAATGTGGGAGCGTCGCATTTTTGTCAGTCTCAAAGATAGGGCTCTACGGCCATGACGGGTTCAACTTTTTACCCTATTCTATACACTAATACAAAGCAAGGCTCATGAGCAATTGAGCATGACAATAAGATCAAGAATGCAAGAATTCCAGCGACCAGCCTTCATCAGGAAGCACCTGAACAAGAGAGGTCCCAAAAAATTTTCATGGAATATAGGAGCGTCGCGCTGTCGTCAGTCTTGCTTAAGCCATCACAGCTTTTGGCACACTAGCCTCAGCCAATTTAAGTGATATTTTCCTTAAAGACAAGGTCATGAGTAATGCATTGGTTTATCAAATGTTTCCAAAATGTTTGGATCAGTGGTTAATCAGTTGCATCGAAAATCTCATTGCACTTTTTTTCTTCACCTGCATGGGACACACCTACTGAGGATTACAAAAGGTGCACGTGTATTGAAAAAATATAGAAACATCCAATTGCCTTTTTTCTGGATTCAAAAGATGCCCGTCTAATCAGGGAACAGTAATGCATTGCAAGTTTGATCCTAAATTCGTCTCCTTTCCTGTATTTGAAAGTTTCATGCACAAATTTTACAGGCTGTGCCCAGGCGGGACACCAAAAATTCCCTATCTGAAATGATGTATCACTCATAATTTCAAGACCCGTGAACAATGGATCCAGTTACTGTTATTCACATGAAAGAAGACATATTCGCCTTTCATATGATCAATAATACTGGCAAAAATTCCACCAAGGGGCTGAGATATGACCTAAAATGTACGTGCATATTGGCCAAAAACTGAAATTTTACCAACTCACGGCATTTGTCCTATATGCAAATATTCCTCATAAGAAACAGCAAAAATGAGTTACTCATTTTCATGTAAGGTCCTTTGATCACATAATATTGTGTAAATTCATAAAACTATAATTAGTTATTATGATAATTTAGTTATATCAAAGGAAAATACAGTTATGACTGATGAATTTAATTTCTTCCTAATTTATATGGGATTTCATGGCTACTAATACAATGCTTAGGTTATTGTTTTATGACATTTTCTGTGACAGTACCAAACTGATGGGGCGTAAAACACAAACTCACTCACTCACTCACTCACTCACTCACTGTGACAGTACAACATGTACTTAAAAATCATTTTTTACCCAGAAAAGGATTGATGACTTTGGCATTACATCCTGCATTTATATTTGGTATCCCATTTCAAACTGGAGGAGAACATAGCAATGAGGAAAAGAAACCTTTTCAGTTACATTCATGTAACATAAATTCCTGCAGTCTTTGATGAAGCAACTCATTTTATTGATAGCCCCCTGACTTTAACTTTTAATCTTTTTGAAGTGATTTGCTGATAATAAACTGGGAGTTGAGGACGAGCCAAGAATTGTTGGAATATTCCTGAGCGACACAGAGAAGGGTTGTTATCAGCCATCAAAGTCGTTAGGGTTATCTAATTAGCGATTCATTACAATTATGAGCTATTAGTTCCGGGGGTGGCCATAGGGGGCTCTGATGTGCACCGAGAAATGTGTAACTTTGATGCTTATCGTGTTTTATCAAATCTGATCAGAGAGATGCAAGTGATGCGTGCTAGCATCTCAGTTGGTTGCTGCTGCAAGACCCCACTCAGGCCCCACTGACCACAGCCCCATGCAGGGATTGCACCTCCCCCTGCCCTCCCTCCTCATTGACCAATCACACTCGAATTAACTCCTAATTAAACTCCTCGTTCAAATCTCTGCACTGGAATTCCTCCAATGCCCAGCTGCAGCAAATGCTGATAATGTATCTAGAGCATTTTATATTTAATAGACCTGGTTTCTAACTTTTGTATCAGAGCTATTAACTATTCCAATCACATCTACATTAATCAATTGCTTCTGGTTGCAGAATAAAATCATGATATCTATATCAATATTTTCAATGGAGAGAGATTTATAGCTTTATATATATATGTTATCCTATATCTATCATCAGTGTGTATTAAACTGGAATTGCTGTATGCTTCGCTCGAGATTGGATAATAATAAATTGCAAGTATTCGATTTTTGTAGTAAAATAGTATAGCTCTTCTTGAGGTCTCTGTTAAAACGAACTTCTTGTCAGCTTTCTGTTCTTGTACAGATGATTCAGCGCTGTAACAATTACCCCCACCCTGGGCAATGACTAATGTAACATTTACTGCTTGATTGTTGCATATTCCCCACTGTGCTATTTGAGCCAGAAATGTTGAGGAGCTTCTGAGCATGTAAGCAATGATCACAGATCTCTGTATGTAGCAAATTAGAGAGGGGGCGTACAATTAACCTGCCTTGGGGGGACGGGGCTCCCGGGGTTCTTCAGCTGGGGCCATGGTCCCCCGGACTGGACTGGTGCCAATTCCCCTTATCTGTCAAATTCACAGTTTATTAGAGGGAATTCGTCTACAAGGGGAGAGGCAGAGATAACGAGGGATAGCTAGGCTAGAGGCTATGGAATCCTATGGTTAGAGGCTATAGAGTATGGTAGACACAGTGCTCAAAGGATCAGCCTAGTTGCAAAGTTTCAGGGAGGAAGGGTTGAGGTTAGAAGTCTGAAACATGACCAGCTCAAGGGAAGCTCCTGGGAGTAATCTTCATGCGAGGATCATATGGGAATGGAGGCAGCTCCGAGATGAGAGGAGAGGCATTTGACCTTCAATTTCCAGTTTGACCTGGAGGTGACCTTGAGAAGGGTCACTGGTGTCAGGAGTCATGGCTGGCAGGAAAAGAAGACACTTCGTGTGGTCTCTTGTGGGCTAACTTCTTTCTAAACTGTCCCAGAGCTCACGAAAGTGTAAATGGATAGGTCCTCTCTTCCCATCTGTCAATTCAAAAACCTCCCACCTTCATTTTAGAGTTTAGACATTGCAAATATCAGTTGACTTCGTTTATTTAAATGTGAATTCATTTTACTTCTACTGTGAGAAAAGAGGTAATTGTACCATTTTTAGTCATTCCATGCTGGAGATCAGGCAAGATTAAGGAGTGCTGAGTGCATGCTGACCCATTATTCAATCTAGCGTATAATGTGGAGTTCATTTTATTGAATGGGCAATCGTTACATTACCAAATTTATACATGGCAGACCCCTCATTTTAGTTTTTACCTGAAATCCATGTTCTGTGCCGTGATTGTCAAGTCTTGAGTGATCCTGACATGTTCTTGTCAAATGGCTTCTCTTCTTTCTTGGTCAGCTGGGTGGATGTCCAGACGCCCATCTTCCTTTCATCTCCCATCATCACCTAGGCTGCTGCTGCAACTGCACGGGGATGTGTTTATTGTGTAAGACAAGATAAGAGAGGGGAGCAGAGAAAGGGCCACATCCCTCTCTAATTGGGCCTGGCACTGGAGCCAGGGAGTCAACCCAGGACCCCCACTTGAAGCCTATACTGTCTGTACGTTGAGCCACCCAGCCATCTTAAAAGCATTTTCAAAAGGACACTCTTTTTGTCAAAGTGCTTCAATAATTGACTAATAGCAAAGTTGTTCTTTCCCACACCCCTTTTAAAATATGATCCGGGGTTAAAGCTTAATCTTCGAAGCAGCTACTTTGGATGGAGTAGTTAACTTTATTTAAAAAAAGTTGATGAAGCTTCCATTATGAATTTGAATCTATGGATCTACTGAAAGAAATTAGCTTGACAATTACATGTACTTCTGTTGTAGAAGTCTTGGAAAATCTGCCAACACTACTTTGTACAAGTTTGTACCTGGAGTGCTTATGGCTTTGTGATCCCCTCATCCTCCCAGTACCCCTGCATGCCCCCCCCCACAGACTCCCTGCTGGTGCTGGTCCAGAGTGTCCGACACATGTTTACAAACATCCAACTAGTTCTCTCTGTGTATTTCTTGAACTCATTGCTAGAAAATTGAAGGAAAACTACAGATCTTTCTTAGTATGCTTAGAAGAAACCTAGCTTTGACATGTTCATCCAAACTTGAATTTCTCAAGAGTTACTGCCTCCTCACCTTCAGAGAAGTAATGCTTTCCTTTTGTTTTTGTTTACTCAGAAAACTCAAGAACTAAGTGCCAGGCAATAAGTATGGGATCAATGTGTAACTTTCTGCTTGATGCGTGTTTAGAATTAGGCATAAATAGTTGCTTTTACCTTCCCTTAAGATTGGTTAAGAACCAACCAATGACCCATCATGCCATCCTTGGAGTGGAAACCGTTTACAGCCAACAGTTTACAGCAATGCACCAGCCAGTTTACAGCCAGTTTACAGCATCTCTCAACTGTAGCCTTACTTGCAGAATCTCCAAGACAAGCTGTAAGACAAACTGAGACAATCCGCACTTAGAAGTAGTTTATACGTGAAAACAACGACATCTTTCATCTAATTAATGAGAAGAGTATGTAAACTGTCTACTAAATGCACCACAATTGAATACAACCAGCAACAACGGCTGGAAAAAAAGGAGGTTGAAAGTTGCATGTTGTGAGTGTTTATGCAATAATAACAGTGTAGATCAATGGCAGGGCACTCTTCGTGAGCTAAACTTGACATGTAAACAGATAGGATTAAGGGTCTCTATGGAAATGTATCATCCTCCCGGTTAATTTTTTTTCCATAAGTTTTTTGTTATGCAAAAGTCATACAGTTGTGCAAAACAATGACAATTGCAATATGCAGATCATTTCAAGGAGGCTCTTGCAGGGCCTTGTCATTAACAAAACATTAGATGACTTTTTGTAGGTATACTCATTTATAGTCATGTTCATGTAAACAATTTTATAGCTCACTTTTTAAAAATGTCCATTTGCTAAACTGTTCACCATCTCCCAGACATTTGGAGCCAAAATTCACTCAGGGAAAGTGATTCTTAGACTGTACAAATGAGAGAGACACCGAATTACACGAGAAACAAGTTGGTTTGCTATTTGAAAATGAGATAGTTTGACAAGTATTTTCAAGTCCTAAAATTCTGATTTATATATACTTTTCTTAAAGTTAAACTGAGGTCTGTATGGTGATGCAAACAACGTGAACTTAACCAAAACCACACTATTACAGTAAGGTAAATACACGACTGATTCATTTGGTAGACAGTCTGACGTTGATTTTATCTTGGGCTGTTTGATCCACAACATGCGTCCAGATGATCGAATGGGAGGCGCTTGGCTAACCATGTAATTTGGACAAGGGCATTTGGACATCAGGGTTGCAGTGAGGAATTCGGGGAGGAGGGTCTTAGGTGGGCAGGGGGTAAGGGAGCCACCTGGATATTGTCATGAGTGACCTTTGCACAGACAGACTGCCTCGTGTCCTCCACCCTGGGCCTTGTGGAGGGCCGGTGTTGGTCATCGTGGCCCTTCTCAAAGCTGTCAGTCCGATGCCCGCAGTCCGCCCTTGCAACATTGACCCGCGATTTGCCCTGTCCAGATGGCCAGCCAGAATCACTTGGGCATCACTCGGGCATCAGTCGGGCATCACTTGGCATCACTTGGCTACTTGATGCTTGTTTCAGCAACCCTTCATCATGCCCCCGCGCCAAACCCACCTCCTAGAAATAGCCACGCGTCAAAGTCAGTTGCTCCTTATTCACAGCAAAATAAAACAGCTTCAATTTGACAAGACACTCGTCTTCTGGGCTCCCCTGTGATTTATGACCTGCCTCGACCACAGCCCCGTGATGCTGCCCAAATGCTCAGCTAAGAGCCAGCCCACCTCCCTGGACATTCAAAGTCATTTGAAGGCAGATTCCAGTCACTTCAGGTAGCAGAGGCAATCACGGTGATTGAAACAATTCAACCCTGGACTTTTTCTGGGTTTCTGGGTTAATTCGGTTACATGTGCAGAAGTCAGTTCAATGGTTCATCATCAGTTGGGAGGCAGAACTCTATTATAGAGTATAGAACTTGCATGGCTCTGTTTTGAACCAACAGCAGCTTTCTACCAACAACAATGCAATGCGATTTATCGCTAAGGATATGAATAAATTATTATTTAGAGAAGAATTTTATTGTTGAAGGTGAGGCCACTTGACATTTATAGACCAACAATTAGTGTAAAGTTTATCCGTTGTCTTGTAGCTTCTTCGCCAGCGTTGATGGATGGGAGCAGGTATGGGGGGGGGAGTGTTGGATGAGGAAGGTAGTTGTCTTGGCTTACAAAGAAATCACAACACTTGCTCAGATTACCATTAACAGTTATTAAGAGAGTGTGCTACTGTGGATCATGACCCGCATGCAGTCCACACTTGTGTGTGTTTATGAAGGACACACTTTGCACATGGAGGGAGATTCTTGCCTGGCACTTTCTCACAACTCTTTTTTCTGATAACTTTTTTCTTATTCAGCTTGAATGCTTGATTCTGCTGGGAACGACTGCATATGATTTGGAATCCCTGCGAGGCTAACGTGGAGTGTCTTGGATAATCAAATAAACTAGGATCATTGAATATATCCATGTGTGCTTGAGGGCTCCCTTCTTCAGAGCTGCTTTCTCCCATGTGCTTCTCAACTCTTCTTTTCTCCTCTTTTCTCCTCTTTTCTCCTCTTTTCTCCTCTTTTCTCCTCTTTTCTCTTTCTGTTTCTTTCTCCCAAGTAGGTCCACGTGCCACTCGGTCTCCCTGCATCACCCCAACGATTGGCTACAAAGGCTGGACACGTCAAAGCACGTGCTCGTGACGTCACAATGGATCTATTGAGATGGATCAGCCGGAAGTTTACCCCACATTCCATTCATTCGTTTGTCGAGTACTTGCCCAAATCAAGAAAAATGCTCCGGATCCCCACCCAAAAATATAACACGAAGTAAGAATGTTTTGTTGGACTACAGTCCTCTGTCTGGGGGGGGATCTGCTCAAGAGAAATCCTTTGATTAGTTCCCAAGAGTACAGCTTGTATACTGCTCTTCCTGTGCACATTTGCAGTTCCCATGCAACATTGTGGCCATTGCCGTCACAAGAAGGAGTGCAACAAATGGGTCTTTAGAAGCCAAAGCGGTCACGAGCGAAATGTGTTTTTGCAATATTCTCCCATAGAACATTCCACATTCGTATGCCTTGTGAATATCTGTTTTATAACATACGTATTTCTTGGAAGTTTGTCCATGCCTTGTTTTTTTTCTCTGTAATCCCAATAGATAACCGTATACACCTGGATTATTGTCTGCTCTATTGACCAACACAAAACCTATTCCTCTGATCATAACTCTGAATCTGATGACTACCAACAAGCCCCCAGACCACACAGATGCACCAAACGAGCACAGCACCCGAGCGTGGGTTGTGTTTCCAGCCATTAATCGGCGATGAGAGGTGAAGCCTCTGGATGCCTCGAAATGCCTCTGGGTTAGTAGGAAGAGCCTCTGGGCATGTAAGATCAGACTGCAGCAAGAATGGTCCATTGGACATCCAGACTCGGACAGACACGGGGTGAAAGGGTCTTCCTGGATGGCCCCCAGGTGTTCCAGGCTCTGCTCAGACTCCCTCCAGCTTCCAGGCCCTTCTGGGTTCTTCCTGGCCCTTCTCGGTCGGCTGTGGCCCTTCTTGGCAGCTTCTCGGCCCTTCTGGAGTTGAGCTAAACTCATCCACATGGGCTGCCATCCCACACCCTCCCCTACAAGCTGTCTGCACCTTTTTCATCAAATCCCTCACTCGCCACAAAAAGAGGAATTATTCCAGAAAAATGCAACCCCACACACTCTTTGAATGAAGGCATTAAATCGAAAACATGGATTTCTACAATTTCTGTGTTCTTTAAGACATGAGAAGCCGAATCATCACTTTTTACGTGTGTTGGCCTACTCCTGTCTGAGGATGTGTTGCTTTTCTCTTGTCCATTCTGCGTGGTTTAGTGGCCCTAAAGCTGAGCCAGAGCATCTGCAGTTGTGTTGTGGGTTTATTCTTTACCTTTGCTACCTTGCCCATAAATAAAGGTGTTCTGTACTTGCCAAAACCTCTGTTCCTGTACTCCCATGCAGTACTTTGTGTCTTCAACAACTTTGGCAATCTTCAAATATCAGGGCTGGATTTGGCAGTTTTTGCAAGGAATGGAATAAGTGGCATAAATCAAATTAGTGAGATAGTTTGTTGAAGATCAAAGGGGATGGTGGCAGCAGCTATGTCTGTGGTCCAGGGGGATCTGTGGGCTTATCGGGATCTCTGGATGTGATTAGCACTGGGCCATGGCAAAGCATGGCATCCCCGACACCTCAGTCAGCTCAGTGGTTACAAAGGCAAGCTGCGTGCATTTGTGAATTATTTGGGGCTTTAGATAACTGGAGCTTTCGATACTGTATGTATGTATATTGGTGTTCTATAGAGGGTAGGTACCAACTGCAGCGGTTTTAAACCAATTAAGTACTCATTTGCTCATATTTATTTATGTGATATACAGTTTTACACACATTTTTTTAAAAATATGAATGTGTGGGACTGTGCATGGGAAGTGTAAGACAGCTGTGCACCAAACATAAGAAGGAATTTTACAGGATTCCAGATTTTGCTCCTGGTAATGCTGGTATATTGTATAAAAACATTGCTTGTGCTTTCCAACTTCCCAGAACAAATGAATTTAAACATTTCACCAGCAGGATGAACCTATTTTGACATTCCTCTCCATTTTGATCAGAATAAAAAAACAAGAGGAAGGGAAGCTGTCAGGTTAATTTGAGGATGGCTTTGATTTGGAGGAAGTTGTGGGCTTCCGCGGAATAGACACATGACTGGGCTGCCTTGAGCAAATTTGACAAGCCAGAAGGGAGAGGACCTGATTATGTAAAACAAATGTAGCCTGTGATAGATTCTTGGCGAAACAGATGTGATCAAAGGAGGAAGGCAAGAAATCAGACTACAACATCCAGCCACCTCCATTGCCTGGCTGCATGGGCTATTCATGTGAGAACCTTAGGCCATATATATAGAATTAACATAAATTGCATCAATTATGTGCGCACTTTTTGTTTATGGATACGTCAAAGTAATGGGAGATTTTCAAGAATAGTGATGTTAAGTTCTTATCGTATAGCTGCGAAAGCGCAATGGCAATTTCTTTATAATAAATGTATATACACCTAGAAGTCCTAGATATGCTTTTCTGGTCGATACAAAAGGGTCTATATGGACTATCCATTTTGCATTTCATTCCGTTTTGCAAAGTTATGTATCCTGGTTGGCAGCTAACAACTCTAAAATGAATTAAGCATTGAACAAAAATATAATAACAACGGTCTTTTGTTGTCTGATTTAAAAAGTTTTCAGGACTCAAAAGGCTGCGAAATTTCCAAAACAACATAAGTCAACTGGAGATGAAAACTAATCGGGTCTTAAGTTTCAGAAAAATAACCTAAAAGAGCGGTTTGCTTTGAGAGGGTGAAATTTGCAGCCAGGATGACAAAGTAAAGGAGGAGGCAGAGAAGTCATCAACAAGATGCAATGGCCAGAAATATGTAAACATGTCCCTTGAAGGTGCAATTTGAGCTCTCACTTTTTCTTTTGTTTTAGATGGAGACAATCTTGGGTTACAGGGCTACGACTGGACATTTTCTATGAATGGCGTTGGTTGCACCAAAACACCATAAATCCACCTTCAGAGAAGTCTACGCCCAAACTCTCTTTAAAAGTTTTGAAACAAGGCTTCAATCTGCATGCCACCAATCATTGTGCGTGGTGGGAAAAGGCTGACAGTTTAGAAATGTCACCAGTAGAAGAAAATGAGAGAAAGAAAAAGAGAAAAGAACATTATGGGACCATTGACATGTGACTCATGCATTCCTGGAGATGAGTCAGTCTGTGAAAAAGTTGCTGGTTCTGACATAACTGTGTTCTGGGTTAGCTACTGGTGGCGGCCAGCTCATGCAGTGACATTCTGATTCTGGACGCAGTTTCAAAGCAGAACCATCTGCAGGGCTGCCAGTCAGGGATATTGTTGTAACCTTTCTTTTACATCTCTTTATGAGCTTTTGCAATGCATTTAACAAACTAAGTTGACAATGTTACATTATCCTCCATTTAAGACTGGAGCCACTTGTATGCTTTTACGAGTCAATGTCTGTTTTTTGTTTTTTTTTTGCAATTAAAGAAAACTTAAATTTATATACCAGAGTGCAATATATGTGAACATTAATGTAATAGAATAATGAATATGATAAATAACTTGAAACAATAGATTTAAATATATATTATGTTTATTTGCAAAATGTACAAATACAAATGATCCCAACAATTTAAACTGATCGATTTAAGAACCTAAGTAACTCTAGGGTCCCTTTGTAACACAATCAACAATGATATGAAATGCGATGAAATGTTATGATTGATAACTATTCAATTATGAAATATGGTGAATCGAACAAGTCATGGATGATGTGAATTTGAAAATCTACTTGAGGTTTCAGAACAACAATTAATTTCTGTCAAATGAGCAATACAAGGCAAGATTCATAACAACACAGTAAACATAAACAGGTGACTGTTCTCTTGAAATAGTAAGCCACAATTGCTTGAGGTCTAATTAAAAAAATTATCAACATTTTTAAAAACGTTTCAAGACATTGAAATGAGATGCCACCAATCTGTTGCCAGAGTCAGTGGCTGATGCACTTTTGGTGTCCAAGTAAACCCATAGTTTAAAAGAGTCAAGATTAAAACAGTCAAGTTGGAGGAAGGCAATTGTGAGGCGATTGTAATAAGGCACTGGCTTTGTGAAAAAGTTCATAGCACCTTTGGAAGAACAAGTGAAGTCATTTGGCACAGGAGGCATCAGAAAATGTCATTTATCAATGCAATACTGCATTGCAAAACTATTCCAAATGAGTCAATAAATAGCAATTTTTCAGAAAAAGTTTGAAATTATCAAAAACTTTAAATGCAGTTTTGGCAAGGTGAGCATTTCATCGAAGTCGATAAACCAGTGATAAACCAATATCAGGATATTCGGCAAACTTTCTACGAAGTCCCAAGCAAATGTCATTTCAGATATGGTCAGAAAAGAAGATCATAATCCAACAGCATGAACCGTCTGTCAGAGAGGTCTGTCGGCCACGTTGAGTGTGTTGATCATGGTGCTTGTGTTTGTCGGACTGATACTTTCCACTATCAAGGAGAGGCAGTCGAGACTCGAACCGTTGCCCACTCCATTCGTCGTCTGGTGACATGACGTTGGTGTGTGGTCAAAACCTGCAATGAAACAAAAAAATTGTTAAGTTAATTTGCAACTAAATTGATTTCTATTACATATAAAATAGCATTAGATATAAGTATCTCTCTTTTTTTAGAACCGGCTCATAGAAGAGAATTTGTTCTGTGCGCAGTTTTTGTCTTTTCAAAATATTTTCATAATTGTGTTGCTTCCAGATTACATTGACTGCATCTTATGACTATATATGATAAAAATTGTATCATACAATCATTTACATGTGCAGTTGTACACATGTATTACCAAAGGTTGAATAGCTGAGTGCACCATAACTTCTACGAGTATTCAACTGCCTTTGGAATGTGGTACATCTGAAAGGTGCATATTGAAAAGCTATCAATAACCAATCATTAGAGCAGGTATGTTACAGGATACCCTGATAAAAGTGTAAGAGGCTGACAGCTGTCTTTAGATGTCGTTTAGGGGGCTTTGAAGTGAGTAACTACACAGTGGCGATTAAGTACTAACTCTATTACTACTCAACTTTGTAGCCAGGGAAGCATCAGCATTTTTGACGAGAGGAGCAGGCTGCACTGTCAATTGTAACGGCTGACTCCGTTCGTCAAACTGCAAGACGTGTGTTTCACGGTCAGGTGGCAGGCTGACTGCAGTTTCATTGCCCGTCACTTGGCCTGTCTTATTATGCCCACCCTTCAAAGCCCTTCTCCTTCGGCTAACTACACTGACACTTGACACTGCCCCATTTAACGGCATTTAGATTCAACAAAATCAGGTTACAAAGTGCTGCCCGGAAGATCATCATCTGCTGTATTCAAAACAAACAACCCAAAAGATGTTGTACAACAGAATAATTGCATTCAAAGAATGATGGAACATCCACTGCCCCTGCCAGAGCCTTCGATCATACAAGCCTCTCTGTACTAGGAATCTCCTGCTGTCATTGAAACAAAGTGTGTGTATGATAAATCAGTGATCATTGGTAGGCCTATTATTGTGATGTGATAAACTAGTAATGTTACTTCTGTGGTGTGATAAATCAATAAACTAGTTGTACTGGCCACACTAATGTGACAAAGTAATACTGTGGTGTGACAAACTAATACTGTGGTGTGACAAAACTGACAAACTGGTGAAGCACTGTGACAAACTAGGACTATGGTGTGTTAAACTGGTAATACAGTGTGATAAACAATATTATGGTCAGTGTGATAAATGTAAGTACTGCAGTGTGATGAATAAATACTGCAGTGTGATAAACTGGTAATGTTGTGTGATGAACAATGGTATGGTTGTGGTGATAAATGAGTACTCGGTGTGATAAATGAGTACTGTGGTGTGATAAATGAGTACTGCGGTGTTATAAACTATAGTACAGTCTGTGTGATAAATGAGTACTGCGGTGTGATAAACTGGTAAAAATTCAGTGTCATAAACTACAGTACAGTAGTATTACAATTCGTAATGCGGTGTGATAAATTAGTATGCGGTGTGATAAATTAGTATGCGGTGTGATAAATTAGTATGCGGTGTGATAAATTGGTATGCGGTGTGATAAATTAAGGATGCGGTGTGATGCAGTGTGATAAATTAGTATGCTGTGTGATAAATTAGTAGTATGCGGTGTGATAAATTTAGTATGTACATGTGCTGAAGTCAGTTGACAAACAGTTAGCATAGGCAAATAGTTGGTGGTTGGTGGTTTGGGGCATCATTTGCCCAATAATGTAAGTACAAATATTGCTGTGCATTGTCTCTCAAGGAAGTATCCCATGTAATCCTTGTGAAAGAGCAAGCAGTTCACATGTGGCTCTTGTCATCTCTAAAAGCCCGACCCCCTCCTCTTGACCCCGCGTAATACGACCTCCTCCTTCATCATAGCTTACATATCTTATACCATTCGACACCTCTGTCAGCCAATCATGAGCCAGTATTTCACTGCAATAAAACCCATATTCCTTGTTGTCCAGTTATACTCCCATGGGAGAATAATAAGTGAAGCTGTGAAAAAAACACAGCAACAAATGACAAGGTTCAGTTTTGTCTTATGGTATAAGCCGGTTATTCCCCGCGGGATCGGCAATATGTGTTTATCACAGCTCGGGCTAACGCCCTCGCTGGATAAATCACATATTGCCTCTCCCTAGGTGAATAACCTATACATATTCATCCTTCTATAGAAAACGAGAGATGGCGCTGTCTCTCTCTTGTATCATGAGATTTCACGAGATTAAGTCATCCCCCAAAATGCCTTGATCACATTCTCTCCACAAGATCATATTTGACTTTTACGACTCAAGCTTGAAATTCACCAGCACAAAAAGCTGGAAAAAGAAGAAAAGTAAGCTCTAGGCAGCAGCGTTTATGTTATGAACTCTATTTTTCATGAGCAGAAACCACTTTTTAAAAATCTGAGTGTCAGGGCATGCACTTCCGACGTGCTGCTTTGCACCCATGTTCGTCACACTTTCATGTAATCTAATGGGATATTTTATATCTCACGAGCTTGAGGAGTACATCCAATAACATGCACAGTTCCTCTATAAGTGTGATAAACCATGCTACTGCGTGCAGATACTGATTGAATGTAGAGAGTGTCGAAGACTTCAAGATTCCATAGTTTCCACTTAATTTAACACTTAATCAAACTTTTTTTAAATGGCAAAACATACCTTAAATTACTTCAGATTTATGATTAGCCCAAAATGAGTTAATCCTGACAAATTGAGGACAACTCTGACCGGTGACCAGTGACCACTTAAAAAGCTTTATCTACTTCAACCTCCATTGTTCGAACCACTTAAAATGCTTTGTCTATTTCAACCTCCATTGTCCGAACCACTTAAAATGCTTTGTCTATTTCAACCTCCATTGTCCGAACCACTTAAAATGCTTTATCTATTTCAACCTCCATTGTCCGAACCACTTAAAATGCTTTTATCTATTTCAACCTCCATTGTCTGAACCACTTAAAATGCTTTGTCTATTTCAACCTCGATTGTCCGAAGTGACATAACACGTTGATTCATAAGCTGGTTCATGCATTGCTGTTCCCTGGCACTTGTGTCATGGTCTTTGGGAATGAGTCATGTCTGGGAGTCATCCATCTCCTTGTGAGACTTGTGGGTCTCTGCAGGAATGCCTCTCATCCGGGCTCTCATTCTTGTGAGCCAGCTCAGGTTTCAAGCTCCAGAGGAGTCCTTTATTGTCTTACGTTTTTCTCATTGTTAATCAGTGGGAGGGGCAGAAAAACAGAAAAAGACATTCAGAGAAACAAAACAATTCCGCAAGAGGGCGCCTTGATCTGTTGTGACCTTTAGTAAAACACACCACGAGGGGTCATCTCAGATTGACACGACATTTGAAAATGAAAAGGAACAAATCATCATATCCCTCATCTTCAGCTCCTCAGACTTGACTATTTCGTTCAAACCTTACATGCCCCCCCCCCTACTACACAATGCCATGTAATCATTTTTAACTTATTTGCTGGATCATAAGAAAGCTTAAGAAGTCTCCATCTTAAAGTGACACTCAAGACTATTTTGAAGAGGTCAATGTCAGGACTTCAATGTCATGGGAACGAGCTAAACGGTTCCAGTCTTCCTTGCGCAAGATGCCTTTTTATTAAATCATATATTTTTCAGTCTGTTGCGTTTATTGTTTAGTGTGTTGCTATAAAGACAATTTATACAACATTATACCTCTCAATAGTTAATAGAAAATTATTTACTGTAAATAGAAAATGATTTATGGGGAAACTGCTCATCTACAAATTGTTAGCTTTTGTAAGTCGTTCAGCTACTTACTGGAAGTCATGTAGTTACAATGTAGGTGATGTTGTTTCAATGTAGGTTAGTACGTAGTTCATTTAGAACTTTTGAGAGGGAGGGGAGTTGAATAAGACCATTTCCACGTTGATTAGTTCTGCTTGTCAAAGCTGAGAGTTGAAGGCAAAGTGTGGGGCAATTGGTCTAGTTAAGAGGTTGGGGAATAAGGCACTGGGTGCATTGAGGAAGACACCTTGAGCCTCGAGTTGAGATGCTGAGTTAACTTGCCTCACCCCTTCATCCCTCAAAATATTAACTCTAATAAGTTTATTGGGATTTATGAACATTACTTGCAATGATTATCGATTTTATCACTTGGTAAATTGGAGTGATGTATTGTCCAGAGCTGAGGAATTAAATTTTCCAATTCTGTTATAGAACAAAAAGGAGATCAACATGATGGAGCCTCACCCAAGACTTGGGGTCGAGGGTTAGTTTATACATGTATATACTCAGTATACTGTAAAGTAGTGTATACACTAATTGATAATCATGATTCTTTGTAAAAGGCAAATGTGACAAACGATTCAGTCGAATCAAATTTAGAGGAAAAGACTTTAAAAAGTGAAGAATCCAAAGAAATAAGTAAAACACCAGCATGAAGTGCATCAGGAAAGATACTGGTATCGGCAAAGATGGATTACAATATCATGAACATTTAGTGTTGCAGATAGTCATGTGCTTTGTGAGTTTCCAGAGACTAGGACCTCCTCAGACTTCCAGGCTTAGTCCCTGACAGCCTGCACTGAATGGGTTCACCACTGTTTGTGTGGCATTGAAGCTGCTGTCCTAGAGTTAAATTCACATCCATCAAAGTTGAAATAAAAACTGGCTTTGTTGCAAATCAGGTTCACCTTTGTACGGCCAATTGGCAATGATATAAAAGCCAGGTGACTGGCCCATTTTCCTTTCTGCCTTCGCTTGTGTTTTGCTGGGTCATGTTGACAGATTATGCCTAGGTCGGTTACTCATGCAGTCACAGATCCAACAAACCACGTTGGTGGTCCCAAGGCTGCTTTTGATTTGCAGGACTCAGGGGACCCGACAGGACAGGGAGCAGGGAGATGTTGGTTACACCATAATGTTTTGGTAAAAGGTAGTTATGGGCTGGAAAAATATCCATCTGGAATTCAACACTTGCTGGAAACTCTTACTTCTGTTGTGATATCTGCACAACCATGGAGTTTGGCAACATAAATCAGATGGTAGCAATACAACTGTAAAAGGGAGGGGCTCATATGTTTAGATCAACTTGTATAGGGCTAAATATTTAGGGGTCAAGTCACTGGATTAGGACCAACTGTTCAAGAAATAACTTAAACGTCCAAAAATGGTCGAGCATTACAATCTGTCTCGTTAATAAAGAAAAAGAGCAGACTATTGCACTGTTAAAATGGCACTTTGTTTGTCATCATGCTGATCATACCCAACACTTTCAATGTTAATTTGATTTTAGGATACTTATCCCGCTTGTTGGTGACAGCCAAACAAAAGGATTATGCATCTGATCTTCATTCCAAAATCAGTTATGACAAGTCAAATGGCCTTCTCTTGATCATGACTAATCAAAGAGCCTCTATGTTTCCCATGTTGAAAGTAGAGAAGATGACTCTTCATCGGCTATCATCAGTCACAAAGTGCATTTCTCACTGTGAACTGGTCCTCATTTTTTTCTATATCAAAGTGACAGTCTGTAATACTGTATCCCCGGGGACACGAAAAGTGAGCTCTCCATAAGCTGTTTCAATTAAGTATGCACCTAGTCCAGAACTTCCGAAAGCTTATTAATGAGCTGCTGGCCTAAACATATTGTCAGTACCACATTAGTGTATTCTGTATACACTCACAGTGCATGTTTTCGCTTTATCAGATAATCCCATAATCCGGCGAACACCATTTGGGCTTAATTGGGGCTGTGTGGACAAGTGAATCCTGATCTTTCTCATGAATCCTCCGCCTGGTCTCCTGGAGCGAGGCTATTGCCTTTCAGGGGAAGTTTCTCAGTGGGATTCTTGGGTCATGCTCATGTCTCCAAACAGATTGGTTGTGAAGCCTTGCAGAAATCCCTCTGTGCATGGACACCCTTTAACTCTGACACTTCCCATCTGTAGCTGTCTCCTGGGCAGCTCTGGTGTTCATGTGTCAGCCTGTCTTGCCATCCCTAGGTGGATTTGCTTCTGCAAAACAACATGGCAAATGTATGGGAATGTAGTCAAGACTTAAATTTGTATCTGGACTTCAGGGTGTCATTTTCACCCAAAATTAAGCCCTGACAGTTTAATGTCTTTCTCAATGGTTATAGTCAGAGTTGAAAATTGCTTCTTGACAACAAAACACCAGACCTATGGAAACCATCTTTACACCGTTCTGTACTACAGAGGAGGGACCAGGGAGCGAAATAGTATGAAAGAAACTATGTAGAAATGCCAAAGTTATAAAATGATGACTTTGTTGATTAGAAGAAGAGGTTCTAACAGAATGAAAGATTCTGTAGTTCTATAGGCTAACCAGCCACAAACAAAAACACAGGCCTAAGTCATTTGCACTCAGAAGTCAAGAACGCCCGGTGACAATAGCCACAGCCATTGCTGACAGCTCAACTCAAGAGATGGAGAATTCTCCAGGGCATAATGACCCTTTCAAAGATCATCTGAAAGATTGTCTGTTAACAATTGGCTTAAAGAGACGGAGCTGTCAACAGAGCATAACCAGAGAAGTGTATTAGCAACATCTTGAAAGCAAGATAATATACCAACCAATGATCTGCCATTTTATGACGTTTGTACTTTGCAGACTGTCTCTGGGCAAAAAGCCCTGCCGCCATGGCCCGCCAAGGTGGGCTTCCAGAAGTCTCAGAAAAAGTTCCCAAAATCTGGCCCTTGCTCATTGGAAGTGGCTGGATGACAAGAAAGAATTTGTTGGTAGGGGAAGAGAATTAGCCATCAAGAAGAGACTGTGAGGAGCACCATGAAAAGAGGGGGCCATCATGGTTGTGGACAAGATGAGTCTGCCAGGAGCCACAGTGGCCAGGCTCCACTTGAACTTGCCTTCACTTGAAACATACCTTCCCTTGAAATGCTCTTAGCAGAACGTGCCTCAACCATAACACCATCTCCTGATCTACGAGTCCTATTAAACAGCCAGCAGAGTATGAGCCCCACTCCTCCAGACTCCAGCAGACAGATCCAACAGTGTCAAAATATGAACATTTCTCCCTCTGTGATATTTTGCTGCTTCCAGTTATAATAGCAGGATGTCAGAATTCTAAAAGTTCTCTGTCAGTCTATACAAAAGTTATGGAAACAAAATGATTGTCAATGACTTCAAAAAGTTAAAAATTCTTAGACCATCCAATGGCAGTTTGTTGACTTCCTTTTTGTATGTATAGACATATATACATGAAAGATATTCTCAACTGAGTTAGAAATATTTTAGGATCTCGATCAACTCACTGCATATTTTGACTGCCACACAAATGTCAGAATTATCATCAGAATATCATGAGTTAACATTTCTGCTGCATAAAGTGTAATGTTTGAAAAAAGTTGAAACCACTGGCTCAAAGGTGATGCACACTGATACAGTTAGATTTTTGTTTGAATATCTAACTTTTTGTATAAAAAGCAACAGGAGTATTTACCAAGCAAAGCATCTGAGCTTGACTCTTTCTTTTACCACCAACATTTATACAAGATATGGCAGATAGAGGGAGATAACTCTTGCCACTCGGTGTGTGTTTGTGCCCATAAAACAGGAAACAAAGGGCTAGGGGAGAGAAGGAAGCTGACTGGTGATAACCTGGCCACCCCAAGCCAGAGCAGAATTTTGAAGAGAGCTCTCCTGGGGCCTGGGCATCCATCACTGTTGCATGCAAAGACAGGCAGAAGGGAGGCAGGGGAGGAGCTGTAACATTATCTATAGTTGCTCGATGTTCTGGTATGGCATGATCGTGTAGGTCTCTCCAGGTAGCCAAGCTCAGGTCCTACTCTCTTCCACGTTATGAGCATCCATGACCTGGGTTTAGCCTGCAGCCAGGGGAGGACATTTTACAACAGCCTCATATCAAACTTCCTGCTGCTTGCACATTGGACGCATATTGGAACCCTGTGGTACCCCTGGGATACTCCTGGGGTAGCCCTGCTTCTAAAATGAATGTAATGAACACCCCTGCAGCAATCTTGACTTGAGAATCATATTTACAAGTTCACATCGCAGAGCATGGGTTACTCAGCTTGAGCAGAGCTTGTCAAGCCTAGGGGAGCTCCTGTAATGTGAGAATCAAATGTATTATGCCAAATTCATATCACATTTAGGAATTCCTTTGCCCTTTGGTGAGCAAGTCAGGCCATGGATAATTGAAAATCAATAGACCTGTGATTGCTCCAAATGCCTGGCATCCAAATTGGGAAGCATCCTAAACAAAGATGGCATGCATTAATTCATCAGTGAAAGATATGTGACATTGTTGAATAATTGAAATTGAGTGTTCTTTTGACCTCCCTTCTGTTTACTGGTTTATTTAGCTGTTCCAACAAATTTTTAAGTGGTGCAAACACCTGAATAGTGTGAACACCCAGACGAACATGAAAGTGCTGAAAAGACGAAGCACATGAGAGCAGACAGGAGCAGATAGGAACAGAGAAGAGCAGAAAGGAGTAGAAAGGAGCAGACAGGAGCAAGGGGGGAGCTGCAAGAGGAGCATGATGTTAGCACTGGATCGTGTGCATGCTGTTGCCCGCCTTCCCCGCTCCACTCCGTCAGCTCCAGTAGTTAGTACCTCGTTCATTTCTCTACAACTGATAGAAAAACTCTCTAGAGCAATGCCATGCTTGCAAGGCAACAAAAACTCCCCTCGAAACAAGAGTGATGGCAAGAAAAAGTTTCGTGCACACCTAGAGCAACACGGCAACACAGCAGGGAGATTTGCAAGATTGCTTTCATGTGGCCCTCTCCACAACGTCTTCAACTTGCTGACTGCTACTGCCCAGGATTGATGTTGTTTGAAAGACACCTGAGTGACATCAACTTCGAATTACAAGCATTCACCACAAAGCTGGCGTTGTTGTACAGTATAGGCCTACAGAAGGAAACTAAACTAGCCTTTTGTTAACTGATTCACTTGCATAAGTCATGAATTAAAAATTAGTGTATGCAGCCAGACACATGCAGAATGATGCATGTGTGACTTCCTTCTATGGTTTGATTTTCGATGAAACTAAAAAATCCTGAAACTGGACTGTGCACTGGAAATGGCAACAGTTCCCAAACCCTTATCAGCTTGATCATGAAGCTAAAATCTCCCTTTCCTGATTAAGGTTGATGCCCCAGCAGACAGCATGTGCCAATATCTAACATCATTAGCAAGATAGTCGGAACTTGGAAGTTGGTTGCAAGTTCACCAAGTCCCTCAGCTGATTGCTTCATGCCTTCATGCTTCATACATTGGACTTGGACACACCTCTTGACTTGCTACAGCTAATTACCTATGACCTTGATATGGGAGTTCAAATGCTTTCTTGAGTTCACTACTCCTTGATGCATGTGAAGTGGAAAGCATAGAAAACATTGAAAGCATGCACATGCTCATCTCTGTGCATAACTGCATGCTCAAAGATGCTACTAAGTCTTCCAGGGTATCCGGGAATATACATGGTTCACATAGCCCATGGTCTGTGCAGCTTGTTGTTCATAGAGCTCATTGCTCGCTGCATTGGTCTGCCCTGTGACTGGCCAACCAAGGGCCAACCAAGGGCCAACCAAGGGCCAACCAAGGGCCAACCAAGGGCCAACCAAGGGCCAACCAAGGGCCAACCAAGGGCCAACCAAGGGCCAACCAAGGGCCAACCAAGGGCCAACCAAGGGCCAGCCCAGTTCAAGGCAAGTTCATGTCAAAAGTCATATCTGGGATTCACAATCATTTGCCTCTGGATTGATGAGCCTGGGATGAACAGAGATGTGCAGAGTTCTAGGAATGCAGAACTTTTATATATCATGAGATGGATCATAATGCCTCACACCTGGCAACAGAGGCAACCCGAGCAAGCCAAGTGATGTTACAGCAAACTGACCACGAACTGACCTTTTCACATATGTCTGTCTTTCCAAGCAAATGAGCAATATGTTACTGCAACTATTCTGTATTCACATCAAAGGATCCACATTTATAAGATCATCCTTAAATAAACAGAGGCATAACACTTTGGAGGCATTGAAAAGTACAAGAACTATTTCATATTTCTTCTGTGATACAGACTAAGTATGTATATAATGCTACCCTCCAGTGAGAGTTATTGCCTCTCCAGTTACCCACTTTCCCTATCCTATTGTATAAATGTGGTCGGTCGTCAGCTGATCATGCTGCAGCACTTCATAAAGAAAACACCACCACCAGCTGAAGGGATGATACATTTGCTTTGAAGCAGGTTCTCCTTTCTCACTGAGAGGGCAAAAAAAGATGTGGAATCCCCAGGAAGAGATGTGGGTTGATGCTGAGAGGAGAAATCATCAAACAACATCAGAAAGAGGCTCAAAACATCAGAAAGAGGCCTACAACATCATCAGAAAGAGGCTCACTACAGACCGCCATGACACACACCTGGAAGATCGGGCGACGCTAAGTGTTGCCATGGAAACATTTTAGAAATATGGTATTCGACTGACATCTGTCGGTAGTGCGGAGTGGCTGTGATAACGAAGAGGTAACAAATTGCGAAGGAGAGAGAAGTTGATGAGAGGGCTTGATGTAGGGCTGGTGTAGACTGGAGGGTGAGGATAGATAGCCCCTCTGCCCCCTAGACTGCTTAGCACCCTGTCATAGGCCCCTCTCACTTCCCTCCTTTCTTCACTTCTGTGTGTGTTCCCTGTCTGCTTTTCCTATCTTTTTGTTGTTTCAACTTCGTGTTTGTTCTATTCTTGTGTGGCTCAGAATCTTGACAATTCCTCCACAATTCAACTGCCACTAAATTTAGCATCCCCTCACATAATAGTCTCCCTTTTTCAACACCCGAGCACAGAGAAGGGTGTTATGTTGACACAGGGTATTCTGAGGCAAAGGGGCACCCCTAAAGCATTGTTTTACAATCCAAAGTTTACATTCAACTGCCATGGATACAAGTTGTATTTGCATTTACAAACGTATATGTGCAGGAAATATACTTCAGTTGTTTTCCTAAACAGTTTGTCCCAACAGGAAGCATGAGTAATACTGCAATGTCCATTTTGCTTGGCAACAATTATGACTTCAGTTATTGCACTTCCCACAGTTATGCCAAATGTACATTTAGACTTTGAGAAACCCGGAAGATCATCCCAGCATAATAATATGAAGGGGGTGAATCACTTTGAAGGCAGAACTCAGCAGAGGTGGATGACCAGGTCAGCTTTTGCTCATTAGAAGAAAGCCATGGCCAGGCAGTAAAGAGAGTGGAAGGTATGCCGCAAGGCAGTGTTGTTAGCCCCGTATTCTTGCAATGCGACAAATCATTGCTTTCATGACAGCTCGCAGATTGAGGCTCTCCTCATACTTCCCCCATAACCCCCCCCCCCCCCTTGCCTCTAGCCCACCATCACCACAATGACCTGGGAGCCCTGGGTAGGCAGTTCTCACCACAAACACAACGATGTACCACCCAGACCAGCGTCAAGACTTGGGCCAAACTTGAGCAAGATGTATTTACTTGTTTCTTATTTACATGGTCCGCCTTTGAAGCTCAAGTGAGGTTGAGGCAAAGCTGAAGCAAAGCAGGCCAGCACCACCACAGACATGCTCATAGTGTACCTGGCCAGGGAAGGGCTTTGTGAGCTGAGGGGAATTTGTGAGGGGAATTGCAAAGGCAAGTAAGGCCCCCGAGTTCTCTGATGTGGTGTATTATTTTGACATCTCATAAGATGTGTGAATTGCTAGAAAGCAACTCAACGCATTTTCCAGAGGTTTTACCAGACTCTTTAGCAAAACCCCCAAAGTTGTGAGCCAGGAGTTAAAACTAGATGGTGTTTCTTCACTGTTGTACCAGACATCAATACAAAACAGAACGACTGATAAAGAAAGGTATTTGGGCTTTTGGACATTCTGAACATCACAGAAAGTTTTGGCAGCTTATACCACCACCAAGCTACATTTATAGGCCTATGTACGTATGGACATGGATAATATTGCTAGTTGCTGTGAACAGTATATACTATCAAAATTTAAATGAACGGTCGCCAGTCTTTGTGCAGTAAATGATGCTGAGGTGTGATGAAAATAAACTTTTCAGCCACATCCTTCAAACATATTATACCGCACAGAAAGTTGCATTTAGCTGTCGGATGCCTGCAATATCATCTGCAAGACAAGTCTCGAGTGCAGTTGCCCTGATGAGTGTTGTGATCCCAGTGGTATCTCGGAATACAAAAGTATACAAGGCAAGAATGTGTGGCCTGGATTCAGCTCAGAACAGACGGGGATTGGCTGCCAATGGCCGATCCTGGTGTTTGTCCACTCTTAATTGGAAGAGTCATAATGGAGCATGTAATGGAGGTGCTAATGACACTGGTGATCCTTGTGTTTGCTCTGGTAATCACGTGGGCATGGGCCATATCACGAGGGGCCAACCACACATGCTGGTGTTTATTTGCAATCTGCATGTGCCCCTCAAGTATACATCAGACTCTTCAGCTCCTCTCCTAGCCCTTCTTAGACCTCCTTAATAAGTCAGCATTCAATCCTAAATCCCGTTAATCCCAATACTAATAGTTTATATGAGCAATTCTCTGCCAATACTAATAGTTGGTAATAGTTTATTGGAGTGCTCCTGGTTCCTCCCCAGACCCAAAGCTGTATACACAAGAAGTCACTTATACATAAACAGCCACTAATCGAGCGTAATGACTTTCTAGTGAGGGGTGCACCCATCCTGCTATCCAAATGATTACGTGGATTCAAAGGTTTCCTATCACCCTTGATTAGCACCTTCGGATCAAGGAACACACTCCACAAGGTAACAGACGTTGCAACTCCTTTGAACACAACTTTTTCATCCTTTTTCTCCTCCACATCTTGCCCATGTTTATCTTGACATCAGATTCTTATTAAACACCTGATTACTTCCTGCTCTTCCAGTTTTCTTTGGCTAATAAATCGTTCAACTGGAATTAAATCGTCTTGTCATACAACTCTGTTCCCATGGTTGCATTAGAAAAACCAACATTATTCAACAGACAAAAATGGTGCTCTACACTTTCGTATATGCAGGGGCTGAACTTTGAAGAAAATAGAAGTATCTTGCATCTGTGAAATACAAGGGCTGTAAGTACAAGGTTCTTCCATAATTATAATGTTCTGTAGTTTTTTGCATACATATGCCTACATTTTTTAATGTTTTCTAAGAAGGGGGGGGGCATCAGGGAAGGGGGGGGGGCTAGCATGGACCTATAGCATAAATTATGACACCTCCATGGTCTAAGTCCCCAAAGATGGGGGGGGGGTTAAGGAACATGTTATCATGCACGAGAGAAAGAAAATGAGACAGATCCATGTATCTTTTAAATTACAATTCTAAGAAATGACAATCTGCCAAGTTGGGAGCCACTGAGAGACAAGACACTGAACTGACACAAAGGATAAACAGACACCTCCGGTGATCTACAGACTACAAGCATGATAACACAGTGAGACAGGAAGCATATTTTGAAAATTGACTTACCATTTTGAGAGGAGAAAGAGGGGGCCTGAGGAGGCGAGTACCCGGATGTCAACTTCTCGGAATAAAACGCTGTGCAGTTCATCTGTCGAAGAAAAAGGAAAATGTCAAAACACACAAATCCAGTGAGGTATTGATGTAATAGGGATTTTTCCCGAAGGGACTAAAAATTTTGGGAGGATGCCTTAAAAGTGCCTTAAGAGGTACTAAGCTAAGGGAAGGCCTTAAAGAGTCCCTATGCGTGGCCTGAGGTGGATTACCAGTTGTAACAGCAAACAGCAAACAAATTACAACAGTTATGATCTATCTGAAATAAGCAAAAACATTATAACAAGAATTTAAATTGTGTAAACACATGAAACAATCGATTATAAATTGTATAAGCACACAGGTACATTTAGATATGCAGGCAGCATTGCGCATAGATGGAAAAATAGAAAGAAAGACAAAAAGAAAGAAAGAAGGAAAAAGAAAGAAAGAAAGAAAGAAAGAAAGAAAGAAAGAAAGAAAGAAAGAAAGAAAGATAGATAGATAGATAGATAGATAGATAGATAGATAGATAGATAGATAGATAGACAGATAGTTTTACACATGTATGTAAAAGTTCTATTACTCTTGCAAAATATATATATATATGATTGATGATGGTGCTGATCACTGCTTGTTCCTCATTTTATAAGATACAGGTTCAAACGCCTGGCTAGAGCATTAAATATCATTGTGTGTACAATGTCATGTACACAGCATAGATTCAGTGAAGATGTCAAACACACCCCAAGTTGACAAATGAACAGGCCTTTGTGCATGTTATGCCACCTCTTGCAGACATTAAATCACTTTGACTGTATCCCTAATTATGTCGAAATCATTAGGTCATGTCTTGTAAATCAGGGGCGGATCCTGGGGAGGGGAAGGAAGTCCCCCCTGGAACCCCCCCCCCCCCCATTTCAAGTCTATTTAATACTCAGAACACTCTTGGTGCAGTGTAGAAAGTGAACGCTTCTGGCCACACTGGACCTCTCCTTCAAAAATTCCTGGCTCTGCCACTGTAAAGTGTACCCAACTTTGATTTGTAATTTACCCCCTGTTGGCAGCACAATTGATCTCACAGTGCAACTTCATCCATTCATTCCAATCAGCTATCTGATTTATCACACTGATCATTCCATAACATCCATTGAACAATGTTCTAAAACATATCAATATTATTTTCTCTACCCACCGATTGCAATGGTATATATGTATCGATTTCCTGAGTGGTACCTATAAATTCATCTATCTGTTCATGTACCTTTCTCTATCAGCCCCTCTACCTATATATCTATCTACTTATCTATCTACTATGGTTGCGATTCTCACCAAGTTTTATAAGATATACAAAACATTAAATGGCAGAAACCAGATTAACATCAAATAATTCGATTTAAATCAAATGAATGACATCTATCAATCTATCAATCAATCTATCTATCAATCTATCAATCAATCTATCTATCTATCTATCTGTCTGTATATCTGTCTATCGCTGGCAGGTATATCTATCTGTCTACCTGTCTATCGCTGGCTGGTATATCTACCTATCAATCTATCTGTCTATCCATCTATCTATCTATCTATCTATCTATCTATCTATCTATCTATCTATCTATCTATCTATCTATCTATCTGTCTAACACTGGCTGGTATATCTATCTATCCATCCATCCATCTATCTATCTATCTATCTCTTATTTGATATCAATTGCATGGCCAGTGTTAAATTTTGCATTTATGCTGCAGCATACATATAGCTTTGAACTGCTGAAGCCTGGTTCACATCTTGACGATTTCAATTGACACTGGTGTGCGTCAAGGCCAAAATTAAATCCCTGCTATCAATGTGCACTCAGCCGTGAAAAGCCTGAGTCCAGTTTGTGTCCACTCTGCGATGCGTGGAGTTATGTGAATGACATCACGAACAGTCTTGTTTCACTTCAGACTCGTTTTGGTGTGTGAGACACAAGCTGTTGCTTTGACGACGCATAGTTGGCGAGAATAAGACGCCAACAAGACGCCAGGCTGCTAAGCAACGCAAATATTAACACCAGTAGCACGTGGACAGCGAGCACAGTGCTCCCAGACTGGACACAAAGTTCACGGCAGCTTGCCACATGTCTCTATTGGGACCCATATTGGTCTCATAGCATACGCACGTAAGAAGTACGTGTACATTGGGTTGAATGTGCGATGTATTTGTGTCAACCTTGTGATGTTTTTGACGTGGACCTGTCGACCAGAGAATTTGGGCAAGCTGAATTTTTTTTTCTGACCCAGCGTCCACTCTGTGACTACCTGTTTCACGCTTCAATGAGCAGCGTCTGCCTTACGTAATGCTGCGTATCTAATTGACAGTGGTCCACGTACAGTCTGTGTCAGGCAGCGTGCAGTCTGTGTCAAGTCCAATTGCTTGACGCAGACCACTGGCAATTCCAAATCGCCAATATGTGAACTGACCATCCTTGACATTTGCTTTAAAAACACAACGAAACATCAGTCTATTTGGCTCATGTTATTTGTTTTAATCTCATTTGAGAGATAACATTATACAGATAATCCCGTCTAGGGACTGCCTAATGGGTCTAGGGAACCTTTAGGCACCATTTAGGACCTTCCCTAAGCTTAGTACCTCTTAAGGCACTTTTAAGGCATCCTCCCTAAATTTTTAGTCCCTTCGGGAAAAATCCCTAATACAAGACTTGTTAGTTGTTAGCCGACTTGTGCTTCATTACCTCTCAAGGCCTTCAAATTCGATATACATGTTTCCACCCCTCAAGTCATTATTTCATTATCTTTCTGTGGAGATTTGTGCAAGAAAATATTAGAAATATCTGCACATCCTTCATAAGTTACAAAGCCCATAGATAATCTTAAGTACTCCCTGTATCTGCATCATTAGTTTTGGACAGCAACTTGAAAACATTCGGTTTATTTTGGGTTCACGAGCTACGAGCTATGCCTGAGATATTGTTGTTTTGAAGTCGTTCAATGTTTGTTACATTTTTGATCTGCTGGTAAGTTGTTCAAGTACAGAAGGCACTCGAGTTAGCTACACTCCAGGATCTGCAACTTGGCTGCAAAAGTTTTACTGGAGTGTAGCTGATGCTGCATTATGCACAGCAGAATACTCCAGAGAAGAGAAACTTTTGATGGAATGGGAACAAGAAGTATACACAGTGCAGTTGATTGGGCATTTGTTTCTGTTTAATTTGCACACCTCAATTACTCATAAAAAGGCATTCTGCTAAGAATTAACATTAACATCAGTAATATTATTTCAGATTTTTCGACTTTGTCTTGAATTTGCAGATATATAACTAAATGAGAATGCATGAGATGCACACTTCATCCATTTTTTTTTTCCAAAAGAGAGTTGGCCCAGTATTTAAACACGAGTCAAAGTTACATGCCGTGGATTGCTTTGCTGTTCCACCAGGTCGTGCACTTCAGTCATCATGATCATCATGCCTTGTAATTACATGACACCCTGGCAACCATACCATGATGTGAAATGTCATTCTGGAGTTCTGAGACTGTCCAGATTTGCCCACCAGTTCATTAAAAGTACCACAGGAATTCTTGGGGCAATACTGAAGGAAAGTTCTGCAGTTCATAAGAAAGTGAAAAACCACAATTTCATGTGGTGCAAGACTGGTCCAGGAGCAGCCCCTCTCAGTGGACATTTATGAAGATGAGTTCCATCTGCCCAGAGATCTGTTCTGCCTGTTGTTAAGATCACATCATTATAAGGTCTGCAGAACACATCACGTCTTTAAGGTCGTTGAACCTTAGGGAATAAGAAATAGATCGGACACTGGTGTACATCAAAGGTACACACTGCGTTTCGCGAGCGTCCTAATGAGCCTAGAACCACGCCCAGGGCAATTAAACATCCCCACCCTAATGACCAGTTCCCCGAAAACCGAGGATACACGAGAGCAGTCATGTGTTGACTCGGGTATTTCCGTATGTGAGCCATAACCTAATCAGGTCAATTGGCAATCAGTCACTTGCATCACAGCCACCCTTCATTCACGTCAACCAGCGAGCAGCAGCATGAGAGGAGCACAGTGACTGTTTTACTATAAACAATGTCTTTTGAACGCCTTGAAGCCATTTATGATGAACAAGGTTAGTGTTTTTTTTATATTAGTTAGTATAGCCTATTGTTATAGTTTGCAACATTTATTCCTTGGTTTGCAACATTCGTTCTTCACTTTGCAACAATCTCCCTGAGAAGTGAATCATGACATTTAATATAATTATGAATGATAAGTCGACTTTACTCATGTGTACAGTTATTAATATTTTCCTCACCTGACAATTATCAAACTCAAAGTTGTAGAACAATAACTGGGGTCTACATGTCGGAATTGCATATTTCTATATAAAGGTATTAGATCTACGTGTACATTTATCCAAATTTTGAATGCCCATTCTGTATGAAATGTAAGAATAAGTTGTTTGAAATCAGTAGGTCTATTGAATTATCTATAAAGATCCCAGGATTTATGTGTAATTGCACAACCACTAGGGAAAATTTGCATAGGCCCCACGTAAAAAAATAATTTACAGTTATCACTTAACTTTAGACCAAGTAAAAGCTTGCACATGTAAGTTACTTTTAAATAGTGTGAACTGTAACTCTTTAAGATAATTTTTTTATTGATTCATTAAGCAAGATAAAAATATCTTAGAAAGTTAGGCCTTTTACAAGTACATATTTATTTGAAGTATATTATGGAGTCGTGACTGTGCCTGGATTAATTAGCTGGCTTTGTAGCTTGAAATTCAATAACTTCACGGTATAACCATAATTTTTGAATACCCAATAATTTGCATATCTATAGATGGATACAATAACAGTAAGGGTACATGTATGTTCACATTAGTAATCGTCAGCTTTAATTCATCACTGCATATTTGCATATGATAGATAATTGATTGAAAAATGATGTTGCTCATACAACAAAGCAGGACTACATAGAAACAAAAAAGATTAAAGCAGAACAGCAGATAAACCTTTGAAATAACCAAAACATTATTCTGTACTTAAGTGCCAACATATTTAAATATTAGATGCAGAGATATCATTCCTCAGGACTTTTGTACAATTTCAAAAGAAAAAGAGCAAATTAACTGAAAATAAGAGGGGCAAATTGGGGGTCACGCTTAGGGCAATGCTATTTTCTGGGGGGTCTGGACTGGGGGACAAAACATCCCCCCCCCCCAGTGTCCCACACTGGAACGCTACTGATGAAAATTATATATTTATTTCTTATTTCTATAATTTCAGTTTTGGCAAGACATCGGCTGCACTTACAAAGTTTGTGTCGGATTTGTGGTAACAAGGCTTTCAAGTATGTCAATCGAAAACCATCTGCAAAACACAAAATCATGGCTGTCATATCAAAGGCCTTCAATTTCGATGTAAGAGATGATGATCCATCAGTTCACCCTGAGTTTGTCTGCGATCTATGCCGAGTTACTATGGTCAGGTGGGTTCATTGTTTTTTTTTTTCCAAAGACTCAATCTAAATTGGCCACAACATTGAGTGTAAGAGACCCTTACTATGCACATGTATTCATCTTTTAAAACATAAAGCTGAATTCGAAAATCCCAATGATCTGCTTGTAATAATTTCGTGTATTGACAAGAATCCTACTAAAAGCCAACAAGAATCCAAGGATTCAAAAACGTTTTTTTTTAGGTTTTCAATATCTCAGACATTATTGGTGGGATGCTATGAATATATGCTTAATTTAGCAACTTATTGTTTCAAATTGCTTTGTACAGATACGTTATGGGGCTACCATTCACTATTTAGGTGACAGTTCAGCTGATGCTTCCATGCAGTAAAAAAAAGCACAGCAATTTTTTACCAATCCCAAAAATGGGTTTGTGTGTGGCAATTGATCCATGGACAACACTCCCTTCCCATTACATGTAATATTTAAAAGAAATAATTGAACATTGTAAAATATATATGGGAAAATGAACAAAATCTGAATCTGAATCTGAAATCACTCCACCAGATGGCACTGCAGTGGAGAAACTATTTAGCTTTGAAAGCCTTTTGACATAAAATTCTCATGACACAGAAACACCATCAAGACCAAATTATGAAACTAGCTTGTACATCAATCTGTTTTTGTGCAACTATTTACTGTAGATTATATGACACTAAAGTGTAGTACTGTTGATAGACATTGAACTTTGAATTCCTTTTGTTTTTCAGTTGGAAAGCCAAATCCCTCAAGAAAAAGACCCGCCTTCCCCTGGAACTGAAGCCATTTCATTTTCAATCACATTCTCAATCATGTCAAATCTGTGGAGACGACAGTTATCAAGATAATGTAGAAATCATTACAAGTGTGGCAGAAAAAAGTGGCCTGATTGTTACTTGTGTTGATGATGTGATAACTATGTCAAAAATGAACAAGAATGGGAATAATGTGCAATACTATGGTACAATCTCTGCCAAAGGCTTTTGTTCACTCTTTGTTGGTGAGCGTGACGTTTCCAAGCTTCACAATCTTGACAACAGCCTCAGATCTGCTAAAAAGTTGATTGCACTTTTAACAACGTTGCAACTATGTCCAGGGAATGCAGGATTTGCTGATGTGATTGAACACCGAAGAAACAACCAGGCTGAAAATGTGCAATTTAGAGGATCGGAAAATGAAATTGTCGCCCACGGCGAAGGAGATATAATTCGACACACCAAATGCTTTGGATTATGTGAAGAGGGTCTTTGTGCAACATGTCGGCAATATCGGAACACGTTAAGAGCAATGAAAAGCAGGATTTCAGGATCAAATGAAGAAGTAAGTTATGTAGGGCTAGTTCTGACTTTTGAATAATCATTATTTACTATTCAGTGTTGCACACATCAGATAATCATTAATTATTGATTTTTGAATTTTCCAGGTCGTAGCATCGAACACACGAAACTCCTACCTAAAAGAAGACCAACTAAAAGTTAAAATAAACGATCTGCAGCAAGAAAGACGCCAGCTGAAAAGAAAACTGAGTAAGGTCGAGGAAGACATTCTGCACAAGCTTGAAAAGGAATCAATTGTTGTCCCAGACTCCATGTCCGAAGACTTCACAAATATTATGAAGCAACATTCACTAGAAGAGGGTAGCCTGCAGGATATCTTTTGGAAGCAACAACAACAATTTCAAGGGAAGACTGGGCAATCGCACCGTTGGCATCCCAGCATCATTCGCTTGAGTATCGCACTCCATGCCAAATCGCCTGCGGCTTACAGATGCCTGCAAGATTCTGGAGTTCTGGTCCTCCCAAGCCAACGCACGCTACGAGATTACACAAACTTCACCAACTCCAGGCTTTAATCCCGATGTAGTACTGAGAATCGCTGATGACTGTGACTTGAAAGACAAGGAAAGTTATCAAAGAAATGCTGTTATCGCCATTGATGAGATTAAAATTAAGCAGGGACTTGTATTTTGCAGTGAAACAGGCACACTTCTCGGTTGGACTGACTGTGGAGACCTAAACAATGAAATTATGAGAATATCAAAGGAAGAGAGTGATAACACCCTGGCAACCCACATATTGTGTGTCATGGTCCGCGCTATGTTTCTTGGAGTCAATCAAGTCGTTGCATATTTCCCAACAAAAGGATTTACTGCTCATCAGTTGTACTTTGTAATATGGGAAAGCACTATTGTGTTGGAAGCTGTTGGTTTTCGCATAAGGGCAATCGTGTCGGATGGAGCTGCAGCAAACCGCAAGTTTTACAAGCTTCATGGCAATTCGTCAAGCTCTGGCCCTGTGTACTCAGCCCCTCATCCCCTACGTAATGAGCTTGTGTACTTCTTCTGTGATGTTCCCCATCTTTTAAAGACCACAAGAAATTGTTGGGAGAACTCCGGCTGGAACAGCCGTTCAAGAAATCTCACTGTAAGTATCAGAATAAATATAATAATTCATCTCAACATAATTGTATCTTTCAAGTTGCTAAAAGTGCATGAAACTTCAGTAATCATTCGATTTCTAAAGTTTCCCTTCCACTTTCCAGCTGAACAACAAGCCTATTCTTTGGAAACACCTGATTGATCTTGTGACAGAACATAACCCCATGATTCACCTAAAACCTCAACCAGATGGAAAGAAATTTGTCAGTATGCTGAAGCCAGTCCACAAGTTGCAAGCAGCACATGTGTACCTCACCCCAGCCACACGAATGAAAGTGAAATATGCAGCCCAGGTAAGTCCCAAAGCTTGACTTGTTAGCCAAGATTGTGCAGTTACTTTCTTTTTTCCATAGGTATATTGGCCAAAAATTTGCTATTAGTATACATGTATTTTGTTTTGTTCCAGGTCTTGAGCAAGTCCGTAAGCGTTGCTTTGGCGTTAAATCAAACTCTGAAAGAACAGACAACCTCAACGCGCCACCTCATTGAAATGTTTGACCGCTTCTTCGACATGTTGAACGTGAGAAGATTGGGTCAAGACACCAGGACAAGGAAGCCGGACCTTGCTCCATATAGGGATCCAAATGATCAAAGACTCAAGGTCAGTACTATGTTAAGAGAATATTCCCAGGTACAAAGTTCTGAGCAATCACACATTTAAAATTGATACACTAAGGTAGTGATTGGGTAATTAACACTATTTTATAAATGTATATTTGCAATTAAAAATCTTATTTGCAGTGGCTTGAAGAAGACTTCTTAGGATTCTTGGAAGAATGGGAACGACAAGCTAACAGCAGACTGGATCTCAAAAAGGAAGATCGAGCGCGCCTATGCCTATCACATCAAACTCTTGAGGGATTACGAATCACAGGTAAATAAAGTTAAAATATATAACTTCAATGTTGATGTTTTTAAGTACTGTCAATAACAATCTATATACCAGAGTGATCTATAGTAACCATTCATTGGAAAGGTAAAATATTTTAGAGGAGTGAACTTATCCCAGCTCTATGCATAAAAAGATTATTTGTAAAGTGAAAATGTGTACTAAAATAGCAAAGAAGGAACATAGGCCTAACAGTTAGTGTTTTTGTTTCAGTAAATTCCTTCGTGAATCTTACAAGAACCCTCTTAATTGATGACGGTGTGCCATACATTCTAAGCAGTCACTTTAACCAAGATCCTTTGGAACAGTATTTCTCCAAGCAGAGAGGTCTCGGAGGGAGATGTGAGAATCCGGATGTTCGGGCTTTCGGACGCAATCAAACACGATTGGTCGTTGTCGGATCAGCTGCGGTGAGAGCATCAGCTCATGGAAATGTAACATTGGATGAAAATGACGATGCAGTAATTCGTACTCCATTGTCAAGAAAGAAGAAACCAAGACACGAAATTCAACGGAGAGTACTGCGACTGTAAATTGACTCTGAAGTCTTTTCAGGTAACAATGAACAATCATAGTCTGGTTTTTTCTGGATGCTCTTTGCCAATTTTATAGCACAAAGGCATAAAATATCACGATTGGAAATACTGCAATTTGACCTTAGAGATATGGTACCTTCATAGAATCAATGGCTGTTACACTGAATTATTTTATGTAGTCGCATAGTTTTTTTTTTCCTGGTGCCTCTAAATTAAATTTGACCACACTGGTGCTGATGGGGGACGTAAAACACAAACTTACTCACTCACTCCAGAATTCTGTTTTGCATTGTGTTATGTGCACAAGTTCAATTAAATTTCTAACTAAAGGGATAATTTCCAATTAAAAGCTTACAAACAAATATATAAATTTAATATTACTTTATTAAAGTAAATAATAAGAGTACAATATAGGCCTACATGTGAATTGCTGTCGCATTGTCTTAACAAACTGTGTTCAATGTCATGTAATAAGAACATTATGGTTTTTACAATTGATTAACGAAAGATCAAAATAAATAAATATAATCAACAAAATGGAGAAGTGGCAAGAAAAGTTCTCATATAGACTTTATGACAAATTGTAATGTTCCATTCATACTCAGGTGCTCAAATTACTGTCAACAGTATAAAATAATAAGCTGATTGATAGCAATGTCTTTTTCATGTCACATTGTCAATTTGATGATTCTAGTGCAATCAAATGCTGGAATATGTGTATTATGTGCATTCAACATTTAATAAAATTGTCAGTCAAGCTCATGTCGCAGACTCTTCCTTCCTTTGGCGCTGTTATGCCTCAAAATGAAATTGTAAGATTTAGCATAAGATGTCATTCTAAGATGAACATAGTCTTTCACAAGAAGATCAAACAATTTGGATCTTTTTGTATCATCAAGATTTCCACCAACTGTTTCATCCCATTGGGCAGCAACATGTACAGAATGAAGGGATGTTGAGAGAACATCCATTAGGTCTTCTCTCTGCTCAGTGAAATGTATTTTCACAAGTTTTTCAAATGTGACAAGCATAGAGAAGAATTTATCATTGATGCGTATCAGTGATCCACCACGATTCAGGGCATTTACAAGTTCATGACTATAATGTATGAAACAGTCAGTGTCAGTTCCAGAGGTGTCGCATTCAACGAGAGCAGTGAGAGCTTCTTTGGAATCTGCATCATGCACCTGTTTCTGCATTTTCCGGACCAAAAAGCCTCCGACGTATCTGAGAACTTGCATCTCAGAAATGCTTAGCTCAGGACACTTTTCAGGCTCAGTGCATGGCTCAATCTGCACCTGTGGTCGACTTTCTTTAATCATGAATTTCAATATTGATTTGCACAACAGCCAATGAATGAGACTAACATGTTTCAAAACAATTCCAACACTCGTGCCCAGGGACTTGACATGTGTAAAGGATTCCTCATTTTGAGTTACTCTGTTGAATGATCGAATCATTGTGTCTAAATGATTGGTTTTGATTTTGCCAATACCACTGTCAATCATGATTTCTTTTTCAACCTTGGCAATAATCCATTTTCCGTCTTCTAACTTGTGCAGGGGTGCTTTTTGTATCTTTTCACGAAGCAGTGCCACCTCTCTGCCTGCTGCTTTATTGATAATCAAAGCTGCATGTTGACCAATATCAGTCAGGCTCTTCAGGAGAAGTGATCTCTATGTTTCTCCATCGCCTGAAATAATAAAGAATGGGTAATTTTACACTATCTGTTTGCCAGAGAATGCAAGCAATGTATGACTTGATTTTTGTCATGCCATGGCACTAGTGCAAACAAAAAGAACTAGCATGTCTTCTTCATTGTTGCAAATTATGCATAATGTCCAGATGAAAGAACAATTACATTGAAATATACTGGTACTAGTGTCTAATTTGCAACATAAAACAAAAAAGCAACATAGGCCTATATTATAGCCTTACCCAGGGCTGTCTAAATAGCCAGAGAATGCATACGAATGATGATTCAAAGTTATGTAACCACCATGCAGCTGGCAACCCCTATATTTTCTAACTCGCAAGACATACATACATGTACATGTACTATTGCTATCAAAAGTCTCAATTGACTGCTATATCTTTTTCGTAATCCACAATTAAAGACATGGAATTGTTGGTTAAAGGGCAATCAATGTGATTGCTATTTACTTCACAGGCTTGAAAAGGCTAAAAGCCATTGACAAAGACATAATGAAGTGCATTTCCGAAAATTTGCCTTGTAAACACCATGTATTAAATGCTCCATGTAGCCATTCGAAGAAATTCGAAGATTAAGCCAAAATAATCATCATGACCTTATGAATGTCAGCTTTAAAATGGTATTAGTTGCATCCACGGCTTTTTACGGCTTCTTATACAAATGAGAGTTTTAAAAAATGTAAAAACTTACGGGATTCTGTCATTTTCGGTTGTAATTTCACTGCTATATGTCCCTCAGAAACCAGAAAAAAATCACTGGAGTTGTCTTCACTTCAAACTGCGAACTATTACTGCGCGCACGACCCCTGATGTCTTGTTTTTATCATAAGGGCTCAATCAGGGGGGTGAAAAAAAGCTTCAGATGCGCGAGAGGGTGACCTACATATGCGTGAGCCTGTGGTCACTGAAGCGCAGTGTGTACATCAAACAAAATATGTCATTAACAACTCATTACGGATTTTGGCTCAGCTCTGGGCCAATATGAAACCTTGCTAATGACCATGTAATGATAACTGTTTTATGACTTGGTGAAGTGTCCGATCTATTTCTTATTCCCTAAGGTTGAACATGCAACAAAGTTCACACTTCAACATCCCCAGCCTGCCACAAAATAAACACTCATCTCTCTGTACTTTTTAACAACCACGGATGGCCAGCATTCAGCAGTGAATGACTCATGAGACAGAATATCCCAATGCACCGACAATTCACAAATTTACTTAAATCGTGCAATTTATAATGATATACTGAATTCTAGGCTTACATCATATAAAAAAATCAAATACCTTTTATGAATGTAAAAATCTTTAAAGTATATTATATATTTAACAATACATTTTTTTACTAGAATTTTTTTTAAATAATGGATAGGCCTAAATCTAACAGAAATTGAATTAATCTTAAAAAGAATATTACAGATACAGATATATCAATTAACGTAGACAAACTCTGCTTGACTTGCTGGCCTGGAGCTAACTGAGCCAGATTTATGTCTTGTCTGACCAATTAATGACTTCTTACTCAGGGCTAGTCCTGGTTCAGTCCTGGTCATCTGCTGGCTTCTTCCACAGTCTCCAGATGATTGCAACTGACTGCCAGTGACTGGTGGCCTGGCCAATTAGTGTTTGTTCTCTAAATGTAGCCTAGGCCCTGGCATGACACCACACGTTAATTCTCGTCTCCTAAAAATCCTTGATTGAATTTTACGTTGCATTTTACTTTAAATGATTGATTTGTTATCTTAAGTGCAAGGTCTGTTAAAGAGCTGGAGTTGTGTGCTGTTTTGGTTTAAATTGAATCGTCTGAAGGTCTGCATTTGTTCCTATTTGTACCTGAGGAGCTCTGAGGTAAGAGCATCCAGAAATCATGAGGAACATGTGCCTTATGTAAATTCACACGGAGCCCATCCCAGTAACTAACAAACCAGGCTGCCTTGAGTTTGTTCTCTTGGTCTATGGCCAGTCGGGGATGCTGGGGGCATGTCTCTCTATTACCAGTTCTTATGCCTTTCTTATAGCCTTTCTTATGCGTTTCTAATGCCTTGCCAAGCCTTGCACGGGGGCTTGGAGAGGGGCCCCTGTGGGGGTGGAGGGCGCGGGGGCCTGATTGCCGGAGCCATGACCCGTGTCGCCTGTGCCCCGGGAGCTGACACGTGGGGGCTTGCTACGTGCCTCGTGGAGGGAAGAAGATAAGAGAAGAACTTGTTATCTGTGCTTATCGGCTCTAATCTTCTTCAGTTCTGTTGATGCTAACCCACGACACCAAGGCAGGCATTCTGCAAGGTGTACCTCAAAGTGGCCCAGTGTATCCACCTCTATTTTGCTATCGGCGGTCTGTGAGGGTGTGCAACTTGACACCTCTTATTTGCTCGCAATATTATGCCATGGGCGATGCCTCTTAGTTGATCGCAGGTTTGTTCTTCCGACTGTTTTCAATTATTTGACTCAAACGAAATGAAACTTTAGGAAGAGGGGGATTCTCACTTGGAAGAAGAAGAAGATACCGGAAGAGGGGGTTTCTCACTTGGAAGAAGAAGAAGATACCAATCATTTCACTCAATTTGTAAATTCGAGTTCGACAAAGTGGTGCAATGTTTGAAAGAACTGCACGAGGATATGTAACATTTCTCCACATGTCTGAGCCACAGGAAGGGCAGGGGAAGTGCCCAGGCGTGCAATGGGGTTGTGACAAGCTCGGGGCAGGAGCCAGGGGGCAGAGGGAGGAGGGTGACATGGCCCTACAGGGAAGCAGGGGTGTCAAATATCCCCCTCACATTCAGGGATCAGGGGAAGGGTTCTCACACTGTGGCTTGCTCACTCTGTGGCTTGCCATCTGGCCCTGATTTGTGTCATATCCAAAAGAAAACACAAAAAGAGGCAAAAGATCCTTGGAATATCTGTGTTGCTCGTAAGAAAATAGAACTTCCTCCTGAAAAATAGGTCACGAGCATCTTGTCACCTTGACTACAGCATCCTCTTCCACAGTTTACCAACTGTAAAATGCAGATGTTCATTTTCAAAACAACTATGCAACAGCAGAAACTGTCAAAAAGCCATGCAGTTTTATTGTAACATATTCAGTTGCCCTTCAGTATGTTGCAACTTGCAAAAATTCTGTTATTTTTGGATTTTTAAAAGTCCTATCAGTGTTACTTCTACAACAATTTTGTAAACTTTTCTGAAACTTTCAGCAGGAGTTTGGCAGTGTTGCTCACACTTATGAACTTTGTGTTCCGCTGTTGCACACCCGCGTTTTACTTATCCATCATTTCTATTTGGAGATTGAAGCAATCTGCCTGCAATATGCTGCAGCAGTTTATCACCCAATTACAGCCAGAACTCTTGCTGGAACCAGGGAGCTGTAAGAGCTGCTAAGTGTTGGCTGTAGATAGAGCGGTAACCAGACACCTGGAATATATTGCTTTTAAAAAGCGACAAGAGATCCCCCTGTCCTCACCTGGGAGCAATTTCAACTGCACATGTTTATTGAACTCCCCCATAACATCTCTCTTGCAATTATTTTTCCAATTTAAACTTTCAGCAAAACCGTAAGCAACCCCATCCTGCAGTTACATGGCATGGCAGGCAAATTGCATGGTCTTCCTTGAAGACACGATAATAACAAAAGGTGCTACATGTGGCCCATGGTTGTAATGTGGAAATGCAACATTGTGTGACAAACAATTTACCTATGGACCTTTTGACATTGGGCCCATTTCAGAGGGGAAATGCATGTCATCGATAATTGCATGGCAACCCTTCATTTTAATTAGGATAGTCTTTTGCATAGATAACTGTAAGCCATCAATGGTGAATTATGCACACCGTTATAAAAACATGGTGGTTTTCCAGTTGTAAACAAAAACCCAAGTTCCTATCTGGAAGTCCTTTGCACGACCAGATGGGAGCATTCTAGCAACCAAAACAGACGGGGCTTGAAAAGGAATCACTTGGTTTAAACTTGCCCCTTGACCTAATGGTTGCATCTTTCAAAACAAACATCTCACAAGGAGTCCTGCAACAGACTGGGACATTTTTATCCTAGACTTCGGCATAAAATTGTTGAGAATTCCTTCAGATAAAACTTAACTGGATATGGAGCATCCTGAGCACTTATCATGGCACTAGGCGCCAGCAGTTATTACCCACTTTTAACGTTGAGTGTTAACTTGAGTGTTGAGACTTTTAGATCAAGCAAAATAGACTAAAATGTAGATCACGAGATTGCACTCACCATGAAGTCAGAAGCAGTGGTGGGAGTAGGGGGGCTCCTTGCCTCATCCCCCACATGGCTCACTCGACTGCCATGCAACAGTTCCTCCAAGCTCTCGATATAGTCAATAGCATTTCTCAGTATCTCCACTTTGGGCAGTCTTTGGTTTGGGTTGGAGCAGGTTCTTCTCTTGAGCACCTCGAATGCCTCGTTCACTTTCTTGAGGCGTCTTCTCTCCCTCATCGTGGCTGCTTTCCGGCGGTCCACTGTCACTGTCTTTCTCTTGCAGGCCTTGCAGGCCCACAGCAAGCAGCGCCGATGGGGCCCGTGGAATCCCGGGGCCAGGACATGGGGGATGTGTTCGTCCGGGGATCCGTCATCCAGGTCATCCAGGTCCAGGTGGCCATCCAGGTGACTGTCGTCCTTGCTGGACGTGCACGATGACTCTGGACTCATCTGGGGGGAGCACCTCTCATCCTTCGGGGTCCTG
Organism: Platynereis dumerilii; assembly: GCA_026936325.1. Classification (NCBI taxonomy): domain Eukaryota; kingdom Metazoa; phylum Annelida; class Polychaeta; order Phyllodocida; family Nereididae; genus Platynereis; species Platynereis dumerilii. Next base: position 181,974,236 of record JAPTHN010000001.1, on the reverse strand, counting down.
GGATCATGGCAGTCCTCCATGCCCCCGGGACTGCTGTTGGGGGTGGTGCACGAGTTCTCCTTGCAGTCCGACAGCCCTCCGTTGTGCTGGTGGCCCCCGTTCATCCTGTAGTCCGTCTGGCCGGAGTAGCCGTAGTAAGGTCCTCCTGTCATGGCGTGCATCGCTCGGTACGAGAAAGGGTCGGCAAATGAGCGGTCGTAGTGCCTGCGGGGGGAAGGGTACTGGGAGTAGAAGGGCAGAGGGTTGCTTGCCCCTCCGATGGCTGCTTGCGACTGGGGCATCTCCCCCATCAGACTGGCCACGGCCGCATCCATCCTCTTATCAGTTGCGGCTGCTGGGGCACTGGCAGTTTGGGCTGAGGGGGCTGGTGGAGTGATGGTACTGCAGCTGCACGAGAGACTTGCTTCTTGATCTGCAGCTCAACTTCAAATCATTCATAATCCGCTGGAACATGTGTGAAAGGCTTTCGGGCCATCTTGTCTCTTTTTAAACTTTGCAACATAAATACTTTTAAAACTTTAAAATGTTAAGGATTTGGAGTATTATGAGATATCCCAGTCTGGTCCTCTCAGGTATCCAACTTCCGCGATGACTGCTTATTCCCTGCTGGAGCACGAGGCCTCATTGACTGCTTCCTCCCTATTAATTAGCTGACCTTTGAGGGCTTATCCCCCTATTAATGCTGGCTGTTTGTTGGCTGCTGCTGGCCCCGCCCCCTGGCGAGAGGGAGGGCGTCACTCAGGGAGCAAGAAGCAGAGGAAAGAAGCTGAGAAACATTGGCCATATGCAAATGAGATGAAGTGAGGAGGGTTGCTTTCAGGGGACGCGGGTTGGAAGATGCAGTCTCTCAGCGATGAGGGTTTGCAGCAGACATACACATTTTGGGCCACATTTCAAATTGTTCACTCTAGAATTTTGAATTACCATCCGTAATGAGGTCTCGGGCCCAATGTGCAACTAGGCCTATAGACAGACAATAAACCAGTCAATCGAATATTTTTGGCGAAAAACTGAAAATCTGTTGAAAGATTTGATCTCAGCAGTATACGTTGGCCAATATGTTCTCACACACGGGAACCTTTTACTGGGGTGATCAGTGGTAAATCATCACTGGATCCTGTGTCCGTCCTAAAATCCATCCTCTAGTCCTGTCCACTCCAGTGAATCCTGCACAGATCCACCTCCCTTCCCCCGAAGCCTCCACTCAGCGGGGCAGAGCACCACATCAAAGCCCCAGCACATTTCAGGTCACAGGGGGAAAGGTCGGGGCTTTCAAAAATACTAACAGATGTGAAAAAGATCGAGGTGTATGCTACAGAAGGAGAGGAGTCTCCTGTGTGAATCACATGCTGTAAACTAGCACTACATCCCTTCTCCCTTTCTCCCTCTGACGAGGGTGTTGCGTATTCCAGTCGAGCAGCACTCGATTGCTCCACTCGCCTCACTCGCCTGGCTTACGGGTGGAATGCTCTCCGTCTTTGACCTTCACTTTGACATCTCTTGGGACCACTTCCATTCTAGAGCTATGTAGAAGCAGCTCTATAAATGGGATCATGACAGAACTTCTTAGCGAATCATTGAAATTTCACTTGTTGCATCAATTCAACGCAGCAGTTGCACAGATATTTTATATGAGATATATTGAAATAGTATAATTAATGAATCCTTGCCATTTGGGAGATTCCTCTTTGATATATTATATTAATTCTTTTCTGTCCATGATTGTTTTTCAAAAGCAGCAGTCATGCTTGTAGGCATTTAGCCAACACCGTACAGTCAATTAATTTCACCCTCTTCTACATTTTCAATTACTATGGCGAAATTTCAAGTATTCCACTTCTGAACTTTGTATTTCCCTCCCCAAGCATCATCATGCAGCCATGGCTACCTTTCACGAGCTTGTTACATAATTTCACCTCTAACCATCAATTGGAAATTCATTTATCACAACATACCTTCATGCTTGCATGGTCCAGCATGACAATATTGTAAAGTTCTGAGATAACAAGTTGGTACCACCCCTCCAAGCATGCACTGCAGGACCAGTGTTACTGAGATCTTTTAGGGAATAAGATTATTACCTAAGCTGAGATAATGGTATACCTGTTTTCGGACATTCTGAGAAAAGCTTGGTCATGCATTTCTGTGATTATTTCCTGATTATGCATGCATGCAGACTGTACCTGTCCCTCTGATTAATAGCCTCCACATCGTGGAGGGACAGTCAGAAATGGGAGGTCAACTGAAACAAAATTAAAATCAGTGTGCCTGCCCAAGCCAAGTCAAGACTGATGGCAAGAATGTGAACTCTAAAAGGGAAGCTTGGCATATCTTATCAAAATCACACATCATACATTTTGACAAAAAATGCCTCCCTCAAAATCGCTGTAAACAGGCTTTTAATATGTCAAAAAACTCAAAGTAATGATATGAAGTTGTGTATCTGGTATGTATCCCCCATGTGGCATGACAAAATTTGATGTATTGCATAAAAGATGAAAAGTGGTGACTTTATTAAAGCCTGTGTAGAGGTACAGGTATAGATGGCGCCACATGTGGCACAAATGAAACAAATAACTGTCATTTGTCGTCTGCTAATATTCAAACTTATAACTGCCTCATATAAGTGTCTACAGTCTGTTTGTCCAAATAGAATGAATAGTTGGAAACTATGTGTTATTATGAAGTGTCCCAGTGGACTCACTTTCTATCTCCCCCTCTAGGATTCTAATTCATGCTGAATTCTTCCAGACTGCAAGCGGTGCTTGCAACTCATCCTAGGGAGCATTCTGTGTTTCATTAGAGGGATCATCCAATTAATCTAATAATTTTTAATTGTTGTGAAATAAATAAGGGATGGGGAGAGATCTTACCCTAGGGAGCATACTGTATTTCATAAAAGGGAGCATTCAGTTATTTAAATACGAAAGAAGCAGTCTGGTTCCAGACTGGCATGCATGGTTTACTTTTCATTGCTTATGAAGAATTTATAGGTTTAAAATTGTCATGCACTTCAGCAGTTGAAATTTACAGATAAAATTACTGAATAATTATAATTTGTACAATTGAAAATGTATTTTATTCATTTAATAGGAATCGTCATTTGTGGAAAATCGTAGAATCGCCACCAGATATAATATAATCAAGGATTGTAAATATGTACATATGTATATTGGACTGGGAAGCACATATGTATATTGAACTGCACCACCTCGCCAGCACTACAGATTGGACTGATAATGATCTGAACATAGAGGCTCTCAAGCCTGCGTTCAGTATTGACATTACATTACATTACATTACAGATGTCATGGATTTTGTATAAACAGCAAATAACAAATCACTTGAGTTAAGATACAAGACACTTGGGAGTTTTTTGGGGTATATTCTGTCATGGGGCTAGGATAGGAAGTTGCTTGAAAGGAGTGCAAGAATTTATGATGGGCTCATGATGATACATCGTAGATCAGAACAGGATGACAAGGTGCTGCTCAAGGTGCTGCTCAGACATGCCAGGGCTGCCTCTGATGGCAGTTCATGTTTGGTGGTTAGCAGGGCCATGTGAGAGTGATGACAGCTACATGTTCAGGGCCTTATGAACTTGGGGGGTTAGTTTAGATGTAAGGGCAGCAAAGCATGTCTCCTGCACCCGAGCTGCCTCCGTCGTAGGCCTCTTACCCTTTTAATAATCAATCGCAGACAGTTTATCCGAGAGGTCAGGCTGTATGAACTGCAGTCGGCTTGCTACTTTGAAGCACCTTTTCATGGTAATTCATTAACTGTGATTCAAACTGCATGAAATATGAACTATCCTCACTATACGTGTGATCAATCGACCTGCAGACACAAGCCAACATGCCCCAGCATATTGTTAGCATTAGGAACATGCCCCGTCTGACTGCGTGGAGGCATGGTGTAGCATTGGAAGCCCCCATCCATGCATTATACGGAGCTGGAGGGAGGTCCGGGGTCCAGGGCACATCCAAAGATCAAACATGAATTACCAACAGCAGTCACACTTGATAAGCACACGACGTGCATCATCATGTCAACATGCTGAATCAAACTGGGTAGCACAAGCAAAATAGTTGGAGAATGAGGATACCAAGCAAACCAGGGCATCGATAGGATAAACGATTCGTAAGAAGCATTGTGAAAGGTCAATCTGTCCAAAAGGAATGGTTTTAAGCAAGAATACCTAAAATTTTAATTTGAAACGTAGCCCTGTTACCAAACAGCAAGACTCTTGTCTCCATTGGTCCATTCGGGGTAAAAAGCTGAGAACAAAAAGCAGTACTTTGCAGCAACGCAAAATTCAAATGAGTGAGAAAGGCAGGATAACCATTGCTGCATCAGATTGACATCATTCTGCGGTGGAATTCGATACATTTCTCATTCTGGACTTATTTTCTCAGGTGGAAGTCGAATGAAGAGGTTGGCTGTCTTGCATACATGTTACGCATTACTGTCAGATGCATCCAACTTGCTGCATGCATGACTGTCTGTCTTGGCCTGTCTTGGGATGTCTTGCTTCTTCTTGTCTTTCTTTGATTATTTATCTTTGAAGCATGCAACTCATCAAAGCCCTCTTCATCGGGGCGTTTCAAAAATAAGTATATCGGTCTCACTTGGATTACACTCTTGTTGATAAAAGGATGTTTTAATCATAAGCCAGCCTAATGCATCGGTAATGCCGCACATTTCTGAGGTACTCAGGCCAAGTATTCCAGCAGAAGAGTGACTTCCCAAAGGACCTGGCTATCTCCAAAACACCTTGACTTGTTTTCATTGGCAGATCACCCTGCGATGGCCAACTCATCTCTGCTTTAAATATGGTTGCCTGTGTTGGTATAAGAGCTGTTAATTGGCGGATTAATTAAGCAAGGCCATTTTATGCTGGTCTGGGGGACTACTTAGTGTCGGCTGGAGGCGTAACAGCACTGATTGATGAGTTACGAGGCCGCGGAGTAATACTCTGTATTCCAGCCTGGAATTCCTTTGCTCGGCCTCCCAAGACACAACAACTTGAGTTTTCATAGCTCGGCCACTCTTGCCCGCGGGTGTCTGCCTCGCCCAAGAAGCTTTTAATTACCCCCCGGGTCATTCGGACACCGTAAACATGTTTTATTGGCTCTTTGTGAAGCTTCCCCGCCAGCCTCCGACTGGTATACGGCCAGGGGAATGCAACGTATAGCACATTTCTCCTCTGTTTTGCCTTCTGGTTTTGCAACTTAAGTCTGACTGACATCAAAGTGGTATTTAAGTGCAATAATGACACTTATATTAGGTGTATACATGTTTAGGGTAAGAGTGGGTAATATCACGCATGTGGGTAATATCACGCACCTAACTTAATTGCCATTTAAAGAACAGGCATGGAAGAAATCACAAGTGGTTTAGGTGAAAAATTGTGCAAATGAATCAGGTAACTTCGCCTAATAACCTCTTTTGCTTGTATGTGGCACTGACAATATTGCAGATAGGTTCCAAGCAATTTAGTAGTTTTCTGTCAATATTTATGCCTTTTTTATACAGTTTCCTGAATCTAAATGATATGTAATAGTGGCTGCTTTTTAAGTGATATACTCAATGTGGACCAAAGATGTAAGAAAGGCATGACACAGGATTTCAAAAAATTATTACACAGAATGTTTGCATTGATTATGTCACTGGTATGCATTAAAATGTAATGGGTAAAGACCAGGGGTAATATCACTCATGTTCAGGGGGTAATATGACGCATTTTTGGGGTAATATGACGCATTTTTGGGGTAATATGACGCACATTGGGGTAATATCACGCATCTTTTTTCAAATCTCTGCAGCCAAAGTTTAAAGATGCTTCCAACCTTCATTTCAGTTGCATACTCCTACCCACTGCGCCTCATTATTCATTAGTAACGGTTAGTTTAATCAGGCTTTGAGCACGGATTTTTGGTATATGATAAGCTGAAGACACTAACTACATTTTATTGATTCCAAAATTATTTAAAATCTTAAATTTCTTACGCAAATTGGAAAAAACTGGATCTTTACCCGATCTTCATGACTACGGAAAATTCGCTGCATGTATTTCATCAAAATCAACTCTCATGTATTTGATTAGATGATGAAGGTCTTCAGCTCTAATTATAATCTTTCATGGGCACCAAATGATACTTGGTCAATAATATGGCTAACTGATGGCTATTTAAAGTGTCTGACAAGGAAACACCTCCCTTTAGAATGAGAGACAATTTGTTTCAAATTTTAAGGAAATTTTGAAGATGTGTTGTAGAAGTGAATTTGTTTTTCCTGATTCTCTACCAAATCTACCTTTCTGGCATTGAATTTCCTTATATAATCTAAAACAAAATCTGATATGATTATTCCACTCAATTTGCCCTAAATGTGTTAAGTACCCTAAAATGTTGCCCCCCCCCCATCTAGAGTTTGGCCGAAAAATGCATTTATTTTACATGGAGCGGATGCCTTTGAACCCCACTCCCCCCCCCCACTAGAAATGGCCAGGATTCTGCTCAACCTGCAGCCCTATTTGGAAGTATTAGGCCTACAAACCTTTTTGCTTTTAAAATTTCTCCAACAATAGTTCCACACTTTATAAGTTTGGGATTTCATTTTACTGCAGGAGGGTTTTTTCATATGATATAATACTCAAGTTCCCATGCATGCATGCAGAGCGCAAACTCCGAAAAACAATATAAACTTATCACTTATTCCACTAGATAGATAGAAAGATAGATGGATAGATATATTAGGCATAGGGGAGGTGATTTATTCTGGGAGCAGTCTTCCCAAATTTCTCAGATCTTTGCCCCTGAATTCAATGTCAATTTACCAGGGTGCCCCCCCCCCGCACCTCCCTGGTTTCTACACCTGTGAATAGATAGATTATAGATAGATAGATAGATAGATAGATAGATAGATAGATAGATAGATAGATAGATAGATAGATAGATAGATAGATAGATAGATAGATAGATATACAGATCGATAGAAAGCTATGGTCAGGAACACAGACTGACTGATAAACAATTTACTGATGTTGGATAGATGAATAGTTAGTAAGGCAATCAACCTTAGTCATATAACCTCAAATTGCGTCATATAACACCTACTGCTGCGTGATATTAAACAGAAGTGCGTGATATTACCCACAGAAAAGGTTAAATGACCCTAGTTGTTTTAACTATGTGCAAAGTGCTATAAGAAGCTGTTGGTCGATGGAATTTGATATTTTCTTGACCCCTGAGTTCTATATCAATCAAAAGCTTTACTTTTGGTCATGATAGTTATTATACTTCAGGCCTGGTACCCATATAGAAACACTGCAGTGTAATACCACGCACTAGGTGCGTGATATTACCCACATTTACCCTATACGGCAAAATTGGCTCCAGGATCATCGACGACAATGGATAGAGAGAGAGATCTTGGTAGATAGATAGAGAGACTAGATGTAAATAGAATAGATAGATAATCTTTAATATCCGAAGAACGGAAAATTTGCTATGACAGATAGATAGATAGATAGATAGATAGATAGATAGATAGATAGATAGATAGATAGATAGATAGATAGATAGATAGATAGATGTTTCACTAATTTTGTTTTTGCTTCATAGTTATGGATGGGACATATATTGCAATGCAAAATGTTCTTGTCTGAAATAAAACATTGAATTGAAATTGAACTGAATACTCATGCACTTTCACACTGCTAATGTTATTATGTATTGTGCAGTATATTATGCTGCAAGACATTCAGTACTTTCCTCTTCTTAATCCTTGTCCTGTTTTGTCCTCAAAATTGATGAGTTGACACAATCCCAAAAGCCAAGGGGCCAGTGAGCTGATAGGAGCCATAAGTTATGTTCTTTCTTGAGAGTAAATATCTTCTTTCTCTTTTGTGATGTATGGAACTGCGAGACACAGGAATGCTTGTTTGCTACAATCATCCAAAAAACACAGAGCAAGCCAGACCTGAGAATTAACTATTGCCTAATTCTCTCAATATATGAGATGTAAACAATGCTGAGATTGCTATGTTTTTCTTATGTGCATCTTCTGGACGAATTTACAAGTATCCATAGGTTTCTGTTGTGTACAATGTATACAGTGTATACCTCAAGTATTGATAGTAGTATTCATATCAACAGCTAATACTAGCCTAATAGTATATTGATAGTTACAGGAATGACTTGCAAAATCATTCTCCTAACACAGAGCTTGACTCTATTGGTTAGGGAGCCCTGGGTCACGAGGATGTGCAAAATGCTTCATGGTATTATGCTTATTTCGTGGACATTGGGCAAATAAAATGCACAGGACTAGCCTATTTTGCAATTGATGGCTCTAGATTGATATCATGATGGCTGATGATAGCCAGATCACTTTCTCTGTGTGCATCATTTGGTTATTCCATGCCTCGGGGCATTAGGCCAGGAGGCTGGATCCGTTACTCAGGCTCAAGTGACCACCTCGATCCATGCAATGCATCTCCGGCACGTGCCTCTCCAATGGCAATTAAGTCGGATGGGTTACGACTGGGTTTCGAACTCTGAACTTTATACTTTGACAGTCCAAGGGCTGACCCCAACCACATTGAGCCACCTGGAATGGCCTCACATGAGCAGTGTCTGATTCTTTAAACTCTAAGAATGTGCGAACACCTTGACCACTTCACGGTGCCCTTTCGACCACTGTCTGCTCAGTCTGTTGTTTTCAAATGAGTGATTAATGGCTCATTGTGCTCCCATTAGTTATAACTTCTCAACCCAGTTGGATCTTTCAAGGTCACCACCGTGGTATTATGTGGCAGTGTGGCACTTTATAAACCATCTATCTGAAAAAGTCAGCTGTTTTGAGAAAGATGTGTGTTGCTTTCGTTTTCACTAGAGCTTGAGAATAATGTGTGCGGGGGAGCGGGGCACAGTGAATCGGAAAAGTTTATTTTGACCAAGTGTCTCAAAATTACATTTTTTTCTCGATGAACGGTTAAAAAGAAGATTCAAGTTTCAGCTACGCATGCGGCCAAAAGTTAACAATTAGATTTCAAGCAGTTCCATACATATGTCACAAACTGTCACAGGTGCGGTCATCATTTTAAGCTATTCTCTCAAGTATCTCTGTGCAAGTTGCTTGACAAAGAACATGTTGGTTCACTGTGCAGCAAAAAAAAATAAAATAGAAATATGGGGGACCATCGACTTATTTTGTCATGCATGGGACCCGAAACGTTACCAGTCCTTACAGCCTCTTCATATATGCCAGGAAAACACAGTAAAGTTAGTTCTGAATAATTTGTGGCATTTTTTCTCTGCCTGCTGCAGGCGGAGAATTGTGAAGGTGGGCAGTTTCTGGGATTTCTGTGTGTGGGTTTGTGCGTTTGTTAATTGACTCCTGCCAACAATATACTCAATGGATTTAGATTTCCTTTGGCATGATGTGTTCATTTGTACTACACAATACCTGATTAAATTTTAGTGAATATTGGACTTTTTGTTGGGGGGGGGGGGGCTACAGTGGAAGAAATTCGGAAATAGGCCTCTACCGCGCAGCATCTACTATAATAGTATACACACCATTTTTGCACTAACAGCCCAAGAGAGCGGATATATTTCTACAGTTTGTTCAGCAATTGTGAATCTTGCTTGAATCTAATTAATTACACAACTCTATCGATTGACATGGCTTCTTGATTGCAATTACTGGCAACTTATCCAATTAATCTTAGCTTCAGATCTTTTTTATTTGTCAACAGACATATCAATTGCATAGAAACTATATATATATACTCTCAGCTGAAAGTCATTTTGCTTATGATACGAATCATACTTTGCAAGAAAAAAAAGACAAATTATCCTTAAAAATATTTTTAGATACCTGACGCATGGATAGAGACATAAGCCGATAGAAAGACGAATAGATAAATACATCGACAGAGAGACATTGCATATTCCTTAAACTACTTGATCATTGACAACGGGGCTGCCGAGAACGGTTATCACGAATTAGAAAGTTGTGTTCAGCCTGAGTCTTAATTTGAGGCAGGCATAGGTATGCGATCTCCGAGCGCTCATTCTAGTTTTTAATTATTCGTATTTTGGATTAAGTTTGGGGAGACTTGATTTATATAGTGGCCCAACTCCTCCATTTAGGGGGGAGACCTGGAGGGGGACTTGAGCCATAGTGTCTGCTTTGGCAAAGCTACACTGGGGAGCCGTAGGATTGAACATTCATAGCATTTAAGATCAGTTTGGCAGATATGCTAGGTGCAATTTCAAGAATTGCATAATAATTGGGAACACCCAAATAATGTTATGCCACCCTCAGGCCATTTCCAGATATGCCCCTGATTCCCGAATAACATTTTTGGCAGATATTTGATTATGAAACACATTGATCTTTTAATAATGGCTTAGTTATTCCGTCTAGGGCTTTGAAATTTTTCGTTGGACTCTATTCGCAGCCAAATTTACTGCCCCAAGCTTCTCAAAGGGCGTTTTTGGAAGGCTTGGACTCGGGTGACTCCAGAGTGACTTGTGTTTCTTTCCGAACATTCACGAAGGTAGCCCACAACCAGAAGAGCAGAGCTTCGCTCGAGCAGGAACCAATTTGTCATGTGGTACAAACTATTCTGACCCGGTACTCTCCATTTATTGGGGAGTAGCCGGAAACACTACACTCGAGAATTGACATTGGCACCTCCCGGAAACATGGAGGTCGAGTTTTGCGTGTTCAGAAACGAACTCTCGTGACTCGTATCATTCGAGTTACTAGTGTAACCTTTCAGAAAACGCCCAATGAGGAAGGCTGTTCTCTAAAAATCCACCAGGGGTCATGTCAGCCCACTAAACACTGTTAATCTGTTTCTTTCACCTGTTGTCCAACGGTCATGCGTCATGAACTGGTCTGCTAAAATGGTGGATATGTCGCAAGAAATTTCAAAACAAAATATTCAATAGAACGTTTCTACCACTTCTACCCAAGATATTTCAACAATTTGACACTAGAAGAAAGAAACTATTTTCTAGTTTACAGAACTGTTATCCTTTTGAAAATCGCTTAAACCATTAAAACGCTATTGCCCAGAACGTTGAAGCATGTCAGTCAGAATCAGGGCGGAGTCGGTGTAGCGGAGTCGGTGTAGCAATATTGTGAAGAGAAGAAATCGGCCCCTCTGCACTGTTCCAATCATGGTTTACTTTTTCAGATAGTTATTTTAGTTCATATGCTATGCTATAAATGTCTTACTTGGGGTTTTTGAGTGCTTCTCAGGAAAGGCCAAGCAGATGTCATTCTCAACCTTAGCAATAATCTACATAAAGCATATTGCAAAATGATGTAGTTTGTGATCGCAAATATTTTCAATGTACCCTTAAAAAGCAAAAACCAAGCTTGATGTCATTCAGATTAGTTGCTGAATTGGGATATCCTTGTATTAGAGCATGTGCTGGGCAAGGAAAAGATCCCTCACATGGAGTAAACATGTAGCATGTTGAGGACTCCTGCCCTCTCTCTCATTTCATCAATGACAATGTAGCCTTTACTTGTGAGTAGCAATGTGCAGCAGGCCATACAGGGCTGTGCTTACCATATCTATTGATATATCCATCTATCTATTCATCATTCTTATGCTTATTCACAATCACTTTGATCCATGGACCAGAAATCTCCCTGTGTTGTGATTTTGTTACATTTAAGATGAGCTGGCTCATTAAAGGACAACAAATATCCAGGACATGCCTAGTTAAAGGGAATATAATTTTTCTTAATTCTTTGTTGAATTTTACTTGGAAACGCAAGTAGAAGGTGGGATTTTAGAGGAATTTTAAAAGAAAAAATGTCAGTTTTTGCTGTCAGGATTTCATATCGCTCAATGGGATTTATGTTGAAAGTGTCAACATATATCATTAGACAAACTAGTCAGAATCATTTTGCACAAACCCCGTTATAATTGGTTAAGTAGTAGAAAAGTTACAGACGTTTTACTAAAAAACATCAATTTTGAGAAAAGCCTCAAAAACCTTCCCTTCAGTCTACATATTTCAATGAATGGGGGAGGCACAAAAGTGCCCATATCTCGATAAGTATACAAGATAATTAAGTTCTGTTTGAAACAATGTATAGTGCTATGCTTCTGTGATGATATAGCAGAAAACAAAAAAATATATATACATTTTTGACCTGCGACGCAAAATGGACAAGTTCATGACGCATGACCCAATGTTGTCCTGATCACAGGCAGAAACAATATGAATCGTGTATGCTTTGACTTGGTCAGGTCATTCCATGCACTCATTATCTATATTTATAAGAACAAGGTATGACAGCTCAAGCATGCTAGCAGACAGACTTGAACGAGTCAGCAGAAATAATACCTTCAAATTCAAACTTTTCACAAAGGATACACACAAACATTGGTCCCAGTAGTTCCTTTGTTACATATTCTAGATATCAGACATAACTCAGTTCGGGAAAGTGCAGAATTCGGGAGCGCTCCCGAATTCGGGAACAGTGCTCCCGAATTCGGAAACTGCTCCCGAATTCAGGAACATAAATCACTCTGAATAATGAAAACTGTTCATTTTGCTTCAGCAGAGTCATTTACTACACAAGTATTACTATCTATCCATCTATACAAATGTATAGGCCTACCTAATATCCATCCAAATGTCGGTTGGCTTGGCTATTGATCTGGCTGTCCACCTGTCAATGTCTCTATTACTATTTATTGAATCTCTGCCTTTAACCCTTGTAGCCGCAACTGATTTTGGGTACGCAAAGCCGCAATGGGGGTCCCTGAGGCCCCCTCCCTTTCTCAACTCTCAATGGTTTAAACATTTTCCATTAAAAGGTAGTATTAGTATATTAAATCAAGTCAAAATGGAGAATGGTGGCAGTGAAATTTGGAACAAATGAAATCGTATTGCAATATGAAATAATGTTCCATCAAATTTTCGCAATTTTGTGCCAATTTGAATCATTGTTGGAATATTCAGTATTTTTCAAGTTTTTTAAGATCGAACTGTAAATTACTGGGATTGTCTTCTAAAGCCTTTACATGCTTTTTTGTGCCATAAAAATTGCCAGAGATGAGAAAATGAGCAGGGAAAATGGCCAATTTGGCCCTTGCCCTGTATTATCCATTCCTTCTGGTGTCCATTTCGGGCCAGTGGCCACTTTTTTGTCAGAATAAAGGTCAGGACTTCTATCATACCAGCTAACATTCACAAAATCATCACTACAGGAGTTTTTGATAATGCTGAATCCATTTTTGAAGGTTTTAGGTCACTATAAGTTCAATGTTGCGTGATTTTAGGTATATTTACCTAAATTTTACTCGAAATGCAAATAAATATCATTTTAATTGTGTTGAAATTGACTGACAGGCAAAATTTATCAACCTTCCAAATACACAAAAGTGACTGAATTGACCATAATTTGATCTGTCATAAGTGGCAGCACAAGTGCAGTATTTTTCAACAACTCATATTGACACATGACATGCACAAGGGTGCATGGGGCCTACGAGGCCCCCATTGCATGCAGCTTTGTGTCGGAAAAACATTCAAACTCTTGCCCGTGACCATGCTCAATATCAATAAATTCACAACTGTTGGATATTGTTTTAGATTAGTTGGACAATGATTACATGAAATCTGCAATGCGATTGACCAAATATTGCGTGAGATATTAAAGCGAAAAGTCCCAGGAGGGGGGGGGGGCTCCAAGGCCCCCATTGAGACTACAAGGGTTATAGGCTTGATCTGCATGCTCTCCGAGTCCTAGATATTTCTATGACCTCAAGAGAAATACCACATATGTACAGAATCTTTGGAAATACAATGCAGAATTTAGAAGTGTCCGACTCTTAAATCATTGTGATGCTTCATTTCTTGAAGATCATTAGTTAAATTGTATTGAAGCTGGATTTAAATTCACATCAATTCAGTTAATTCAGTTTGTTTCATTTTGTGCTACCCAGAGCGCATCTCTTCTCTCTATCAGGTCCGCTTCGAATATATAGCAGATGATTTCTGTCCATGGATTTTGCTAGGATATTTTGTACATTTTCTGTTTCATTGGGAGGAGTTGAGCTATAGCTATACTGAAAGTAATGGATTTTTAGTCAAGTTATTATGATGTTCCTTCATCAACTGTCCATGCAGTGTCCATTATATTGTGGGCTTGGACTTTGGAAAAATTAAGGAAGTATGCACTATAAATAAGCGAAACCTGCAAAATATCACACCTCTCAGAGAGGTCTCCCTGTAATAAAGAGACAATTAATGTGCCGAATTTTCTTTTTATGTTAAACACCTATCAGTTGCTTATCATGTATGTCTCTTTCTTGTCTCTCTGTCTGTTTAGCTGTTAATGATGTATAATGTCTGTCAGTGATGTATACGGCTATGGAGAGAAAAGGAGAGGACCGGCCAGAACAATACAAGATGGAAAGTTAGATCACCTGTCATTGCAAGGGAGTGATAGATAAACAGATAGGTTGATAGACTGATAGACAGATTGACGGATAGATAGATAGATAGATAGATAGATAGATAGATAGATAGATAGATAGACAGATAGATAGATAGATAGATAGATAGATAGATAGATAGATAGATAGATAGCATACTTGTACCAGATGCAGTGCTAGCATCCAAAGGGAAAACCTAGTAAGTCACATTTTGGGCCAGATTGAGTTAAGGACAAAATAGGACTTCTTAGACATGTTTCCACATATTTATTTAGTTTAGATTTTCAAGAAGTGGCCCGTTATCCCAGAATGACACTGGCAAGTCTATCTCTTACTGCAAGGACTGGAATTTAAAATTCCATTTTCTCATAATGTCCAAAATGTAACTTACTACTACTAGGTTTTCCCTTTGGACGCTAGAGTGGAGCTCATTCTACCTGCACTACATGTGTCAGTTAAATAGTAGCTTATTTGACAAATAAGTTATCTTATAAGGCAGTATAAAATTAATTAAAAAACTTATTTTGGGATAATCGGATAATGTTGATTACTTATTTATAGTTTTAGATGTAAATTGAAAGATGACCTGTGCTTCTCTATTCAACAATTCCATGCAGCACCTATACTGGTATCACTGTTATATATCGGTAAATAATGCATTTTTATATATAAATTAATGTAAAGTCAAAGAACATTCTGATAATAAGTCAATGGAAACTTGAATTAATGATAGAATTACTCAACTTACAAAGTTTTATTTGCTCTACAAAGAAAACCACAGCATGGAATTTTTTTTCACAGGGTAGAAACCTTAATTGCCTTGCAAACAACCAGCCTGGCCAATAAAAATACATCCGATCTTAATACCCAACGTCCGAGGGTCCATTGAAGATGCAACTCCCGAATTTGGGAACACTTTTGTTCCCGAATTTGGGAGCAGTTCCCGAATTTGGGAACACCTTTGTCCCGAATTCGGGAGTGCGCCCGAATTCTGCACTTTCCCGAACTGAACTGGTAGAGTTGACAGTTGTTTTAAATAACAAAATTGAGCAAAAAATTAATCTAAAAACCGAGTTCCACACTGAACTGGCACGGAAGTTAATTGCTGTGACAGCCACACCAACAATAATAAAAATATGTCAAAATACTTGTTGCATCTTGAACACTAATTTTCACAAAATATTTGCAAGATAACAAGATTGTTGTTGTGCAAAATTTTCAGTTTGAATTAGTGTCTTTAGAGTCTTATAGAAGAGTTAGAAAAATCGAAGTGAGGGCATTCATGCATGTCAATACAAATTGAAAATTCACAGATTTAAGTAAAATTCTGTTCTGACGGACTGAAAAACAAGCTTGACATGTGAAAGAATTATTTTTTTTAAACTGTGATGCACTGCAACAGGTTAAGAACCACAGCCTAGCTGTGAACTGACAAAAGTTGGATGAAACTAAGTAAACAATGAAAACATAAACTGCTAACATAAATTTATATTAAAAATGTGGAAAAGTGTTATCTTGATTTCAACCAATCAATCATGAACCATGCACCTGAATTCTGATTGGTTGCTCTCTATATATGGTTTAGTTATGAACAGTGATTAACTTGCCTCACAAATGGCATGTCCAGATCGCAACTCTTTTCATATGACTGCCTGTACCTGTGTATTAAATCGATCGATCTATCTATCTTATCTTATCTATCATATCTATCTTATCTATCTTATCTATCTTATCTATCTATCTATCTATCTATCTATCTATCAAAATAAGTATCTATTAGTATGTATGCATGTATGTATGTATGTATGTATGTATGTCTGTATGTCTGTATGTATGTATGTATGTATGTCTGTATGTCTGTATGTATGTATGTATGTCTGTATGTCTGTATGTATGTATCTATGTATGTATGTATGTATGTATGTATGTCTGTATGTATGTATATATGTATGTATGTATGTATGTATGTATGTATGTATGTATGTATGTATGTATGTATGTATGTAGGTGTGTATGTATGTATGTATGTATGTATGTATGTATGTATGTATGTATGTATGTCTATCTATCTATCTATCTATCTATCTATCTATCTATCTATCTATCTATCTATCTATCTATCTATCTATCCGCATACATAAATTTGCTGCTATATATCAGCCAGGTCCAATTAAGTTTCAGTTGTCATTACAAAATGCGATCTGGACAAGTCAAGCATGGACTAATTTAACCTCTGTGAAAGAGGTAGGTCTACTAATTTAAGAAACAACCAATCAGCGCATCAGAATTTATTCTCTTAAAAATGATTGACAGACGATCACTTTATTGAACTAATCTGTGAAATATTCAGATATTTTCCTGAGTTTCAGTTTTTCTCAATTCAGTTTGGTCAGTTTTGTTACTAAACTGTTGTATACAAAATTTGCAACAGTGTTGTTTCTCAAATTGTTCATTTTAACAGTAGGAAGAGGGGGAGGTCCACCAATTGTGTCCTGGTCCGCTGTCACAAGTTTTTGATTGAATTTTACAGTTACTTCTGTCGTCTGCTACTATGACAACGTACCAGTTTAGTGTGGAAGAGTTCTTTAAGCTGTCATACCTTTTCTAATAGTAATAAAAGGAATCAGAGGAGTGGCAGAATGGTCAGTGAAGCGAATCGTATCACACAAAACAGAGATTGTTTGTGCCTGTGTCCTGATATAACAAAGAATATAGACCTGGATGTTGATTCCCTTGTTTTCTCGACCAATTAGATTGCAAAAGTTGGTACTAGCTACCTGAAGTAAAAAAAATGACCTTGGAGCTCAGATTGGTGCTACTCTACAATTAACAGTACCCTCTTGTGTAGTACAAAAATTGGGAAAATTTGAAAATATTTTAAAATAGTGTCAAACAATCAGACACTATTTCACCAAGTCTCAAGCCTTCATCGCAAAAGGTCACTGAGAAAGTTGTGGCAGCACATTTAAAGGACCTAACCATCTTGACAAGAATCAGCTCCTTGGTTCACTTCAGTCTGCCTATCGCACCAAACTTTCAACATAGACAGCCTTGATCAAGATTCACTCTGACATCCCAGTTGCTGTGGATAACGGAAGTATTAGAACTGTCTACAAGTGGACTGCTCTTGCATTGCCACAGATCAGAACATATGCTGTCTTGTGTTGCCACCTAGTGACTAGTGTGCTATTCAGCGAGCTCCTGCGAGCGTCCACCAACTTTCGACCAGAGGAACACACACAATGTCGTCTGGAAGACACCGGGGCTGTTTCTGAGTGTGCTGATGGCCTTGTCTACTTCCTTAGAGAATGTGATTGCCGAGTCTGACTCTGGTATACATCAATGTTGAATAGAAATTTTGTGAATGTGCATTGAAATTGGAACTATTTCTTGGGACAGCAATGCTGTAGCATAGGAAATCAACTTCTGTGCCAGGTGGCAGCAGCATGCAGTTCTCAGTTTCACCAGACTGGGAAGTATTGCTGCTCTCATTCTCCTCGATCTATCAGTAGCATTCATTCTACAGGGTGTCTACAGAAAAAGAGGACAGTCATTTGTGTTCGTTTTGCAATCAAATAAGTTCAGAATTTGGTAATAAGTCTGGCATAAGAGTGCATGGATTTTATAGTGAGCTATATACTAGATCTACTGCAAATGGGTCAAAATTTGAAAACCTTGAAATTTCAGCTGAAAAAAATTTGAAAATTTTTCGTTCCGGAAATGCCTTTTTAAGTTATCGTTGGGTACGTCAAACAATCAGCTATCACTGCACTTTCATGTCCAAGGCTCCCAATGCCCTGCTGATCTGCCCTGAGGTGAAAAATACAGCTGTAATGTTATTTGACTGTCATTAAAATCACACTTATAATAAAAAAATTCTGACCACTTAGGGCTAAACAATCAATTGCCAATGATTAGGCAAGTTGCTTGCACATTTTGGGCCAAGTTCCAAGTCTCTAGTGCCAATTATTTTTGAGAAACTGCATTTTGATCCATAAAAAGACCAAATATGTGTGTCATTAGTAGACCGAATCTCAGTCTCTTCGCTTCGTGCATTTCCGTGAGGGGGCGGGGCTTGGCTCGCCCAATCGCCCGCCCCCAGACCATGAAGTTAGATAGACTTGTCGATCTATGTCATTAGCATCATGCCTATAACTTGAAATCTGCACCACTTAGAGCTGAAGAATGTATTACGAACGTATGGGAAAGTGGCTATTCTGCCCACATTGAGCTATATTTCAGGTCTCTATGACCAATAGTTACTGAGATAGAACACATCCTTCAACCAGAAATTTACAAACACAAACAAAAAATACTCTTATCATCAATAGTTTGGATTCCGAGTAATAAAAATGATCTCCACTATTCCCTCCAGTGCCCAATGTCTTTGCTAAACCATATTTCAGATGCTAGACAATGGTAAAATGTTACTGGCGCACCATATTTGATTAGTAGTTTCAGAGAAGCATCAAACTTCATACTAAGCATGTCAGATGCAAGGAAAATGCAAAAATGTTACCGGTATGTAATATTCTGTTGAAAAATTTTATTGATAATATATATTCAACTGATTTCAACTAGTCACCTGCAACAAAATTTTAGTTAGGTAAAGGCAATAAGCCATTTTTGACATGATGCTTATGACAACGTGATGCTAGTGATAATTAAGGTAAAAATCTTTGTAGGGACCAGTGAAAAACTGGCAGTCTGGCAATATATGCATGCAATGACCTTATGAACACCAGAAACATGTTCACAGTGATTTTGGTCCAGAAATATGCGGTCAAAATAGAGTAGCAAAGCGTTTGCTAATGACAAATTGAGATAGTACAACTGACAACAAGAGGTCCTCCGTGTGCCTTCCTGCCATCATGAATTATTGTTAAACACTGAAGAGAAGAATTTCAGAATTACCAAATTTGACCCAAATACGTTTATTTGTGAATTAATATATCACTAATAAAGGCAAAGTGGAAGCATGATATGCAAATTGCAAAAGTGCTTGCGTTGCTCCAAGCTGACCTCGGTCATCCTGTTTTCCTCATAACTGATGAGCAGTTTTTCGCCATTTATTGTGCTTGTAATTCAAATTCACGACCAAACACTTGGTCTTTAACATGGGGTCATCTGATGACGATAAAATCACAAAAGTGTCTCAAATAGTCATTGATCAGAGCACCAGAATCAATCAAATGTTTATAACAAGATTTTGAAAGAATTTGTGGTGTCATTGGATCAGACAAAAAACTCATTCTGTGGCAAAATCATCTTCCAACAAGGTGGAGCACCCGTTCATACTGCAAAGAAGACTCAGGAGTGCCTCAAAACAAACCTGTTTAGCAAGGTAGAGTGCCATCCCTTGTCTCCTGAGCTGGACCCAGTGAAGTACTTGGTGTGGGCAACTTTGAAGACAGAATCCAGCAAGTTATTCCAACAATTGCTGTAAAGATAAAGGCCTCCATTATGTCTGCATTGGACAAAATGTTGGTGGAGTGCATCAAACATACTTTTGTATCATTTCGGTCTAACCTGCAGAAAGCTACCACAGTAATAAGGGATGAGAATAATGGGTAATTTGGCTGTTCTGATAATAAATCATGTTTAGTTGAATAATGATGCTTGGCACAAAATAAACTGGAAACAAATGAAATTTTGTTGACTGTCCTTTTTTTCTGTAGACACCCTGTATTGACCATGGTGTGCTGCTCAGATGACTGAAATATTCCTTCGGAGTCGGCCAGGCAACATCGCAACCTCGCTCTCTTATGTTTTGTGTTCCCCAGGGTCCAGTTTTGGGGCCCATTTAGTTTACTTGCTACACCACATCTTTAGGAAGGATAATAGACAACCAAGGCTTGAAAAGACACTTATATGTCGATGACAGCCAACTTTATGTTTTTTTCAAGCACCCACACACAGACCAGGCAATCGAGAGGGCTGAAGCTTGTGTTACTGAAATTAAAATATGGAATGCAAGAAATCTTCCAAAGTTAAATGATGACAAAACAGAAATGACTGTTTTTGGTGGGCTGCAGCCCACCTATTGGTTTCACCCTACTCAAGTGATTTTGCTATAAGACAAGCTTGCTGATTGGCTAACAATTTACAGACCCCGGAGCCGTTGACAAAAACCGCCGCCACCAGTCACTGCTGTTCAAAGTCAAGTCAAGTCAATGATAATCCAAGTCGTCAGTTTTGTTTCTAGCCAGCCGCCGCCAACTTTGCACCCATTATATTTGGTATCGTTGGATTCGTCTTGAAGAGACCGCCGACTGCCTTCGTCTATCTCTTGTGGCTGTGTCAGAATACAGGTCAACTAGTAACCATGCCAAGTAGTAACCAAACCAACCATTTTTGATTTTTCCCAACCAACTCGTAACCATGGCATTTAGTAATCAATTGGCCATGGCCAAGTCGCAACCAAAAAAAGGAAATAGCATACCAACTCGTAACCAGTGACTGTTGCCAACTGGAACCAGGGAAAATCAGAGTACACCAACTGGTAACCAACTCATAACCAAATTGCATTCACTAGTGTTGCAGCTATTTTAACACTGTAATTCTGCATATCCATATTTAGATAATTTATATTTGGATAATTCATATTTGAACATAACTATCTTATTGAGTTTACTGGAATAAAAAATAAATAAATATGAATGAGCAGCTTCTGGTTTGCTAATGATTTCATTCATTGTCCTGTTACGACTTGGTAGTGGGCAAGAATTTGGTGGTTACTAGTTGGTATGGTCATGAAATTAATTTAAATGCATGGTTACGACTTGGTAACCCACAAAAAAAGGATGGTTACCAGTTGGTAGTGTTTTTGGTCACCAGTTGGTTGGTTACTAGTTGGTTGGTTACCAGTTTGTTTGGTTACCAGTTTGCATGGTTACTAGTTGACTTGGTATACCCATTGTCATGAGACAAAGTTACTCATTGGTCCAGACAAATAAAAAAAATTCTATGCATCCATCTATCTATCTCCATCTTTTCTTCCTTCTTATTTCCCATCCTTCCTTCCTCCTATTCTTTCTTCCTTTAGGATATTCTTCAACCCTTTTCTTCCTTCTTTATTTTCCGTGTTTTATTTCATAAATTCTATTTTCAGTTCTTTTTCCTTTTCTTTTCCCTTTCTTTTCTTACTTCTTCTGTTCTTTCCTTTTCTTCATTCATTAATTTCTTCTCCTTTTCGCTCTTCTTTTCTTCGTTGTTGTTTGTCCCCCAAATTTAAATTTTTTTTTTTTTTTCAATTTTATCTAAATAGTATTTTGTATTTTTTAATTTTTTTTTCTCCAAAATTTGTTTTTTCCTAACTGCCCCCTCCCCCACACACACACATTTTTTCCCTGAATTTTTTCCCCTGACTTTACTGAGTTTGAATACAGGTGGTGTTGACTTTGCATATATAGGAAATGGGCAACCCAGACAAAGACAGTGATACCCTCAAATAGTTCACTTTGACTTCTTGAAAAGTGCCATGAACTTTTCAAATAGTAAACATGAACTTTTTGAAGACTATTTGAGAACCAGTACTTTTGGCAGGTACATTGGTTAGGGTATTTTTAAGCCTTATACTTGACATTTCGAGGTGAACTCAGGCTTTTAACTTAGTTAAATACACATGACGCTTGAAAACGTTTTTTGTGGGTTGCTGTATCATAAATTTATGGATCTGTATTTTAGTTTTTTGGAAGAGATACTTCTTTTCACAGCTCAAATCAGTAAGATCATCATCTTAGCCAACTTTTGTGACAATTTTATGGTGATACATGGAGTATTCGTATTTTTACAGCAGCTTTAGTGGAATGACGTGTTTTTGAGAAAAACACATTTGAAATCTGGATTTCACATTGACTTGTGTGTTGGAAAAATGTGTTCATGACATATATACAGACCTAATTATTACATAATCATGGTTGATTTTGGTTTTTATTAGCAGCACAGCTGCTCTTCCCCAAGAATTTCATGCAATCTCGTTAGCACTCTGGAGGTCACTCTCTTTCACCGATCACATTCAAATTTACTCTACATTCTCTGTAGGTTTTTTTACTTTCAACCAGTCACTTTTGGTGCCCTTCTGTGATGGGAAAAATTATAAAGAAACTAAAATGGACTGGCTTCCATGGGTCAAAGGTCAACCATGCCTTCTTCTTCTTCTCCTTAGTATATCCGTGACCGGTGTGCCTGTGTTGGAATCATGCACTGTCTACGCTGCTAAGTGCTTGCACGTTACAGCTGCTTGCAGCCTGTATTGCAGGAGGGATTTTCGGTGAGCTTCTGACTATATACACTCCTGGGCAAAAAAAAATGGACCACCCTAGAATTCGACTTCATTTTGTTAGACTTTGATTTTAACAGGATATACACATCGAAAAGGCTTTATTTCCGGTCAGTTAATGAACAGAAGCATTGTCTTAGTATTAAATTGCTTTTCCTCTTGACTTTTTAAGCAGAACAGTTTTTTGGCTGCACTTCTTGACAACTTTGTGCACTGAAAAATGAGGATATTTTCTCATTGCTGTTTCAATGATTTTCAAAGCACATTTGTGTAACCAAATTTGTGCCATCTTAGATCAACATCAATATGACCCAAAAAGTTCACAATTTGATTGATATCTATATTTTGTCCCAGCCAGAACATATATGATATATTGTTACTCAGCAAATACTAATGGTCACCTTCGCTGCATGGGCATTAGCTTGTCATCTTGGAACAGCACATTTTGTACGTTTTCTGCAAGAAAAAGCTTCTAAATGGCCGACAGAAGGCTGTGATACATTCTTTTTACATACTTAGAAGCATAGATGATTTTTGATATCTCAGAAGAGTACTTGAAAAGGCTCGCCACACCATTATTCCTCCACCACCATTTTTGACAAAGAGCAGATTTCAACTAATTTCAGAACTCGCGGGCTAATACTGATGTTAATCTAAGAAGGTGCAAACTTAGTAACACTAAGGAGCTTTGGAAGGCAGTGAAACGGAATGGGAAAATATGCTCATTTTGCAGTGCACAAAGTCGTCAAGAAGTGCAGCCAAGAAACTGTTCTTCTTAAAAAGTCAAGAGAAAAAGCAATTTAATACTAAGACAATGCTTCTGTTGATTAACTGTCAGAAAATAAAGCTTTTTGGATGTGTATATGCTGTAGAAATCAAAGCCTAACAAAATAAAGGGTGGTTCATTTTTTTTTCCCAGGAGTGTAGGAGGTTGCATTGTTTCACCTATCACTTTAAAACTTAGCATACAGTCTCAAGATAATTATATCTTTCTTCCATCAATTTTGGTAAACTTTTGTGACAATAAATTTTTATTTTCTAAACTAAAGTGTACCTTTTCCCCGCGTATTTTAAATATTCTGCTGTAGTGGCAGCAACAGCAACAGCAACAGCCAAGTGCCAGCCAGGGGGATTGTTTGCAAATTAATTAAAAAGCCTAAAACTATAAAAGAAGAGAAGGAAGAAGAGAAGGAAAAAGAGAAGGAAAAAGAGAAGGAAAAAGAGAAGGAAAAAGAGAAGGAAGAATGGAAGGAAGGAAGGAAGATCGAAGGATGGAAGGAAGGGAGATATATATATATATATATATATATATATATATATATATATATATATATACATAGACAAATATATATTGTTAGGTAGATAGATAAATAGATGGGCAGATAGATAGATAGTCTATCTACAAGCAGCTGTTAAAGTGCTTGCACGTTATTTTAATTGGTTGGTCCAAAATGGCCGCCCCCGCAGGTCTCGGGCCTCCTCGCGGCGGTGGGTGGTAACACTTAAGGTGAAGTCCTGTATCCTTAGTGACCAACACGAGACAGTGCGCAAGCACACGTCTCCCCGACGGAAATGGGGCAACCTGTTTGCCGTGGGTTGCGACCCGTGTTGGAGGATGAAGGGCCCCTGGTGGTTGAGTTGGGCGGGACTAATTTGGTCCTCTCATACAATACACTACTTTGGCCTGGATTTCTCCCAGACGGGAGGTTGGATTGGCCCGGTCCAGTCAATCGGCTTGTCATGTTGCTATTTAGGACTTCAGTCCTATTTGGCCATGGCTGATGGGTCAATCGAGAAAGGTTAGAATCCGAATATTTGCCTGCCATGGTTACTGTTATCATGATTTGAGGCAATATTGCAGGCCTAGTCTTTGGAGAGTATACCCTTCTTGTATCCCTGTGACTCGAGTACTGGGCTTCGCCCTACTCATATTGGTCTCCCCTTGTTGGACTCCGTGGCGGGTGGGGAACATGGGGGGTGAAAAATAGAACACTACATGGATTTTTTTAACCGAGACTTGTCTCAAACAGAATTATTTGGTTGTGAAACTGACCCTTGGCCGAGGTTCATTGTTATCAAAGGAAAAGATGACGAATACAAGAAAATGTCTTCTGTCTTACGGGCGACAGCCCTATTCAAGGCTATAGGACGCCCAGATGATGTCAGGAGATTCCCTGACTCTCTGTTGATTAAATGTGTGCACAAAGAACAATCTGAGAAATTGCTAGGGATGAAGAGATTGGGAACTGCCGAAGTAGAGGTGACTCCCCATGAACGGTTGAACACCGTCAGGGGAGTCATTTATTCTTATGACAGTCATGAAAGCTCAGACGAGCAACTGCTGGACTGGTTTCAATACCGAAATATCCCGGTTGTCTCAATATACAGGATGTTCCAGAGAAAGACAAGGGAAGGTTCCACTGTTGAGACTCTAAGTCTCACTTTCAAGGGCAGTAGGATCCCGGACTCAGTCGAGCTTGGCTTCGAGTCCTGTAGGGTCCGTCCGTACATCCCTAACCCAAGGAGATGTTATCGATGCCAACGATATGGCCATATAACCAAGACTTGTAAAAATCGAGAGGAAATATGTGCCAAGTGTGGGGGACTAGACCATTCACATTCAAAGGATCATCCTTGTAACCTTCCTCCAAAATGTGTTAATTGCAAGGGTAGCCACGCCTCGTATGACAAATCATGTCCCAAATTTAGCTTTGAGAAAAAAGTCCTTGAGATCAAGGCAAGCTCCAACATCTCATTTACAGAAGCAAGACGAATAGCTCAATCACGATATGGGGCTGAAAGCTATGCCCGAAAGGTCAGTGGAGAACTACAAACAGGGTCACAATTATCGCATGGATCTGCCATTCATCGCCCAGCTGGACCCAGTTCAACACCTCGTTCAACGCCAAGGCTAAGACTTGATCTGGATCCCGAATATAATTATTCAAAACATGCACAGGCCCAAAACAATGATGACAAATCTAATCCTCAAGAAGACAAAGACAAATTCTGTACATTTTTTGCCCATGCGCAAATGAATGAACTTCTAGATGCGCATGGAAAACACGTGACTCAAAAACAAAACAGGACAGACAAAGCCCAACAAAACGACCCACACAACAAATCGACAAAAAGGAAATCAGATGACAGGAATATTGAAGAGAGAACACCAGCTAAGATTCAAGCTACAGAGACTGAGTCAGACCAAAATACCTCTTTTGAAACTGTTGATTCCGAGCAAACAGATTTAGAAGATCAAATGGAACTACAAATATCTTCTGCAGAAACTGAGGTAGTTAAGGACAAGCCACAGGCCAATTCCGGCCCTCTCATCCAGGCTCCAACCACTGGCCATGCTGGTGGAGAGCAGGGGAAGGAGGGTAAGCCGGACAGACCTGGAGGTTCTCTACAAAAACACCAACTACAACAAACCGGGACAAATCAGACACAACAACAGAATCAAAATCCCAATTCAAAGAGCACAGCACAACTACGTGCACCAGGAGGGACAAAACCCACCACAACTAACACCAAGACAGGGGGAAGGACTAACATCACGCTGAGACGTGAACCCCTGAAATTTACCTTTAAAACTCCATCAGACAGATAAACAAATACATGACAGACCAACATCATTCCATGGACAACATCATTCAATGGAATTGTCGAGGCTTAAGAGCAAATTTTGACGAGTTGAAGATGCTTACATCTGAGTATAAAGTGAACATCTTATGTCTCCAGGAGACATTTTTAAAAGCCTCGGACAATATTACTGTTAGAAATTATCATATGTATAATTCATATGGAGAAATTGTCCTTGATAGGGCAATAGGCGGTTCTACCATTCTGGTAAGGCATGGTGTAATTCATACATGCCTAAATCTTAACACCACCTTACAGGCAACTGCCGTCCGCCTAACTTTACGTAAAACGATTACCGTGTGCTCCCTCTACTTGTCCCTGAGTATGCGGGTCACACTACAAGATCTGAATAACCTATTTAACCAATTACCTGCCCCCTCCATTATTCTTGGAGATTTTAATGGTCACAACCCTTTATGGGGTAGTGCAGACCTGAATAGTAGAGGAGAACTGATTGAGGACTTTATAAATGGAAATAATCTTTGTGTCTTCAATGATGGGTCAGATACATTTCTACATTCAGGACATGGCACTTACTCTGCCATTGACCTAAGTATAAGTGATCCAAATTTGTTTTTAGATTTTGATTGGAAAGTACTAGAGGATACACATGGAAGTGATCATTTCCCAATCCTATTGAAATCGTTACATGTTGGTCCTAACTCCGGTTTATCAAGGTGGAAATTCAATAAAGCAGACTGGAATCTCTTCTCAGAACTCTGCAACAAAAATGTTGCCCGGCGGAAATATGCAGATTCTGATTCCCCTGTAGACCATTTCACAAAAGATATTATAGACATAGCAAATAAAGCGATACCGAAATCTCAAGCCAATCCTCACCATAGCCCTAAACCTTGGTTTGACACGGAGGTCAAAGAGGCTATCAAAGCCCGCAAAAAAGCATTATGTGCCTTTAAATCTCGCCCAACACAGGAAAATCTAAATCAATTTAAAATCTTCAGAGCAAGAGCGAGAAGGATAATAAGACAAAAGAAAAGGGCTACCTGGCAAAACTATGTCTCTAAACTTAATACCCGTACACCCAGTTCCAAAGTATGGAAAATGATAAAGAAGATACAGGGAAGAGATACATCCACACATATTCAACATCTTGTCATCGATGAAGAAGAGATAACCACCACTGAGGAAATTACAAATAGAATAGGTGACCAATTCGCATTTAATTCCTCATCGAACAATTACACCCAAGAATTCCAACAATTTAAAGAGAGGGCCGAGCGACAAAATTTAAATTTCCAGTCTGATAACTCTGAAGCATATAACATGCCTTTCTCCATGGAAGAGCTCATAGCGGCATTGAATAAGGCTAAAGACTCTGCTACTGGAGCAGATGAAGTTCATTATCAACTACTAAAGCATCTACCGGAAACAAGCCTTAAAATTATGCTGCAGATTTATAATAGAATATGGGACTTTGGTACATTCCCAACGCTGTGGAAGAAAGCGATAGTAATACCAATCCCAAAACCTAACAAAGACCACAGTGATCCACTTAACTATCGCCCGATTGCACTCACCAGTTGTCTTTGTAAGACCATGGAAAGGATGGTCAACAATAGACTAGTATGGTATTTGGAATCAACTGAAGCCATAACAGAATATCAGTGTGGTTTCAGGTCCAAAAGAAGTACATTGGACCATTTAGTATCATTAGAAACTTACATAAGAGATGCCTTCATTAAGAAAGAACATGTAGTTGCAGTATTTTTCGACCTAGAAAAAGCTTATGACACCACTTGGAAATTTGGAATTATGAAGGACATTCATGAAATGGGTCTCCGGGGAAGGCTTCCTCAATTTATAAATTCATTCCTTCAAGATCGTAACTTTCAAGTCAGAATAGGAAGCACACTATCCAACAGTTTTACCCAAGAAATGGGAGTTCCTCAGGGAAGTATTCTCTCTCCGACATGTTTTAATATTAAGATTAACAACATAGTCCGACATATCAAGGAGAATATCAAATGCTCTTTATACGTTGATGATTTCCTCATTGCTTTTAAGTCAACCAAAATGACAAGTATCGAACGACAACTGCAACTTAACCTAAACAGGTTGCAAAAATGGTCATATGAGAATGGTTTTAAATTTTCCAAAAATAAAACGGTATGTATGCACTTAATTCTATCCTCCCAGAAGCTTTCAGCCGGATCCAATCCTAATGATGGAAAATTGTAAAATCAAAGTAGTGAACCAGTACAAATTCTTAGGAGTTTTACTGGATTCTAAATTCTCTTTTATTCCACATATCAAAGAACTTAAAGCTAAAGGTTTAAAATCTCTTAATCTTCTCAAAGTAGTCAGCAAGCTCAGTTGGGGTGGAGACACCACTGTATTGCTACGACTATATAGGGCTATAACCCGATCACGTCTCGATTATGGGAGTATTGTATATGGATCAGCAAGACCGTCTTACCTCCGATGTCTAAATACAGTACACCATCTGGGCATTCGCCTGTGTCTTGGGGCATTTAGAACATCGCCAATAGAGAGTCTATATGTCCTTGCGAAAGAACCACCATTGTCACTACGTCGTATAAAACTTTCGCTGCAATATTTTGTAAAACTGGCAGCATGTCCAACAAATCCGGCTTTTTACTCGGTATTTCAGCCAAAGTACCAACAAATTTATATGACTAAACAAAGTGTTATAAA
This sequence comes from Platynereis dumerilii, assembly GCA_026936325.1. Classification (NCBI taxonomy): domain Eukaryota; kingdom Metazoa; phylum Annelida; class Polychaeta; order Phyllodocida; family Nereididae; genus Platynereis; species Platynereis dumerilii. The sequence goes on along the minus strand of JAPTHN010000001.1, from coordinate 181,945,155 downwards.
ACCCCTAGGTCTTAGAATGAAACCCTACTATGACATAATAAACAAAGACAACTGCATAGTTGCTGAAGTGCAGGTTCCATCCATATCTCCGTGGACCCTTCCTTCACCAATTTGTATTCTAGACCTGACAAGTCTTAGAAAATCTTCTACAAGTCCCCTGGAATACCAGAGTAAATTCCTCATAATAAAATCCCGGTATCCATCATACAAGTTTCTTTACACGGATGGGTCCAAAGATGGACTTCTGACTGGTTACGCAGTCACCTCCGCAAAGACAAGTTACTGTAATGAACGTATACCTGATGTGTGCTCGATATTCACAGCGGAACTGACAGCTATCTACAAGGCGGTAGAAATGGCAGTCACCTCAGAAACTAACAATTTTGTAATTTGCTCTGACTCAAAGTCTGCATTGCAGGCAATAGCCAACAAGCAGGTGGAAACCCCTCTTGTATTAGACATTCTTTTTACCTTAGCAGCAATGAAAGAAAACAAGGATATTATATTTTGTTGGATTCCAAGTCATGTTGATATCAAAGGAAATGAGATGGCTGATCTTCATGCGAAGAGAGCCTTAAGTAAAAACTTAACGGACTATGTTGTCCCTTATACGGATTTTAGAAAGCATATCAATGATTTTACCAAGTATAGTTGGCAAGTACGATGGAATGCTTGCCAACGGAACAAGCTACGCACAATACTACCACACGTCATGAAAGATATAAAAATTGATGTGAACTCACGCAGAGAGCAAATCGTAATTCATAGATGTCTTATAGGGCACAGCAGATTAACCCACTCACACTTATTAAACAATGATGCAGCACCAATATGCGAAGGGTGCCAAGTACCACTTTCGATCAAACATATCTTGATAGAATGTAATAACAATCTACATCACCGACCCTTTCAATCAGGTAATCTCAAACACTTATTCTTAGAAAATTCAGCGTCCAGTATAACACGGTTCCTCAGAGATAACGACTACTTCTACAAATTATGAGAAATTAGTTCCAAGATAATCTATCTAACCAATGTTGCCTCTAAATAGCCCACACTGGTGCTGATGGGGCGTAAAACACAAACTCACTCACTCACTCACTGGTCCAAAATGGCCATGTAACACAAATTTTACGACCTTGTGACATGCGACCATTAAGTTTTTTTGTCCACACTTATCACCACGTTAAAATATCAGATCACCAATCACCTGAGCCTGTCTGGTGATGCAGTAAACCTGTCTCAAGACTCCTCAGTGCCACTCTGAAGAGTTGATCAATTTGTATCCAGGGGCTCAGAAGTCTCATCAAACCACTTTCCATTGTCTACACCCACATCACAAGCCACAAATAAAAGCAGACATGAACCTTCGATCAGTTGTCGTTCTTTTTGTTCCAGTTACCCAGCCATCAATCAGATCAATATGTTCTGCTTTTTCACCTGGCCATACACTTTGCCTTGAAAGAATAGCTGTTTCCAATTGTTGAACTCTCAAATCTTTATAATCATTCCAAGATAAGATTTGTTCAAACAATCATAACAAGACACTTGAGTACTTAATCTAGGACATGATCAAAGAATTCTGAGCAAATGCATTTTTAAGTTATACCTTTTATTATACACATATTGTATATATTATGAATTATATGAAACAATAACAAAATCTGTATAAAACTGTACATTATATAATTACATTGTAGAATAATAATAATAGCAAAAGAAGTATCTGATCAGAGACTGGTTGAGTCTTTTTTACTTGCATTGATCTCCACAACTATCTTGCCTTTACTTTTCTTGGTGTACAGATAGTCCACAGCATCAGCCACAGCCTCCAGGCCCTTGAAGGGTCCTTTGCTGTAGTTCTCACCATTGTCAATAGCGATCTTGATGCCCCCTGTCAGGTAGCCCTTCAGAAGTTGGGGGAAATACTCTGGAACTTCGCTTTGGTAGGTCATCAAGAAAAACCCTCGTGCACTGGCTGACTTGAATAGCAACTTGCCAGGCAAAGCGCTCGCCTGGAATTGGTTGCCAGATTCACTTTGGTAACCAGAGATGAAGCCGATTATAATGAGGCGCCCCTTTTCAGCCAAGCCATCCACACACGCATCAAACACAGGTCCACCGATGCACTCGTAAACGACATTCACTCCAGCCGGGTACTCCTTCTTCAACACGTCTTTCAAATCCTCCTTGCTCAAGTTAATTGGGCGATCGCAACCAATTTTCTTCAAGAGTTCCACTTTCTCATCAGTTGAGCAAGTTCCAATGACATGGCAACCTGCATTCTTGGCCCATTGAACGGCAAACTGGCCCGTTCCTCCGGCTGCACCCGTGATGAGCACCTTCTCGCCCGATTTGATCTCTCCCACCTTTTCAAGAGCGACCACAGCGGTCATGCCACTGACAAGAAGAGCTACAATCTCAGCTTTAGCTTCTGGTATAGGAAGGGGTATCACTTTGTTAGCAGGAACCTTCAAGTATTCCGCGAAGCCTCCAAAAGAACCCATGTATGCAACAGGTTGGCCGACTTTGATGTTGGTTACTTTGTCGCCGATTGCGGAAACTTCTCCAACTCCCTCGAACCCGGCACCAAATGGGGGCTTAGCATCTGTGAAGTATTTCCCAGCTGTGAAATTAATATCGGATGCATTGATGCCCACGAATCTGTTCTTGATGATGATTTCATCGCTGCCTGGTGCCCCGAGTGAAGCTGTTTGTATCTCTGTCGCTTCTCGGAAGTCCTTGCTCAGTTTTGTGATCATAATTTTCTTGAAACTGCTGCTTCCTGCCATCTTGCTGGTTTGAGAGACACTGGCACGAGAGAATACACACAGCCTATTAAAGGCAGGCCGGATTTATATGACAACCAAGTTCCAATGTTCAGTTGAGAATGCCTAACAAGGTCAGGAATTCATGACATACCCAAATAGCAGATAACACCCAATACCACTATATTATGACAATGCACATTTTCTCCATAATTCAGGTCCCATTGCTACCTTGTACAATGTGCATTATACCCCCGTTATTGTTGGGACAAATTTACACAAGTCACGGCATGACTGGGTTTTTTACCTCAATTGTGTTGACCAAGAGAATCAGGAGAATACAGGCAAATAATGACAGATATTAATTCATAAATGGCACTGCCATTGCATTATTTGCTGAAACACAAGGAATTAGAAGGAGTATAGGTCAACAATGAGGACTCTAAAAATGCTGTTAAATATGTAAATGTGCACAAAATCAGCTTCTTCGTTGCAGCCCATTTTATTTTTTGTCGAATTTCAGATGTACTGCGGGCAATTTTTGGGACATCAAACACGAACTGCATCACTCTGTCCTACAGAATAACATGTCCTGGAAAAAGTTGTACCTGGTAGCACTTCCAACAGTATAGGTTATTCACCACGGCAGAGGGAATATGTGATTTGTCATCCGAGGGCTTCACCCCGAAGGGTGATAAACACATTCCTGATCCCGTGGCGAATAACTGGCTTGTACCATGAGACAAACACCAAAACAGTCAAACATGAGATGGTAAGTGGACAAAAAAGGGATATATGGGCAGTTTTACAGTATTTGCACTCAAAGTGTCTCATGTGGGGTCAAAATAAAGTTTGAAATTTGAGAATTTCCATCATTCTATCATAAAATTAACATATTACTGTTTCTGTAATCAAAGAGGACTGAAGTGATTTTGTGGTTTACCACCAAAATACTGCTACTTAAAGTAGGCAAGGGTTGATTCTTGCAAAAACTGTTTATCAGGAAAAATATCCGTCCAGAAACAATTTTCACCCATTCTTATTCTTGGAAATCAAGGCACATTGTTGCACAGGAACTTCAAAACCCATACAAAACTTAAATTTTGATTAAACATGCCACCATTTTTTTTTTTACCATTTTTATTACGAAATTACAGAAATCTGGCTTGCCTTTTACCCTGAAAGTTTCTGTTGAGTAGGGTACTAGTCTCAAAAGACACACGATTTCCAAAGTTAATAATCCCTAGGTATCCTATTAACCCCATGTCAAGTTTTGTTACTGTACGATTGAAACTCATGGTATTCGGCTGTGTCGAACATAGTGTTATGGAGCAAAAAACCGCCGAAAATGACCAAAAATCAGGCGCCTTTGGAAAAATCATCTTTGATGGCCCCATTAACAAGATATTTGGTTATTATCCTTTAAATTCATTCAGTTAAAATTAGTTATATAGATATATGACACAAATAAATCATATAGATATATGACACAAATAAATCAACTTTTTTCTAAGTTTTGATTTTCTCAAAATAATGTAATAGATAACGAAAGATAATATATTTGACATTTTCAATACTTATAAAAACCCTTTTTAGGCAACCAGGTTTACTTAGTGTGTATAACCAGGGCCGTTTCTTGAATGAATCCAGTGTTAAAACGCACGAATCAGAGCAAAATTTCTGATGGGTTGGAGAGGACATTTTTTGACATCATGAATTTTAATTTCTGAGAAAATGTATGAACATGGCCTGGATATCTTTTTAACTTATATTTGTCACATACTTGTAAAGGCACATGATTGAGCAAAAGATACGCGAATAGCTTGTTTTTCCTGAAAAACACTTCGTGTTTTTTCTATGGGTTGGAGAGGACATACTTTTTTTGACATCACATTCAAGCCTCACATTCTGAAAACCAATTATGGTTAATGAAACAAATGTTTCTGTTTTACCTAGAGATATGTCTAAAGCTTCAAAATTAACACAAACAGTATACACATTCTTTGATACTTACTCATAACAGCATATAAAGCAACTGATGGTCCATCGAAAACAAAATTTTTGACATCTGCCATTTTTTTACATTTTAGGACCCAAGTCATGTTGTATTATAATAAGACCAAATGGGTATGGTGGTATTTTGAGATGTACTACACGAGTTGAAGATATCCTGAGTCCTCTGTACCCACGAGTGCGTCAGCACGAGTGGGTACAGAGGACTCAGGATATCTTCACGAGTGGAAGTACATCTCAAAATACCACCATACAACCATTTGGTCTTATTTATACCCCATATTGTAACACAAAAAAAAGCTGAATTTCACCCTGATGATCAATACTCAACAGTGGCCTCAGCCAATCAGAGCACAGACAGTAGCTCAACTGATGATGTCACAATGTTGTGACGTCACCATGGCCATGATGTCACAATGGCAAACAATGCAATGACATCATCGACAATGATCAAACCATTGAGTATACAACAAACCATTGAGTATACTACAACGCAATACCACATGGGATATATCCACTGCTTTTTCATGTGGTATTGTAAACATTATGGGGTATATATTACAGTTGTCTAATGGGTAAATGTGGGACATGAAGATATGTACACCCGAGAATGTCAATGTACAACGAGGCCGTAAGGCCGAGTTGTACATGACATTTGAGGGTGTACATATCTCATGTCCCACAATTTACCCATTAGACAATTGTTTTGTACCATGAAACCCCCTATTATCACAAGAAAGTTATGAAAATTACAAGCCAAATTCTGAAAAAAAAAGTTTAATGAAACATTTTCAGAGACTTCACTTTTACAAAAAAAAATTAATTTTCAAGGAATCAGTGACCACCGTTTTCACCCCCCCTTTTTTCCAGAGATACAAAATCTTTGCCACAAAAAAGAAGCAACTGTTACTGATGATGTGAAAGAGAGGTTGAAAGACGTCACCATGGTGACACCATTGTGATGTCACATCTCATGCTGCAGTGCTCCAGTGTCAATAAATGAAGCACCAAACCATTGGACATGACTACATGTACAACGGTGTACATAATGCTAATTTTCACTGTCGAGTGGTACAAAACTTATTCACATGAAACCTGTTGTATTTTATACCCAAGCCGTAGGTCCAGAAAGGTATCATTAACTTGAATCACAACTAATTGAATATTTTTTTCTGTTCATCCATGAAATTGGCTAAAAAGTCTGTGAGACATAAAAATGTGTCAAACTTCGTCCTAAATTCCTTACAGCTTCAAAACAAAGCATTGCAGAAGGGTAAAATATGGTGCATTTATATGTCAGTGTAGGACAAGATTGCCACTGCCCGAAATTGCGATATACCTATCGTACTTTTCTAGTAATAATTGCATAAAAATGAAAAATCGGCCGAGTGCAAATACTGAAAAACTGCCCACATGAGATTAATGATATACGAGATTAATCACAGTGAAATACAGGCTTGTGACAGAGGTGTCAAATGGTATCATTTTTAAAATGGCTGTCAGAGGGACCCTCAACATCATTTGATCATAGAAGTACACACTTCTATGATTTGATCTCTCTTAAAGAATCTTATAATGCACATAGTACAAGGTGTGTGAATCTGTTGGGGAGCAAAAACTCAAGCGAAGCCTATCAGGGATTCCAACAACTGGTAGAAGAACCCGGAAATTCTCAGAGAAACGCAGAAAGAATGAGGACCAATACCACCAAGTGCAATTCCAGACACCAGTCAAGGCAACAAAAATGTTCAACTGCTCTGAATCAAGAGAACAATACCAGAACTCCGAAAAATGTTGGTCTTAAAAAAAATGAAAATTTTCTCAAGAACCCTCTGATGAGAATCACAAGCCACAGAATTTGACTTTTTGAACACAATTTGACTTCAAAATCCAAATTTATCAAAGTTAATTGACCTGTCACTTCTCAATGACAGTAAACCCTGTAATTTCGCAATACAGAGAAATAAAGAGAGACTTCCTTTACATATCATTTCATTTATGCATTTCTCCTGACAACAAAAGCAGTATTTCATGAAAAATCGGCTCATTGTCTCTAATAGTAACATAACGAAATTCAATCTATGAATGTGGAATAGCTGAAGATTACTTCGCATAGCCATAAAATTGTATACATAGATCAGTAAAATAGAATAAATAAAATCATAAAAATACTGCCACGACTTCGTTCGGTCACACTTCACAATAACAACTAGAAACATGAACACATAAACAAGAACAGCATAAATATTAGTGTAATTTCTACTGGGTTCCTCATTGTACATTATCTTGAATTATGACAACATGCCTGCAATACATAACTTACTCTTCAACTGTCTGTATCATCAATAATTCAACATCATTTGTAATTTAATGCAGACATGCAATGCACTAAACAATGACTTTCTTCCGATGCAATCTATTCACAAATGTGTGATAAGCAAATCTTGAGTCTAATAATAGTATTGCCTTGGGTTGTCGGAATTGGCAATTTGAGACAAAGCGGATGAGATGTCAGAGAAGTTAGTGGGCTGGCTATCTCGTGAGAAATCATCGGAATAGGCAGCTCGCTTGTGAGGAGGTTGATAGTCGGGACTGTAAGGGTCCCGTGATCCAACATACGGGGGTCGTGCTGCCCCAGAATAAGCCCTGGCAGTGTCATACGGGCTGGGAGCATCGTATCGGCTGTGGCTGGGTTCCTCATTGTACATTCTCTCCGGTTCCGGGAGCATTCGTTCCGGTTCCATGGCCATGCGCTTTGGCAGTCTGGCAAAGCGTCCTGAAGGCACGTCCGAAAGACCAGAGCTCCGTTTTGCTGTTTCAAACATCTGAATGAACAAAGAAGGTCGGATATTAATAAATGTACACTTATATATAATGATAAGGGCTATTCCATTTAAAACTCTGGGGGGGGGGCCGTTTATTTTTCGTATGATGTATGTACGGGTGAGCGATAATACGATGTAGATGCTAGGGGGGCAATCACGGAATTCACTTTAGATGTATGGGGTGGGGGGACTATCGCTCTATTCAGGCCTATGCAATGTAATAATGAAAATTTTTATTTATGTATTTATGTTTAAAATCGTTTTAGATGCATGGGGGGGTCAAAATCGTTGCCCGACCGCTCCCCCCCAGACTTTTAAATGGAATAGCCCTAAGTAATGATAGGTAATGGACTAAACTCAGGTCCTTGGACCTTTATATTCAGATCGAGGCAATTGCATGATTGCATGCATAAGAGTTATAGTGTGAGACTGCGAGTGTCTCGAATGCTTCTAAGAGTTCTTACCTAAGCTTCTAAGTGACACTAGCTTTTCGTCATTTCAAAACAACCAGAACATGTCACAGACCAAGTAGATGAGAAATAATTCAAAAGACCTACATGAACAGGCACAGATTGTTTCCTGAACTCCAGCAACTCCTGTGTCAAACGGTTGGACAACTCCAGGGCCAGTTCCGCCTCCTCCTCCGTACTAATAGGGGTGGCCTCCTGGAAGGGATTGTCAAGTCAAAGATTTAATCAAACATTTCTAAGAGAATTAAATACACCTGTAGAAAATGCAACAGACTCAGACTCAATTTATTCTTGCTCCTAAGTAATGAAAAATACACATATATCACATACAAATTTTCTATTAAATAAATAGGAGCAATGGGACTCCTCGAAGGCAGTAAGTTGCCGCTGATGAGGAGCCCCAATGTTTAGAAATTGTTCTAAACAGAAGCGCAAGAGAGCCCAATCTCCGCTATCAATATACCATACTTGTGCGCTTGTTAACATAGTTATATACTATCCACTGATTCAGATTCAGATAATTTATTTGTCTCATCATACAAAATAAGAATATTGGAGACCCCTCTGAGGCTCCCAAGAGCCGCTACCAAGGGCCACCAGTCAAAATATTTCAAATTTTACATAAACAAGACCATTATATGAGTCTTAATTATATATGTATATTAAGATTTATAGACAGGAACTAGAAGAGAATAAGTGCAATGTATTAACATACTGACTGGCATTTACACAACATACCCATACAAAATATTACATCACATCTTTTTTCCACAAGTACATGAACCCAAAACACCGACTCAAAATTTTCTGCAATCCCTGAAATTCAAGGTAACTTGGTCTAATTCTCAAAGTTCAGCAATTAACTCCTGAATTTAGTTAAATTGAAAGTCGACATACCAAGAGCTGTAGCAGCCGATCCATAGACACCGCCAGCCCCATGGCCCTTCCAGACGTGCGGGGCGCGGCAGCAGGAGCACGGGGAATGATTGAGGACACTTGGCTCTCCATGGAACTCATACCCCCCCTCCCGAACCCTCCCCTTCCGAATCCCCCTCTGCCCCTGCCCCTTCCTCCCGCACCCCTTTCCTGTTGACCTGAAAAAGAGGAAATCACAGATATTAACTGGCATTTATTCATTCTTCATAGGAGATCCAAAATAACCATGTAGAGTACAGCATAAGCTGTTATGGGACACAAATTGACAGATAGATTATAGTTCTGAAATCCTCTGAAAACATTCTGGCGCAGCTTTTGTACATGAAATTCAATGATCCTGTCTGTTGATATTTTGGGAATAAAGCTAAAAACTTCCCCTTGCAATGGAATTTATATGTCTGTATTTAGCACTATATAACCTTCTATGTAAATAACGCTTTGCTTCACCAGATCACCATTCTAAATTGGATGCTCTTTGAATTATCAAAATATTTAACAAATATTAACAGAGCCAATTGATAACTAAAGCTATTGATTTACTTCTTCAACTTGATAGAATTATTATTGGCTTGCGAGGGTTGTTCTAGGATATTTTGTAGCGGAAAAGTAAGAGCTGCGAACATAAGGGACATTTTGAACTTTGAACATGAAATTCAGATATATGATAACCGTATCACCACAGCATCACAGCAGTACTACTTCTGTAGTAATAGTCTAATATAGAGTCATGATAACATTCTACTCACCATGAAAAGACTCCTCCAGAGGTCTCTTCAATCCACCAGATGGCGACTCTTGGCTGAACTTCTTCAATCCACCAGATGGCGACTCCTGGCTGAACTTCTCAACGTGGACCCTGATCTTGCCCATTTGCTCCTTCTTCTCAATGTCGCTGGAATATTCTTCTATCCTGCTCTTGTTGGCCTGACCCGTCTCGTTTTGTTCTTGGTTTGTGTGCAGTTCAGGGTAGTTCTTGTCCTGGAAGAAAAATCTAATAATTACGCCAGATATATTTAATTTTTAAATTCTCAGATCCACTAACCCAATAGATTTTCTGCCTTAAGGAAAAAAAATTGAGCTTATCCACAATTTTTATCAAATTAACACTATTAAAAATTGAGATGTCTTTTTTTTTCGTCCTACGGCCGACACTACAAAAAGTGCCTCGAGAAGATCCAAGAAGCTAAAGATCAATTAGTGTCTGGCCTCACTTTTGTGTCATATCATCATAATTATTGAGAATACTGAATTCATAAACGGGTCATCCTTACAATGTAGTTCTTCCTGTGCTTGATGCCCGTAATGTGAGTGCGGATGGTCGAAGTGTCACAAGTGACATCACACAAGTCGCAGTAATATCTCAAGGTGGAGGGAGTGGGTCCACTGGGCGGCTGCACTTCGATGATATGTTGCAGACCTGAGAGCAGATGAGGATTGATAATGTAAGACGAGACTTCAATTCACTCTCTTGTTGAAGAAGTTGGTCCAAAGTGCATGATACACAATTATGCATATTGCAAGTTGTATACTAACTTTTTAAATTCTTAGATCGACCAATATATATATATTTTTTTCTTTTATGATAGGCCCTGTATACATGTAAATAAATTTTTCTCAAATACCCACTTTTTAATTTTTAAGGTCACTCACCTAACTTAGCACCTTTTATGGTTTTCAGCTGACTTTGCAAGAGCGACTTTTTATTTGTGGGAACAGTTCCTGAAACAAGTAAAAAAAAATCAAAAGTTAATACAAAGACAAAACTCAATGGCATCAAAATAAGACTATTTACAATATTTTACACCTACAGATACACCGAACATATATAAATACCTTTATTATTAATGTGTGATCATAAAAATCAAATTCCAGAATTGTTAAAATTTTTGTCATATAAGCCGCATTGTCTTCATCAAGTACAATCTTCAAAAATAAGTATACGTTAGTGCCTTATCATAAAACTAAGCCTTGTGCAACTAACCTTCAGCAATTTTCTGCTGGCGCTTCATCTTAATTTCAGCTTTCTGCTTGTCCAGGGTCATGTCTATCTTGCCCTGCGTGTCTTTCTTTTCTTTCTGCACTCTCGGCGGTCTTCTCGGCTCCATCGATGCGATCTTGTCAGTGAATACCATGGCCAAAGCTGTCTGTTGCTTCTTGTTTTCAGTATTCGTCAAATCCGGAACCAGGTCAGGGTGGTGCTTTCTCTGCACACAGAAAACAGAATGAACTTAATATCATCTCAATTCAGATATATCTATCATCATGGCATTGTTGATTCTCTGTTATGAACTACCCCATTGTCACGGCCACTCTCCTCTCCGCTCAGTTAGTGGTCAAGTGGTCAATATCTGGAATCACAACCACGGCAGCACGGGTATCACTGGTCTTCCTTAACCATTATCCCATATGCCTCAAACATTGTCCTTTATGACTCCGGTTTTGTTTCATAACATGCCATCTTTGCATTCACTTATTTACAGGCGGCTCTGTACCAGTGATGATGCCGCTGTGCCGCATGCAGTTGAGATGTCTTGGCCACATGGCGCTCAAAGAATTATTTATAAACATACTGTGATCACAAATCGAAGAGTATTTTAGTGAACCAGATGCCATACTCACCGCATAAGCCAAGCGGTGCTTGATGCCGATGATGTGGGGGACAACGGTGGCGTAAGACAGCTTGCACTTGCACATGCGGCAGAAGAACCACACGGTGTTGACGGTGATGACGTCATTCAAGGGCTGGTATTCCGTGATGTAGTGGAGGCCTGCAAGAAATAGACAAGCAAGAAATAGACAAGCAGGAAATAGACAAGCAAGAATTAGACAAGCAAGAAATAGACAAGCAGGGGGGTCAACAAGATTTCAAGAAAATCCAGGACACTTGGGACTCCCTGTTGGGCAATTCTGTAAAGTCTGATTTACAGATTAGACAAACTGCTAAAGTGTCAAATCTGTAAATCGGACGTCACAGAATTGCCTTTCACATTTTTATGTGTGAATTCAAAATGGTAGAGAATATCCTAACTTACACTTCACACATTGTATGCGTATGTTTCATTAAGTGTGACAAAAATCGACCGGCGTCGGGGGGGGGGGGACATTTCAGGATGGCAATGCTCAAAATATTTAATAGCTTTCACTAATTAGAATGAATTTCAATTAGAGTATGCCCTACCTATGACGGGTTCCTCAACTTGTTCCATCCTCTTCATCAGAATACATTCATTTGGATTTGTGCTGGCCAACTTGTTGCCTGAATACAGAAAACAATTGGTTAGAAAATCAATCAGCTGAATACAGCAAAGGTTTGTCGTATCAATCTCTTCCCTACATAGGTCACTGCGATCAGAAAGTGATGATGTCACGATCCCATGGTCATAACAGTCATAGAATGTTCCATTTATGGCATTTATGACAAGAGTGACATCACATCTTCGATGAGTCATGATAACATCACCAAGAAATGGTGATCGCAGTGACCCCTGTGATTTAGAGACCCTTAAATCATATGTATTGAAACTACAGGGTAGTCACAATTATTTATTACAGCCTATTAGTGAATAGACAAATTTCAAATTTGTGAATTGATTGAAAACAATGTTTACAACCAATCTAATGGGTGGACAGCCGATAGTGTCCTTTTTTAACGATTTACAAGAACTTTCTCGCAATATTTTCATGGTTCTTTCCAATTTTAACAACCAGAAGTGTGAACCACAACATTCATAGACATAAGACATCAGAATGAGTACATCACGGATGAAGAATAACACAAGCCTGTTTCCTCGCATTTGTTGCAGTCAAGTTTTGCAGCATGGAGCCAGTTTAGAAAATACACCAAAAAAGACTTCAGGAATAAAAAAACATTTCAAGTTTTTTTGCCAAAAGGTGAAATAGTATGTGACATGGTTGTGCAATCAAACAAATGTCAACTGACAAACATGAAACAAACTAACAAAGAAATAATTTCAGCGTGGGACATTCCTCGAAGAAATAACTTCCAGGACGCACAGACAAAAGGATTCTGTTAGAACCTGAAAAGCTGTTTTTCGGGAATAGTATACCAGGTACCTCAATTCTTCAGTTGAATTTAGATATTTAATCATTAATAGAGAATTTAAACCATCCTGGAAGCCTACGAAAATCACACGTCCCTGGAACTCCTCTTCAAAAATAATAGAGCAAGAGGACGCCCTATCAATTGCACATACCGGTAGGAACAAGTTTTTTGGCAAGACCAAAAGGAGCAACAGAGACTGACAACAATGCAAATGGCTGTTACGGTTATTCCCTATCTGTGGAGTACATTACTTCTTTAAAGTAATGTATAGAAAGTCGCTACTTCTGAAATATTTTCCAGAAGGTGGCGACCATTAACTTACCAAGAAACTCGTTGGCCTTGACAACCTGAAATGACGTCAAAGTTCATTTAACAATTAGGAGAAAAGCAAATTTTATAAACAGTTCACAAAACGACATTTGTGACTATATCAATTGAGCAAGAAGCCAAACTTCAAAGGATTGTTCGTTGCACATAGAGTTTAGAATGCTTTAAATCATAAGATAGATTTGATGTCAAACATATTTTGATGGTAAAGTGTCTGCAACAAATCTATTTCTCACAACTCGAGAGCATTTTAATGAGTTTGAACACAAACCAAGTAATGAATATTACAATTTTAAACGAGTCCCAGTGATGCCGTCTTTGTTAAAATCTGAAAACCCATGGCAGACTGACATGGATGTTTCCGTTATTTCAACAAATCTTAGCATATACCTAATCACAACGTTTTGGCCTGAATTACCAGACCGGTTGACGACGATGCTGGACAGTTCCGTCAGACCGACAATCTTTCCAAAGACTGTAGTGAATGACATTGTATGTATCACATACAGTGGAGTATAGCTGAGTTCTACCCAAACATATTTGGGTTAACTTCAACCGTGAACATCTCCAAGATAAGAACAAGTTTGCCTCTTGGGCCGAAAGCATCAAATACTTTCTGCGTTAACATGTGCATCATTATAAGTATTAGTGCACAATTGCATGTTCACTGGTTTACTTTCCACTTGAAATTAGTCAGTTCGCAGGAAACAAACAAGAGCAAACCAAGGAACTTTAGTCCAGTAAATTCGCCCTATGCCCCCAAAAAAATTGCAAGAAATTGTTTTATTGCATATTCTCACAGTATAGAGTAATAAGAATAACATACTAAAAGTCTCCCGAAATTGGGTCAGCTAAAGTGGGTTAATTAGGTCATCAAAAATTGGGCCGCTAATTAGCCAAAATGTTGGAAATATTAGTCTACTAGAAGCTTATTAAAGCATGTTTTGGGGTATGAATGATGTTTTATGGTTAATTTTGGTACTCTGGTGTGTCCTGAGGCAGAATCAGCCAGGTGTCACCTTGGCACCCTCAGGTAACCTTTTTATTGGCCAAAAACAAAATGGCCGCCAACCGTTAACAAAAATGACCATAACTTCCTTGATATTTATGATAGAATGCTGATTTCAGTGTCTATACCTATATTTTTAGGGTCAAGCAATGTATTAAAACCATCAAATTGTTAATTGCTCCTTTACAATTCATAATAAACCTAAAATATATCCAAGGCATTGGTAAATGAATAAACTATAATGATGAACAAGTGCAGTTGAATTGAAATCTGTGTATCAGTCAATTGCAAAAGATTTCCAAGTCCTTCCAAGTTTTGATTATTTACACAGAAGTTTAGAAAATGACCATAACAGTGTAATAACAATTACCATACCCTCAAAACCCACAATGATTTAATTTATCTGCACATGCTGCAAAATTTTAAATTCTTTATTCCAGAAAACCCATCACCATGTTTAAGTTCTTGATTCAGGCCTATGTACTAAAATGTTACAATGTGTCAGCAAAATGTATGGCTCTGCAATTGAAATTGCATCCTTTAAAAGTTTCCACTCTGGTGATTTAATTTGCTCCTAGTCGTCTCTTCATGACAATTGTGGAAAGTTAAACATGATATTCTGTGATCGATCACGACTACATCTGCACTGGATATTCTGCAAAGGAGAATTTGAAAGTACTTATTTCCAAGATTGTCTGCAGTTGAACACAATTATTTGAAGAGAAAAGGCTTTTTGTGCAGGTTCTAATGTTATCAATTTCTCAGCACTAAAGGCTTTTGCAACCACATTTTTCAATGGCACTTCATTTAATAGGGGCCTCTGATTTCCACTTTTGTTTCCATATCACTTGGTTGTGAAAGATGAGATACAACATCATCAAACCCAGATAATATTGTACTTCCCACTAACTCCAGGGATCCGTTGCTGTCTTAGTCGTATCTTCAAGGTGATCATCTTCCCTTTCTTCTGTCTTGCTAGTAAATATTAATATGTGTGTGAACTTGATTCGGTCCATTGATTCCATTCTTATGATTTTCTTTTCATTACTCACAGCCATAGGACCTGGATCTTCAGTTGCCAGGAGCTGTTCATTATCAGTATCTTTCATGTTATATCATGGAGATATTGGCTGATCTAGACTCTCTCTTCTTGTGGATGGACATGGCAATTGGTGCACAATTGGCTTTCTTTTTGGCCCATGAAAATACAGGTCCTCTGGCTTTGAATAACGAGAAGAAAATCATGAGAATGAAATGACGGAACTGAGTCAGTATCACACATAACATGATATTTAGTGACAAGAAAGACAATTTTCTCTCAAATAATGTCAACAGGCAAGAACTAATTTGGCTAACTTCCCGATATATGCCTTCAAGAGACTGCCATGTGATTCAAGCTGAAGGAGAATCTGATCGGACAGCATCAATGGCAGATCTCAAGGTGATAAAGCAGATGCACGGAGCGGAAGTGTGCACCTACACGCTATTCCTATATGCTTCACTTGATGTGACATGACTACCAGGGTATTGGAAAGAAGACAGTGGTAACCAAATTGATGAATGGAGATTGTACCCTAAAAGTTTTACGACAAAAAGTCATTTTGTTGCTGAAAGCAATGGATGCAAAGCTGCGGTTGCACTGTTTATAGGCAGGTTGGGAGATGGTCTTCATTCACTATGATACAATATCTTACGTACGAAAGTGACTGCTGCAAAAAACTATCTTGCAGGAGCAATCGTCACCTACAGCTTCAGCTGCATGTTATCACTCTTTGTCAGCCCAGATAGCTCAGTCAGTAGAGCACTCGCCTCACAAGCGAGGGACCCGGGTTCAATCCCCAGGCTGGCCATCATGTCATTCCACGACATCGTCGTTCGCACCAGACGGAAATTGGAGGCGCCATGCATGGGCCCAACTGGAAACAAGTCATTGACTAAGCTTGGCTTCCCACGTTAAATAAAAGTACCTTTACCTTTACCTTTGAGGAGCAACCACCAGGTGAAGATATGCATGGCTATGATGAAGGCATGAATGCTACATAATGGGAACATTTGGGAAAAGCAAGGCAATTGTCTATTAAATGCAGAAACAAATCAAACAATTAACCATGCATCCCTGATATGACTGGTACGAATCCTGCTCCAGAAGCATTTCAAAGTTATTTATTGAATATCTGCAAGGTTTTTCAGATACAAATGCAGCAAACTGCTTTTTATTCTGTATTTGGGCCATGCCCGGTGTAATCTATGACAACGTGGACAAATCCAATTTCCAAGTGGCACTTCATCTGAGGAAGAAAGTGTCAAGGAAAAGTGGGCAGTCACTGGCCAGTTGTATTTTTGGATAATTGCTCATGTGATATCACAGTGACACCTGTATGAACAATGAATACCATTGGGATAAGCATCACACAAGGTGATATGTTTGAAAAGATTTGTGTGAGTTGTAAATTAAGTATCAACAGGCCTATTTTAAATTTAAAAAATTGACGATTTCCAATATCTTGTAATGATGTAGTATACACTCTTCCTTTGACATGAGTACAATAGATTAAAATCTTCTTGTCATTTTTAAAGTATTTTATTATAAATTGTCACTTTGCATTTGAAGAAAAGCTTTCATGGGGGAATTACCTGGAAGCAATCTGTGATTGTGAAATTACGCTTAGATTTTGCTTCTATCCTCCCGACCTAGTTAATTTATTCATTAATATTTTGCTTAAAATGAGGGTATATCATGAATTGGAAAGGCACTATTGACAATTTGATGGTTTATTTGCATTGGTTGACCCTTAAAACATAGGTACAGACACTGAAATCAGCATTCTATCACAAATATCAAGGAAGTTATGGTAATTTTTGTTAACAGTTGGTGGCCATTTTGTTTTTAGCCAATAAATAGGTTACCTGGGGGTGCCAAGGCGACACCAGGCTGAATCTGCCTCAGGACACACCAGAGTACCAAAATTAACCATAAAACATCATTCTTACCCCAAAACATGCTTTAATAAGCTTCTAATTGACTAATATTTCCAACATTTTGGCTAATTAGCGGCCCAATTTTTGATGACCTAATTAACCCACTTTAGCTGACCCAATTTCGGGAGACTTTAAGTATGCCGTTCTTATGACTCTATACTGTGAGAAAATGCAATAAAACAATTTCTTGCAATTTTTTTGGGGTCAGGGCATGTT
This sequence comes from Platynereis dumerilii, assembly GCA_026936325.1. Classification (NCBI taxonomy): domain Eukaryota; kingdom Metazoa; phylum Annelida; class Polychaeta; order Phyllodocida; family Nereididae; genus Platynereis; species Platynereis dumerilii. The sequence continues at coordinate 181,927,549 of JAPTHN010000001.1, read as the reverse complement.
ATGACATAAATTGACTGGACTACTTAATTGCTAGAATTAGAACTGTTTCAAAGTAATTAGATGCACTTCTGACGTGCTACTTTGAACAACTGCAAGACTTACGAAAATAACTTGATTTATAAGAAAATTTCTACTTTATAAATTCATTTAAAGTGAAGGTTATAAATTGCAAAAATCTTGTATTAGGAGCAATACGAAAAGTATCAAAATACCCACAAATCAACTTTGTGAACCATGGATAGAGAATGTCTAGGTTTTTGCATTAAAACTATATCCAAAACAAAATCATCATGTAACTTAATTATAACACATTAAAAATAATGGCCAAATTTTCAACAGACCTTAGCATGTTGTTTTCCCTTTAGATGCATATCATAGCAAAGTTCTCCAGTGCACCAAATGTCGCAGTCCTAGAAAGAAAGATCGATGGAGAATATGATTCGGGGATAATTCAATTTGATCAGTTTATTCTGTGTTTGCAGTTGGATTCAGTTGGCAATCTGAAAATTTCTTTGATTTGTTATTGAATTAATCCTCTGTTGCCTTTTATAAACTGATCCCTTAATACCTCAGAAATGAATTAGACAGGCCCAGAAAAACATGTCACAGACTCATTGGAAAAGGCTTCAATTTTATAGACCATACAGTTTACAACTGTATAGTGCCATCAAACAAGAAAAAAAAGATTGTTGAAGAGATAGAACGTGGGCCCCTCAATAAATACAAAATGCTACCCAGAGGTGGAAGATACAGAACTGCAAAATCTAATTTGCCATCACAAACTAATTTCACATATATACTAGTTATGTGACCAATAAATCTATGTCTATCTATGTCTATATCTCAAGAAATGCTGGCAAGTCCCTGAGCCCTAGTCATTGGTTTTTGTTTGTATCGAAGAGACAGAGTCCTATTTTCTTTAGTGCAAAAAATGCTGTGACGAGAGCCTGGAGAGGCAAGTGCTCCATCTCATATGAATAATTGAATATGTTTGCGAAGGTAAATTAATTCATTATCGTAGTGATATGAAAGTGACTGAGAATTGAGTAGGACTCACTTTTTACACAAGAGCATTTATTACTGTAATTAAACACCAGGGGTCAGTTTTTCATACGTACATCGCAGTGAATTCTCTTGGATAGCACTTCCCCCAGCTCCCCATTTCCATCTCCATTTCCTTCTTCTTTAACTTTCTTAGCTCCAGTAGCAATAAGGAAACTGTCCACAGCTGAAAAATTAAAAGCAAGACATATCATTCAACTTTACAAATCAAAGCAGAAATGTAACAAAATCAAATTTGAATCCCACTGATGTCAAGCACACATTTTCAGGACCAAATTACCATCAAAGTACAAAATTACCAATATGAATTCAAAATTCATCAACATCAATATAATTTCATGAGGTCAGTCTGTCATAAAACAACATGGCTCCACAGCAAAAAGAGCAAGCCTAAAAAGACACCCTTCAACTTCTTCCCTCCTTCCTTGCAATAATTGGCAGGTTTGAGTTTACATATATTTACCTGTCATAGTCTTGGGATCCATACTTGTCATAGTCTTGGGATCCATACTTCCAACAAATTATTCCAAGTGAATTGCAACTTTATAATTTGTTTCACCAAGGAAGGTTCTGCAAACAGAAAACAAGAGCTGAGACAAAGACTTCAATATCATGACATAACTTTACACATAGCAGGCATCTTTTTCTGAAAAAAAAAACAAAATCCCAATAAAGTCAAACTCAATTAAGACTGATAACAGGCTATTGACAGCTTTGTCTGGCTGCCAGGCAGAGAGATCAACTTGAGGGTTGGTGATGATAGGGCTTTACATCTTTTACTGCTGCAGAATGAACAGGAAGAATACATTGTCAACATTTCCTTCTTGTGTGACATTACAGATTCCAGTGTGCTATTAAGAAAACAAGAAAGGCGTTTTCGAAAAGGTTGCACGAGTAACTCGGTTAACACGGGTAACATAGATTTCTTTGCAAACACACCAGACTTGACTTGACCCTCATGTTTCCGGGAGTTGCCAACGTCAATTCTCGAATGTAGCGTTTCCCGTAATTATGTGGGGAGTACTGGGCTCTCGAATTTGTACCACGTGACAAACTAGTGCCTGCTCGAGTGAAGCTCTCCTGTTCTGGTTTCAGGAAACACGAGGGTCGAGTTTACCGTGAAGTTGCAACCTGCCCTAAGAAGAGCTTTGAAGAGAATCGGACCATAACACAGGGTCTACAGAAAACAACATGCAGAATATTTAAAATGCAGCATCTTTGGTCTTTTTTATGTTAGTAGGCCTACTTCACTAGTAGTACATGGTTAAGCTCAGGATTAACATGCCTGGTGCCAGATGGATTGATGGATGATCGGGGCTTTACGTCCTGTATTTATGCACTTGGTAATAAGGACAGGAGGAGGACACGGCAATGAGGCGAAGGATGATTGAAACAGCCGTCCAACATAGGCCCAGGTGACCCGGCAAGAGCTGGATTTGAACCCTCAGGCCTGGACCCAGCGATTGGCAGTCCAGCACGCTACCACTAGACCAACCCTCCCCCTGCCTGATGCCAGCAAAGACAATTAACAGTATTAGACAGACAGTGAGTGGTGGCCCCGGGGTGGTGGCATTGGCAAATCCACATCCTGATGCCAGTGTCTGCAGTGAACCAGAATGGTCTGAGTGATCCACACATTTAATTTAAAACCAACTGCAAAAACGTCTAAAATGGTAAATTATCAGTTTCTGCTTCTCTCTGGGTAAATAATCCTACCTTGTTAATACGAGCATGCACTTTTGTTGAGATACGTCACTAAAACTACACAAAAGCATCATAAAACCACAAATTACCAAGAAACTCTGAAGCATGTCAAGTCAAAACACAAAAATGCTAAAATTTGGCATCCGTGAGGTGGCGGCACTATCCTGTCCAAATGCGACAGAGGGCAGCAGCTGAAGGATGATGCTAGCAGGTGGCGACACCACCATATTTTCTTTTTTCTCAGCCCATTTTGGTGAATAATCTTTGTGAGCTCAACCTCATATCATGACTGCTTGCAATCTCAAATAGACTTGCTTGACACCAGTGGAATGCCAATCATGAGAGATTTTCATAACAAATATTTTTCAAAATAATTCCATTTGGAGCACGGCTCTGCACAGTCTTTCATGGAAGTTAGCGAGTCAGACCAATTTGCTGATATGCTCTGCGGATAATTTCTTTCAATAATGATCCCAAAGGCAGCAATCTTGGTTATATTTTCCCTAAAATCACTTTGAGACCTTTGCCACCCCAGCCCCCAAGGAGCTAGGTCTGCTGATCTACCAAGGAGCCTGCACTGATAGGGCAAAATTGTTTTAAAATACACAATAAACTAATATTTGTGATAGGTACATGCACTCAACAAGATCAGACAACACACTTTGCCTTAACCATCAGGCTGTGTTTGTGGATTATATGTTAACCATCAAGAAGAAAATTGTGAGATTCAATGAAAGTAAAATCTTATATAAAATAATAAATTCTTATTTTTTTGACAATTTATTAATGGTCCATAACCAGAAAAGTATATACAAAGTGATTTACAAAAAATTCAACTTTCAAAATGCTACAAACCGGCAAAAATCCTCGCAACCATACATATTTCTGATCTCACTGTAATTTTGATAATTGACGGGTTCACACGTGGTGACATGGAGTGGACAGGCAATTAATTAACATCAAGTCAATAACTGTTCAAATTTACGATATAAATAGCAATAATTAATAATTGAAAGTTCTTCAACATAATCATTATTTATGTGATAATGATAAAGATTAACAACATCTGGACAAGTAGCACTGATAAAATTGAAATGTGACAATCATAACATAGATAGTTCCAACAGGTTTCAAAAAAGTGAAAATATTTTACTAAATCAGTCACCCATTTCAATATCCAGAATCTAGGAACTTGATTAATGTTATTTAACCAGAAAATTAAGCAAAGATTTATTGCACAACAGATTTTCAATAATCAAATTCCAATCATTTTATAAAATGTTCTACAACAATTGCAGGGAAAAGAAAATTACATGAACAAAAAACTAAGTTAACGTAGAAATTGTCAACCTGGTTCTTTAATTGATCTTGGCAGGGTACTTACTGATGCAACTCAATTTGCTACGACTAAAACAACTTGTAATTGTAATAAATGTTACACATTCATTTATAAATTAATTTTACGTGAGCAATGGACAATCAACCTTAACAAAATGATGCCATGTGGTTTTGAGATTCTTAAAAAGTAAGTAACAGCACTGCATTTTGTCATGGAAAACATAACACATTTGATTATATTATCAAGCTGATTACAAAATCAGGATAATAGAAATAGATTGTACATGGTACAATTTGTCACCAGTCAGGTTAATCATGTTAATACAGTGAAGGATAAAAGTCCTTGAAACTCTAAACTCAGCTCATGAAGATCCACACTTAAATATCATTCTCTCAATTACGTGCCAGAGCACTCTGCATAGTGAAGTCTCGAGGAGTTAATTTATACAAAAGCGTGCGGACCGGAATCATACATCTCATTCATGTGTAACTTGTGTTAGTATCAATGATATGACTAGGCACTACAAACCCACTTGACGGACACAGCATTAAGCATTGCTCTCTTCAAAATATGTGAAATGTGTGTCGCCATAGCTACAATGTATAATACCAATGCTACAATAAATACATTACATATCTACACGACGTATGCAACCTAGAGAACATCAGCCCGGCATCATTTGCTCGTTTTTGCATCAATACTGCTCACTGAAATATCAAAAGTCAATATAATATGCTTCGCAAATAAGATTTTAGTCCCGGCCAAATACTGACGACAAAACTAGCATCGTGTTTGACTGGAACCGCTATGACAATAAAAGAATAAATATTCAATGCGAATAAAACACTTGAAACAGTGCCCTCTAGCAGTGAAGTAGCAGCAGTGGACAGAGTAGCCAGTAGGGGGCAGAGTAGCAGAGAGCTGACTAAACAGAACAAACGGTTCTGCGCTAAATTCACTCTTGCAAGATACAAAAGACCTCTGGGTGCAAGAGATCAACACAAACAGCTCAAGTGTCACTTCAACTTGAAAATGGTATTGGTGTGGATTAATTAATAAGATGCACATCACTACCAAAATGTTAAGAAATCACATTAGATGGAGTTACAAATCAAGATATTGCACATCGAAAAATACATTTCATAGAAGAGTTCTCGAAAACTCGAAAGACAAGTGCATTACTTAGAATTCGAAAGAGGGGAAAGTAATTCATACTTGAGGAATATCACGAATAGTGTGCAATTTTATAGACCTACGGAATTGGTTCAGGATTTGATTGATTTTCATGTCCATAACAACACTCAAGTTTGTCCGGCATACTCAGTAAACACCTCCATTACAACCTATACTTAATATATATATATAATATATATATGGTACATCATATAAATGAGCTGATTTATAAGTTATATCATCCTAATATACATCCGGAGGTAACAAACTTCGTTAAAAAGCACCAGCATACTTTGTGTTTCTCAAATTGAACAAATGTTGTTGAACAATAAATAAACATAACAATTGTAACAATACTATTCTGCTTGAAACGTGTTAATACTCCATATATTCAAAACTCTACTGTTGGTTTATAAATGTGAAACAATCGTGGCTTAAAAACGTTTTGGTGGAAGAGGAAGAACAAGAGCATCACCCATTTTGATTGATATCGGCCATCAGATAAAAAACGTACATTACTACAAAAGAAAGAGCTAGGTCGGTTTTGCCTTCTCTGCGTTCTCGGGACTCGAAGAAGACGGTTTTTCGCTTTCAGAATCTTCCTCCGAAGGTCGTTCCGGGAAGAATAAGAGGGGGAACATTCCAAGCAAACACCCAAGGCTGATGCCCACCACTCGACCCTAAAAAGAGGAAAACGTAAACATTAACTATATAGCCTCATCCATCCTTTGCTTGCTGACTGAACAGTAACATACATGCAGGGCCACAATTGAACAAGCGGCTAGGCCTGCTTGTTAAGGAAAAAGTGCAATATGAATTATCACATATAACATTTTGGGTTCTAATTACACTTTACAAGTTACTACTACTAGAAAATTGGTAAAAAATGCTTGTAACCCAGCAAAACATTAATATCAAAGAGGTTACAATTACGATAACCAATAATACTAATTTTGGACAGCCAGAGAACTGTACAACCACCACGGCACAGGTACAGGTACTACAAATTAAATTAAATTGAGACCGAAGTTGCGAGTGAAAGTTAAATTACACAATTCATCAGCCTTACCAATCCAATCATCCAGGAGACACCTTTAGTCTTGGCCTGCTCCGGAGTGAGATCGGGGGTCTTGACACCTATCCTTCCTGCCATTATTTCCACCCAGCCAGCCGTTCTGAAATGAGAGGACACATTTGGTTCATTTCACAATTCACAGATCATGAAGATAATAAGCACTTAATCTGGACAAGCAGGTTGTCTGATTTTGAGATTCAATTTCAGATTTTTGAAAGATGTGATGGTATTCAACATGAAGTAGCAACAGGATGCAAGAATCAATAGAACATTTCAGATCAGAAATCCATGCATTACACATATTGAGAACTACTATTCTAATCAAGACTTCGTAAGTGCTCTTAACCACCAGTGCATACTATTCAGGCCATGGAATCATAATTGCAATAGAGTTAACCTATCAGATTATGTAGTTACTTCCTTACCCTATGCCAGCAATGTCTGATATCAAATTTCCAAGTCCAGCAGCTGAAAGAAAGAAATCCAACATCAAAAATGCGATTAAACCTCATCAAATAATAAAACATTCAAAATTATAATGGCACCTATTGATTTGTACCGACAACACTAAAAAATTCCTAGACATTGCTTTCAAGCACCCAAATAGACTGTTTCGTCTCAGGAGATCTTCACCGTAATCTAATCACTTGTGCATTAAGGTGAGCGGAATAACCCAGGTACTAAATTTTTTCTCAAATGAAAGTTGCAGACTTTGTTCTTGGCAGTCATCTAACAGAAAGACTGAAAGACCAGACAAATGAGGAAGGAAGAAATCCTTTGGCCGAACTAATATAACCAGTCATTTGTGGCCAATGCAAATGACAAACCAATTACATGAAAGCAAATTGATGAAAGGCAAGCAGAGGAAAACACAACAAAACAACACTTTTGCCAAATGGCCACCATTTGCCAGCTTGTTAGACGAACACAAGTGTATAAGCAGGTGGCCACCCACCACATAACCGTCCCTCATAGCTCACTTTATTGGTCTGCAGACGCTAAAATGAGCCATTACCAGTCACAGAATGTGCCAATGCACATTTTTATTTTCTCCTGCAGTGACGAAGGACATAAAATGGACAGCCTAATAAAAATACTGCATAAAATAGCATATTGCTTGCTACCAGCCGAATCAGTCCACACAACGGACTAAATGATGGATGCGCAAACATGATAAAATGTCCCAATTTGTCGCCAGAGAGGCTGGATGGTAGGTCTGTACATTAGAAAAAGTTTGAGGACAACGTATCACTAAAGCGACATCCATAAAGAAAAAGATAGACTATGAAGTAACAACTTTGTATCGCCTTCCTGCAAGAGACAATCCATCACGAGTGTTCTCCTCAACATACAGCCGAGCTTTCGCGTTAGGGCGGACACAGATCTGATACTTCTGATGACTCCATAGTCCTACTACTTTTAAAACCGGTACCTGAATAATGCAGGTCTGTAAACACTGCCGGATGGATGTGCATCAAGTGAGGATTAGACAGTAAGTCATCTTTGGGTTTAGACCAGTTTACTCCAAATAAGGAGATGTATACCTTTCCTTGAAATTCCTCAATTTTCAGCCAATACTGGGAGGGATACAAATACAATGATCCTTGAATTTTAACACCACATCTGAACAACTGAAGGCCATCCAAATGGGATGGTGTCACTTGCAAATGGTTGCGAGAAACAGGATTATCAATGAAATATGGTCAAATATCATAGGTGTATACATAATGGATATTAAAGTTTCAAAACAAATAGCAGCTGCTGCACGTGTGGGTGGTTGTTATTTTCTTTGAATGATCTTGAGCAGCGCCTTGCCTGGAGGCAGCTATTGAAGCGCAGTTGGAAGGAGTAGCACAAGGCACAGTTCTGCTACCTGTGTCTATGTACGGTAAAGGAGAATAATCCACTGGTTTCCTTCTTTATATTTGCACATGCACAAACAACTCGCACCCTGGAGCAGAGCTGGGCTTGAGCAAAGATTATAGCTGTACTCCTGAGGCAGTGTCCATTCATGTCCATCGAGGCTCTGGAAGAGATGGCCACAACTTCAGAAGTACAAGTGAACTAGCAGTAGACTGCAAACTTGTGATTTGGAGTCCTTGTAGAATTCAATGTGACTGAGAGAAAATAAGACCTGAAGAGATTCAGTTCACACAGGTCACAGGTGGTCACGACAAAACACTGAACTGAGTCATGATGACAAGACCAACCGTGACTTCTTAATTTCTCAACGGCCACGTTTCGATAGGACAAGGTAAGCGACGGATGAACAACACCATCTTTAATACTGCTCTCAAGAAAAGACAAAGTCAATAAGCCAAGTTAGAAGATCAAAGTGTCACCAACTGAGTTTGTTATGTTTTTTTTTTTACTGATATAATTTCAAGAATGCCATAATATTTTTTACCAAATAGTAGAGGGCACTTGTTTGTGCAAACTGATTTCCGAGGGCATGGGTTTGAATTGACCCGAAATTTCACTGTCAATCGCATGTAACATAAAGCTGTAGCGCGCCATGTACTGAGTGATCTGTGCTGAGGCAAGTAACAGATCCCACCCTTGGGAACAAGGAGTACCTTGTGGTGGACTCAATGGCCTTATCATCTCAGCATTACTTCTTCTTCTTCTTGAGTCGTGCAACGTCCCGGGTCGCCGGGTTAGCTCTAAATGTTTCCAGTGAGCAGCACATTAAAGTATCGGGCGTTTATTTGTATCTATAGTCTTGTGATGACCGCTGTATGATGATGATAATGATAAGGCAGGGAGTCTGGCACATGCTCCTATTAATTCAGGGATGTCCAGGGTCTTTTAGTTGCCCCAACATAGAACGTTGGATATAACCCACATCCATTTTTGGTAAGGTCCCATGGGCTCGGACCACTTGCCTTGTTCTTGGTGTAGTTCAATCAACTTTGTGTGGTGTCACTGGTGTGCATGTTGCTATTTTTGGAAGTGGTCCTTTGCTGGTTTTCGTGTTTCTCGAAGTTTCTTTCTTGGTAATGGTGCAGGCTACCATCTGGTGCTGGTGTCCCATCCTTTAGGCTTCATTCTAGTGCTGGTGTATCTGGTGTTACTGAGTGAAGTTCCAGGAGCGGGAATCGAACCCACGTCCTCTCAGACCATTTGATTCAAAATCAACTGCTGTAACGTTTAGGCCACTGACCCTGGCAGCTGTACATATTAGCTGAAATAGCTCAGCAGCACTGGAACATAATAATATAACACCTCTCATGAAAGCTCTTGAATCAATAACATAGATCCATACTTTACTTCACTTCTTATCGGATTGTACAACGTACAGATAGAGAAAAAGACTTGAAGAATTTGGATCACATTTATATCATAACTACTCCAGAGAAGCAAGTCTAGACCACTGAGACCATCTCTGCCACATTTTAACAAGCAATATGTTCCACAAAGTGCCATCGCCTTCCCCAGAAGCTCTCAGATCTTGGGATGTTATGATGACGACCCTCGGGCTGTTTGTCTGACTGTCTTCCCGTCTTCCAGCCCTTTGTCGCTCCTTGTGCTTGCTGTCGGTCCATGACAATGCAACCTTCTTTTCAGAGTCTTCTCATTCAGAGTCTCAAGCTTCCTCAAGCCACATCTTTGAGGAAAAATGTAAGTTAAAAGAAAAAGGCAGGACTCCAGAATATCATGGAAATGAGAGACTGAGAGAGGCCGCTCGCTCATTCGGACAGAACGAGTCTCGCAAAGGACACAGAGAAGTAGGAGCTATCAGTCACAGCGGCAGGCACTGCCAGGCAGACAGTAGTTTGTCTCAAAATGTAATGCACTGGTGAAAAAGCCGATTCATCAGGTTGCCTTTGTGAGAGGGAATGCGTAGCCTCGGGATCTTGTTGCGAAAGGGCTGCCGACACATTTCCTTCCCTTTGATCCTATCTCGTTCATTGATTTCCTCGGCAAATGAGGATTCGCGGCCCACACACCTTAATAAGATACTACGTGCCCTTGCTTCACCGCTTTTTCAAAACTCCATTGCACTCAACTTTGTAAGTTTGCATGAGAAACACTAAATATAGCTCAAAATAGACTGAAGTGCACAAACATACTTCTTACAAGTGTACACTTCACATAATAGGAAAGATGAAATTTTGTTTAAAAGCAATTCCGTCTGTGATACATTCTGCACTTCCAGCTGAAGTATATATATACTTAGGTTTACTTTGGTAACCATGGAAACTTTCATACTATTGTGCTGTCGAATGTCGATGGTACTTTAAATGGAGTTTCCAACAGATACGAAACGTTAGCAATCCAATCTGAAGCAAATCAGCAATTGCACACTTTGGGCTCTCCAGGCACACATTCGCTGTGAAAATGGGACGACCAAAAATGTGGGTAAAAATGTTGCCGAAAGTGAACTCCATTTCCTGTGGCGAAGGACACTAAAAGTGCTGAAGCAAACACCAATACAGATTCCATCTATTTTTGCATCTTGCACTGCAGCAGACCTTGGACATAAAAAGGCAAACAACAAGATACACATGTAAGCAAGAAAGTGAGAAGTCAGACATCGGATAGAAAGATAGAGCGTTGAAAATACTATTCCAAAACATCCATCTAAGGCAAGACCTGGCCATTGACACAGCTTAGATTAACTTTTAGGACTTATCAAAGTCATGCAATGCAAGAATCACTCATCCCAAAAATCCAAATAAATCTAAGATCCTATTAAATTACAATTTAATTTTACAACCTACACACTACAGGTAAGAGAGACAAATACAAGGTAGTAAATCGATCATTCCATGTCTTACCTGCCATTGTGGATATTCCTAGAGTTACACCTAACGTCTGATCAATGTATTCACCCTGCAAACAAAAGAAATACATTGATTACATATAATCAGAAATAACAGGAATCTGCTATGATGGAAATAGTTTCTTCTTAGTAATTGCCAACATCACAAATGAAGCAATCAACCACAATTTACACTCTTCTGCAACAAGAAGTGGAAATCACCATTTCAGAAGTTAAATTCTCAGGCCATTGAAAGCAAATGGCATAATTTGAAATCCAAGGTGACTGGCATAATCAGACATATTGCTTCTATTAGTGACAAATTGGGAAATCAGTTGTCAGGCGCTGTCTTCAAATTAAGACAACATTTTTGTTAATGAAACTCTCCGAGCAGTGATCAGCAATTACGAAAGATTGACGAATCCAATTTCACGGCATCACTGCTAATCACTCGCCGAGGCCAAAGAAAGAGAAAAGAAGCAAAATGAAGTTTTAAAAGAACAGAATTTGGCCAAATAAGTCTGGAAATATTTTACTCCTTGTGGAACTCCATTACAACCAACTCTATAACAACCAGGCAACCAAAGGTCTGAAGGTGTGACATTCCTTGGATGAAGTCACAAGATGCATTATTATCTCAGTACCCCACTATTGTTCGAAGCATGGTCAGAGATCCCACCAGAGATCCCATCTAATATCGCAGGATATCCCAAAAACCATGAGGCCATTTCCAACCGTCTTTATGTCAAAAAACCCTAATTTCCTCGAAGCCAAACTACATGCCTCCGCACAAGCAGGGATGAAAGGTTGGGACCAAAAGGGGAACTCCCTCAACAAAGGTCTCCTGATTACTTTGCTAAAAAGGCCCCTGCTAATTCCCTTTCATTTCCACATTGCTCCACACCTGCTTTGTCCCTCACATGGCCACATTGCCACCACATTTCCTGAAGTGAAATACTCTCTTGAAATATTCATCAAGCATGTCTTCTACGTGCTTCAGGCGAGAAAAAAAACTTCCGATACCATACTACAATTTTAGCCTTTTAAAAAAAAAAGAACCCTGTTCATTCTCACGACTAGACCTAAAATAGGCGAGGAGTTCAAAAGGTTGTTTCAGATGTATTTCCATTTGAACAACTTAGACAAATCTGAAAATATCTAACATACACTCAAGCAGTTGGGACAACAAACCATTTATACAAGGCACAGAAATGTTCCACAAAAGTCTTGTGATTTCGCTCCAAGCCCCAATTACTTCGGACATGTACCTCCTACATCAACTTGACCAAGTACTTTATACCAGCAATCTAAAAGCTCGACAGGGAGCATCTGTCCTCCGGTAATTAAATCCTAAAGGGGAACTAAGGAAGATCTAGAGAGAAAGATTAGCAAACAGCAAGAGAAGCACCAGGGCAGTCCATGAGACTGATAGCACATGAACTTCATGAGGGAAACCCCACATGGTTTGAAATGTCATTGGTGTCATCCTCATGATTCTGTAAGCTGAAGTAAAGGCATGGTGTAAACATCCTCAAAGAGATTGTATTGTTGTGGTTTTCAAGAAAATGGTGAGGTATAACAAAATGACCAGGAATTGTCCTTCTTCAATCCGACAGCTTCAAGTCGAAGGTGATCTAAAAGGCCTTTAAATGTACTATTTCATGTAGTTTTTGCGTAAAAGAAAAGTCAGATTTTGGTTTATTGTCTTTTATTATGTTGCTGGGGAAATTCTGGCCTCGTCTTGCTTCCGCATCAAATATTCAGACAGCAGAAAAAAGCTGTAAACCGAAGACCATGCAGATTGTGGAAACACACAATTTCACCATTAAGATGTTACTAACATGACACAGCCAACCTTCAGAAGAAACGAGACACCCATGCAGTACTGCGGAACACAGTATAAATATGCCACCTTATTTACAACAGAAAGCAACAAGTCCCACTGGGCAGAAGGGTGATACATCTACTCATTACGAGAACACAATTTGCCTCCAATCAATTGAACAATCTGTTTAGAGAGCAATTGTTTTGGCAAGCATGGACAGTTGGCCCTGAGGTGACTTGTTATTATCTGCAAAGGGAACTGCTATGAAAAAGGGATACAAAAGGCAGCCATAGGGGCCACACTGGACTGGCGTAATACATCTATAGTGATGCTTTTGTTACATAGCGTTCTTGGAAAGGCCGGAGATTTACTCTCATGGAAATTGGAGCATGACGTACCTGGAGGGAGGCTTTCTCCACGAAATAGATCTACCACTATATCCCTGCTATCATCCAATATAAGACTTCACAGCGCATGCCTGTCCTTAAGTGTCCTTTCAAGAAGGTGCACGTTCTGAACAGATCCATTGTAAATGTCCATTTGTTTGTGTGATTTACACCTTCCTTCCAGAGACTTCCAGAGGTCTTTATTGCACCCTCAGGGCCAGGCCATCATTGAGGTATGCAGCCTCCTAATTGCTAACAAGTGTGTGGCACTCTTGGTTGACATAAATAATTGGGCAGCAAAGGCATCATTCTTCCCAACTGGTCACTTGCAATCTATTCGAAGCAGGCATTTGAATTTGCAACACTTTTTCTCAATACCTCATACCTTAGCTACAGGCAGCCACAGTGACACGGTCACACTATCTACAAAAATATTATACCATTACCAACCTTGTGCATTTTTCCCCAAATGGTCTGTCTTGAGATCTAACTACCAAGTTCAACCTCTAGACATGATCATTCTTTGGATCTTTGACTTCAAAGGTGAGTGAAGAACGACCTCAATCAGACATTCGATACCAGGTGACTTTATGGCGACCACTGGTTGACTTCTAGTGACTTCTAGTGACTTCTAGTGCCATGAACACTCAAGAAAGGACCTTGCCTATATTTGACCTTCATCACACGGTGACCTTTTGCTTGAAGTAGGTCCCTGCCCTTAGCTACTTGTCTTGTAATTGCCAGCTAATGTTGCAAACTAAGCCGTTGGCATAGCTCAGGTAATAGCACTGGCAACACCATTAGTTGAAGAGGCAGTATTTTGGCTTTGACAATATCACAGCTTAGCAACTACAAACTAAGTGGTGGGCAGGTTCAATATAACTCCCTGAAGTTAAAAGAGCTCACACCACCACTAGGATTAAGCACTCCAGAAGCACTTAAATTTTAAAGTTTCATTTACCAATTTATATAGTATACGTCTCTGGGGGAAGATCTGGGGTTTTCAGGGACTGAAACAAATTGAAACTTAATTGAGGACATGGCCTCAGAGACACAGGGCCAATTGGCAGCATCACGCAATGCCCCACTCAGACAATGTAAAACTTAAATGACCTTCCAAGTCCAAGGCTTTTACGATTACTGGAAATTATAACTAGTTCAAATTGTTGCAATGCGACAGTGTATTAGTGGACCACAAACCACCAGACAAGCAACTTCTGCTCAATTAAGGAAGAACCAGCATGCAAAGCCCTGCTCTTTTATCCTTGATTGCTATTCCACAGACGTGTGGTGCTCCGTTGGATGCTGTGTTTGGTGACAAGCTAACCCAGATGTTTTACAGGCATGGACAACACTATTCATTCCAAACGACCATACAAACTTCAATTCAATACAGAGTTTTAGATACGTAATTACATTCCTTCACCGATTCTGACATAACACAGATACGAAACGTCACTTGATAGAACTTCATTTCATCTAAAACCAATGTCATCTGAATAAGCAGGTAGCTAAGGTTTTGTATTAGCTGTGCAATAGCCCTTTTCAAATCCCAAACAAACTTCTTGGAGGCTTTTGTACAGGTAGAGACAATGGAAACTGACAATATGAAGACTGAAAGAAACCTACTGAGCCACAAGACTGGCAGAGTGCCTTATACACCAGGTGTAAACATGCACACCTTTCATCTGAACAATGGACCTTTCAAATAGAGTCAAAACAACACATCCTTCATTCCTCTGCCACATCCTAGTTACACTGTTGTAACTTGGGTGATGCATCACCTGGCGCTAGGTTATCAATATTACAACAGTTCATGTGCCTGGAATAGTATAAAGACTGAACGGACCAAAGATAGGCTTATAATGTTTTAGGTGTTCACCAGACAAGGTTTACGTTTGCTCTCATGTTGCAGTTTTTGCAGACTCATAAACAATCAAGAAGACGAGGAATCTTTTAACGGAGAGGACATTGAGGGTTTGCACAACCATGAGTCCAGTAAGAAGAGCCTAACCTTCCAGATGCCCAGGCTTACTGATGCAGCCCCTAACTGCCCCATAGATCACACCCTAAACAAGACAAGCCATAAAGACACCAAACAAGATTTAGCCCATGAATATATATTGAAGAGTAAGGCAGTAGGTTAATGTTACAGACAAGCTAAACTGGCCTGTGGCTCAGTGTGGAGATAAGAAATGATGCAACCCAATCCAGCACTGATTGCCAGCAAAACATTCAGACATTTTACCAATGCCTCATAGTTTCACACACATACAAAGTTTTTGACAAACACAACTTAGTTTAGGATACCTCATAATAGTATTTTATTTTGTCTATACTTTATTTAGGTATTCATCGAGCTGCAATTGCAGTGTATAATATATGTGTACTCCACATATGAAGTATTTTTTGTAACGAGTCTCACACACTGAGATAACATCAGCCCATCAAGAATTAAATCCTGATGCAGTGCTTCCAAAGGTCTATGGGGATCCACCAGAAAAATAGCAATTACAGGAGAATAAAGTCAATCAACTACATGAAGTAACCCAACTTTGGCTGGAATGTATTGATGTCATCCTCATGACCATTGTAAGGAAAATGGCGCAAATAATATCTTCTAGATCACACGATTCCTTATATTCAGAAAATATATAGCACTGAGCCAAGGAAATAATCCTTTCCTAATCCGACAGATTTAAGACTAAGCTGCTTTAAAGGGCAT
Organism: Platynereis dumerilii; assembly: GCA_026936325.1. Lineage (NCBI taxonomy): Eukaryota > Metazoa > Annelida > Polychaeta > Phyllodocida > Nereididae > Platynereis > Platynereis dumerilii. The sequence goes on along the minus strand of JAPTHN010000001.1, from coordinate 181,911,495 downwards.
GAAACCTTCCACAAGAGCAATGTGAAAAGAAAACACATTCGTAATATAATCATTTGTAAGATATGCAGTAAGCCTTGTCATGCTCCAAAATCTAACATGCAGATAACAGAAGAAAACAGTAAAAGTGAAGATAAGAGTTGGAAGCACACAATTTCACCATCAAGATGTTACTAACATGATACAGCTACAGCTAGCTATATCCTTCAGATGAAATGAAACACCCAGCACAAATATGCCCCAATATTTACAACAAGAAAGCAACAAGTCCCAATGGGCAAGAAGTCCCATTGGGCAGAAGGGCAATATGTCTACTCATTAAGAAGACACAATTTGCCAACAATCTGTTTAGTGGGTATTTTTTGCAAGTCTAGAAGGACTGTTGGCCCTCAGGTGACTTGTTACTGTCTGCAAAGGCAACTGCTCTGAAAAAGGGAACTGCTTTGCAAAGGACTGCAGAAGGCAGCCACAGGGGCCATACTGGACTGGTGTAATGCATCTATAGTGATGCCTTTGCTACATAGCTTTCTTGGAAAGACCTGCGATTTACTCTCACAGAAATTGGAGCATGATGTACCTGGAGGGAGACTTTCTCCACGAAATAGATCTACCACTATATCCCTGCTATCATCCAATATAACACTGTGCAGACCATGTCTGTCCTTAAGTGTCCTTCCAAGAAGGTGCACGTTCTACACAGATCCATTATGAACGTCCATCCATTCATGCAATTTACACCTTCCTTACAGTGACTTGCTGCTATCTGAGAGGTTTTTATTGCAGCCCCCGGGGCAAGGCCGTCAGTGAGCTACGAGCCTACGAAGCCTCCTAATTGCTAACAAGTATTTTGCTTAATAATGGACTGCTGTGCTAAATCATCCTATTGACTCTCCAATTGCGAAGGATTGGACAGCAAGGGAATCATTCTTCCTACCTGGTGACTTGCAATCCGTGAGAAATAAGCATCTGAATTTGCACCACTTTTTCTAAATACCTCATACCTTAGCTACAGGCAACCACAGTGACACTGACTGTCACACTGACACTGCCATTACCAACCTTGTGCATTTTCCCCTAAACGGTCTGTCTTGAGTTCTAACTACAAAGTTCAACCTCTGCACATGATCATTCTTTGGATCTTTGACTTCAAAGGTGAGTGAAGAATGACCTCAATCAGACATTCGATACCAGGTGACTTTATGGCGACCACTGGTTGACTTCTAGTGACTTCTAGTGCCATGAACACTCAAGAAAGGACCTTGCCTATATTTGACCTTCATCACACGGTGACCTTTTGCTTGAAGTAGGTCCCTGCCCTTAGCTACTTGTTGTGTAATTGCCAGCTAATGTTGCAAACTAAGCCGTTGGCAGAGCTCAGGTAATAGCACTGGCAACACCGTTAGTTGAAGAGGCAGTATTTTGGCTTTGACAAAATCACAGCCTAGCAATTACAAACTAAGTGGTGGGCAGGTTCAATATAACTCCCTGAAGTTAAAAGAGCTCACACCACCACTAGGATTAAGCACTCCAGAAGCACTTAAATTTTAAAGTTTCATTTACCAATTTATATAGTATACCTCTCTGGGGGAAGATCTGGGGTTTTCAGGGACTGAAACAAATTGAAACATAATTGAGGACATGGCCTCAGAGCCACGGGGCCAATTGGCAGCATCACGCAATGCCCCACTCAGACAATGAAAACTTAAATGACCTTCCAAGTACAAGGCTTTTAAGATTTCTGGAAATTATAACTAACGCAAATTGTGGCAATGCGACAGTGTATTAGTGGGCCACAAACCACCAGACAAGCAACTTCTGCTCAATTAAGGAAGAATCAGCATGCAAAGCCCTGCTCTTTTATCCCTGATTGCTATTCCAGTTCCACAGACATGATTGTGGTGCTCAACTAGATGCTGTGTTTGGTGACAAGCTAACCCAGATGTTTTACAGGCATGGACATTGGACAACACTATTCATTCCAAACGACCATACAAACTTCAATTCAATACATTGTTCTAGATATGTAATTAGGGGTGGGCTAATCTGCAATTTTTTCTAAATTTTCACTGAAGACTTGTGGTTTCATAGGCCAAATTATCTGGAGATTTCAAATTTGGTTGGTATTTTTAGCTAGAAGGTATTTTTATGTTGGTAATTTTGATTTTTCTGAGAAGGTTGCCGAAAATTGAAAAATCGCCTATTTTTTGACATATTTTTCATAATATTTGGTCAATAATTCCAAATTTACACATATATTTGCTTTGTATTCCAGCTTTAGGGTATCAGAAGAATAAATAGAACTATTTTCCAACATCAGATAGAAAAATCAAATGAATGTTTAATAAGTAATAGTTAATTTATTAAGAAAAAAAGCCGCAAAAATAGAGTATTTTTGCAATAAACAGATATATGGCATCATTCAACAACTTGCACATACAATATAGTCAGAAATTAAGTTTCTTCATTGTCATTTAAACACCTAGACATATTATTTCATTAGAAATATTTTATCTTCAATCTAATTGGGAACATTTCAACTCAAGAAAACCGTGAAAATAGCAGTTTCACTGAATCATCAACATCTTGCACACAAAATATAGTCAGACGTTATGTTTCTTCATTTAAACACTTAGACATGCAATTACATAAGAAATATCAACTTAAATCTAGTTTGGCACATTTCAGCATATAAACTTAGAACTAGCAGGTATAATTCATTTGACTCATGTTCATACATTAATAATAGCCAATACTCATGACTGCAATTTTACATAAACATCAATAATGACAATAGTACATTTTACAAATGTTTCAGTGTTTATATGACAAAAACATTAGCCCCATACTCACAATGATGACAGTTAAGTCTACCAGAAGGTATCATATAATTCAGAATACGATGAAATGTTGATATATGTAGATTGTTAAGAGTCATTATGGTCTGTGATGTTATATTAGAAATGTCATGCAAAAGCCAATTAAGACAGTCATATCAGGATATCACGCCTGCTTAAAGACATTCTTCAGTAAGGAATCTAAATTGGTCTTCACCTTGCCCTCTGGTTTCAACACACACTTGATTCCATCTCTCAGCTCCTGAAGTGAGAATTTCTGGAACTGGTATCGTCCATTATCCATCTTTATACGACGCTTTTGCCGAATATCGGGTGCCACAGTCACTCTCAAGTAGCCAATTTCAGCCAGCAGCTGCTTCTCATTCAGTTTGGCCAACATCAGGACTGTTGCTGGTGTCACAGGACCTCCATGTTCTTTGCATATTTCAAGACTTTTCAGAGACTTCTGAACTTTCTTCTGCTTCAGGTCTTCTTTCTTCTGCACTGCTAATTTCTGTGCGTACTTCACATGAGTTATGAACTGTGTCTCCAGCTGCTTTACTTTCTTAACCTCATCTGATCGTCGTGCCCATTTCCACTTTTCCTTCCTCTCAGTTTCCGGCCTGTTCAAGAAGTCTGGGTCAACCAGCAGTCCATTTGTGCAAACTACATTCTTCTTTGAGTGGGTAGTGATTGAAGTAGATCCGCCACTGATGCGAATGCGATTGTCCAGCTTTGCAAACTCTGACTCACAGCCAAGGTTAGTGAGAGGAGCATATTGGAGCTTGGACTCATCAATAGATGAGGTATCTGCAAAATAGTCCATTTCAGAAAGCTGTCGCTTGAGTGTGTCAATAACCTCTGCCAGAACAGCACCAACAAGCTTGTCTTGACCTTTCCTTGACCGCTTGTGCTGATCTTGCAGGGTGACTAGCTGCGGAAGCTTCTTGCTGAAGAATGCTTGAACGCCAGCCCAGTTACGTTCAGGATTCTCCATTGACTTATTCTCGTCAATCCCTAGCAACTCCATCAATGGGAAGATAATCCATTGGGCAATGACTGAGTATACCTCTGAGCAGCACAGGAACCAAGCATTCTGTATGTACGTTGATACTGCAAGAACAAGCTTGTTTGAATTCACGTCTACTACAGCATCAAAGAACTGCAGAATGGTGTCTCTCATCTTTAAGTAAGTCCTGGCTAGCTCGGCCACTCTTCCAAAGCGATTAGCTGTGAATCCTCGGAAGGCTTCGTACTGGATGTCATTAGAATCCATCCAAGACATAAATTCATTGTACAGTGACACTGAATGCTGAGCATGACTTGGAGACAGCAGCTTGGAGATGGCAATGAGACCCATAGTATGAATACTTGAGTTTGACATGTAAACCCAGGATCCAGCAGAGGTTTGGATAAGATCTTGGATTCCAATTCTTTGTTCCGAATCGTGAAAAACCTTGTCAATTGCATGGTCAATTCCCAAGATAAGGTGTGCGCAGCATTTGAGTATCTTCTCATCACTGACACCAAGCTGATGAAGCAGAACTGAACAGTCAGCAGCTCGATCTGTTATCCAGAAATCTATCTGACTCATGATATCCTCAGATGTTGTGTTTGCCAATATGGCTAGACAGTCCAGCTTGAACTTGTACGCTTGTGCCCCATCTGCACCTGAATGAGATATATTTTCTACGTATCCAGTGGTCATCGTCCGCCTCTCCATGGATGGCCCGGCAATAGTGATGTGATCACTCTTGACATCAAACATCTTGTGGCCTGCAGCTTTTGTTGTATCATCCAGTCCTACAGTGACTACACTGTCCTCCTTCTGCATCAGATGTCTTGCCACCATCTCCAGGTTGAGATAAGAGGCATCTTCTAGATACCTTGAGATACTCCTTCTGCTGGGCATGACATAACTGAGATCGGTCTTTCTGCCTGTTCTATCCTCTCCTTCCAAATGATCATTCTCATCATGGCCGTCTGCCTCTTCTACAATCTCTTGAGTAGACATATTGCCCTTCTGCCCAATGGGACTTGTTGCCCAATGGGACTTGTTGCTTTCTTGTTGTAAATATTGGGGCATATTTGTGCTGGGTGTCTCATTTCAACTGAAGGATAGCTAGTTGCCAACAATCTGTTCAGTGGGTAATTTTTGCAAGTCTAGAAGGACTGCTGGCCCTCAGGTGACTTGTTACTGTCTGCAAAGGCAACTGCTACGAAAAAGGGAACTGCTTTGCAAAGGGCTGCAGAAGGCAGCCACAGGGGCCACACTGGACTGGTGTAATGCATCTATAGTGATGCCTTTGCTACATAGCTTTCTTGGAAAGGCTGGAGATTTACTCTCACGGAAATTGGAGCATGATGTACCTGGAGGGAGGCTTTCTCCACGAAATAGATCTACCACTATATCCCTACTATCATCCAATATAACACTGTGCAGACCATGTCTGTCCTTAAGTGTCCTTTCAAGAAGGTGCACATTCTTAACAGATCCATTATGAATGTCCATCCATTCATGCAATTTACACCTTCCTTACAGAGACTTACTCCCTTCTGAGAGGTCTTTATTACAGCCCCCACGGCCAGACCATCAGTGAAGTAAGAAGCCTCCTAATTGGTAGCAAGTGTATGGCTCTCTTGGCTGACATAATGCCAGGATGCTGTGCCTAGCCAGCCATCACCTGGTCCTCTCAAATTCGACCAATTGCATAGCATTTGCCCGCAAAGGTGTCATTCTCCCACATTGTCAGCTACAATCTGACTTGCACAGTCACCTATTTTTACCAACATACTTCCAAACCTAACTTTAATAGTGACAAACACAACACATATTAGCTCCATGACTTTATACTGTACTTACCGTCTCATCACAAATTAATTTCATGCATAAGTTTGGCTTTTTTTACATTCAGTTTCCTCCACATGGTGGCACAGATCTCTTGCTTCAAAGGTGAGTGAGGAACGACCCCAATCAGCCATGTGATACCAGATGACTTAAAGGTGACCACTAGCCGACTTCTAGTGCCACAATTACTCTGGGAAAGACCTTCCTATTTGACCTTCATGACCTTGTGCTCAAAGTAGGTTCCTGCCCTCAGCTACTTGTCCAGTAATTGCCAGCTAACGCCACACACCGAGTCATTTGCAGGGTCCAGGTAATAGCATTGGCAACACCATCACTACTAACAAGGCTTTGGCAAAATCACAGCTTGGAAACTACATAGTATCAAGCAAATGATGGGCAGCAGACACAGCTCTCGCCACATAAAGGTACATGAATAAACAACACCAGTTAATTCAGTTTTCTTTTCTATTCTTTTAGAGTTAATATATAATTTTTTTCAACACATACATACATGTAATTGTTTCTTAACAGTCTGTAGCTTCAGTGAGAAGCCTCTGGTTTAAGTTGGCACAAAAAATAGAGCTAATCTTCACATCTTTCAGTTCCCATCCACTCAGGCACAACTCCATTACAGTAACTGGCATTGTGCTTGCTTTGCAATCATTTAGATAGCCTAATCCAAGATAACTACATGAGAATGACATCCCTAATTTTTTTATTGTTCAAAGCAACCTGGACAACCCTATATCATGTGATTATTCCTCTACAACATAAACCTTACAAATCCTGCAGTCAAGACTACCGAGTCAAACCGGCCCTCCAAGTAAGAGCAGACGCTAAACATGCTAAAGCAGATGCAATTTAACTTGAATTTATTACTTCATTGAGCAGCTGTCTTTGGAGAACGTCTGAGATTTTCAGGGACTGAGACAAATTGAAATTTAATTCAGGACAAGGCCTCTGAGCCACAGGGCCAATTGACAGCATCACGCCATGCCCCGCTCGGGCAATTAAGGGAATGGCCTTAGTCAGAGGAAGAAAAGTTCAGGGACTTAAAATGGCAAATAATTGTTGCAGTGTGTTGTGTGCCGGTGTATCAATTGAGTCAGACAAAGACATTGTGAATGCAGACCACAAACAATCTGACAACCAATTTGCGGACAATTAAGGAAGAATCAGCATGCAAAGCCCCGCTCTTTTATCCCTGATTGCTATTCCACAGACGTGTGATGCCGGTTGTGATGCTCCTTTGGAGGCTGTGTTTGGTGACACGCTCACATTGAGCTTTTGCATGCGAACAACACTATCCATTGTAATGCAGGATGCTGTTATGAAAATTGGGGTGAATGTGACCAGAAATCATGAGGTAATTATGTACAGGGCAGAAACAGAAGTCAGAGGGAACATGATAAGGGTGAAAGAAAAAAGGTCATTAGCAGATTCTAAAAGACTGGAAAAAGTAGGGAATTTCGGGCATCACTGTCGCATGTCATTGCCAGGAAAAATCAAAAATTTCACCGGAATTTTTGAAGAAAGGTCTAAATTTCTGAACTTAGTAGTTGATTCGCAACCATGCGTGGGAAATTTTGTCGTACTTTATCAAATTTCCTGGAAATTTTTTCTAACCCCGTTTGGAAGACAGCTAAAATGTTAAAGTTTAAGATGTTCAACAAGAAATTGGCAGACTCATAAGCAATCGGATCAAATTGCAGATAAAGCAAACATCAAGGAGATGAGTGACTCTTTAGCTGTACGTGTGACCAGACCAAATGCTTTAACATGGGGCACTGAAGGTTTGCACAATCATGAGTACCGTAAGAAGGGCTTAACCTTCCAGATGCCCAGGCTTACTGATGCAGCCCCTAACTGCCCCATAGATCACACCCTAAACAAGACAATCCATAAAGACACCAAACAAGATTTAGCCCATGAATATATTGCTGAGTGCGGCAGTTGGTCAATGTAGCACACACGCCAATCTTGCATTCTGCAACTCAACCCAACACTGACTGCCAGAAAAGCTTTCCTCCGCCTTTAACACCATTTGCTTGGAAGTAATACACCAATCATGGATGTATATTTATGGCAACAGATAGGTCCACAAATGACCACTAGACAAACAAGACAGTAATAGCTTATTAAACAATATAGGCCTATCAAACCTTCTAAAGCTTTAAATTTTACCTTGATCAACGTGAGAATCTGATTGGAAAATAATGCGGTATAACTAGATGCAGTATATGATAAGGGATTGTCTGTTGCATGGAATGCTGTCCCACATGGACGAAATGTCGGCCCAATACTTGAATTGAAATTTGCACCAAAAAAAAAACAAAAGATAAATATTTTTTTAATAAATAAAAAAATGATTGAAAGGGGAAAAAAGTTCTCAATTGAAAGGGCAGAATATATACATTTGCAAACTGTAAACTGATCATAAAAAATAGTCTTTTAAAAAGTGACCTAAAGAGCATGATTTATTATTCAATGATTTTGCAAAGCCTAAATTCAAGTAAACAAAGATGTGATGCAATGAAATGCAAAAAAAATCAATAACTTATTTCAGACATTTTAGATGCAAAATTTGAGCTAATTTGATATGTGTAACCCAGAGAAATATTTCTCAGGTTTAACCTGACTCCTCTTCCTAGCATCCAGTGGTCATTGCTGTAGTTTATATACAATCCACCAGGATTGCTTGTATAGGCCTACGTGGCTGCAGCTTGGGTCAGGCGCCAATTTCTCTCCAGATGTTTACCGAGTGAGCAGTTGGCAAGCGGTGGGCTTGCCGTGTGGACATGAATTGAGGAGGCAAGTGAATTTGTGAAATAAATGCCAAATTAGAGGGAAAATACTGTGCCAACGTATGCAAAAAGGTACAGGGACCTAAATTATGGTAGATTTATGAAACTGACATGACATTTGATGAAGTAAGCAATGTCACTTTGATAGAAATTGCTGGACAAAATCCATGATCTACAACGTGACAGCCTGACCACAGAGTCGGTCCTATATTACATATAGGCCGACAATTACATACCTTCTTGCACTTCATTCACTAAAATAACTTCTCCCCTACTAATGACATCTATTGATCAAGAGAGTTCTGCTGTTGGTTGCAGAGACAAATCAAAGCAACATGTTTCCAATATTTACAAGAGAAACTCAATAGTGATTATGCTACGCAAGATGGGCCACAGCCGTGCACAGAGGAACATCAATGTTCATTCAGGAAATATACACATTGGACAAACTAGACAGGATTACAGAGGATACAACCCACACATGCAATGCATAAAATGCAAATAGACACAAATATAGACAAATACATCACCAGGAATGATGCAATGAGAGCCAACTCCTTGATAGATAGTCCTAAGGGAAGGGAAAATAATATGCAGAAAATGCAGAACACAGGGAAAATGTTGTGAGAATTACTAGCCTTGGCGCTAAGATGTAATATCTCATGCCATGGGACTCATTATTGTGCATTATAGATAAAGGACATTAGTCTCATAATTACACCAAAGGACATATGGCCCACTTAATAATCCCATAGACTACACTCTATGCTGTAGCACTCCTATCCCCTGCTTAAGATAGCCTTACAGTCACAAATGACAATATTGCAGAAATAAAGAGATGGCGACAGTCTTCTGTGCTAAATTTGACATTCCCCGGACGAGATATAAAATGATGGACTTTTTGTGGACTAAAAAAGATCAAATATTCCAGAGGGAATAGTTTAAAAGTCCACAATGGGAGCAGTCCTTATCAGGACGAACAATACCCAACAAAGCTGGCCAAATGCAGCCCAACTAGCAGACCTGAAGAAAAGCGCTCACTTTCACCTCCAAAATTCAACTTTACAATCATATTTGATCAACAAGTTTGGTTTTTTTTAAATATTCACTTTTTATCCACGCAGTGACACATATATATATTAGATTTTAAAAGTGAATGAGAAACAACCCAAATTTCCCTTGAGACACCAGGTGGCGTAAAGGTGGCCGCAAGGTGACTTCTGGACCAAGGATAAGTTAACGCAGGCAGGATCTTGCCTATTCGACCTTTTTCACTTCTGCAACCTTTTTGCTTGAAGTAGGTCCCTGCCCTCAGCTACTTGTCCAGTAATTGCTGCTACGACCACACACCAAGCCATTGGCAGAGTTCAGGTAATAGCATTGGCAACACTATTAGCTGAACAGGCCGTAAAATATCTCAGGCAAAATCACAGTTTCGAAAATTTGGTGCAAACCAGAAATTGAGCAATATTCCTATTAAGGAAGCTTCATTTACTGGCTGTATAATTGGACTCAAAAGAAGCTATATTGGACGACAATTTAAGTACACTGAGCGAATTTGGAAGTCGGGGGTCACCCAGATGCCTCGCAGCGAGGACTGAAACGTGGCAACCTAAAAGTAACTTTTATAGAGTATGATATAATTATCATCCACGGAAATACACTGTATCAATGTACCTCAACTAGAAAATGCCCATTATAGTAAAAGAAGTTTACAATGAATTATCGTGAAGTGATGCTGTCATGTTAGACAATGTAAAAGTAAGGGAATATTTTATGGACATTTGGTACTGGTATTTGTGAGAAGTGGCTCCCTCTGTAGATTAAAATATGAGAAATATGCAGTTTCGTGCACTCCTGGTGGCAGATGAGTGGTGGAGTATGAAAACGTAAATGAGAGAGGAGTTAGACAATTGTGGGCTCCCATCTGAAGTATGAGAGCAACAAAGAAGGATAGGTGGATAGTTTGAGGGAGTAACATGTCTGTGGGAGGCGTTAACAGCTGGCAACAGCGGTGGTCATGTGACGTGAGATTTAACTCAAATATTAGTGGGGATGTAAATCTTCTGAGAGCTCCTAAGAAAACAAGCCATGCCAGTGATCCACACTGCCAGAGACAGCCTTGTCACAAATACACTGTAATCAAAATTGGATCAAATGTTAGAGAAAGCAAACATCAAAGACTTGGTTAATCTTCCAGCCGGGAGTATAACAGGGGACATTCGGGGATCACTCAATTACGAGTACTGTTAGAAGGCTTAACCTTCCAGATGCCCAGGCTTACTGATGCAGCCCTTAACTGCCCCATAGATCACACCCTAAACAAGACAAGCCATAAAGACACCAACTGCATTTAGCCCATGAATATATTTAGCAGAGGAAGGCAGCAGGTCAATGCAATGTTCAAGCAGCCAAACTGGCTTGAAGCTCAGTGTGGGGATAAGCAATTCTGCAACTTAGTTCAGCACCAGAAATTGACATTCCCCATCAACTGAGCACAAAAATCACTGGTTTGCCACAAAGGTTCCACATACACCACTTGGTTCCCCTCAATTAATTATTGTGAATGTTTTTAAAAAATAATATTAACACTTCAACAGTATTTTGTGTTTGCTGGACTTCGCATTTTATTTAGTTGCAAAATAGTCCTAACTTGAGTGTACTTTAAGTAAGGTAGGTATTAACACACCTCCTCTGTGGTGTTAAGGAATCCACAGCAACACAACAGCAGTAATAGACATGTATCTTTCCTGACATTATTTAAAGATCCAGCAAATGTATTGGCATTATTTTCAATATCCCTTGACAGCTCCTGATTTCATTTTCTTGACATTCTTGACAGCAGATTACGCCATGAATGGTAACTGACACAATCTAGTCTGAATTACTCTACACCATGTTAGGTTACGTTGCATATTTAGCTCACACTTAACACTACACATTTCCAGGGAGACACCAAGACAACAGGCAGTGCTATATACTCTTCAAGCAAAAAAAAAAAATTGCTCTACCACTTCCAGCCTATTTGTAGAAGCATCAATTTCGAGAGGAAAGTAAATGCCCAGCATCAATTATTAACACGAAACATGCCCGTATTAGGCTAAATACTTCATAAACCAAGACAAAATGTGGTTCAAGCACCTGCAGCTATAAATAGACGGTGACCTGAGACCTTCTCTCACAAATAAGGTCGCCTCCAACAAAGATAGCTCAAGATATGAAATGCGAAAAAAGAACTTCTACTCCTGCAAAAACTGATCCAAGTAATGCAGACAAATGGAGTGTGAATGCAGGATATTTGCAACATAATGACTGAAATTCTTTCCTAATTCCATGTTATTTCTATCTATATCAATATGGATATCAATGTGAAGAAAGAGATATACTGAGAAACAGCTATGGGGAAATGTAACATGACATTTATTGATCAAGAAAAGTTGTTGCAGAGACAAATCCAAGCAACATGTTTCCAATATTTGCAAGAGAAACTCAATAGAGATTATGCTATACTTGATGGGCCGCAGTTATGCACAGCAGAACATCAATGTTCATTCAGGAAATATACAGCCTTGGACAAACTAGACAGGATTACAGAGGATACAACCCACACATGCATAAAATGCAAATACACACAAATAAACAAATACATCACAAGCAAATGGTGCTATAAGATGCATCCCTTGATAGATAGTCCTGGGGGGGAAATGACGATATATGCAGAAACTGAGAACACAGGGAAAATGTTGGAAGAATTACTTCTGCTAAGAGCCAAGGTGTAATATCTTATAACATAGGACTCATTAGTTTGCACTATGATCGACGTCAGTCTTGTAATTACACCTAATAACATCAAGTAGACTTAATAATCCCTTAATAACCCCTTAGGCTATGCAGCCTATATAGATGCTGCAGTGCTTAGTGATGTACAATGGCTTGTATACTGCTGCGAGGATTTCTTCCCCGAAGAAAGAGCCCTTCAAACATTCTATTCCACACAAGTGATATCAAACCTCACATTATATGATCCTCACAACAGCAATAAAACTGTGGATATTGCTGGCTATATTTCATCATGAAGGACAGCATTGCAGTAATAAATTAATTGAGGCTGTTCAGTGTGCCTTGTGCCAATTGTCACTTAACCTGTTTGAGATCACCACATGCATCTGTCACATCGACCGATAGACCAAATATTCGTCTTCATCGAAATTCTCAGATAGTGGGTAGAGAGACGAGATCTGTTTTGGTCAAGGGAGGAAACTTGGCAGTAAAATGGACCACGGGGAATGGTAAAAAGACCACTGGGGATCCTGTCTCTTGCCAAGATTGACACTGATCCCTAAGCAGTTGGCTAAATGCTGCCGAAAAGCTAGCAGGCCTGAAGAACTGTTTGGACTAAGAACTGGCATAGCACTTGGCTGCTCCCACTGGCATACAGATTCTGACCGGAGTAGCCCTCTTGTTCATGCATGACACCAGCCACATCCCAACTGATTCATTACACCCATTGTCACCCAACGTACAAACACAATGCAATATGGCTATCAAGTCCTGTGGAGAGCCACACACCTATGATAGATCAAAGAAACATCCAAGTTTCATGTTGATATTTTCACACCACTCCATAGGAGATCCCCAGTACACTTCAAATGGTCACAATGTAAGAAAGACATTTCTTGAATTTATCTCTAAATTCTTCATCTTTTCCACAGAATGAGATACACAATTTGCCAGGATGAAAGAGAAGACAGCTTTGTCTTAGATGGAAAGTCAGCAAGTGAATGAAATGATGCCTTTGCTGCCATGTGCTTTGCAATTGGTCGCAATGGAGAGATCCAGGTGAAGGCAGTCCAGCATTATGCCAACCAAGAGAGCCATATTCTTGTTAGCAATTAGGAGGCTCCGTACCTCACTGATGGCCTGGCCCTCGGGGCTGCAATAAAGACTTCTCAGAAGGGAGAAAGTCTCTGGAAGGAAGGTGTAAATCACACAAACAAATGGGCATTTACAATGGATCTGTTAAGAACTTGCATCTTCTTGAAAGGACACTTAAGGACAGGCATGCACTGCGAGGGGTTATATTGGATGATAGCAGGGATAAAGGGGTAGATATATTTCTAGGAGAAAGCCTCCCTCCAGGTACATCAAGCTCCAATTTCCGAGAGAGTAAATCACAGGCCTTTCCAAGAAAGCTATGTTACAAAGGCCTCACTATAGATGTATTACACCGGTCCAGTATAGCCCCTGTGGCTGCCTTCTGTATCCCTTTTTCATAGCTGTTCCCTTTGTAGACAATAACAAGTCACCTCAGGGCCAACTGTCCATGCTTGCCAGAAAAAATTGCTCTCTAAACAGATTGTCCAATTGATTGGAGGCAAATTGTGTCCTCGTAATGAGTAGATGTATTGCCCTTCTTCCCAGTGGGACTTGTTGCTTTCTGTTGCAAACAAGGTGGAATATTTGTGCAGGATGTTTTGCTTTTTCTAAAGGTTGGCTTTTTTAAGTAAGTAACATCTTGATGATGAAATGGTGTGCTTCCACGCCTTCCATATATTGCATCTTCACCTTTACTACCTTCCGCTGTCTGCATATAATATAAGATACCTTTCCAAGAAAATGCTAAGAATGCAATAATTATCTCAATAAATGTCATCACACTCATAGAATCGGTGCTTCAACTTATTTTGAAAACTTAAAAATTCACATGTTTTTGTCCTCAAAAATCATTAGATCACCTTTATGACATCATCAGGCCTTGTTATTTTCATTCCAAGATCGTGCATACCAGCTAACTTTCTGAACATAGCGTCTTAGACTGGGCTACATGGATCTTTGACTTAAAGGTGAGTAAAGGAAGACTCTCGTCAGCCCTGGATACCAGGTGACTTAAAGGCGGCCACAAGGCAACTTCTGGAGCAAGGATAACATACACAGAATCCTGCCTATTTGACCTTTGTCACTTCTGCAACCTTTTGCTCAAAGTAGGTCTCTGTCCTTAGCTACTTGTCCAGTAATTGCCAGCTAATGCCACACATTAAGCCATCGGCAGACCTCCGGTAATCAAACCATCAACAGAATGGGCTCTCACTAAATCAGAGTTTGAAAACTGCAGCAAAAACCAAATAGTGGTCAACAGACTCAAGCATAAGGGTCCTAATAATTAATCACTTTCTCAGTATTCCATGGAAGTTTCTACTATTATCAATTAACAAAAGAATTTTAATTTTCAAACACAGAATCCAAAACAGAAGCTGCAGATATTTTTTTCCAAAACCTAATTTGTCAAACTTAAGCATCAGACTACTTTCATGTTTAAAACCAGCTTGACGGACCTTCCAAAATGTAAAAATTTGCAGACGCTGTGAAAGTACAAGAGGACGTAAACAACAAGGAGAGAGATAACATGATAGCCTCAACTGGACCAAGAGCTTTAACAAGTAAAGGGGACATTGAGGGTTTGCGCAATCAGGAGTCCAGTGAGAAGGGTTCAACCTTCCAAATGCTGAGGTTGCAGATGCAGGTCATATAGCTTCCCCATGGATCACGCCATAAACAAGACAAGGCATAAAGACACCAACAAGATTTAGCCCATGAATATATTTAGCAGAGTAAGCAGCAGGTCAATGCAATACACAAGCCAAACTGCTGGTGGCTTAGTGTGGGGAAAGGCACTTCTGCAACTCAATCCAGCGCTGATTGCCAGCAAAACATTCCTCTTCAATCAACACCACTTGACGTGGTTTACCTCACAGACTTCCACAGACACCACTCGGTTTACCGGTTAGGTCAATCACAGATGATGTTAACAGCCTTTTGCTTTATGTTGAGTTATCTTCATCTGGATTGTCAATCCACTGTAACACAAAGGCAGAGTAACGCGGAAGGACTTACATCTTTCCTAACATCAACAGAGAATGCATGTGTAGGCATTCCATTCACTGGCACCAGATGTCACTGTCATGATATTCCTGACAGTAGATATTACTAGATAATTCCACAAATGACAACTGACGCAAGCCGCTCTGAATTAACTTGTCACCATGTCAGGCCAAGTATCACAAATTGCTCTAACATAACACAATGCATTGCCAGGAGGAGACCTAGTGAATAATAAGTAAATTTCCTTATTAATTATTTCCCTACTACATGTACTTACAGCATTTTTCCAAAGGCATCAATTTCCAGATGGAAGTATTACTAAATAAAGGCCCAACATCAATTATGAATACAAGACATGTCCTTATTAGGCAAAATGCTTCGTGAACAAAGACAAAATGTGGTTCAAGAACCTGCTCATGTGGAGCAATACACGGCAGCTATAAATAGCCACTGACCTGTGACCTTCTCATTCAAAAGAGTTTAAGATTATGAGAAACGTAACGGGACTTATTTCAATTATATAGGGAAACTAGGTTTTGTGTCCACACATACTGAGATGGATGTTTAATGTGAAGAAAAACATCTATTTCAGGGATATATCCATTTTCTCTATCATATATGAGAAACAGCTATGAGGAAAATGTAACATGACATTTATTGATCAAGAAAAGTACTGTTGGTGCAGAGACAAACTCAAGCAACATGTTTCCAATATTAACAAGAGAAACTCAATAGAGATTATGCTATACACGATGGGCCGCAGCTGTGCACCATAGTTATCAGCAGAACATCAATGTTGATTCAGGTAATATACAATGTTATGTGCAATGTATTGTATAGTGATGCATATGTATACAACCCACAAAAGCACATAATGCGATTGGACACATATATCAACAAGCATTATGACTAGCAAATTATGCAAAACGAAGCACCCCCTTGATAAATACAGATAGGAATGCCCCAGGGAAAGGGCAATATCAGACAATATCTATGCAGTAAATGCAACACATAAGGAAAGTGATGGGAGAATGCTATGCTCAGAGCAAACACGAAATATCTTACAACAATGAGATCATTAGTTGACACTGATCAACATCAGGGTTGTAATTACACCAAGTAACAGCAAGCTGACTAAACACTGTGTACTAACCGAGTGACCTAATTAAGGATTTTTTGTTTACATATTGCTAGTTCTCATATATAGAGCAAACAACAAACTTTGCCATATAGCCAGTACGCTGTCTTATAGTACAAGTAATAGGCCTACACATAAAAAATTTGGGAACAAATAGTTAAGTTTTCTGGGAGATTAGACAGTTTTAGTAAATTTCAGTGCATTTTTTACTAGAATCACCAAATCTTTTGATTACTAAACATTTAATGCCTGTAATTTCACAACAGCATGTCTGATACATAAATATAGCACAATATTGTTATATTGTAACTGACTTGGTTTCTAGTCCAAAATTTAAGATTTTATGATTAACTAGGTCGCTTCGCATATGAATCACAATAAAAATGTCTAGAAATTGCCAGCAATAATTCAACATGAAGGTCAGTATTGCAGCAATAAATCAATTGAGGCTGTTCATTGCACCAATTGCCACTTAACCTATTTGGAAATCACCGCATGCACCTGACACTCTTGTCTGATAGACTTGTTGAAAATGTTTGCAAATTGCATGTAACTCGTAAAATGTCACGCAACTGTGACATTGTGTATACAAAAACTTCGTCTTCTCAGGCATTCTCAAGCTGTGAGGTAGGAAGGAAAATGAGAGCCATTGTGGGCGGCCAAGGGAGGAAACTGGCAACAAAGTGGCAGCAAAATGGTCCACAGGGAGTAGTCAAAGGCCATGGGGGATCCCATCTCTCAGCAAGATTGACACTGATCTTTAATCAGTTGGCCAAACGCTGCTGAAATGCAGCAGAACAGGCTGGCCAAAAGATGAGCTTTGGCTTGTAGACAGAAGAGCTCTGACTGGCCGAAAAGAAGAGTTTTTTGACTGGCCAAAAGAGCTTTGACTTAGCACAATTATAGTACTTGCCTGCTCCCAATGGAAGTTCACATTGTGACAGGAGTTACCCTCAGGATGACACTAACTCCAGAACGTCAGTTGTTTCAGATACTTTTCTTTAACTTAGGCCCACTGGGAGCTTAACTTCGATAACAGTTTCCACAATCTTTTTTTTTTTCAGTTGTACTAAAAGCGAAGCAAAATGGACATCAATGCCTACCTTTTCTTTAGGGGCTCCAAAGACAAATTTTCATCAGTTATAATATTATTTGTTTTCCAGCCAAATTACACCAGCAGTCAAAAACACATGGTGCCAATATCAAGCAATAACTGACAACATCACAGAAGGGCAGACTCCTTTCTGCCAGCTGCTGATGACATCCCTTGGAGGGTCCTTATAGTTCATAACTCATTGCCTTGAAATTAATAGGAAGTTTGACAAGTGTCACTTTATTCCTAGCCAATTTCTTGAATAGTGTGTCCACAATAATAGGCATGGAGTTCCCCACAGCTGGTGAAGTCTGCAAAAGTTTCCTGAGCTGAACATTATGAAATGAACATGACATAAACTTCGAGATAACTACATGTACATCTAATATTTCTTTTCTGGCATTTTAAGACAAGGTCACATACAGTTAAGCCCAGCAAGGCCACAACTTTCCTCATCCCAGAAAGGCAACCAAGCAGAGTGATTTCGAACCATGGCATTATCGAATAATGCAACTTCAAAGTCTCCTAATATATACTTGTTGAGACTTCCAAGGCTGAAAGGGATAATCAGGCATGTAATTGTTGTATAATTGAGAAAAATGTAAATATTTGACTTCATTCAAGTATCTAGCCTTGATTTTCACAAGGTTGCTCCTTAGCAAGAAATGTTTAATCGCAAGCATATACTATAACAAAACAACCCAAGTCAGGGTCACTGAGTAACAATATCACGAGCTGTTGTGTGAATTAATATCACTCGAGCCCGCAGGGCGAGAGTGATATTAATTCACACAACAGCGAGTGATATTGTACGAAGTGCCCTGACGCGTGGTTGTTTTGTTTTTATCACCTGGTTTTACCTCAAATTTTCGGTTATAAAGAGGGACTATTTTCTGCCATTACAAAAATGTGACGTCACCATGGAGCAACAATGGACATGACGTCACAATCCCATTATTCTGGCCCTTGTTTGGTTTGTGACATCATCAGGCAGCTGAAATGCTGGTGATGTCATAACCATTGTTAAAAAATATCGCCCTTGAAGGGTGGTATTTTTTACAATATCATAGGCCCTGATATTTTGACTGTAAACAGGGATATTCACAGCCAACCAGGTGATAAATCAATATTCAACAGCCATCCATTAAACAAAATTCAAATTTCCCTGATGTATTGAGACAAAGGACGCTGCTTGTATCCGTGCCTTATCCTGGGTCATTCCTCTAAATTTGCAGATCATTCGGAAAATGTCTTCTTTTATCCTCAGTCCAGTGTTAATCCTCGATTCTGATTGGTTGAGAGCTGAGGTATATCAGACCGTATACCCCTTCTGCTGCCACCAGACAGGGTATACAGGATAAACAATGATGTCAAGCAACCTGAGGATTGTTTATGATGTCACCAAGGCCGCAACAATAGTCATGACGTCACAATACCATTGTTAGAGCTATTGTGACATCATCCAGGTGGTGACGTCACAATACTGTTGCTTTGTTTCTGACTCAGATTGCAAGATAACTTATTGCCATCAATAAAACAAGAAGTCTGAGGATAAAACCGATACACCCTGCTTGTTTTTGGAGGATACGGGAATATATGCCGCAATTGCGAGTGAACACCATGAAAAAACCATTGAGTTCACACCATTGAGTTCATCCTTGTGAACTCAATGAAATTTATTATCTGACGTTGTTATGCAAACAATGGGCTGCCATTGTTTATGTCATGACATCACAATGGGCAGCTGGTGACGTCACAACAAACTGCTGCTCCTAACTTGGGAGAATTTGAAGTTATCAGACTAAAATTTAGTAAAAACCACTGATAAAGTCATTGCGGGATATAAATAAAACCCCATGACAGTGTAGTTCACAGCTATGAACATCATTCGTGTCAGGTCTGCCTTCTGAATAACACTCGTCCTTCGGACTCGTGTTAATTCAGAGCAGACCTGACACTCATGATGTTCATAGCTGTGAACTACACTGTCATGGGGTTTTATTATAATACACCACTCAGGCCTCCATACACCACTCAGCCTTCGGCTTCGTGGTGTATGGAGTCCTTCATGGTGTATATTCCCATAGGGTCTTCTAAGGCATGGTCAATAAACATATAAGTATCTATAAGCTTAGAAATCCCTATGTATATTCCCATATCCTCCAAACAAGCAGGGTATAACTGATAGTATTTCACTAGATATTTTTCACTAGGTCTCTCAGATCAAACAGCATGTTTCTTGAAGGTCTGGACAGAATCTGACAATGTGACATTTTCTTAAACAAGAAATTAATGCATCTAACAAGGAAAATTCACAGTTTCACATGTAATGCATCTGCACCAACATTAAAGTATCACATTGCCACAAGGACTGCAATAAGAAACAAGAAATCTTGCCATTACAGCAGGCTTTTAGGTGCAGAATTCATACAGGATGTTAACCGATACAACATCATTAAATCACATTAATTTTCAGTGCTACCTCAAGACATCTTATTCATGGACAAAACCATTACTTGACACAAACACCACAAAACTTCTCAATGTACCAAATTAGTATTCACAAGATAGAATGCAACAGAAAGTATGAATATTTGTAATAAAACAATCTCAAGTGCTGCCTTTCAACTTGTTTCAACATACAGTACCGATAAAAACTAACACCCACGTGAATTACATGTCCTTCGAAGCATCAGAGAAATTCAGAATTGAAGCAGAATGGAGAAGACAAACAAATCCATGATCAACTTGATATTTCAGTTAAGCCAGCAGTAAGTACTAAATAAACCCACAACTTGCCTTGGCTTTTGACAACAACTGATAACACAATGTCTTTGGTTTCCTTCAATTCAGACACCATAATAAGGTGATAAATTTACAGAAAACCAAAATACCATTTATGAAATACAAAAAGAAGTATTTTACCCAGCTGCCATACATAAATGAAAGAGAGCCAACAAGACTCATCCTATCACAACTCTGTGGCTTAAGGCCCCAACACATGCGCGGATCTAACAGCAGTAATCCCGTAGTCTCCCTCCCCAGTATACTATGCAGCTGCAACTGACAAAATAGAAGAGTAGAAAGCTAGCAACTGATTACAGAGGTAGAGGTCCTGCCTTTTGTAAAGATACTAATTTTTAATACTTTTTAAGTGATTTGAAGGCACAAATGCAAGGACAAATCCATTACTGAAAAGGAGCTCATTGCCTAATTTCAAAGATAATGTAAAAATCTTCTTATATTGTCATCTTATTTGTACAAGATACATCAGCAATTACAGAAAGTAATATCAGTCTGACTAACAGCCTAAACATCCTATGTGATTTTGAAAGTTGATCAAGATTAAGAAACTATTCCATTAACACATACTGATTTTGCAAAATTAAACCAGAGCATGTCCATCTTTTGCAGACATCTGTGAAGACAATGAATTACAGCTGTCAAAGCACCAAAGAGCTTTAGCAACATAATATATCAAGAGAATTAAGATTTCTCTGCAGAAACTTCCTTTTTTGAAAGAGAACATGGATGAGCCTAACAGAAAAAGCAAGATAATACCTTAGATCTTTCCTGGTACCAGGTAGTCCTAATGAGGCAGGAGACCACCTAGATTACAAGAGTCAGGCAGATGCTCACTGCAAATTACAGCTCAAGCTTCAGATAAGAAGATCAGACAAGAAAATTGCCATAGTCTTATATATCCAGAATTTTGTTATAGTCATAAGGCATGCAGAATATTATATCAGTCATCATTCTCGTCATTCTGACTGAGGCTGCAGAGAAATATTATCATGATGGTCTTTTGACTTTCGCAAGAAAGATAGCAAGAACAGATCACCATAAGAAGCCAGTGTATAAAAATACATTTCAATTTTAGGTAAAATATGTGGTCTTTAGCTGAAAGCCAACCCTATAAAAGCTCTTTTGGCTTAAAGTTAAAGCTGTTAGTATTTACTACCAATGTGACTTGATACAGCAATCAACACTTCCAAAATATGAGTCCTCATATTGAGTGGTAATTCCACTGCATTATTAACTTCAGGATCTCCGAAGTTGCACTCTAAACTGACCTAAACAAATTCTAAACATTTCAAATGTTTAATGTTTAGGTTCTCCATTGATGTTGCTTTCAAATGTTGTCAATGACAACACCATGTTCAATATGAAGACATGACGTTTACAGTCTAAATGGGTTGTTGAGCATTCTAAACAACATGTATATCTCACGCAAACAAACTGCGTAGCTTTGCTAAACATTTGTGGAATCAGAATTCGAATATGTGGAGCTCCTAAACACATTATGTAGAATTGTAGATATCTACATGATCTTTTGTACAGACTAAACAAGTTGTTGAACTGGGTAACTTGATGGCAGTGCCACCTAACTTTATTATTGGAAGACAGTTGCTGTGGCTCCACCTGACAGACACTAATAGTGGCCTTGAATCCTCGCTTTGGTGCTACTGGAATTTTATTCAGGTAACTACTTAAAAACAAACAAGTATTGCTATTTTTGACAATGTCCATCATATGGCTATATAACTGGTTCATCATGCTGACAGTTTATCAATGGTCCAGGTAACAGTGGCAGTGCAATGGCACATTATAGACCATCCAGACGAGAATGGTTTCATATTTCACTACAATATATTATATCACTCAGTCTGTGAATTCTGACTGGATTTGATTTGGTGTTCTTGGAGTATAGTAGTTTACTCTTAATCATTTTTTGCATCTCCGGAAGTTGATCAGAGTCTAGAAATTGGGATATCCCATGACATGGGATTGATGACATAAAAAGCTGATACTTCTGATTTAGTGGTTGGTTGTTTTTATGGTGTGGATTGCTGTAATTCAATTGAAACAATTAAGTCAGTCAATTGAAGATGTCAAATGATGGTTTGAATTGCCACCAGCCAGGGTATTCCATACTCATTTTCATTATAAATTGGACAATTTTGAAGTAGTTTACTCTCAAAGTAGAAACATAATTTCTGGAGTAGGCCTAGTTAGAGTAGATGCAATCAAACTTACCCAATTTTTGATCAAATGATCAATTCCAGGCATCCATGCCATCACTAATCACTTCACAAAAGGACATGTCAAGAGAAAATCTTGCACTAAGTCAAAAGCAAATTTTCTATAAGTGCCATTGCCTTAAAATTTGAGTTGGACCAGCACAGATTTTCAGAAAGTAGCAAGAGCCATTGATATGTTGTCAGACTTAGATTTTTTGCAATCATTTAAAATTAATTCTAAAATACTGATGAAAAATTGTTAACTGTCTCTTCTGTATAATAACGCAGAAGGTAATGATGGCCTTCTGCCTGAATACCAGTTAATATTGTTATTAGCTGTTCACGTACATGGTGTGTATGTCTACTTTCAGGCACATTGCATTTATTCAAATTATGAAAACAGCATGTGGAATGGCCAGGACCTAGAGAAATCACGAAAGTAAAAAATACACAAAGTGAACTTCCACAAAGGTCAGAAGCACCAGCTGTCATATATGTGCCACAAACTGTGATGGTCCCCAAGGACAAATAATTGATGCTAAAGTAGTATGTCTCGATCACTTGGCCAGCTTCTCACAGATACAAAGCCTGTAAGTGGGAATTAAGCGCATACGTGGACAACGGACACAACCTTCATCAGCTTGTAAAATGTAGTTATACATACGCACTGATTTTAACCATTTGGACCACATTTTTATAGGCTGTGTTATGTGTTGTTCATGCACACATGTGCAGTCCTGTAGAGCTTAAAGGTTCAACACATGAACCCAGCTCTCACGTGGAAGAAGAAGAAGTTTGGCAATGCAGAGATGTTTGAAGGAGACTCTCAGAATTGTCCAGATAGCAGCAGGATCATTCGTTGAGGCTAGGCCCTTACTAAATGTATTTGTGGCCTCTCTTCATGCAAATTACAATGATGCCGTCACAAAACAAACAAAACTTGTGAAACATTTGTGCCGTTCACCTCAAGCCAATAATTAGTTTTGGCTCTAACCGGGACGATTTGAGAAATTGTAAAAATCACACAAATGATATGTGAAACTGCACCATGAAAAATGCTGTGCACAAAAAAAGGTATTTTGTAATTATATTCAGAATAGAATAATAAATGTTGTTGATAGTTTAGTAAAAGTTTTAACGCAAAAGAGTTGAATTATGTACCACATTTAATTAATTGTAATCCAAAAAGTTGTTTGTTTTGATGTGTGAAGTTTCCCGCAATTGATCAGTAAGGTTTTTACAAAATGGTATTTATTTCAATTTTGTAATTTTGTAAATGTTAAGTCTCAAAATATTATTTACAAAAAAGAAACAGTCATCGATTTAGCTAGTCATTATAATAAAGTGCTTTCAAGTACAGAATATTTGTCAATGCTACTTATTGGGAAGTTAAATTGCTACATTTTTTTAACACTATCATTAGATATGGCATGTAGGCAGGTAAACTATTGGACAGGAGGTGTTATCCAATTATGATGAATTTTGTCTTTTGCATGAGAATATAATTTATAAAATGCTGAATTAATTTTTCGTAATTACGACAGATTGGAAGTAATGAGAATGCGGGATTATTTGGAAATATACTTTTGGTATGTAAAGCATAGAATTGCTGCCTGTACAGTCACTATCGATGTATAGATAAAAGTATGGAATAGCTTTTTTTCACATGATATGAACTTTTATTGAAGATGTACGCATTTGTTTACAGCCTAAACATTTACTTTTTGTACGCACTTTTAAATGCGCTCAAAGCGGGAATTTTGTACGCACATTAGTTGTTGAGATTTTGTTTAAGTTGTCAACATTTAGTAGTTTAGGCATTAGACACTTGGTTGTTTAGACTATACACCTAATTGTTTAGGTATTGTTTAGTGTTCTAAACAAATAAAACGCTAAAACTAAATGTTTTTTTGTCATAATTGTTTAGGTTGTATCTGCGCAGTCGCTTACGCAGCTTGTTTAATTTGGCTAAACATAGTGTTTATAAAGAAAAAGCTAAACACCAATAAACGCGCTCAAAGCGGGAATGTTTAATGTTTAGGTTTTGTTTAGGTTGTACGCATTTCCAATTTAGAGTGTGGACATCAGGCAGTGCCAGTTACTTTCGACAACTTTTCAAGTTAGGGGATACAGTTTTTGGCAAGCAAAGGCATGAATAATTTACCTTCATCTCTTCAAAGCAGGGTAAACATATTTGATATGGTAGGAGCTAGTTGTACCCTCAGCAAATTTTTAGCCAAATGACAAGCCATCAGCATTTCAACAATAAGCTTCAACAGCAACCAAACCAAGTTGTAGAACACAGCCAGGAACAAATTTTCTCTGTAATGCCCTCAACTGGACATTTCTGCAGCCTATGCAAAGATACTAGCACACTGACCTACCGTGGATTTCTTGATCCAGTCTCTTTCAAACATTAAGCTGTCTTGTTCTCTATGCAATATTCTTTAAATCATCAAAAAAGCTTCATCAACCATTTCAGTGTTATAACACATTCGAAGCCAACTCAATGACAAGAATAAATTCAAGGTGTGCAATATATCAGGAGCCCCAAGATAAATTCCAATGAATTAACAATTTCAAGGTCTTACGGAAATTCCCCCAGCCGCCAAGCATAAATGAGGCAGGTGATAATCACCAAAGAAATCAAGGCAGCCAAATATATAACATAAAAGGAGCCAAAAGACGACAAGCTATGACTGGCATCCATTAAACAACCTTGGAGAGCCATCTCCTTTTCCTGATGTATTAAGACAAAGCACATGGCCTAAAGATGAGCTATACTCCAGATCTCTACTTCAAATTTGCGATTATCTTCACAAATTGCATTGTCACAACAACTCAGGTCAGACGCTTTACACACTTGGTATGCGGGCAACGCAAAGAAACTCTCAATCAAAAACAAAACTCGTTCCCAAGCTCATGCTGGAAGGATGTTGATCTAAATTTCATGTTATTACCACATAATTTGTTGTAAAAGGAAGGAAGTGGTGCGACATTAACAACCTTTCAAGGCTATTAGCTGAAGATGCTATTAATTTCTTGGCATACTGACACAAATAAGGTTCTAAATTATGAAACCCTCTTAGACCCTGGAAAAATTATATATATGATAGGCTTCTGTTCCAAAGCTTTTTTCTTGTTCCCTCATGAAATTTAACATGATTTTGAAACACAAATCAGAGAGATTCTATGGAAAACATAAACAACACAATATACAGACATGTATACAGTGCTATGCACTCAGCTAGAAAAGCATGAGACTGCATGAGCTCTTGAACAGGTGACATTCCAATTAATGTTGTGTCGCACTTCTTTCATGCAGTATACATCAGAACATCATATATTTCTCTTCAGTGAGAAAGATGTCAAACATAATGTGCTGCATGTCTTATGACTGTAAAAATTCAGGAAATATACAAGACTATGGCAATCTTCTTGTCTGATCTTCTTATCTGAAGCTTGAGCTGTAATTTGCAGTGAGCATCTGCCTGACTCCTGTAATCTAGGTGGTCTCCTGCTTCATTATGTCTACCTTGTACCAGGAAAGATCTAAGGTATTATCTTGCTACCTTTTTAGTCTCGTTGCAAAAAGGGTATGCTGCAGAGAAGTCTTGCATAGGACATTCTCAAATTAGTTTCATATCTAGAATATTTCTGGGAAATTTGTGACAACTATATATCCATTGGAACGGAAGATTTGGTTACGAAGCATTATAGGGGAGTCAACAAAGGAGCACATTCACACTGTATATTTATATTACAGCAAAAAAGCAAGACTTACAGGTGCTAAATTGTTATAGCTGTGCATTTTTTTAATTGACCTTGCTTTATTTTAAGCTGTTGTCATGTGTTGTGGACTACTAGTTCATTAGAATTATGTCAAATAAATTAGACAAATATATAGATATAAAGATAGATAGATAGACAGATAGATAGATACGGCAAGTGCAGCCTGGTTCTGGGCACTCACAGCAATCAGTCTCATTCAAGTGATGAATTTATCCTTGTTTTTGTGCCTTCAAAATTAGCCGTTAAATATTTCATGAGCCACCGAAAATTAGTATCTTTACAAAAGACAAGACCTCTACCTCTGTTAGCAGTTGCTAGCTTTCCACTCTTCTGTTTTGTCAGTAGCAGCTGCAGTGTATACCAGGGAGGCAGTCTGGTGGATTACTGTGGTCAGATCTGAGGCTGTGTTGGGCCTCAAGCCATAGAGTTGTGATATGATGGAACTAACTTGTTTGCTCTTACGCCTGTATCTTTTCATGTCGTACAAAATCCTTCTTTTCGAATTAAATAAAATATTGATGGCCAGTTCTCGGCTCCAATGTAAACTCTACAGCATTCCAATTAGCAAAGGAAAGCTACGTTTTTTTCATTTGTTTTATACATGTAAAAAAGATAAATTGTACATTGTGTATTTATTTCGCTGCTTACTGATGGAGCTAAAACTGTATTTGATCATTGCTTTAATTGTCCTTTCCGTTTTGGCTGGTTTGAATCTAAAGTTCTCTGATACTTCATAGGACATATTTATAATGTCTCCTGACATTTCACTATGAAGACATTATATTTTTCAAGAAGATACAACTTGACAAAGGTGAACAATATGGGGTAAAAGGTAGCCTACTGAGAAAAACGTTTCAGCTATAGCATGTTGTTATTGAAGCCTTTTGAACGTAAAATACTCCATGTGAACTTTCCTGGTTGAACGTGTTTGATCGATTGGATCAGTGTGATCCACACAAAATTCATGAGTTTCGAGTGAAATACAAGAAGGTACTTTCCGGATAATCTGCAAACTCAGACGAATGACCCAGAATATGGCACAAGTATAAGCAGCGTCCTTTGTCTCAATACATCAGGAAAATTTAAATATTGTTTAATGGTGTCATTTGACTTCAAGGCTGGCAATGAAACATTCTCTGCTAAAGAGCAACCTTGCGATATTTGATATATTCTTGAGAAAAATTAAAATTTTATGCAATCATACATCATACATGTTTATCCTTTTCAGCCTTGGAAGTCTCAACTGGAGGTAAATGTATAGGTTATTCACCACGGGAGAGGAATATATGTGATTTATCACCCGAGGGCTTTAGCCCAAGGTGTGATAAACACATATTCCTGATCCCATGGTGAATAACTGGCTTATATCGTGAGACAAACACTCAAACAGTCAAACATTAGAGGATAACTGGACAACAAAGAATATGGGAATTATTCCCCTGTAATACTGGCATGTGATTGGCTGACAGAGGTGTCGAATGGTATAAAAGGACTAAGAGACTTTGAAGCTCTCCTGTTTCCTAATTCCTGGGCTGGAAATTACAAAAGTGTGACTTTGCATGATCGATTTGTTATAATCATCGAAAATAAAATACATTTTTGCCCTCACTTGCCAGATATTTATCATTTTATGATTCTTCTGATCTTATCTTTAAATGCAACAACAAAAGTGAAAGGCCTACAGCTCAATAAGACCATCAACAGCCACTAAAAAGGAGCAGCTCTGAGATGATGTCTGTAAATGGTTCATAATCATCAAGACTTCAATGTGATATGGAAGCCATGTGTTTCTGAGGACCTCATAAACGCGTCTAACTATGCAGCTGCTGTAGCTATATATACGAAATATGGGAATAACACTACACATCAAGGGAATCTGTGAATGCTGAATATAATGTGCCTAGATTAACTTTTGTGAATTGTCTTCTTTTTCGTGGGATTCTTATAAGCTTGTCTTCAAAAATTACATGCCATCAGTAAATTTCTTGAGATAAGGAGACAAAAAGATGTGAAATAAACTTTGGTGGAAATTAATAGCATTTTCAGCTTATATTCCTTGATTATTAATTGATAGGCTATTAATGTCACAACATTTCCTTCCTTTTACAACAAATTGTGTGGCAATAACTTAAATATAGATCAACATCCTTTCAGCAAGAGCTTGGGAACAAGTCTTTGCTTTTGATTGAGAGTTTCTTTGCGTTGCCTGCATACTAAGTGTGTAAAGCATCTGAGCTGTTGTGACAATGTAATTTGTGAAGATAATCGCAAATTTGAAGTAGAGATCTGGAACATAGCTCATCTTTAAGCTATGTCCTTTGTCTCAATACATCAGGGAAAGGAAGGAGATGGCTCGTCAAGGATGTTTAATGGATGACAGTTGTGGCTTAACTTTAATGTTGAAAATAAAGCAGAGCCATGTTGGAAATGACCTTGCTGGCTTTTGGCTCCTTTTTTTTGTTCTATATTTGGTTGCCTTGATTTCTGTGGTGATTATCACCTGCCTCATTAATGCTTGGCAGCTGGGGGAATTTCCGGCAGACCTTGAAATTGTCAATTCATTGGAATCTTGCATGGGCCTCCCGAGTCTTGATATATTGGGCACCATGAATTTATTCTTGTCATCCAGTAGCCTTGGAATTTGTTTTAACAATGAAATGGTTGATTAAGCTTTCTATGGATTAAATTCTACATATATATAGGCTACAAAAAGCGTCCTTAGTGGCAAATGATTTTACAATTCACAAGTTCTCATCTCAGCCTTTTTTTTTCTTTCTCACTTAAATGATTCTCATGGAGTTACATGTTCAGAATGGTAAAGACTTTTAAAATTGTCCTACAAATAACAGGTAATTTTTTTAAAGGCAAAATTTGATGTTATGGTAGGTAAAATTTTATTTAACGTCGTATTCAGTCAATCACAAGATATACAAGATATACAAGATATACAAGGATAAAAGCAGATGCTTCTGTACGACAAGCAGTAAAATATAAAAATACAAATAAGTAATTACTACACAAATCTATTATAAGAAACTACAGAGCTATCTAATCTAAGAAATAGTTGGCCAAAGCCTATGTACAAACTTAGAAAGGTTTAGTTAGAGACAAACGTACATATGTAGCACCAGAAGTCGCACACGTCGGTATGATTAGCACACATTACATATCACAAAGAACAATCATCGTGTAGCACATATAACATATGTTTGTATTTATAATCATCTTATCCTAAATGTATTCTAAAACAAGAAATCCATGCTAGAGACATTATCAATTTGTTGTAACCAGATTGTCAAAGCATCTTTGAAGCATTGAATAGAGGACTTGGCTTTTATTTCTTTAGGGATTTAAGTGATTAAGTGTGGTAAGTTGGTTTGGTTGATAATGATGAAATACTGATGTCTTGTCGTTTTGGCTAAAATCGGCTGCCTGTATGACTGAGCCTTCCATATAACTTCTATTTACTCAGAAGTGATGAAGCTAAATTATTCATGCCTTGCTTGCCAACAACTGTATAGCTTTAACTTGAAAAGTAAGTGGCACTGCCTTTTGTCAAACTTGGGAGATCTTGAAGTTAATAATGCAATGGAATGACCACCTATATTCAAGAGGACTCATATTTTGGAAGTGTTGTCTCTTGTATCAAATTACATTGCAAGTGTGGACCAACGTTTTAGTGCAACACATTTTACAGAGTCAGCACTTCTGTTTTTATAAGTTGCCTTTCAACTAGAAACCACACATATCACCTAAAGTTAATATTACATTTAATAGAAATACTACTCTTTTTGCAATCAAGACCCATGTGTATCTTTGTTTAGAAGTCAAAAGCAAAAATATAAAAGCTTAAAAATTAGCCAATCTCAAGATGTAGCAACTTTGCATCACAAACAGGAGTCAGTACTCCATACAGTAGCTTACTCCCTCCCAAAGCATGTCAAGGATTGGTCAGAAAAGTACACATCTCCAACAGCAGTGGGCAGTTTGTGGCCGCAGCCCCGAACACTGACCCTTAATCCCTTCGGCTACCTCTCTGGCATATGCTTAGCAGCAAACTGATAAAATACAAAGTCGGCCAATGATATTGCCCTGGACTTATGCCACCACCACTGTCTTATGCATTGTATGGGAATAAAAGGTATATGTAGGCCTATAGAAGTCTTTCCAGTAGGGAATCGCAGCTTAGGAAACAATCAACCACATTCATGCAGCCTGGTGACCCACTGATGACAGAAGGCCAATACCAGATTTTCGTTAAGGTCAGATATTTAGTGGCGCATTCATTTCAGGACCCGTTGAGTAATTCCTTCCTCCAAAATTATGACAGGTACAATCATCACCGAGGAGCAGTCGTGGCTTGAATGTTCTCCGGTCATTCTTTTAGAGATTTGGTGGCACTCAGTTGACCCAAATCTGCAGAAGGAGCAGCTGGTCCCAAGGCACATTACTAGCACTGAGAAGCTAGAGGCAACGGCAGAGGCAGCGGCAGAGCCATACCATTCAGCCAAGTAATCCCCAGCTTAACTTCCTGGCATGAGTCGCAGCTGCAATCTCCCAAAACAGACAGCTGACCAGGAGTCCAGGACAGTTGACAGGTACTGACCTAAACCTCAATAAAGAGACTGAGTGCAAAATTGTCTCCCATATTGAATGACACAACCAAAGGAAAAGAAGTTTTAAAACTCTCTTAATATTTCAATGAGAATCGTTCAACGTCTCTGAAGAAGTCATAAGAATAGACAAAATGTCCAGCAGTGAGAGCCGAATCCAGGGTCTCTTCATGTTTCCTCAGCTACAGCGAAAAGCATACTTCGGCAGCAACAGCTTATGACAACTTGTTGAGTGCCTCTTTAAAATCGACTGAGTATTGTTAATGCAGGCAACTCCAGTTTTATCAACAGGGCAAATGCATTGATAAGGTAACTTAGGTAACAGTCCAGAGGTGTCACATTGAGTTTGTGCACAAATGCCATGGACAGTAATGGTCTATCTCCCTTATTACAATATCTTCCTTTAATATTTACCGGTCTCCAAGAAATCGATCTTTCTTCAAAGTTGATTATGAAGAATCAACATTCAACATTAAAGCATTTCTACGCGCTTCCACAATTCCCAGAAATTTATACCCTGAGATTTTCCCCTCTTTGCCAAAAAGCACCTTAATTATAATGGAGGAAACACATTCTGCCACCTGATGATTCTGAAATATTTCCACTGCCTTGTTGGGCCTCTGATCAACCTTTCAACTCCCGACTTTGTCTTGATATTATTATAATCTTTCAGTGTTTATTTTTTTCTGATGAAGCAATAACCACTGGCACCAGAATCATATGACTGAGAGGCATATAGCCGAGCTAACTGGCGAATATGTTGAGAGCAGGTCGTGTTGCTACTCGATTGACGCAGAACTCATGTCCAAACCAAATTGGGGTCGTAGAGGTTTACAGAGTTCAGAGATGAAGGCCAGGGTGAAACCTAACATTCCCAACATCAAAGAATATATATTTTTGTCCGAATATCAGTGCCAGTCAAACTAACTTTGCTTTTACAAAAAATTGTTAGAGAAGCTTCAGACAAACCAAGACCAACACAGGTTCAAACATGCACAGACGATATTCATCACTTGTTGATATAAAATTGCTCTTACAGGAGTAACCGAAAAAAGAAAGAAAGAAAAGGCTTGATTATATTACCTCTCGTTTGATGAACTAGATATTCTTGAACAATTGCGACCAATCATATTGCATCACAAGATTAATCCCAAGTCACAGAGAATGAACTTGTTTCTTGAAAGCAACTTCAAACATCCTTTTTGACCGAATATTGGAGGTACAATGTAAAGCTCCAGCACATTCTGGCACTTTCTTGCGCTGCACAACATACCTTTGCAGTTGCAGTCATTTTTCTTCATGTTGAATTATCACTTTCTGCTGCATTGGAGATTTCACCATTTTAGCTCCCAGATATCTCAGTAAGAAAAGATACATAGCATGCTTTCAGCGAAGTGAAGAAATTATAATACAACTTTCAAGGACTAAAGTAAAACGCCCCTGAAGCTAAAACTTTCTACAACAGGCAGGTGATAAATAGAAGCAATAATTTCAGCCATAAAAGAAGCCATTATCCTTGCAAGGTCATTTATGATGCAGCTCCACCTTGTTTTTCAAAATTGAAGTCAAGCAACAACTACCATCCATTAAAGATTCAAGAAGAACCTTCCTTTTCACTGATGTATTGACACTAAGGACAGAGCTGATAAACCAGCAATATTGAAGATCTTAACTTCAATGTTACAGATAACCTTTACAAATTAGAAGCTGTCCCATTTTTATCACTTTAGTGAGCTGCTCATGTTACTTTGACTTTACAACAGGAATTTGCAGCAGAATATTTTGATGAATAAGCTCTTTAAATGGGAACTTCACTTGTCAAAACTACAACACAGTTACAAGACCTTTCAACATTTTTCATGGAAAAAATACTAATGGTAAATCACGATCGCTTCTCAGGGCTGAACCATCTCAAGGGGCAGATTCATCCTGTAAACGGCATTAATGATTCATGCCAAACCCAGATTCACGCCAACTCAAGAATGATCACCAGCTTATTGATAAAGAGGGTAGGGTGCTATGGGTGGCACCAAGGTAGACACATGCCAAGGTGAAGCAGAGAAAAGCAAAGCAAAGCATTGAGAGCAGGAAGGCCCAATGGACTTGTCAGGTGTCAGGAGTAGGGGAAGGCCACTCGGTCAGGTTGTCAGTAAAAGCACCAAGCTAAGTAGTACTTCACAACTATAACTTTAAAGGAAGGGAAAGTGGATTAAGGGTGTATTTGCCCACAAGAATATAAGATTTCAAGGAAGTAATATAATGAGGGTTGTAATAGAAACATTTGCTGTTTATATTGCATGAAAAAGAAACAGCAGCTGGCTCAAGGAAAGAAACCTAATTTAAGCAGTTTCAAAGTTTGGCATTTCAGCAAACCAATTGATGAAAATTAACACCATATTTGTGGAAGAGGGGAATGCATGTTTGAAGCACATCCAGTGCACACTAATTAATCATTACTAGGAATCAACAACAAAACACCCTTGTGTAACAATATCTTGCATTTAATTTAGAACACACCAACATCAAGAAGCCCATCTGGGAAGAAAGCGACAAAGAAGTCACAATCATGAATCATGCCAATGAAGGTGCTCCTCCAGGGATAGATCTCGATTCAAGAAGAAGAAGAACATTTTGCATGAGAAGACATCTCTGTAATTTGTAAGCAAACACATAATTCACATTTTCTGCCTCATCAATGACAAATTAAAGAATTTCTACAGAGATCCATTTGAGTTAATCCAGATCTAAAGGGAAAAGATCAAAGCAGTTGCCCCTGTGTGGCAAAGTCTGACGCCAGTTTCATTAAGTCAAAGGAAAGCCTGGTTTCCTTGCTTGATTGAAAGACACTTATCCACATGAAAAGCAGAAAGATAAATTCTGGAGATGGACTGGGTTCATGCCGACACATTCAGACAGATTTTCAGAGCAAACTCCTCAGCTGTTGAATGCCCAAAGTTAGAGTACACTCAGTACAGTCACTACAGTGAAAATTCAAGTTTTTATCTGAGCCAGTTCCACAATCAAACAAATAATAAAACAAGAAAAGAGAGAATGAAGGTCAGGCGACTGAAAAGTAAGGAAAATATTTTTATTAAACCTCAATGAAAGAATCAATAGCAAAAATATTATTATAACATAACGGAAAGCAAATCTTAAACATGTTCACCACTCACCAGGACAAAGGAACCTTCAAAAATTACAACCGAAAGAGAAAATACAGAAGAGAATGTCATAATGAAAGAAGAATTACCAAACCTAAGATTACAGAAGAAACATGTTCTGTGAAGTTTTAAGAGAAGGTTAAGTAAAATAACAGCAAATAGACAACCTGCACCATTACAGCCAAAGTAGACTAAAGCAGACTTAACATATACAGAGTCCACTTCTAGGTAAGGTTGCCACATTCTGAGCAGTTGCCTCCGGGAGACAGCCAAGTGACCCTTGGGTGACACAGGTCACCAAACCAAAAACTCCTTTTAAGCACAACCTTTCTCTGCCACATTTACTCTGAACCTATCACCTTCCATCCAGATCAATGATCATCAATCAGGCTGATACTGCTTCATTTTTAGCAGGAAGCACGAGGTTTTTGTCTCCAGCAGCTATTATCAAAGTTGTCAAAAGAGATTTACTCATTATCAGAAAGACAGACAAGCTCCATCCAATCTACATAAAAAATCTAACGCATTAGAATCATCAAGCGGTTGTCAGAACAAATTGATATGAGGTGTTAATCTTAACAGTGTTTCTTGAGTCTTTATATGAGCCGCAACCAAAGGGATTCTAGTTTGTTTCTCTATTCTAATAACACCATGTATTAAAATTTCTTACATAAATAGTATGCTTATCCATAACAAGCCCATATAATTAGATTCATCACATTTAAGTGATGATCAGTATTCTGGAAGAAACAAGAGGCTTAAGAAGATCATCTGACAGAAATCAGCTCCAGAAGACATCAATCCCTTTTTTAAAGACACTATTCTCGCTATGTGGCCAAGGCTGACAGCTTTACAAAGCATTGCTACTGTCCTGCTTATGTTATTTGTCTGTCCAATAACAAGCTCAGCAAAAGATTAACCTTTCAGTCACACCTCTTGACTTGCGGCTGAGGTGTCAAACAAGGTTTCCTACGTCCTCCTTTTATCTTTCTTTTACCTTTATATCTGCTTACTATGCACACCACTATTAGCATGCAGCTCGAGAGTCACATTGGCTAGAGAACCTACTTGATTGACGCAAAGATGATGTCTGCATCAAATTGGCTACCAGAAGGTTTGTCGGGTCAAAAAGGTCAAAGACGAAGGCCCAGCAGACCAGGCTAAACATCCTCCACATCAAGGAATATCCTTTATCCATTTTCGTCTGAATATCAAGGCGGCCAAATACCGCTACTGGGTAGGGATAGTAGTACTCATTCTGTCTCAAGTCTCAGCCCAACTACCTTTGTACTTACAATGCAACTGGAAGAACTAACATATTGTACAATATAAGCAGTGCCCAAGTGAAGAGTATGCATATTATCTTCTTGATAGAAATATTTTTCAAGTTTCCTGCTCCATAAGCACATAGACTTTATGTTTCACAGAAAGCAGTGACCTTGTGTTTCACAGAGAGTAGTGCACTAAAAGCTACCGAATCTCAATTTAAAATAGCAAAGCAATGTAAAGAAGAACAAGAAACTGAAGAGGACTATGTTTGACTGCCGATGTCTCAGCTGGGTGGTGTAGTGGTTAAGGTTCCCGCCTGCTCCGCTGAAGGTCTTTGCCTGCGTGGGTTCGACTCCCAGTTGGGGAACCCAAAATTTTCAGTGTACCTTTATGAGCAAAATCCCAGCTGGATATCGTTCGGATGAGACGTTAAATTGGCGGCCCCTTGTATCAGTGTCTGTGCTGGGCAAGTAAAAGATCCCTCACATGGGGTAAATGTGTAACATGTTGAGGACTCCTGCTCTCTCTCTCATCTCATCAATCAACCCTCGTGAGCGCCCAGAACTGGGCTTAGAGGGCTGCACTTACCATATCTATCTATCTATCTATCTATCTATCTATCACTACATCATGAGTGATCAGTGCTTTCATCAAACACAATCAGTTTCAGATCCACGAAGTCGAAGTCATCATTTGAAACTAAAGTTA
The DNA here is from genome assembly GCA_026936325.1 of Platynereis dumerilii. NCBI lineage: Eukaryota > Metazoa > Annelida > Polychaeta > Phyllodocida > Nereididae > Platynereis > Platynereis dumerilii. The sequence goes on along the minus strand of JAPTHN010000001.1, from coordinate 181,875,338 downwards.
GTCTACGAATTGAATGAAAAATCTACGCAAGAATGAGTTCAAGAAGCTGGTCTAAGAACACCAAGGAGTGCTGGGATGATAGAGACAGCAGCAAAGCCAGGACATTCAGCCAAGTAATCCCAGGCGTACTTCCCTGGCAATGGCATAAGTCACAGCTGCAAAGTCTTGAGAGAAAAAAAGACAGCAGCCAAGACTGTGGACAGGTACCAGCCCAGACCTCTTCAAACAGGTTAATTTAAAATATATCATCAAAGAAATTTGAAGCCATTCAGTATAGCAGTGTTTGAATAGCAAAACCAGGTCAATTTATTTATTTATTAGAAAATTAAAGTTTTTCAAAAGAACAATACACAACAGTGATTTATAAACTATGACGCCTAATCAGCCTAGTCAGGCACAACCATTTCCTTCTTCAATGTAACACCCTGTAGCACTAGAACTTTGCATTACATCAAAAATCAGGAAAGATCTTTCAGATCAGATGATAATTAATAAAGATTGAAATTGAAGCATTTCCATGCACCGTCACAACACAAGACAATTGATACAATAGAAGCATGCAAGCAAAAGAAGAATTCAACGACAAAGATTTGAGTTGCCCACTGAACAGCATTAAATCAATTGAGTGAACTTATTCACCATACCATCACTTTTCCAAACCATTGCTTCTGCCTAGTTGTGTCTACTTGTGCCATCTGCCTGTCAAATACCCTGCTTCAGAAAGGATTAACCTTGTTCTAGTAAGGCAAACAAACCTCCCATCTTTTCTCCGTAACATTTCTTTTATCTTTCTATTCTTTCTGTTGCAAAAGCAATAACCACCGGCACCAGACATCATATGACTGTGAGGCGTAGCCAAGCGGACTGGCGAATTTGTTGAGAACGGGTCTCGTTGCTACTTGATTGACGCAGAACTCATGTCCAAACCGAACTGGGTTCCTAAAGGTCCATAAGAGTTCAAAGATGAAGGCAAAGGTGAAATCTAACATCTCCAACATCAAAGAATATACTTTTTTTGTCATGATATCAAACAAACTCATTTTTCGACAAATATTGTTAAAGAAAGCTTCAGAACTACCAATTATAATTGGCCAAGGGCCAGACAATAAAAGTAACACACATCATAGAAGAATTACGAGACTCAAATGATTCCAGTTATATTGTAATAACCGATAAATAGTTAAAGCTCTCATGAGCATATCTTGCATGCTATCATCCTCAGTGATTGTGAAATATTATCAGTGCAGTTTGTTTGTAAAATTGATATACTAATTTTCGAAAACTTGATTTCCTCTTTACAGTGTTACAGTCCCTTTATTTGTTAAATTTACATTTAATTTGTAAATGAGGAAATAGTGCTGGGTACTCAATGTGGCTTGTTGAGAGTTATCTTGTTGAAAGTTATCAAGTTGAAACTGAACTGACAACCTTTTAAAATATTGTCAGTTTGTGAGAAAACACATTGTAACAGACCTCAAAACATGCGGTCTCTTTTTGTCCAACTTCTTTGCAGAGTACAATGCCTTTCCTCCTCAGCTGCAGTCACTTTTCTATTAGTAGCTTCGTGCTGCACAGAAGAAGCACGTTTTCACTGGTTGTGAAATTATAGTTTTCAAAGACTTAAGAAAAACGCCCCTGAAGCTGATACATTCAACAATAGGCAGGTGATGAATAGAAGCTGTAACTTCAGCCAAAAAAGAAGCCATTATCCTTGCAAGGTCATTTCTGATATAGCTTCATTTTTCAATGTTGAAGTCAATCCATAACTGGCATCAGGCCAGAAGACGAACGGCATTGTTTGCAGATCAGTTCCACACCTTTAGGTCACATTATCTATGCAAGTTACATTACAAAATGGTCAACATTCACATGGGAGGGGGGGTTGAAACCATCAGTAAGTTCTTCATGTCAACAGGCCTCATCAACATTGACTCTAATTTTAGCAGTGAAATTTTGAAGCTTGCAGTCATTGCCAGACTTCTCAGTTCTATTAATTACATTAGTTTTTTGATGAGCGGGTCTCTGAATTTTCAAATATATTCATCTTTCAGGGACAACCAGTATTTGGCAAAGGAAATTAGAGCATGTTCTGTTAAATTAAAGAATAAGCCAAAAGTGGGAATTAGCAACTAACCAAATGAGAATAACATTTACTCTTTAATTATTAGAGTAAGGTAACTGATGAAACAACAGACACTACTGAAAATACCCAAAAGCCTGAATCAACCAAGAACATTATCAAATCATGGAGAATATTAGCTCCTCATGACAGCTTCCACATCTCAAGGGTCCAAACCATCCTCCTTACTCCATTTATAATTCATGCCAAACCCAGATTCACGCCAACACGAGAATGATCACCAGCTTATTGATAAAGAGGGTAGGAGTCTGCTGCTAGCACCAAGGGAGACACACGCAAAGGTGAACCAGAGAAAAGCAAAGCACTGAGTGCAGGAAGGCCCAATGGACTTGTCAGGCGTCAGGAGTTGGGGAAGGCCACTCGGTCAGGTTGACAGTAAAAGCACCAAGTTAAGTAGTACTTCACAACTGCAACTTTCAAGTTTAAAGGAAGGTGCTCTTACTAAACTTACCACAAGTGATGTAAGATTTCAAAGAAGTGATAATATCTTTAGAACTTCAAATAAAGGAAAGTTAATCCCAATTTTTTCGAGAGTGGTCTGCGGTGCATCTTAATTTATCACTACAGTTCAACTTCAAAGCACGTCCCTTTTATCCCACATTGAAAGCATTAACTAAGAAAAAACTTCAGAGACAGTGAAAAACTATCCACCAGTGTCACTACCAACAACCAATCAAGCAAATCTACAGTTTTGTTTTGCATGAAAATGCATGTAATTGTAAGCAAACAGATAATTCACATTTACTGTCCCATCAATTACAAACTAACGAATTTCTACAGAGATCCATTTGAGTTAATCCAGATCTAAAGGGAAAAGATCAAAGCAGTTGCCCCTGTGTGGCAAAGTCTGAGGCCAGTTTCATTAAGTCAAAGGAAAGCCTGGTTTCCTTGCTTGATTGAAAATCAAGTTATCCACGTGAAAAGCAGGGAGATTGGAGTCAGAAGATGGACTGGGTTCATGCTGACACATTCAGACAGATTTTCAGAAGTTAAGTCTTCAGCTAATTTCCTGGTTTTCTGAATGACATTTCAAGGGCTCCACTTCACAGTTTTACTTAACAAGTCGACTGCGTGCTGATAATTCAAGCTTTAACAAAACCACTTCAACTTACTTTGGAATTGTTTCATAAAAGAATAAGGAAATGTGATGTAAATGACAGACAACTGGAAAGCACTCACAATAAAAGAATCACTAAATGTAATATGATCACAAAGGAGAGAAAAGCATCACAAAATTTATCAAAGAAAAAAAAAGGTTTATATCTAAGAGAATGTAAAAATCCAAAACCTAGAAATAGAGTGAATAAATTACCAGAATTGTATACATTCCAGATAAGAAGGAGTAAAATAACAGCTTTAGACAACCCATCACAGTCTGAAGTAGACTGCAGCAGAGTTTGCACATATAAAGGAGAGTCCACTTGCAGGTCTCGTTGCCACATTCTGAGCAGTAGCCTCCGGGAGACAGCCAAGTGACCCTGGGGTGACACAGGTCACTAAACCAAAAACTCCTTTTAAGCACATCCTTTTTTGCCACATTTACTCTAAATCTATCAACCTCCATCTAGATCAATGATCATCAATCAGGCTGAGAGTTCTTCATTGTTAGCACAAGGTTTATGTCTCCAGCAGTTATTATCAAAGTTGGCATCAGAGATTTATAGTAGCAAGAAAAGAGTGCTCAATTCAACCTGTATAGGAAAGGCATAGCACTAAGATTGCACACCCACTTTTAGTATCCGATAAAGTAAACGGACATAATGATCCTCTTATCAACAGTTTTTCAGCCAATACAAGTATATGAGCCGAAACCCAAAACTTACTCTTTTTCATAAATATTTCAGACTAAACTTCACCCAAAAAAAACTATGTTTGACTGTCAATGTCTCACTATCTTATGATTGATGTTTTCAACAAACACAATCAGTTTCAAATACCCAGCTTCAGAAAGGATTAACCTTGTTCTAGTAAGGCAGACATACTTCCCCTCTTGTCTCCGTAACATTTCTTTTTGTCTTTCTATTCTTTCTGATGCAAAAGCAATAACCACCAGAACCAGACATCATTGACGGGAGGCATAGACGAGCTGACTGGAAAATATGTTGAGAGCAGGTCTAGTTGCTACTTGATTGACGTAGTACTCATGTCCAAACCCAACTGAGGTCCTAAAGGTCCACAAGAGTTCAGAGACGAAGGCAAAGGTGAAACCTAACATTCCCAATATCAAAGATATACATTTTTGTCTGAATATCAAACAAACTAATTATAGTAAAAGAAAGCTTCCGAACTACCAATTATAAATGGCCCGTCTAAAAATTAACACACATCATAGAAAAATTACATGTACAGGTATGATTCTAATGATTCTAGTTATATCAGAATGAATGATAAACATGATCTTCCCTTTAAACTTGTCCAATTCCATGTAAGTAGCGTGTTTTGCATGATATCGGCTGCGCAAAGTGGGAAAAAACTTACAGAGAGTCATAGGAGGGCAGTCTGTTTGTCAAATTGACACATTAATTTTTGATTTATTCGACACAGCACTCAGGAAAGTGCAATAATTTCTAAAATTCAAATTTTTTTCAGTTTATTCAGGTTATTCATGTGGCTTGTTGAGAGTTATCTTGATAAAAGTTATCGTATAAAGTTATCAAGTTGAAACTGAACTGACATCATTTTAGAATATAGTCAGTTAAAAAAAAACACATTATGACAGACTCCAAAACATGCGGTTTCTTCATTGTACAACTTCTGTGCAGAGTACAATGTTTTGCCTGCTCAGCTGCACTCACTTTTCTGTTAATAGACATCGCTTCGTGCTGCACAGAAGAAGAACATTTTCACAAGTTGCGTAGTTATAGTTTTCAAGGACTAAAGAAAAATGTCCCCAAAGCTGATACATTCCACAACAGTAGGTGATGAATAGAAGCTATAATTTCAGCCATAAAAGAAGCCATTATCCTTACAAGGTCATTTCTGATATAGCTTTGATATACGTTTTTAATGTTGAAGTCAATAGGGCCTGAAAGTGGAGTGCGCCCTCTATGGGTTTTGTTAGTGAAACACTCCTCCTTGGCACCAAGGTATTATCGCCCGCCATGCTTAAGGAATAGGGAGCTGACTTTCTGTCTCTCTGGAGAGACCCAGTGGCTTCAAAATCATTCCATTCCTAAAATCGAATCTTCCTTATGATAATAGAGTGGAGTTCCATGACTTTTTGTGGAATTTAAGTCAATGGGATTTTAGTGGCAGCTCCGTAAAAAATGTAAACAGACGACCGGCAATTTGCAGCTGCCTATGCAGGCTGATTGCCTGGTAGGCAAGCACTGACATGCGAAATTATAACTGGAATATCGAAATACAGACCCTACTTGACATACCCAGGTAGGTAATCATCTATAGTTTGCTGAATAATGTCGTAATTCCTCCCTGCAAAGATCGTTCCTATTCACTCAAATATGCCCGCGATTTGGCTTGGTACCATGACTGCAACTTATGCGCGATCCTGCGTGAGTTTCAGCTAGTACAAATGCGTAACTTTCAGGCCCTATTCTTAACTTGCATCCTTTAAAAATCCAAGAAGGGTCTTTAGATATATATACAACATTTTCTGCTGATCAGTTCCAGACCTCGATGTCATATTTTCAAAAATATCTACGCTAATTATAGCGTGGTCAAAATTCACATGACGGGGCGCTTGGAACCATCCGTAAGTTTTTCATGCCAAGATGCCTCATCAACATCGACTCTAAATCTAGCTGTGAAATTTTGAAGGTAACAGTTGTTGCCAGACTTCTCAGTTTCATAAATTACATTTGTTTTTTTTGTGAAGGTCTCAGAATTTTTAAAATATATTTAACTTTCAGGGACAACCAGTATTTGACAAAGGAAATTACAAAATGTTCTATTAAATAAAAGAAGAAGCTCAAAGAATTAACCAAATGAAAATAACATTTAATCTTCAATCATTAGAGCCAGGAAACTGATGGAACAACCGACACTACTGAGTATGCTCCAAAGCCTGAATCAACCAAGAACATTACCAAATCATGGAGAATATTAGCACCTCATGACAGCTTCCACATCTCAAGGGGCCAAACCATCCCCCACACTCCATTTATAATTCATGCCAAACCCAGATTCACGCCAACCTGAGAATGATCACCAGCTTATTGATAAAGAGGGTAGGGGGCTACGGGTGGCACCAAGGGAGACACACGCCAAGGTGAACCAGAGAAAAGCAAAGCAAAGCATTGAGAGCAGGGAGGCCCAATGGACTTGTCAAGTGTCAGGAGTTTGGGAAGGCCACTCGGTCAGGCTGACAGTAAAAGCACCAAGCTAAGTAGTACTTCACAACCACAACTTTTAAGTTTAAAGGAAGGCGGGGAGAAGGGTGCACTAGACTTACCACAAGCGATGTAAAATTTCAAAAAAGCGATAAAATCTTTAGACCTTCAATAAAAGAAACTTAATCGCAATTTTTTCGAGAGTGGTCTTCGGTGCATCTTAATTTATCACTACAGTTCAACTTCAAATCCCATTCCTTTTATCACATATTGGAAGCATCAATGGCGATGAACCAAGAAAAAACTTCAGAGACAGTGACAAACTATCCATCAGTGTCACTTACAACAACCAATCAAGCAAATCTATAGTTTTGTTTTGCATGCAAATGCATGTAATTGTAAGCAAACAGATAATTCACATTTTCTGCCTCATCAATTTACAAATTAATGAATTTCTACAGAGCTATACTCAGCAAGTTTACTGCGTGCTGATAATTCAAGCTTTAAGAACAACACTTCAACTAACTTTGGGATTGTTTCATAAAAGAATAAGGAAATGTGACGTAAATGACAGACAACTGGAAAGCACTCACAATAAAAGGATCACTAACTGTAATACGATCACAAGGGAAAGAAAAACATCACAACATTTATCAAAGAAAAATAAAGGTTTATATCTAAGAGAATGTAATCATTCTAATCTACGAATGGAGGAGTGAATGAATACCAGAATTTTACACATTCCAGATAAGGAGTAAAATAACAGCGAATAGACAACCCATCGCAGCCTGAGGTAGACTTGGCAGAGTTTGCACATATAAAAGAGAGTCCACTTGTAGGTCTCGTTGCCATACTCTGAGCAGTTGTCTCCGGGAGACAGCCAAGTGACCCTCGGGTGACATCGGTCACTAAACAAAAACTCCCTTTTTAAAAGAACCACCTTTTTCTGCAACATTTGCTTTGCATCTATCACTCTCCATCTAGATCAATGATCATCAATCAGGCTGATATTTCTTCATTGTTAGCACAAGGTTTATGTCTCCAGCAGTTATTATCAAAGTTGGCATAAGAGATTTATGGTAGCAAGAAAAGAGTGCTCAATTCAACCCATATCATGAATCAGATAGGCAGCGCACTCAGATTGCCGATGCCTTTGACTTCGGATAAAGTAAACAGATATGGTGATTCTCTTATGGGTAGTTTTTCAGCCTATGTATGAGCTGAAACTGAACACTTACTCTTTTTTCATAAATATTTCAGACTAAATTTCACCCAAAATACAGGATATAATTTATGTAGATCCATGTCAAGATTAGCCATATATCCATTACACTTAATTGGCGTTAAGTAATCTGGAAAAAACACAAGAGGCTGAGGAAGATTATCTGACAGAAATCAGCTCTGGAAGACATCAATCCCTTACGATACTATTCCCTCCACGCGGCCCAGGCTAAAAGCTTTCCAAAGAATTGCTACTGTCCACTTACGTTATTTGTCTGTCATATAACAAGCTCAGCAAAGGATTAACCTTTCTAAAGACACCTCTTGACTGGTACTGACGTGCCAAACAAGATCCTCATCCTCCTTTTATCTTTCTTCTTACATTTTTATCTTATTATGATGCACATAGCAGAATTGACCTGCCGAAAGAGATATGAAAAGCCGCTGGCCATTATTGGCATGCAGAGAGTCACGCTAGAGAACCCTCTTGAGTCTTGACTGATGTAAAGATGATGTCCACGTCAAATTCGGTCTGGGGAGGTTGGCAGAGGTGAAAGAGGAAGGCCACAGTCAGGCTCTCCATCCGCCACATCAAGGAATATCCGTTTTTGTCTGAATATCAAGGTGATCAAATACGCCCTGACTCCAGTCTTAGCCCACAAGCTTTGTTATTCCGGAGGAAGAACTACTCAGTCCACCTCAGATCAGCATAATGAAAGCAGTGCCCAAGGGAGGAGTATGCATAAATCTTCTTAGCAGATGCATCTTTCATTTTCCACCTCCTTTGAGCTATTACAGAAGGTAGCACACAGGAAAGCCACCCTACGCCTTACCTACAGCAGTGAAGTGGTGTGACCAAGAAAACAATACCTCATGATCCTTTCAAATAATGTGATCAGTTTCGAAGCCTCCATGTATCATTCAAGCCTTGAGGTCTATTTGTCTCGACCGTAATACTGAAAATATCATCCTATCTTATTCACTTCCTTCACTTAAGAAGCACTTTCCAGCAAGCTTCGGGTAACACACCTGTAATATACATATTATTCATGCACATGAACCTAATATTTCACTGTAAGTTTGCCTGCCATGCTTGGCATAAATATGAAATATTTCTCGCACCTTTTGCCAGGAAAGTAGCACAAAGTACACATCTCATTCAAGTATCTGTGAGTTTTTGCATGAGTTTCGCAGAATTTCTCACAGACTTTGGCGAAGAATGAAGAGGAAGGCTAACAGAAAGGCAACAAGAGAGGGCAGAGCCAATTGATGCCTTGCAGTTTCAGAGATCTGAAGTGCATCAGTTTGGCCGCATCACATTTGCAGCAGCAGCCTTCGCTCTTTTTTTGTGTCTCTTTATTTGGCATGCGTGTGCATGGTGAAGTCGCTTGTTCCCAATTCATACCCAGAGTCCCATACCTGTACCAAATTTCATAACTGTAAGTGAAATATTAAGGTCACAATGGGCAGTTCAAGAATGAAGAAAGATGGCTGCCAAAATGGCCGCCACAAAATGGCCACCATCTTGCATTTCTCGACATGTTCCCAATCCATACCCAAAGTCTCGACATGTTCCCAATCCATACCCAAAGTCCCATACCTGTACCAAATTTCATAACTGTAAGTGAAATAGTGATGCACGGATAGTGAAAATAGCCGGATACCGGATACCCCGGCAACACCAACTGCCGGATACCGGATAGCAACCGGATAGTTGGAACCGGATAGTAAACATGCGAAAAACGAAGTTTTTCGGAATTTGTGTTTGATTATGAATATTTTTTATGAGAGCTGAGACATATCAGTCTGGCAGGAGGACTGTTATTCTGATGGAATATTTTTCGTTTTGTTCTGTAACTGAATTCTGATTTTGAAGATAGTGAAATAATGTTATTGACTCTGTCATGGTAAAGTTCCTTTGGTTATTATCAAAATTTTAGCCTTTCATTAAGTTTTGAACAAGCCAGATATCCGGTTCTGATATCCGGTTCTCATACCCCCATTTTGCCGGATACCGGATATCCTGCAAATTCCACTATCCGGCCGGATACCGGATACTGTGCCGGATATCCGTGCATCCCTAAAGTGAAATAGTAAGGTCACAATGGGCAGTTCAAGAACGAAGAAAGATGGCTGCCAAAATGGCCACCACAAAATGGCAGCCATCTTGGATTTCTCGACATTTTCCCAATCCATACCCAAAGTCCCATACCTGTACCAAATTTCATAACTGTAAGTGAAATATTAAGGTCACAATGGGCAGTTCAAGAATGAAGAAAGATGGCTGCCAAAATGGCCACCACAAAATGGCAGCCATCTTGGATTTCTCGACATGTCCCCGATCCATGCCCATAGTACCACAACTGTACCAAATTTCATTGCTCTTAGTTCAAAACTAAGGTCACAAAAGGACACATAGGTACACATGTTGACAAGAAATGTTTACATATGGACATATGGACACATGGACATGGTTTACATGAGTCCCCTTTCACTACCCAACCCCCTCTAATAACCGACGTTAGGTCGGTTAAAAAGGGCGACATTTGCAGAGGCCACCTCCAAGTGCTCCCCACCTCAGCCTGCCAGATCTTTTCTGCATAGATCACTCTCCTTCAAAGGTTTTCCTCAGCCTTGGATGCCCTCCAGCCATCGATCCACAGATCCATAATCTACATCAACAATTCCATCCTCCAGACTCCACGATCAAATGCCAATTCCTCAAGTTTTAATTCAACAAATCCTCTCTTGACAAATCGCTGAGAGCTCCCAACACACAACACAAGGCAGTGTCTTGAATGCAGTCAATACATTGGCAGCAATCCTCAGTGCACCAACCCAGACATGTCTGACAATCACTGACCATCTATCCTTTTGCAATAAATAACATGCCATCATAAAATATATTTATTTTGGGCTTAAAATCGCCCACGCTTATAAATCATTCTATATCTATCTATAGCATCAATGGAGGTATCATATAAGATAACCAGGTACACAATGACATCAATCACAATTTATGAAGAACATAACATAATTGTGTTTTATGCAACATTCCTTGCTATTCCTCCCAGGGGACAGGGTATAACTACTTACTTAATAATAAAAGAGCCATAAATCCCATAAAAGGAATCTTGGAGACAGACCCACGCCAAATAAAATCTGCAGGACACCTGGTTTAATTCTAATCTGCTGCATCTATTATACGTCTGAGGTAGGTTTTATGGGGCAACTGCACTTACATGATCTGCAGTGCTGACTGTGTGGCTCAAGCCATCATGTCCCTGCAACTGAACTACTCAGCATTTATAGTTCTACAGCCACTAAAACTACTGAAAGATACTAAAGCAGCAGAACCATTAATCTATATCACAATATATGCCCATGTGGTGGCCCGGACAAGGACAGATACATCACTTTCACAGTCTGACAACCACATTCCTTTGTAGGGCCAAATTGGCACATTGTGTGTAGCCAGGAGCATCGACAACCATACCAAACTCATTTCTTTTACAGCTCTCAATGCCCACCACAGCCTCCCTTGAGAGGCTCCATTGGCTGCACAAATTGATAAGCAGTAATTGGACCTGTGAGGCATGGCAAGGTTGAGAGGGCAGCACTTTGTATTATGAGGCAAGTATTACAGTTGGACTGTAAACGACATTGTTCCTCCTAATTGGTTTCTCCTGCTATGACTTGTGTGATGGCTGTCAGGGGACAGTTCGGATTTATCGCTCAAGGGAGGGAACCAGCCACAATAAAGGATGGAGAGGAGGGGAAGGGCTTATTGGTCACTGGGCTTATTGGTCATTGGGCACATGGCAGGTTGGATGAGATAGCAGGTAAGTACCGTGGATACAGGCAAGTAATCTAGAGTCAGGCAATCAAGACTCAAGGGGCAGGCAGGTAAGTAGCAGGTAAGCCTATAAATCAGGAGAAATGCGGACAACCAGCAGGTCAAATGAGGGAAATAAGTATAAAAGCAACAAATAAAGTAACTTAAAATCCCATTTTCCTCAAAACAAATGGAATGTAAAGACAATGTTACATACAGGAATCAACAGACATACCTGCCTGAAACACCTACACGAAATGGGTCAGGTCAAAACTGACATGCTGAGTGGGAGGTGTTTCAGAATGTCACTTTCTATCTCCTTTGCAATACAAGAAAGGCTCTTAATAGCCACCCACAATATTATTTGTTTTTCTCTTTCATATATTTTTGTTTGAGATATGTCATAAAATAGCTCCTCGGAGCTAATGTTCTATGTATATAAAATGTGACAATAAATAAACATTTGAATCTTGAATCTTGAATCTTGAATCTTTGAATCTTGAATCTTGAATAAACCCACTGTCTACCCAGGCTACAGTAGCCTGCTAAATCAGTTGCGAGCGTTAGCGAGCAGGCTACAACATTTCGCTGAAGGTGCTGCCTTTCTGGTCCTCGCTCACATGTATTTTTTAAGCAGCCCAGCTCAGTTCTGCTGGGTTCAGCTGAGCGCGGACCTGACAGGCAACATCGCGGACTTAAGGGGCAGCAGTCCCACTGACCTAGAAGCCAATTCGATACCCATTTCGATGTGAATTTCGTCAGTCTGCAGCCTCGCTCGCTCCCCTGCTTGTACAACAGACTGTGTTCAGTCAGCTGTCTACCCACAACTGCCTACCATGACAAGGCTGAAAAGCTTTTTAAACAAACAAGTCAGCACATTCTCAAAAGTTGGCTTGCCCCAGCACAACAGCAGCAGTGTGACACAGTAAAGCACACACATAGCACATGTTGCCAGAAGCAGGCTGAAGCCAAGCAAAACAGCCGCATCGATGGCAACTTACAATACCTTTTGTTGACATCAAACGAACATCTTTCTTGCAATCCCCTTTATGCACCGTATACACATGTCTTGATGCTATTTTACAAGCTTGTTGTCTGAAATAATCTTTATAGGTTTTAGGCAGCCCTATATTTAGACTCTTTTGTAGCTGCACACGAATGAATATAGAAGGCCTATTTATAAGACAAGACAATGATACCATTTATTGCGGTTCACAAACATTTATTCTTGAAATAAAATGTTCATTTCCACATGCAATCCATCTGCACACCAATGTCACCATGCAATTCAACCGGTGACCAAGTTATTCTACTGAATCATGCAGTGGTGAGCAAGAGACAGCAGCATAGAGATGTCAGTGTATCTCTGTGTATCTCTGTGGATAGCAGCAACTCACAGCACCAGTTGCCCCCTAACATGTCACACGACCAGTTCCATCAGCTGCCCGGTGCCTACTGTTGATCACAAACGATCCAGTCACCTCATGCAGATGTCATGGAGATCAACTCGGGCTAAATATAGATCAGCAAACAGATCCAGCGATTGGATGAGGCTATTTTTAGCCAGATATGACCACTCATACCAGACGTCGATTTAGGGGACAGCAAGAGTATCTTCATGGCATCATCCCCAGACATCAGCACAGGACCTTCTCACCTATTCAATGTTACATTTTCGCAAGAAATTTACTTTCTCTTATTTGACGAACATCTGGTGGAACTTTTAACAAGTGTATTAATGAGTTCGTCTGGTCACAAGGGCAGCCATGATTGATCAATGATGACATGTAACCACGTGACCAGCATTGCACATGCTCAGAATGCATGGCCACATTCCAAAATGACCTTTTCATGCAAACGCCAGGAATTCATTAGAGAGGAATTTGCATTCTATGGAGAGCATCTCAATAAGGACAGGCTCAAGTTGTTTCTCCTGGTAACAAACCTGAATAATTATCAGGCCCAGAGGAAGTGATGAGCAACACGGAGGACATGTTCGCAGAAGTAGGAAGGGGAAAAACAAGAGCACCGCAAGAGGTGTGAAGTTGTGAATGCTCATCTGTGTCTCTAAAATTCCCAACGTCTTACTTCCACGGGTTTCCAGTTTTGCAAAATTTAAACTGCACTCCGGTTGGATGAAATTGATAGACCTTCATGAGCAACATTACAGATTGACGCGTTTGGCATCTTTCTCAAGGTCCATGACTGAGAGCTTTTAAACAATGCTTAGGTAATCAGCATTATACCATTTCTAAACTGAACCAAAATTACCACAATAAGGCTAATATCCAGTACTTAGCAAATAGCAATCTTAGCAACCATCTTAGACTTCTTCCTGTGCATCAAAAACCAATTAATTGTCCAACAAGAATCCATGGACTCTATGACATAGCTTAGAATTATTTTTTGAATTTATAAGGTGTAATTACTTTTCCAAAAGGCACTTTGTGAACTAACATTTTTTTGTGTGATTACAATCATCTGAGTTATACTAACAGTAAATTAAATTTATTTATGGACATTTCAATTGATTTGAGTCCGACAGAACAGCTTAGCCCCAATTACACCAATTGGACATAAGAAATTTCAATTGATACAATGTAATTGGGTTGTGGGTCTTCGTCACAAAAGTGTTAAGAAAAATATATATAGAAGAATATACCAACCTAAAACTACTTTTTTCTGGCAGGAGATGACAAGAGGTCAGGATGGAAATAGATTTATTTGCAATTTTTTGGAAAAAAACAAAATATCACTGGCCAAAAGAAATTTCAATTGATACAATGTAATTGGCTTCTGGGTTTTTTCGCAAAAATGTTCAAGAAACTTTTAGCATCTGTTTGAGGAGGACAATGTAAAAATGTAAAAAATAAATGTAGAATCATGTATCAACCCAAAACTACTTTTTGCCTTGGGGTATATAATAAGAGTATGGAAATAAGTTTATTTGCATTTTTTTTGGAGAGAGAAAAACCAAAATACAAAAGAGCATCTGTTTCAGCAGGCAACCAAAACATTGAAAGTTTGAGATGTCTGCAAGAGTTTTTCCAAGTTTCAGCTTCATACAGAAATTCTATTAGTTTAGAATTATCCATATGAAAAAGCATTGTTATTTATTTGCAATTTTTTGGAAAAAACTAAATATCACCCACCCAAAGAAATTTCAATTGATACAATGTAATTGGGTTCTGGGTTTTTGTCACAAAAATGTTCAAGAAACTTTTAGCATCTGTTTGAGGAGGACAATGTAAAATTTAAAAAATAAATGTAGAATCATGTATCAACCCAAAACTACTTTTTGCCTTGTGGTACATAATAAGAGTATGGAAATAAAGTTATTTGCATTTTTTTTGGAGAGAGAAAAACAAAAATACAAAAGAGCATCTGTTTCAGCAGGCAACCAGTTTGAGATGTCTGCAAGAGTCTTTCCAAGTTTCAGCTTCATACAGAAATTCTACTTGTTTAGAATTATCCATATGAAAAAGCATTGTCTAAAAAGCAATTTCCAGTTCTCCAGCTAGAAAAATCACAGTTGATACAGTGTTATTTGGCCGGAATCAATGTTTTTTCATTTTGGGCTCAACTCCCTTATGTTCTCTTACCTGATTAGAAAGACAGAGCGAGATACCTCGCTATGTCAAAAATTCAAATATGTTAGACCTTCACCATGGGAGGTTAAACTGTATGGATAATCTCTTCACATATAAGAGCAAACAGTATTGCACTGTAATGAAAAACCTGTGGACAAAACCATCTATAGATCTTCAAATATGAGGCAGCCATTTTAGCTCTGTGTTGAATTTCTTCATATCTGAGAGATATATGAAACCATTTTCACAGTGAAGAGATCATAGCCCAAAATAGCCCAATATAGTATATAGTGACCCAAAGATCATCAAAGTTGGATAAATGGGGTTAAATTTAGTCTGTGGAGGCCCTATTGGCACATATTGGCAGCTATCTGAGGTTCAAACATGATTCCCAATCCCACACGCAAGCACTGCCAAGTATACCAAGTTTCATAATCCTAATAAGGGCAACTTTGGCAGAGGAAACTTACACAAACATGACAAACCCTAACCAGAACAATGCGCATTGCGCTAGGGCAGCACGATAATAGGCTGAGATGCGATATGCGGTAACTATGTCTCATATTGCGATTTCGATAAATTGCGCGATAAATAAACAAGCAAGAGATTTACCGGAAAACACACAAACAGTAGTAAAAAGTTTGAATTTCGTGAGAATAAATTTCCATTTTTGGGCAAAAATACCGGAATATTTTAAAATTTATTTATCACCGCTTTGAGCGATAAAATTATCGCACTACTTGATATCGCGATAACGATAAATTTGCGATTAATTGTGCACCCCTACATTGCGCCAACGATGATCATTGCAACAACGATGATAACAATAAAGTGATGACAATACTCTTCTTCCTTCAAAGAAAACATACAAGGTCAAAACGACGAGTGGTTATTCATGATGGAAGAGGGAATACGTAATTTATCAGTTGAGGGCTTTAGCACGAGGTGTGATAAACACATATTCTTGATCCTATGGTGAATAAGCACCTTATACCATGAGAACTAATGGACAACAAAGAATATGGGAATTATTGCAATCAAATGGTATAAATTCAGAAAAAGCATTGACCAGTGTGGGGGTCGAACCCACGACATTCGCGTTATTAGCACGACGCTCTAACCAACTGAGCTAACCGGCCACCTGTGTGATATGAAATCTGACAGTTACAATACCATGATATTGATCTCACTATCACAATAAACAGCAGTCACTATTGACCCACAAAGATATAAATAGTAGCACACCACACAACATGGCATAGCAAGCAGTTACACTGTGGATGACAGTGGCTCAGTGAGAGGAGAGAGAGTAAACACAAGCTGTTCAGTGTTCATGGAGTGACTGACCACCTCTTTTGATTTGCTGTAAACATCAATACCAGGTATTGCATGCTAAAAATCAATCTGTAAGCAATTAGCTGAATTGAAGCCAACGGATGGTGAATGCAGCAGAGAGTGATGAAAAAACTATTAGCTCAGGGCCATAACAATAACCACTGGAATAGTGAAGAATACATTTGCATTATAAACTGCTCTCATTACAAGAGTGTACTGATACAATGTGTAGAATGACTAAAAATATTCAGGGAAATACATTGCAATATCAGGACATGTCTGGATGGTAATATGGTTCAAGTTGCAATCTGCTGCAGCAATCTGCTGCAGCAATCAGCCATAACCATTTCCTGGAGTTGCAAAACCACCATTGATGCTCAACTCTGCCACATTAATTAATGGAGTCAGATAGTGGAGCAAAACAAAGAGTGAGGACCTAGACCTGCCACTCTAATTGATTCTGTGGAAAGAAGGCCAACAAATGATCACCTTGACTGGCGGCAGAATGAGGAAAGTTCTTTCATCAAGGCCATTCATTTGAAGTCATTTCTCAAAGTTGTCAAAAGTCAGGGGACATCCAAGAAGCTTCTCAAGGACTTGTTTGCCTTATCATCACAGCACAGAGAGCAAAGTTGCCATTATCGCCCAGCAGTTGGCACTCTCCTCATGATTGATGCTGTAATACTGGTATTATACTGCTTGGGTTATTGTGTATAGTGTGCAGGGTTTGCAGCTGATCTTAGCAGTTTACTAGTAAAAGGAATGTCACTAATTTCAGAATCACAGAGACAGGAGGTCCATGGAGAGTCCCACAGTCTGAAAGTTCTTAGTTTCATAAGATCTTAATCGTGTAAGAGTGTGCCAGGACTCGAAAAATCCAGGCTCACATCAGCAGGTAATGCAATGAACTCACAGTTTAAAAAAAAAATTTGATAACAACATATTTATATTTTCAGAACATCCGACAGACCCATGTTGAAGCTACGAGTTCTTACAACGTCTCTAAAAAGTCTTCCACAAAGGCTTCCAGACAGAGTCTCCAAAAGTCTCCCTGATTTGGCCAAAGTTACTCAACGGAGAATCTCAGCAAAGCCCACCAAATGCCAGCGAAGGCCTCACAAAGTCGGCATAGTCCCAACCGAGCACCACAAAAGAGCAAGCGCGTGGGACGCAACAGGTCTGCCTGGGATAATACGCTGCTGTTGCTGCTGCAACTGATGCGGAGACTGACAGAAGTGACAGATGCTCCTAGTTGCGGAGGCTGCAGGCAGGCCGGGGAGGAGTCACAAATAATGCAAGGAGAGTGCTGGGAACTTCACACTTCTGACAAAAGACCCTGCATCTGTCAATGTCCTGTCTTGTCTGTCCTGTCTTCTGGGCTTAGGTCTCTGGGCTTAGTTTATTGAGCTCAGCCCACAAATGCCCACCCAAGAGCCATCCATTCCCATTCTGAGCTTAAACAGCACCTTCCTTTAACCATGTGCAGTTTGTACACCCCAGGCAATGTTGTGATTGGTGTATGCAATGGAGACTGAAAATGAATGTAGATAAAACAAAGGTGGTGCACTTTCGTAATCCTTCAGTACCCAGAACTGATTATGACTTCATGTGTTTTCAAGAGTCACTTGTGGTCGATCATAAATACAAATATTTGGGAATAATTCTTGAAGAAAATATGAACTTCCAGGTCACAGCAAAGGTTCTTTCTGAGAGCTCATGCAGAGCCTTCGGTTTGATATTGTCAAAATTGCGGAACTTGAAAACATTTGATTTTCAGTTGTTTGAAAAATTATGTAAAACGTGTATTCATCCCATCATGGACTATGCTTCTGCAGTCTGGGGTTATAAAACGTATGATAGTTCTAAAATTATGGAGAATAAAATGTTGCGCTATTTCTTGGGAGTGCATCGTTTTGCACCAAATTTGGCAGTGTGGGGAGATCTAGGTTGGACTCCGAGTGAAATAAGAAGAAAAGTTAATATGGTCCGCCTTTGGTGTAGGTTGATTAGATTAGATGATTCTAGGCTAGTAAAAAGAATATTTTTACATGATGTCGACCTTTGTAAAATATCAAATTTAAAAAATTGGGCCTGGGAGGTTAAACAGATTTTTGAGGCTACTGATCAGCTTAACTTATTTGAATCTATGTCTGATGAATTCTGCTTAGATCGTGTATTGAAAGTTACCGAAACCAGGTTAGTTGAAAGTTATAAAAATCAATGGAAACAGGATCTTGCTAATTTTCCAAAACTTAGAACTTATCTTATATTTAAAAATGATTATAATGTGGAATATTATGTCAATAGAGTAATCAACCGTTCTGAGAGATCATTTCTTGCTCAATTCAGGTTAGGAATATTGCCCTTGTCAATAGAAACAGGTAGATTTACTTCCCCTATTACTCCATTGGAAAATAGAGTTTGTCCAAATTGTAATATAAATGAAATTGAAGATGAAAAACATTTTTTGATGACTTGTACATTACACACTGTTCAAAGAAATATTTTGTTTGAGAATTGTGTAAAATTTATTGACAATTTTTCAAATTTGGATGAATTAGACAAATTCAAATCTATTTTAAATTGTAAACAATTATGTACTTATCTAGCAAAATTTATAAAGAATGCTTATAAATGTAGGAGATGAGGATTTTCTATTATTCATACTGATGTTTTGCTTTGTTTTTGCATGTGTTCTTTGTGGCCCACCTGGTGACTTGTAGGCCTAAGAGGCCGGGCAGTGTAAACTGCAGGTCACTTAAATAAAAAATATTTGACTTGACTTGACTTGACTTGTATGGAGTTCCTCAAGGCTCTTCGTGCAGCTCATACTTATTTTAAACATGCATCATGAGGAAGTATTATGTCTCAAAGCACACAGAGCAGGCCCACATATTTCACTTCCCCAATACATTACACATTCCAGGCACAAGTGGGCTGACTGTCAGTTGATTATCAAAAGGGAGCGAGACAGCTGACCTTCAGCTCCAATAAATAACACAACACACAAGAAGCCTGAGAAGAAAACGCTGAATGTTTTGCCCAATTAGAGAGCGAAAAAGACCACCTTCGAAAACAAAGTCATCGGTAGTTATGGACACACATATTTTTTTAAACACATTTTTACAATTTTTTTTTTTTAGAAGAAATTAATTCTGCGAAGCCTTTCCATATTTTAGACGAAACTTAAGCCACAAGGCTAAGTAGACATAACAAAAGTCTAAAAAAGTTTAAAGCCTCAAAACTTCGGCAGTTAATTGCAAGTTTCAAGGCAAGATAAAGAAACATGACAGAACTTCATCTGGTTCACAAAACACTGATCTCAAATAGGAATGTTTCATTAGAGCAATTCAGCTCCATCACAATTGCATGCCTCCCAACACTTTCGCGGATCTTCACACCTCATGAAGACCAAACTTGTTAAGAGAATTTTCCATAATCAGAATTTCTTCCTGCCATCTTCGTGTTTTAAAAGATCCGAGGCAGCCGGGCGGCCATTAACACTTTCTGTCGCCGCAATTTAAAAAGTCCTAATGCTCAGGACACACGTTAAAATCTTTCCAACTTCTCAATTTTCCTCTAATTCCTTGATGGCATGGTAAATGAAAATTTTCAGTGCCGTGAAATAACCTGTGATCCCTTGGCTGTCAGCTCCACTCATCACCAGTTTCCGCATCCCTGCCGCCGAAGCGATGAAGTCGAAGCAGTGAAGCCGCAGAAACTATGATTTTAAGATGCAGACCTGTCTGCTTGAGTGCTTTAAATACAATCTAAGATAATTACTCGTCTAATCGAAGCTGTTCACTGGGCATCCATCAATTCATGAGTTAACAATCCGCTTCAGACATGTATGGAGGCAGCCCAAGTAGGATCACAACAAATCAACCTCCAATGCTCTGTCTCTAAATTTTTCATGCTCTGGTACTTTATATAAAGGAAGTGAAAAATGGACCCTGAAAGACAATGGAGATGTATTGTTGTGCTTTTGTAGCGATATAAAGTGCTACACAAAACAAATGATGATGAACGAGGATTCCAAAAACCTTCGGCAGAATCCTAATCAATGATACTTAAGCAGACGACAGCTGGTCTTAAGTAATAGATTACTCAAAATAAATCAAGGAGAGAGAAAAAGGCACTAATGAAGGGATAACAATGCAGAACAAATCAGCACCTTGAACAACGCAATCTCCTTAATCCGGCTATTATGAGGAAAATCGAGCACTGCGGAACCAATCACCATTAGGCAAGATGATTGAAATCCACAAAAACATGATTAATCAGAAAGAATTCGGAAGGATCTTGGTCATGGCAGCAGGCAGCCATTTGTTGCCCACCTGAGCCGTAGCCTTGAGGGCTAGCGGTGAGTAGGAGATGTTATCCCTGAACCACTAACCGCAGAGGTATCCGATTGCTGCGGCTTTCTCTGAACAACGTATCATCAAGGTTAGGGCTGAAAGCTGAGGGTCATACATCAGCCTGAGGCAGAAACCAGAGCATCAAGCAGAGCATCAAGCAGAGCATGAGGGAGGCAAGGTCTGGCCAGCCTCAACACCTTGTGTGATGAAGCCATCTTGGGCTCTGATGACAGCCCCCTGGCCATGTGCTCCACTCTTCTGCTCCATTGTCTTCCACCTGTCACCAACCCACTCCCTCAGAGTTCCACTCCCCACAGCTGTCTCTCAAACAGGAATCTCCTTCCACAAGAATCCTTTTCCAGAGGAGATCCCTTCCAGAAGAATCCCTAAAGAATCCTTGTCAGCCCTGAGCTATCTGCCCCCCTCAGCCCTCTGCTATTTCTTACACGTTAATGCCAGACCACCGCTCTGCCCCTCCATACATCAGTCTGTTCTTGGCAGATGCGGAAAGAATAACTCCGACGTCTTTTTGTCCACTTGTCTCCAAGCACTTGCGAGTCCGTTTCGTCCAATAAACGTAAAAGGCACGTTTGTAGTGAGCTCCTGCCTCGAGCTTCAGGTTAATCTGGCACGCATGCATTATGTAATGAAATTCTCCCTATTACCTGAGATGTGGGCGTATTAAGTTTCTTAGTCACTTTACAGACAACAGCATTCTTCTGCTATTAGCCAAAAGCAGATATCCGCAATTGCTATTTCTGGCTTTGTCGCCTTTGTGGTGGTCTGTGATCATATGCAGCAAAATACCCGGTCGGTGTGTTATTAAGCAAATTGGAAGTGGATGCCCGTGCAGTATTGATGCCATTAAGGGAAGTGACCTTGCCTAACCATCTGCATCATCTTCTAAGAGCAGCAATGGGATAGACCTGAACCTTTGCTCTTTCACCTTATTCCATTAGTAACCAGGTATCATTGCCATTCTGCAGCCTGCAGCAGCCATACGAGTGCTATTGTCAGACAGCAATTTGATGAGGATAATTAAAAGAGGGCTGCAGTGTCTATTGTGAAGCATATATTGTGAATATCAACAGATCAAATTGTATCTTTCATTCTTCTGGGTTGCTGTGCTGTTAGTTCAGAAGCAATTTCAGTTAACTTATAAGATATGAGGACAAGGATGTCCATACCTTCAACAAAACCAAATTTCCAGAACTTAAATTGTTCACCATCTCCAGCAGAAAAAGTTACAAATTCTGTCATGCAATTATTGCCAATTAACATCAGACATCTCATTCAGACATCT
This sequence comes from Platynereis dumerilii, assembly GCA_026936325.1. NCBI lineage: Eukaryota > Metazoa > Annelida > Polychaeta > Phyllodocida > Nereididae > Platynereis > Platynereis dumerilii. The sequence goes on along the minus strand of JAPTHN010000001.1, from coordinate 181,853,267 downwards.
CATTCAGACATGTGTACAAGATCGTTCCATCTTTCATTGAACTTGGCACACAGAGATGGCCGGAGAAGCAATCCGGAGCAAAAGACCACGCAGTGTCTGTTTTCAAACAGCCATAAATGAAACGGGATTAAACCTTCCCTTTCAAATGCTTTCCGAGTGAAACATCAGGCATGTGTCATTTGGCCATAGAAAGAGGGAACAGTTTTACCACGACCACCACAAAAACCGGTTGCAATTGGCTTTCAGTGCTGCGAAGGCAATCATTAGGCATTCCGCAAGTGCCAGGAGGCCCTTTGAAGGCCTGTTCAACATGTGTAAGGCGCAAAAAGAGGCCGAGAAGGGCTCTGGATGGATGCGATCAGCCACAGCCAGTCACACTCAAGCACAACCTGCTCAGCCAGTTTCCCTAGCGACTGCAAAAAAAGAAATGTGATTGGCCCTGTTAGAGTCATGCGATGTGCCTATTTTCTCAACAGGCACCACATCCAGCCAGCCAAACCAGCCAAACCAATCTCGACAAAAAGAAGAAGCAAAGCAATTCAAGCAACAGCATGCCAGATTTAGACCTACCCATAAGCCTTCCTACTCTATGTGGTCTGGATAAATCAAACTGAGCAAAAGAGCAAATATTTCAAAGTGAGACACCAGGATTCAAGGAGATGAAACAGATGGGGACAGTATAGAGCAGAAGGCGGGTAGATGAAAGAGTGCATATAGGGAGAAAATGACTTTAACTTGGACAAAAATGAAAACGGATTGCACTCAGTCTCTTCGGCTGCCACATTAGCCAAGGGAAGAGCAAAGATGCTTCAGAAAGGGCTCTGCTTCCACATCAATCCTGACACACAACACAACAGACCCAATGTATCAGTATTGTATCACATACAGGTAGTCATCCCCAGAGTAACCTACTGGGTAAATAATTAACCTCAGTCATTCATCATACTGGTCAGGACAGCTTTGACAAATTGCAAACTAGGCAGCAGCATTGTGTTGCATTAGCAAAATCATTCTTTATGGTAATAATTCAGGCTGGAGAATTGCAAGGTCTCAGCCCTGTCATTTCACTTGATTGTCCGAGACAGGATGATAACCCTTAGGAGGCCATGTCAGATCCTGTACTCATAGAGGATGTCACCTGCCTATTAACAGTGTGCAGCAAGATACATCAATGTGGCCCCTGGAGGAATAGGGAGAAGCAGTGAGGAGCAGGCTCATATTGTAATCATGTGTTGCATAACGAACCTACTCCAGTGGCCGACAAGATGAGAGGATCTCTTCGGGTTAAGATGAATGGACCGGTCATGCCAAATGCAAAGTATAGTGCAAAGGGATATTGCAAACTTAGATATTGCAAACTTAGATATTGCACAGAGATATTGCACATCGATAAAAATTGCTTTTGGCATGTGCTGCATCGCACACGAATACCGAAAAGTTAAGGCAAATAGTCAGAATGGATGGATGGGTGGATGGGATTTTATGTAAAGTATTTATGCACTTTGGTCGGCTAATTAGGACAAGTGGGGAACGCAGCATTGAAACGAAGAATGACCAAAACTGCTGTCCTATGATATGCCCATTTGACCCGTTCAGAACTGCAATTGAATCCGGGGGACAGTGATTCGTAGTCCTGATATCAACTGAGGTAGCCCTTCTGCTTCAGCGAATGGCCAAGAGTAAAGCGATGAGTAAAGTGATACCTGCTGCAACCCGCATTGAAAACCCGAGGCAAATAGATCTTGCATACAATGCACATAGAAAATGTGGCATGAATATATTTAGAGCTACTGGGAAGAGATATTGCAGTATTCAATTACATTGTATACACAGCACAGGGATAGTGCACATGGCTCCAGCAGAGCCATTGACCAGATATATTGCCACTCATTGTCTATTTAGTTGTCCATGCCTCTCACAACAAGCTGCAATCAGCGGTGAATCAGATCATCAGGACAGGACAAGGACGAGTGAAGCACCTAATGTTATCCCTGGGTCAGGAAATTGAGACAATGCAAATGAAGACCATCAGTTAATTGCAGCAAGCCGGGTTCATTAGACGGACAGACAAACAAGTTCATCACAGACTTCACAATCTGCAATTCCTTTAGATTTGGATACCAAAAGCTAGGATGTATAGGAAAGTAGCTCATGTAAATATCAACCAAGATGACTCATGACGTTTAGCGTTTAGGTTCACTCCGCCTAGTAAAGGTTCATGTTTGTTGTTTTACCAAATTTATTCACATAGATATGAAGAATACATACATGTACAGTGGTCATAAAGGTGTAATATAATTGCTATTTATTCATCAACCCAATGCAAATTTAGTACTGTTCTAAGCAAGAACCTCTTCTGGTTGTCTGGTGGCCAGAATAAAATGGTTCCAGATGAAGTCCAGAGCACTGTATCTTTAAACATGTTACCTGGATAATTCACATCACTAACTTGACCTGCAGATATGCTTAACATTATGTAATTTATGACCAGGTTCTTGATACAATTGCAATCACAGAGCAGAAACAGCTGTCAGAATAATCTCTGTATCTTCTTATGAAGCAGAGCAGATCCAGTGAATTGCTGCAGGAGTAGCCTCATAAGAGTAGCCTGAGAGTTGTCTGAGAGTTTTGTTGTGAGTTGTGTTGTGTTGTGTTAATTGTTCTCCACTGCTCCCAGCTCCCTGTTGCTCGCTCTCAGTTCCTCCTGTTGCTTGGCAGAATACCCCCAAGAGCCATGTCATGATACAGGTCCTCATGGTCCTGCAGCAATCAGCCATGATGGGAAGTACACCTGCAGCAGCATCCTCATCAGGCCATCAGCTGCAGCAGCTAGTGATGAGGAGGCAGGAAGATGCCAGGAAGATGCAGATGTCAGATGTTATGTACTGCAACGTCGCAGTGCAACAAGTGTCTCATGCAATCCGCCTTGATTGTGCTCTCCTTAAGCCAACACTGATTACTTAGCCCATAGTTGGCAAGTTACTTAGTTCCGCCTATCAGACTAGTGTAGTTTGCAGTACACTTGCAAGTCCATGCACTATGATAGACACAATCTGATAATGTAAGAAATTATTCAAATAAACCTAATGGAGTAATTATAAAGGACTAGAAAAGTCCATATATTCAAATGTACTTCAAAACGCACGGAGAAATACCATTGTCAACATCAGAAGTTTGGATCAATATACTACAGTAAATACACTTGAAAGAAGCAAGAGACACTGAAACTCCACCCAGGCACTACTGGGACCGATCCAGCACATAATCTTTGATCTAAACTAAACCGTCTATTTTCAGAAACCAGCTTTGAGGAGATGCCACAAATGAAAGACAAGATCTCAAAATCCATGCGGATGTCACTTTTTAAAAGGAAGAATCTGTCAAAGATGAATCTGAATATGTCATATCTGAGGGGTAAAGCAGAAAGGCAGAAGCAGATGACCATTCTGGGTGACATGTTACAAGAATCTGATTCAGAAGTCAAATCTGAGTGACATCTCAACCAAATGACAACTACAGTCTGACACTCAGACTGACAACTCAGCCCAGACTAGCCATTCAGAAAATTGAAAAGACCACAAAAACACCATTTAGAAAATAATAAATTAAATAAATTATCGCCCGCCGGCAATAATAAGGTCATAAGTGCCATTATAAACGGTGGCACTTATGACCTTATTATTGCCGGCGGGCGAAATTATTTAATGTCCTCAGGACTGCTGATAACAGAACACTCTGAGCTCGAATTGTCAACTAAGCAATGTACATCATGAAACAATGACTGAAATGACCAGCCTCAGCGCAACTTCTGCCAGGAATGGTTTCTGTCTAGTTTGCTTTTCTCTCAATTTTGAATGCACTGAAATTCACACAGCAACAAAAAGGTTACTGGATGGAGAGATTCTGAGCAGGGAATTGTCAAAAACAAATATTAGCAAAAGGTGTCCCCAGGGTGGCAATCCTCTTAGGCTAATCACATTAGACATTGGGCTTTTCAGAGCTTCTGTGAGCTTAAAATTGTGAACTTCAATGAGCTTGCACAAGCTGCAGTGAGATACTATGAAGTTTAAAATGAGCTGCTATCCAAATTTCTATATCATCAAGCAGAAGTGAGCTGAGACTGAGGTCTCGGTGTTAATGTGAGCTGAAATGAGTTCCTCGAAGCTGTAAGCTGTGGCGCTTCTCCCACAGGTGTAGTCAACTTCCTGCACGCTGCTTTCGATATCATAGGTTGGCAACAGAAAACCATAACAACACAGCCAAGACAAGGAATTCAGAAATGAAAACTACCTCAAAAACACGAAAGGTTTTGGAAATGTCACTAAGACTGCTGCCAACAGAACATTCTGAGAATTGTAAAATATGTGAACTCAAATTAGCAAATACTAACTTTTGTTAGATTTTCAAAGCTGAAGCGAGCTACTGTGTTCCTGTGGGTTTATAAATATGAGATACTGTGAGTTTGGTAATAGTGCCTCTTAAAGCTCCTATTTGTTGGATGTATCCAAATTAACGCAAAAATATGTTTGCCAACCACAAGGAGTAACAAAGAACTTTCTGTCCTTCTTCACAACCCCAAGTGGTCTCCAAACGCACAGGTGTCAGGGACTTGTCCACAGAACAGCTGACAGCTTCCTAAAGACTCCTTGAGATGCTAATGGATCCAGCAACTTTTGCCGATACTTTTCCCACCACCACTCTTGTCATCTTGTTAGTACTCCAGAACTATGAGCCGCGGGAGAGCTATTACTAAGGCATGTGTACAATCAGTCCACAAAGAGCTCTAAGCAGCCAGTGTCACCTTCAATATAGAGCCTCTTACTTCAGGATAATAACATTTTGTTTAATAAAGGTCACACCATGGACTAATTCAATTCCACTTAAGTCTTATAATTAATTTGTATATGTCATCCAAGCACAACAAACCACAACTTGTCCACAATGTCATCAATTTCACAGTATGAGTCACTAATAGAATATCATAGAGACTATGTGTATGCGATTCTGTTTCATACACTAACGGTTGTGGACAATTGAACTCGCTCACAAATCACGACTATGGCATGCAATAGAGCTGTGTTTGGTTGAATAACACAAACATCAGTTTTCATTCGTCACCAGTTTTCACTATAAACAATGCAGCATTGTACAATTATTTTGTCAGTTCGCTTCATCAGAGCTCTATGAATATACTTCTCCCCCGGAGCTGAAATATGACCCCACATCCCTTTCTGTCAGTCGCTTCATTCCATAAATGTCACAGCAATCACATCTCTGACAATTATTGCAATTTCAACATGGATGGCTTTTCCACTCAGCAACAGTAGCATACACCACAGCTGTATTGCTCATACCAGAACTGTATGATGCTACATGAATGGTGCGTTTTCAACAGAAGGATTCACAAATTTTACCAAAACCATATTGACATGAGTAAATTTCAATTGAACAACATGTGAAAGCTCAAGTAATTAATTAAAGAATTGATTATTCACATGTTGCAGGTCAATATGACACCCACACACATTTGCACTTCGCAATTACTCAATAACTTAATTATTTAAATGTATCAACAGTAAATAACAAGAAAACTTGTCAAGATTCATTAATAAATGAAGCACTAATTATAAATGAACACTCCATCATCGAGCAATGCAAAATTTCCGAAGGTTTTCACAATCAATCTGTTCTTTGAACTTAACGATGCAGGAGATTACATGAACCAAAGACGAATCGCGATAGAAAATCGGTCGAAAATCTTCAGAACTGCAGAAAACCAGTAAGAAACTTGATAGAAATGAAACAAAAATCCCATAATTAATGATCTTAACAATCATTTAATTAATTATGGGCCAAACAAAATGATCACTTACCGCTACGATCATGATTAAGTTGTCGAGTAAGCCAAATCCTATGAAGGGCACTCCATTGAACATGAATACTGAAAAAAAGATGTCATAAGGATTTTAATTAAATTTAATCAAATTCAATTTCTCTGCATTAATCAGACAATTGTCAACAGGCTGACAAACATGCAAGGAGACAATGACAGCAAAGGAGTATGAGTGCACTTGAAGCTAATATTTAGTCAGGCAGCAGTTGTGGTATCTACTCATTTCAAATAATATTTCAGACATTAACATGAAACATAAGAAGACATGATCAAAGCACAATGCAGAGATAATTACAGAAACCCTAACTATAAGCATCTCAAAAGAGCAATTATAATTCCAAATACAGCAGATAATTGCTTGAATATGTCTGACTCCATAAGACATTAAATATTAAATAATCTGAAATTACAGAAGTAGTTTGGAATATTTATGTAAACTTGTTTCTTCTAATTAGAGCATACAGCAAATAAAGAGCTTAACTTCAATTTTGTAATAATGCCTACCGGTAACTGGAATATCACTACCTTGCATCATAATGTTATTGTAGCATATCATATCATACATTTACTTCAAAGGTACTTGGCTATGATAACATGTGTGAATTGACAAACATAATGTGTATCTTGGCAGCCAGATAGATACATTGGCTTACATTGTATGTGTATTGTATAACCCTAACTACCCTAGATGTTACAGGGCTAAAAATACTAGTGGTACAACCAATTCATAGATCAGACTGGCTTGTGCGTTAGTAAATCAGCTGGTAAGTCTAAGAGAAAAGGTAGTGCATGCAGAGAGTTGCATTTCACCCAGAAATCCCCCAGTAGTGCACAAAGTACAAGAAAACATAAACATGACAAAATGTCAACTATGGGAGGAAATATAACTGGCAAGCTTTATTGGAGTACCAAAAAACATTGCAAATGTCAGCTCAGCTGCTCAGAGACAGATCTGGAGCACATTGCAAGCTATTGCAGTCTCATATTTTTATGTGGCTCCCTATGGCACAGCCTAGTGAAGGGTTAAAGCGATCAATCTCAACCCTTTTAACCCAGAAAGACCAGATCACCACTTAGCCCAATCAATATGACACTCCAATCAGGCAGAGATTTATGTCTACAACCGGGTGGGCCTTTACAATTAATGGAGCATTTAAAAAACCTCAAGGTTAAATTCAATCATTTCCAAGGTCAGAGCATTCTCTAAATTCTCAACAATCCACATGCTTAGCTGTAAATAGCTGCATAATTCACATAATTCACATTTCACAATAGAACAACCTCCGGAGTCCAGATCCCAAACACAATTTTCTCCCCATCTCTTGCAGGCAGTTGCAGCATGGAAGATTTAATGTGATTGCCTATTGATCATCATCTGGGATCCATCTCAGTCTATTCAGCATCTATACCCAATAACTACACTGAACTAGGCAGCAGGGAATTCATGGGGTGATCAAGGATAAAACTATTTACTTTCATTATGGTCATAAAAGCTTTCAAAACAGTAAACTACCACTGACACATTTGATGTTATTGTGACAATTACTATTCATCTATAGACAGCCAGGAGACTCAGTGATTCGTCAGGTTCACCAGACGCTTCCAGTCTCTTGAGGAAGGACCAATAAGGCTTGTATCTAAAAATGGCATAAAAACAAACAGAAGCATGACCTATTGGTAATCAGAAATGATACTATGAAAGACCACTCAAAAAAGTAGCATGCCACAAACACTAAGACAGGGACACACTCCGACACAGGGTAAATTGAGAGCACATCAAAGCAGTGTCTGCTGGCACAGAGCAATTTTGTCATTAGGCAAATGTATGGTTTGTCCCCACATCCAGGAACAATACAGAGACCAGCTTCGGGTAATTGACTAATTGGATTTAATGACTGTTAGAAAGGAAAGAAGCAAGGAAGAAATGAAGAGAGAATGTGGGGAAGAAGGAAAGACTGAAGGAAAGACACACTGACTGAATGAATAGAGAAAGAATGAGACAAAAAGAGGATTGTGATTTTCTATGCCTATTTTGACACAGTACTTTAACGATAATTTGAGGCTTTTCTTTTTGTCAGTTTAAATTGTATCAGTTGGATTATATAGAGGAAACGTGTGCTACTGAAACTGCAACTTACAATTTGAGCTGCAGGATCACATTAGGATTGTATTCTTACAAGTGTATTGTGACAAAGCAACAACAAATTGCAGCAGTGGTCCAACATACAGAACCCCAGAGCCAACAAAGCCTGTAGGATAGGGCAGTACATTAGACGTAAATCATGTAATAATACCCAAGCCCAACAAGCCAATATCTCTGATTGAAAACACACATTGAGGCCAGCAGTAATCACATGTCCCTGGGGCAGGATAATCAAGTGATGACAGAGATGCAGAAAGGGAAAGCAAGACCCCTGCATATTAAAAATGGGAATGGAAGGAAGGACGGATGATTGGGGTGTCATGTCCAGTATTTATGCACTTTTAAAAGCGGCTAATATATAATAGGATCTTTTGGGCTTTATGAGGTGCTGGGACTCAGGTCCGATTCCCCGTCCAGGCCAGTGAGGCTACCAATGTTGGATAGATGTTGCATCCTGTGCCAACAGTGCACCTCGTCTCCTTATCGCAGTCCTTGTCTGTCTTTTTTAAACCGTGTCAGTGCCGAAACACAGGACCAAAAGCCCTAGCACCCACTATGCAATAGTGTGCAAGCATGTTGAGATTTGGACCTGGGATTCTGACACCCAATGGAAGCATGATATATCTTGTGACTCGCTTGAGCCAATACTTTCCACTTCAGAAAATACTTCCTTGGTGCCATTTTCATCTTATTTAGCCAATAATAGCACAACTACACAATGTACACATACTCCTCAGAATACCTGTGTGTGTATACATGAAGTTTCAAAGAGCAGTGACCCAGTTGTGGACTATATTCATAAATACTTTGCCCACTGGCCGTGCAGCTCTCTTCTATAGATACCAGCCAGCCCTGGCCTGCCCCAGAAGCAGAGTAGCATCCCTTGCCTCATCCCCAGTCTTCAGGTGAGCTCTGAGCTCCTGCCAAAATACTCCACACAGGTGATGGGTCAGTGGCCCAGGTACAAAAACAACATTTTTATCCACTGCTATTGTATCAACAACTATAGACCTTTGGGAATAGTGGGATGACATTACAGGGAAATAGCAATACAAATTGCATAATGTCATGAACAAGTGGTTGTAAGTTGTAACCAGACAAAAATATACAAGATCATTGTCATGGCAATGTTGCACAAGGAATACAAAATACCAAGGGGAAAATAAAGTAAAATGTTTTTAAGGCACACTATACACATTGAACCAACAGAACAGAGGAGACTCATAATCACACCCACACAATGACACAAATGTAGAGACTGAATTGCACACCCACTGCAAACATTTAGTCTCCACTCATAAACTTCCTTTCTTTGCATCAAATTGATTTGAACACTCATCATATATCTTTGGTGGAACAATGGAGGAAAAATTGAAAGATGAAACTTAGTGAATTGCCATTGATTGTTCATTTGTTTGCTTAGAAACTTGAAGAAGAGGGAAAGTACACAAGAAGCAAAAGGCAGAGCATTCACAGTTGTTTTAATTTTGCCTCAGTTGATTCTACAACATTGTTCTCACGAGAAATACCACATGAGTTAGTGTTATAATAAATCACAAGATTACATTGCAAATTCTGAACAAATGTTTCGCGAATAGACACAGAATAAAATTGAAAAGGAAAAAAGTTCAAATACAAACCTTGATAAAGTTGTTTGGCACTAACTTGAGTATTTAACGAATCGCTAGCCACTGAAAAGAAGTTCAATGAAAATAAATTAGTTTCTGGAACAGAACTCACATTAATTGCATTGATTAGAGACTCCAAAATGTATTCAATCAATAATAAACTTATGCAAAATACTCAACTCTACTTGAGACAATTTACACCATAACACAAAAATTGTCATTCGAAGTTAATTCATACTTATCAAGTGAGACATGATATTTATGATATATGCATCTTATCTCTGAGTTTTAAAGCCACTTCAGTTACTCGAGAGCTGAAAATCTGTCAATCATTTTAAAGTGAAAGCATCTCTGAAATTCTGAATAACTTGAGATAAACTTATTGATCAGATGGAGAGCTCTCAGAAAATTACATTACTTTTTAAATATGTGATTGATTGAATAACTAAATCATTTTAGGCACATTTTGTAAATTTACAATAAAAATACTTTAGTTATAACAAACTTATACAATTTCTATGCTCTAAATTTACTCTAAAATAGCCATTTCACACAGATTGTATAAGAGAACTACCACCAGCCACCTGAAGCAATTACCATACTAACTCAATCATAAGCCAAGATACCATTTTACTTGAATAAAATCATTAAGACCATTAAATTCGGCATTTGAAGAAGAATCAATTTAGAAATGAACGAGAAGACTGCACATCTCAGGAAGTTAGGAAGTTGCATATCTTGGCTTATATTTGAGATAGCAAGGGGAAATAAAACATTTCTCTATCAATCTAGGGATTATTCAACACTAATTATAAATCAACCTCTTCCATGCTCAAATCAATAAACCCATTCAAGCAAAACATGCAATTGTGCAAAAATAACTAGGATAGGATCATGTATTAGTTAAAGGTAATTGTTATAGATTTCTCAAGCATCTAGTAGCTGATCAAGTACTCAACAAAATGAAGATCAAAGTGCATCTTGTAGCTTTCCTTGTTAATAATCAATAATTGAGTGCACCTGGCCAAATCAGAGTTGCAACAAGGAGAGATGGGTTAAACAAATATTTTGCACTGATTGCTATTTAGAAGTACAGAGCATACTTGTGAATGTTAATTGTCAAATGAAAGTTCACTCTTGTTATAATGAGCTTTTCAATATGTTCCCAAGACAAAATCATTTGCTAAAAAAATTGTGAGTACCAAAGTCCTTCAAAATTGCAAAATATATTAAAAATTTGCCCTACCCTGAAATTAAAATCTCCAGCACCAAAATTAGCTCTTTCCTAAGAACAGCGCAAACCAAAGCATAATTAGAAATTAAAGATCTCTGAAATCTCTGAGGGTAGCAGTTTAGGATGAATAGGACGATTACCAATCTTAACATCAGCTGTAGGAAGAGAATTTCACTCATTTACAATCAATTCAATAAGTCATATAATCTACTCCATTGACTCGAAATTTAACTTCACCAAAAGACAGTCAAGAATGTTTACGGTGTATCTGTGTTTGCTTGTAGAAGTTTCAAAATGGGTGTTCACACACTGGTGACTAGGCGTGCGCTTGAATTTAGAACTGCAGATGGAAATATATTAGTATTGTTACTAATCTTAATTAAGTTAATTATATTTTAGTTGGTTCTCCTATAAATACTGGGCCAGTAGCCATGCAATAGGAATGCACATTTTGACATTGTCATGGTTGACAAGATGGGAATAAATGTTCATTTCTGGCTCAGCTCAATCACACAGTAAAAAAGATAAAAAAACTTACTTAAAACTTTACCATATGCGTACATATATATATGCGCCACAGAAACGTATATTCAGGCTTCTGTTAAAGGAATAAGCCACATGATATGAGAAAGGCCAAATGTTGTGGCTTCAGTTAGCGCACGCCTAGTATAGAATGGAAGTGTTAAGAGTTAAGATGGAAACAAAATAAAACATCTAGTTGAAGCCATTGAACTTGCCTTTGGGCAGAGGATGGAACCCTAGAAGAATAAGAATCAAGTTATGCATTTAATTGATGCAACATTCACTGGTTACAATGATTAGCGATGCAATGCACAAGATCCCTGCTGAGCAATTTCTGATCATCTTTGCCAACTGCCATGCTACGTATACATCTAAACTGTATGTTATGTAAACGAATAAACATTATTCAAAAGCTTGATATGTAAACACATTACAGATCTTTACAAATTGCATGCTACATAATAGTACATGTGTATAATATATCTCAACTTTATCTAATGTAATCATCACTCAAAAGCTTGATATGTAAACAGCAGTTTATACATAGAGACCAGAGCAAACCAGCAGGCACAACTTAGCTTTTCTTATGAATCCATGCGAATTCATCATTGAGTAATAGAGTACACGCATATTTGTATTACTAGATCTGTTTCAATTATAAATTTGTTAAACATACACTGAGTATACATATGTGACTTATTATTAGAATAATATATTACGATATTCATATTTATAAATGCAATATTGTGCATGGGACCATCTATCAATACAGATTATTACAGAAGCAGTTGTGAGAACTTGTGACTCTGGTGAGTGTCTCTGGTGAGTGCTTGGCAATAGTGAAGTGCTACTCAGACAGATAAAGAGTCCTTTACTTTTCACATCTAGATAGCAACTATAATATGCATAGGACATATATATATATATAGTGCAAATTTCACTAATGCAATTGGCAAATTGATGCAACTTAACTCAATTTCCAATTGAAATGTATGATGAAAATCATGACAAACTAAGCATGTTATTAAAGGCTAAACATAGAAATTTACACAACGATAATGTTACGATATAAATAGACAGAGCTAATTAATCACGACACTGGTCATCCTTTTTTCTTTTCATTGTTAATTATCATGTTCAGGATAAATGTGGTTTTCTTTTCTGAGAATTATTACCACTGACATATCCCAATTGATCAAATAAGCATTTAGTCTGGAGTCTCTGGACCTTTATTGATCTGTTTGATCCCATTCATAATTCATTGATTCCATCTGTGGTCTCTAAACAGTCTGATATCACAATACCAGAATGCCGGGCTCTCAGTAGCTCATGCATGGCCATGTAATGACAATGTACATAGTCATGTGGTTTTCTCTGGTCACTTTCACTTCTCAGGATATTCGCAAGATTGATATAGATAGATCTGGGATACCACCAATGTCTCTCATATGATACACTGCTTCCCTGCTGCTTCTGAAGTAGCTCTCATTGATGACATTGACCTCTGACCAGCTGACTCTGTCTATTTTCAAAGCAAAGGATCCTATCTTGACTATGTTTTAAATGGCAATTTCACAAGTTGACAACTACTATTACATTTACTTCTACCATATTTAATGCAAGGTTGGCATTTTGGGTTGACCTCAGTGACTGACATTGACTGTGCATCTCTCTACACACATTGCTAAACACATGATCAAAGGCAAAGCAGCACAACTTGACAACTTACTCAATTTCTGATCTTTCTTGGCTCTCTGTAGTTCCCCTAGTAAATACGATCTACTCCTGTCATCAAGTTGGATGACAAACGTTTTGGCCGCCTCCTCTGTATGAATGTCAGGGTATGGGTAACTGTGGTGAGACAGCCACAACTTGGGCTGCACATTGAAAGACGATGAAGCTGGAAGGAGGAGGGATGAATTCAAGCTGCAGTTCTTTTTGTGATAATGATGACAGACGCTGTTACAAGTCCCTCTGTCTCTACACACCGATCTACTCAAGGATAGTAATCCACGTGAGAATGCCCTGCACGCCATTGTGACTGTGACTCACTCAAACTCCACTCTGCCACTGACAGCCACCTCTACCTCTGGCCACCTTCTTCTTCAACTGTTTTGTTGACAGTAGCAGACAGACGCCTCCGCTTTGCAGCGTAAAAGCGGAACGCTGCGGCGGGCCGCGGGATGGATTGTTCCGGTATGGAAAAAGTAAAGTGCTGAGAGCTCATGAAGAATGGTTGCAGTTACCAGTTACACTGAGGGGCTCAAATTATCTTAGGAAGAGGGGTATGGAGCTTTGGGGGAAAAAAATTGTTCACCACTTGATTAATAAAAAGTTGAGGAACATATGATTTCCTGCTGCCACAGAAAAGCAGCTGCCAAAAAACGGCAGCTGCCTAAAATTTCAGCAGCTGCCGAAATATGGCAGCTGCCAAAAAATTTAGCAGCTGCCCAAAAATTTCAGCAGCTGCCAAAAATTTCAGCAGCTGCCAAAAATTTCAGCAGCTGCCAAAAATTTCAGCAGCTGCCAAAAATTTCAGCAGCTGCCAAAAAAATAGCAGCTGCCAGAATTGAGTACCAGCTGCCAAAAAAAATGGCAGCTGCCAAAAACAGCAGCAGCTGCTGAATTTTTCTGCAGCTGCAACAGAATATCAGACAGCTGCAATTATAAATGTTAGTTTCTGCTGCAATTCTGCTGCAATTCTGCTGCAATTCTGCTGCAATTCTGCTGCAATTCTGCTGCAATTCTGCTGCAATTCTGCTGCAATTCTGCTGCAATTCTGCTGCAATTCTGCTGCAATTCTGCTGCAATTCTGCTGCCTTTCTTGTAGTTTCTGTTGTAATTTCACTGTTATTTTATTGCAATTTGCAAATCTGCTATAGTCTGTTTCCCCTGAGTTGAGTCAGCGGCACTTCAAACAATTCCTAAACAGCAGATGTCAACAGAATTGAAATTTTTATCACTCTGGAAACCACAGAGGTCCTGGTGACACTGTCCGTTCTGTCTGTGGCATATCTATTCAAGAAAGGGGGCATCAACAAGTCCTTTACCTTTACTGAACCCCCCTAAAAAATTTAACAGCTATGCCCCTGGACACTGGTAGAGCAGGACCAGAGTTGATGCTTTATGGGAAACAGGTAGCAGAGGCGGCTCTTCTCAGTTAGGAAACAGGTGTATCAGCATAAGATAGAGCAATTTGTGGTTCTAAAAATGTCACCAAATGCGGAATTGGGTTTGGTTGTTGGGAATTCACCGCTCTCAACTCAGGGGAAACAGTCTATAATTCAGCTAGTTTATGCCGCATTTCTGTTGAGATTCTGCTATAGTTTCTGCTGTAATAACACTGCAATTCTGTTGCAATTCTGTTGCAATTCTGCTGCACTTCTGCTGTAATTCTGCTGCAATTCTGCTGCAATTATGGTGCAATTTTGCTGCAATTCTGTTGTAATTTTGCAATTTCTGCTGCAATTTTGCAATCCCTCCTGCGACAATTATTCTTCAAGTATACTGCAAGTAGCCTAAAATTTCAGCAGGTGCCACAATGGAGTAGCAGCTGCCAAAAAAAATAAATAATTGCCAGCAGCCAAAAATAGCAGCAGCTGCTGATTTTTTTCTGCAGCTGCTACTAAATAACAGCTGCTATTCTGTTACTTTCTGCCTTATCAAATTCTGCAATAATTCTGCACTTGTAGTTTACGCTGCAATTCTATTGCAATTCTGTTGCAGTTCTCGCCATGGCGTTGCAACGCCTATGTGTGTTTATTGTGCGCGTACATATTTTACGCTTAGTTCGTTAGTTCCGGTTCTTGTTTTGGCCATGCTGTATTGAATCTTCTGGTTGGAAATAAACCATTTAATCGTCTGTAAACGATCGCTTTATCGTCTCATTGGCGTGGTGGCAGCGCAAAGAAACGTACCCACGTCAACGAAGCACAAAACGAAGTGAGGCACAAGAAGCTGTGTCGCCGAAAGGCATCGTAAAAACGTACGAAAATTTAACTCACCAACCTCTGATTTTCCTTGTGAATGTGAGTATTCAACACTTTTGACAATGGCCACGAATCGTGCCCCCAAACAGTGGGCCCTCACTAAACAAGAGACAGTTACAAGCTTTGAAGCCTGGAAACAAAACCTACTGTATTGCCTAGCCCTGGATCGAAACTTTGCTGTCTTCCTGGCCCCCGGTTTCACATGGAAAAAACCTAGTGCTGACGCTAGTCGGGGCCTCAAAGCAGATGCCGAACCAATCCCCCAGCAGGCGAGATTGACTGCTCCACAGAAAGTTAATTTCCTAGAACTGTTCCTTGGGCAGATCGCTAACTATTGCCCGGTCATTGCCCGTAACACGATCACCAAGAAAGCCACATCGTTAGACAGCATCTGGCAGGCCATACGGACTCACTATGGCTTCCAATCGTCCGGAGCGCATTTCCTGGATCTTGCCGACATCAAACTGGCTGATGGTGAGCGGTATGAAGATCTCTACCAAAGACTAGCTGCATTCTTTGAAGACAATTTATTGTCAAAAGAGGGAGGTATTACCCATTGTGATGAAAAGCCCACCGCGGACGAAGAGTTGTCCCTCACTGTGGAGAACACTATTGTATATATGTGGCTCCACTTGATCCATCCTGACCTCCCAAAGATTGTGAAACAAAAGTATGGAACGGAATTGCGGTCAAGAACATTAGCTTCAATTAAGCCCGAAATCTCACAGGCCCTACAGTCCCTCATGGAGGAGATACAAACAACCGGGGAAGTAAGAGCTATGCGAACAGAAGCGACCAAAAGTAGACAACCCCCATATCATCGACAAAGCCGCCCCCCGCCCCAACGTAAGCAGAAATCTTGCCCGCTCTGTAAGAATTCCAACCATCTTAAGTGAGTGCAAGTCCCTCCCGGAGCAAGATCGCAAATTCATGACACGTGCACGTTTGATCGCTGAGGTGCTTGACAACGACCCTAACTGCGAATTTGATGACACGGGAGAATGCGACACAAGTCTACAAACTGTTCCTGCCCATGATGACAATTCTATTCGTCGCGTGCAATTGTGCCTGGGTTAACTGCAGAGGGCAGCAGCCTCCTTTTGTCTGTCTGTCTGACCCACAGAGTTCCACTCTGTGGTCTGACCATCATGCGTGTGGACAAGATAAAAAGCACACCCCCTATATATGTTGCCTAAAAGGCAACTCATATTTTACTATAAGTTGCTTTGTTCTTGAAAAGCACACCCCTTCACACCTCACGTTTAATGTACGTGAATTACAGTTTATTGTTGATTAATTTTTTTTTTTTTTGCATAAAGAATTTATTTTGGTCAGTATTTGAAAAAGATAGCCTATTGGAAGGCTGTGTTGTTTTTTTTCTGAGGGTTATAATGCAGGATTTGGACTGGGGTGTGCCTCTCAGGTTACAGTGCATGTTTCTTGATTTTCGTTTTTCCACAACCATGGGGCTTTTTGGAAATTGTTCTCTAAAATTTTACAGAAAATAAAGCAGAAAAGACATGTTGTAGTCTCCGCACCTTCATCACCACCATAAGAGTGGCTCAAAATCATGAAGATATTATAAGAAATGGAGCCATTTTCATCTGGTCCTTGTTTCTGCGCACCTAAGCTTAGCACTGTTAGTTAGCAGTATAACAAAATTTGATGAAATAATTATATAATCAAAATATTTTACTTATCATATCCCCAAACATATTATTAGCTGCAAGACACAGGGGTGCATCCCTTAGACCAGGTGTCCACTTGGGCTAGGACAAGACCAGGAAGGGTTAGGGAAGCGAATTTGGCCATTTCAGCGCATCTTCAGCATCAGATGCTCCATTCCTGAGACCTTCTGCATTCTGTCTGCAGACAGGGTGCAGAACACTTCAGGAAGGGTAAAAACATGGGACAGGACAATTAGGAAGCCCTCCAGACAGCATGAGGAATTTTATTTGGTGGCAGATTGAATGATAGCTTGGCCTAGGGCCAAGGTCCATTGAAGCCGGGGGGAGGACCTTGGGTTCGCCGCTGTGCTCTTTATATTTCTATTTTCGGCTGTAGGCTATTTATGTCAAGGTCCTTCTATTCACGTGTCTTGCTGTGATTTTTCTGGGTTTTCTGTATGTCTCACCTCTCTCGCCTCTATCCTGTCCCAGGGCTTCACAGTTTCTCTATCGTGTGAATGCCTCCCTTCTCTATATAAACTCCTTTTTTCCCGCCTCTGGGTCGCGTCTCTTTCTTGCACTCGTACACTACACATCACGAGGCCAGGCATCATCAATAGCACCAGCACTTCATTCATTGCCTTCATTCTTCAGGCGCGACGGGCTCGCCCCCACTACTTCGCTAGCTAGTAGGCGGTGAGATGGCTAGCTATAAAGCTTTTTAGTTGCCTTTATAGCGGACGCCGTGGGTTTCCCTGAGTCTCCAGGGCCCCACCTCTTTACGATCGGTGCTTCAAACTGTTCTTCTGTCCCGGAATACGCATCTCTATCTGGATCTCAGGGCTCCGTCTATCTGGTCGTCTTCGCCCCCAGGATTTCCCGCGGTTTCTGTCTGGACTCCTCGCTCGGATCTACGCTGGATTTCAACGCTCTAGCTAACTCGGTGAGACTGTTCCTTTGTCTACTCGTTATTACGCTTTATAAACCGGCTGGTACAAGCCTCAACGTACGTGTCTGACTGTATTCCAACTGTAACTCTCATATCAGACCGTCTAGTCGACACAAATTTTCACCTACGTATTCTCTCTGTCTTGCCATGTCCGCGTTTATTTAGCTTGCATACGGGCCACCGAGCCCCATCTCAGTAGACAAAGGTTCTCACATTGCTTAACCGTTTCCAGACGTAACGTGGATTCTTCTACGAGCTTCCTGCGCCACCGGCCATTCTCGTCGACAGTCCTACATTCTCGTCGACAGTCCTACCAGGAGCGCCCTGTCAGAATTTCTCCTTCAGCTTCAGGCCGACCGGCCCCATCTCGTCCCCACACACGGAGGATCCCAGCCATCATCCCTGATCTTGACTTTCATATGTCGAAGCGGAGGTGTACTGCCTGTCGCCAACCCTGCCTCGGCCACGTCGGTCCAACTGGAAGTAGGTGCCTCAACGCACTGTTTCGCCACAGCAACTCCTTTCTCTCTGGACAAGTCGCCTCCTACCAGGACATCGATCGTGACGACTACTCGTCCTCGGGATCATCTGTCGACCAGTCCCCCGTACGTCGATCCTACTCGCCTCCAGTCATGGCCACCTCGTCAGGCCCCTCGGCCACCACCAGCTCGCCCCCATCGCTTGGTTCCACGTCCACTAGCAACTCGGGAGCCAGCGTATTCTCCTCGGGCCCCTCGGGCTCCACGTCTACGAGCCATCTCCCAGCGGGCCAACCCCCTATATTCTCGGCGTCCCAGCCCCGAGTGGTCGACTCCGTCCGACTCGCCCCCACTCTGGACACCCCCCTCATGTCGAGCCAACTGGGAGGCCACTCGTTTGGCGCCCACCCACTCCCCGGTTTGGGCCATCAGCACGCCATCCCGCCCACCTCAGCTGGGTTCGGTCACAATCCATCTAACTATTCGTATCAAGCGAACCCCAGCTATATGCCCCAGGCGAACCCCAGCTACTATGCTCGCCCCCCCTCGCAGGTGCCAGTTACTTCGTATGCTCCCCAGTTCCCAGGGGCCGCCCAACCTGCTCGCCCAGCATACCCCTACGCAGGCAGCTGGCCCTCTCAGCATGACCCCGCTCAGAGCCGTATCCCTGGCCCATACTTTAATGGTTATCAGGACAACTTCCACCACGCTGCCCATCAAGTCCCCTCGTATACTGCTCGCCCCCCGGCTCACTTCGACTCTGGCCCCACCTTCTCTGGCCCCCGTCCAGCCGGGCACCCCTCTGTCTTCGGCGACACCCCGGGGTTTAGCAGTACTCTACCTCACCAAGGCCACTTCGCACACGATCCGTTCGTGCACCAAGACAACAACGTCCAGTTAGAAGCAGGCCTGGAGTTCGTCGATCGCAGGGTAGCTGCCCAAGCGATCCGTGGTGAGTTCATAGCTCTTGATGAATTTTTGAATAACTCTTTGTTAGATTCTGTGGACGAGATTCGCCCCACGATTGACAATATGGGAAACGTTCAGATCAGATCATGTAAATCTAGAAAATCAATTTCTACAATGTTCAAATGGCTAGAGGCATTTATAGCCTATCAAATGATACTTGTTAAAGTGTATGGATATGACGTTTTCTTCCAAACTGCCCGTTACTTACTGTTCATGCTCAACATGTGCCAAAAATTTAAAACCCCAAATGTCTTAGCTTACGACCTGCGCCACCGTCAGAGGCTGGGCCAGGCCAGGTCTCTTGATTTTTCCTCCCTCGATCACGAGCTCTATGTCATGACCTTTGACGCCGCTTCTACTCGGCAAGTCCAAAAGTGTAGTCGGTGTCAGTCAGTTGATCATTTTGCGTCAGATTGCCCCCGGGCGCCCTTTCGTGGCAACCGCTCCTCCAGAGGAGCGGGGGGAAACAACGGTCAGTCATCAGCTAGGGCCCAAGATGTCAAAGGGGAAACATGTTTTAAATTTCAGTATGGCAAGTGCCAATGGAAGGACAGATGCCACAGGCAGCATATCTGCGCAGGGTGCGGGGGGCCAGACCCCCGGCCCAAATGTCCCAATCCTAGCTGTAAATCCCCCCCCTCCTCTGCCAGCGGCTCCGCTGCCAATCCCGGCGCTCAGTCCTGAATTTTCTCCTGCTCTTAATCTAGACTACTGGGCCACCTTTCTTCCTCAAGTTTATTCTCCAGACCGAGCTGCTGACATCCTCTCCCTTTTAGTTACAGGTGTCCCTGTAGGCAGGATTCCAGCTTCTTCTAGGATAATCTCTCATAACTGGCCCTCCAGTCTTAATTTCAGGTCCCAGGTCACTGACCTCATTCACTCTGACCTCGCCGCAGGGCGTCTCCACGGTCCTTTTAGAGATCCTCCTTATGACTCGTTCATAGTTTCTCCTTTAGGGGCCTTCCCCAAGAGGAAGTCCACCAAGATTCGTTTAATACACGATCTCTCTTACCCCTTTAAGGAATCCGTCAATGCCTTGATAGACCCTGAGGACTGCACTCTTTCTTACTCCTCGGTTGATGACGCTGCCTCTCGTTGTCGTCAGCTCAGTCCCGGGCCTGTGTTTATGGCAAAACTTGATCTTAAAGATGCCTACAAGCACATCTTTATCAGGCCCGAGGACTGGCACCTCATGGGTCTATCTTGGCCCGACTCTGCGGGCTGTACTCAGTTCTATTTCTCTCGTGTGTTAAATTTTGGTCTTCGCTCGGCTCCTTTTTTATTTGACATTTTCGCCGGGGCTCTCGAGCTCTTCATGGCCCGTGCGGGCGTCTCTGATTCAATCATTCGTTATGTAGACGATTTTCTTGTGATTTCTGATTCCCCAGCGAACTGTCGACAGAGTCTGGACTCGATGCTCGCCACGTGTGCGGCTTCTGGATTTACCGTCCAACCCTCTAAGGTCACTGACCCGAGTCCGGAGGTCGAGTTCCTGGGGATCATCATTGACGCCCGCAGGGGCCAGCTCCGCATTTCAGACGAGCGCCTGGAGGACCTCAGGTCCGAGATCCAGGATTGGCTCAACATTAAGGTCATCTCCAAGCGTCGTCTCCTCAGTGTCGTTGGCAAGTGTTCTTTCGCGGCCAGGGTCGTCCGCCAGGGCAGGGCTTTCTTAGGGCGTCTTATTCATGCAGCCAAGTCAGTCAAAGGCTTGCATCATTCTGTCCGGCTGGACCTCGACGCCCGAGCTGACTTGTCCTGGTGGGTTCAATGCCTTGCCTCCCACAATGGCATTTCCTACTTCAACCCCCCCTGGGACGACCCTGTCCATATTTTTTCCGACGCCAGCGGCCTGGGGGCCGGCGCTTGCTGTGGGGATGAATGGTTTTCTCTTCCTTATTCTGGGTCCCTCGCCTACATGGCGTCCCATTCTATAAACTGGCGTGAATTTCACGCAGCCCTGTCTGCGCTCGTCTGCTGGGGTCGCCAGCATCATTCTCGTTCAATTCTATTCCACATTGACAACACCACTGTCGTTCATATCCTCAATAGATCTTACACTCCAGTCAAGGAGCTCATGTGGTTTGTTCGGCAGTGGTGCCTCGTCGTGGAGTTGCACAATCTCACAGTGCAGCCTATCTACATCTCCACTGATGACAATGTGGATGCTGACGACCTCAGCAGGCTTCGTGTCTCCTCTTTCAGGGCCAGGAACCCTTCATCTTCTGGATCCATGACCTGGCCTGACCAGTCCTTCATGTCCTCCTGCGTCTGACCCCCCCCCCCCCCCCTATTTCTCTCCTTTCCTCTTATACTCCTTTCCTTTATTTTTCAGAATTGGACCGCCAGGCCGAGGCCCTGGTGAACTCGGGCTGGGCCCCCAGGAGTCGTGCTGGCTACGCTACTGCAGTTCGTCGTTATCTTTCCTTCACCTCCTCCCATGCCCTCCCTCCGCTCCCCCTGGTGGAATCCAATATTCTTAGGTTCATATCTTTTCTTTCTTCTCAGTCCCTTTCAGTCCGTACCATAAGGGCCTATCTTTCTGGGCTTAGAGCTTGGGTGATTTATTTAGGGTTCCCTGAGCCTTCCATCTGGTCCCCGCGGGTCCAACTGGCCACTCGGGCCCTTTCTAGATCTCAACCCCCTCCTTCTCAACCCACCCCTGTTACTTTCCCCCTTCTCTCGTCTATGATGTCGTGTTTCTCTTTCTCTCTCGATCATCTAGCGATCAGGGGGGCACTCGCCCTCCAATTTTTTGCCTGCTTGAGGGCCTCGGAGCTCTGTGCAGATTCTCTTCTATCCGTTTATCCCCTTCGCTCGTCTCTAGTTTTCGACTCTTCTACTTCCCCTCCTCTTGTTCGTTACACAGCCCCCTCGTCTAAGACAAGCCCTCACGGCTTTACTGTTTCCGTGGGCTGTTCGGGGCATCCCGTCTGCGCCCCTTGTTTATTGTATCATTTCATCTCTCATTTTCCTGCACCTCCTTCTCATCCTCTCTTTCTGATGTCGTCGGGCATCCCACTCACTTACTCCATCTACAACGCCTCTCTCAAATCTATCATAGCCTCTCTAGGCCTCGACCCAGCCTCATATTCTACCCACTCACTTCGTGCCGGCGCGGCCACTCAGGCTGCTCAGGCCGGGTTTTCTTCCCACGAGGTCCAGAGGCTGGGTCGTTGGAGGTCAAATGCCTTCGTCTCTTACATGAGGCCGGATCCCGACACATTTTCTCTCTTGGCTTCAAGGCTGGTCCCTTAGCCCTCTTCTGCCTGGCCTCTTCTTCTTCTTCTCCACTCACCCCACTGCCTGCTGCTTTGGACTAGTGGTCTGGCTGGTCCGGAGCAGCAGGCTCCTGTCTGTCTTGTTATTTATTTCTCCTTCTATGTGTGTATGAATGGTGTGTGTCTGTGATTCTGTATTTGTCTTGTCTTCTAGCCGAATTAAAGGCACTGCGGCCAATTGTATTGTATTTCCCTTGTTTGTCTTGTGTCCTTCTCCCGGTGGATTCAATGATAGCTTGGCCTAGGGCCAAGGTCCATTGAAGCCGGGGGAGGACCTTGGGTTCGCCGCTGTGCTCTTTATATTTCTATTTTCGGCTGTAGGCTATTTATGTCAAGGTCCTTCTATTCACGTGTCTTGCTGTGATTTTTCTGGGTTTTCTGTATGTCTCACCTCTCTCGCCTCTATCCTGTCCCAGGGCTTCACAGTTTCTCTATCGTGTGAATGCCTCCCTTCTCTATATAAACTCCTTTTTTCCCGCCTCTGGGTCGCGTCTCTTTCTTGCACCCACCCTCCTACTCCCTTTTATCTTCTTTTTCTCCCTTTTCTCCTCCTCCCTTTCTCCTCCCTCCCGGGGTTTTAAGTTTCCAAGTTTCTTCAAAATTTCAAAATCCAAAAATATAAAAAATTTTTATATCCTTTCTTAAAAAAATTATAAAACCTTTTTTCTAGGCAATTGCCTTCCAAAAAATATCCATGTACCTTGACTTACTATTTTAATAACTCATTTGTGTATACTCATGTTTTTCGTGTATTATTTATTGTACATTTTCCGCTGTATTTCTCTCGATTTACTTGATTATTACATTTTATATGTCTATTGTATAAGATTCGACCGCATTGTTGGCTGGTCCGGAGCAGCAGGCTCCTGTCTGTCTTGTTATTTATTTCTCCTTCTATGTGTGTATGAATGGTGTGTGTCTGTGATTCTGTATTTGTCTTGTCTTCTAGCCGAATTAAAGGCACTGCGGCCAATTGTATTGTATTTCCCTTGTTTGTCTTGTGTCCTTCTCCCGGTGGATTCAATGCCATTTTTTCTAATTTTTCTTGATATGACATCTTGTTCTTAGCCATTTTGCACATATTTCAGTGCTTTCCTGGGACCTTCTGCGTGTTGTCTGCACCTTCCTGACACATTCTGCATGCTGTCTGCGCTGTCCTGACACCTTCAGCAAACTGTCTGCAAGGCTTCCCGATGTTCCTCACCGTTCCTAATAGCTTCTTGATAGTTTCAGCATTGGCTCCTCAATACTTCATCATGCCTTCAGCACCTTCAGCAAACCTTCAGCAAGCCTTCCTGAACATTCCTGAAGCTGTCTGCAATGCAGAAGGGTCCAGGACAGTTTCAAGAAGATGCTGAAGGGTTCCTGGATCGTTCAGGAAAGTCAGGAAGCCTTCAAGACAAGGTCAGGACAACAAGGACAAGTCGCTGAAGGTACCAGGAAATCAATTTCAGCGTCCAAATTTTGCTCTGGAGCAAAATTTAGACACTGAAATGTTTGCCTCGGCTGAAGGCGCTGAAGCACCAAGAAGCGTTCAGGAAAGACAAGGACAGCACAAGGAAGGCTTCAGGAAGACCAGGACAACGTGCTGAAGGGATGCGGAATTGTCAATTTCACTTTCCTGATGCTTCCTGGTCTTGTCCTGGCCCTATTGGACGGCCCCATTTAGGAAGCGTTGCGTTTTAGGGCACTCTCTCCTAAAACCTGGTGATAAAAACGTAACAACAACGCGTCAGGGCACTTCCCACAATATCAAGGCCAACGATTTAGCGTCAGAGACCCAGCCAAGGCAGAGGCCATCAAAATATGGCCCCGAGGACGAGGTCGGTCCCGAGGCCTCCACTGGTCCAAAGACACGGCAATTCTGCTAGTTTCCGCTGCATTTCTACTGTAATTTTGCTAGTTTCTGTTGTGATTCAGTTGCAATTCTGTGCAAGAGTTGACTGAATTCAGTGAATTGCTGCAGAAACTACCAGAATTGCAATGGAATTAATTACAGGAGAGATAGGACAACAACTAGAATAATTGCAACAGAATCAGACATTTTCCTGATTTCTGTTGTAATTTCACTGCAATTCCACTTGTTTCTGCAACAATTCAACTTCAATTCTGCTGCATTTCTGCTGTAATTCTGCAATTTTAAAGCCTTATTAAACCACTGCAGCTCTGCTGTTGCAGTGGTTTCTACAATCAATTTCTTACACACTTATGTAAAATGTGTCAATTTTTTATTGCACAAGGCTTTTTCTACAAGCCAAATCCAGCCCTATCCTTTTCACAAGTGTTAGATATACCCTTTTTCTAATGTGTAACATTCTTATTTCGGGCCTTTACATCCTTGCTTCCCCCTCAGCATCCAGAATGTGAATCCAGACGATTATTTTCGCGCCAAAAAATACATTTAAAATCCCGTCCAGCCTGCATTTCTCCCTCCCACACAGAAGAGTTTCATAAAAATGCGCGGCAGCTAACCCTCAGCACATGCCTTTTTATTTTCTGTGTATTAATCAGCTGTAACTCACCCAAAAATCAACAGATTCTAAAATTTAAAAAGCTAAAGTGATCAGGAAAAGCATGCCGTTCTGCTGGTATACCTGTTTTAGTCGTATCTTGTCTTATTATCCTATTGTATACAATGTGAAACACACTGAATGTAGTCTCGATTTCAGAGTAGATTTCTGTTTCAAGAATTTTAACCCCTCCCTCATATCAAGCAAATACATTACATTTGCATTTCTTCCTAGACCATACTTTCTCAGAATCACAATTCCTATTTTCTTAATGCAATTTCACGACAATTAACTCGACACACACTGCACTTGATTTGGTTAAATATGCATGGTACATGTAAAGGGCAACAAATGAGACAGTGCAGTTGATCATGTATGCATGCCTGCAGTGATTTCATGAAACCTGATAGATTCTAGTTTCTGCTAGTTCTCCAGCAATTTCATGAAACACCTAATACGATAAACCAGCATGCTGCCATTAGCCACTATGGCATTTAGCTGTTCATAATTTCCAAAATAAAGCAACAACTAAAAATTTTTAATTATAAGTCACAAATCACTAGCTTGCTAACATTATTTTAATGTGATCACAAACAGTCAAATTACTCAATTGCTTGCCAAAACATGTGAAACTTTTAATGATGATTTCATAATTGTAGACCTTCGGACTTGAGTTAGGCCTAATTCAGAGCAGACCTGACGCTCGTGAGGTCATCAAGAGCTAGAACTCTGTGAACTACACTCTCATTGAGTTTTATAATAATATCCAGTTTGTTAGCCTCTCGACATCAATACATTTCAAGAAAATTAATATTTAAATTTTAATATGATGGTTTATAAAATGTTATAAGGGACCATTCATAATTTATGACTTGGTGGAGTGGGAGTTTTGTTGGATGGATGATTGGGGCTTCATGTCCTGTATTTATGCACTTGGTAGGCTAATTAGGACAGAGGGAGGACACGGCAATGAGGCAAAGGATGATTGAAACAGCCGTCCAACATAGGCCCAGGTGACCTGGCAAGAGCTGGATGCGAACCCTGGCCCAGGGATTGGCAGCCCAGCACGCTACCACTAGACCAACCCTCCCCCTCGGGAGTTTTGCGGGAACTTCCCATCAAAAATTGATACCCCTCCTTGAGTTTCATGCGGATTTTTAGTTCCCAACCCTTACGTTTCACACGTATTTTTAGTACCCCCTCGGCAAAAACTCCCGACCCCCCCCCAGTCATAAATTCTGAACCGTCCTCATGTAAGTTAAAATTAATAGACATAGAGAATGGAGTCAATGGACGATAAACATACACAATTCGTATTTACCAAACCATGAAACTTCAGCAGGCCGCCTAGCACTACTATTTTTCCCACTTTTTTAGAAATCATCTTACTATTTTTGGCCGGTCTAACTTTTTTAAATCCAGAAATGGTAAATTTCAGTGAACTGGCAAAATTTGTCTCATCATAGGTAGGCCAGGGCCGTAGAATTTGACCAAAAAGGTGCAGTACATGCAAAATTTCAATTTTTCGCCGCCTGAGGGAAGTTTTTGGTTGGTACAAGTACAATTTTATATAAGTTCTCAAATAGGTAGGCCTGATAACTAGACATGTGTGCCTAGGGTAAGTTATGTAAAATGAGCTACAAATTGGTTTGGGTGATTATTATTTAAATACGGCTAAATGGTACATGGCCACGGCACTGATGCTGTGTCATAGACCCAGTTGCATGCCACTCTCCTACTTAGTACCTACCCACCAGGGCGTCGGAGTCGGGAGTCGAAGTTGTGGAGTCGGAATCGAACTTTGACTTTCAGGTGGAGTCAGAGTCGGAAATTAAATGGGTGACTCCTGACTCCTAAAAATAATTAATATAATTGAAAAAAAACACACTTTCAAAAATGTTAAATTTGTCCCAAAATTTACATAAATTTTTCTTAAGTATTCATGTACAAAATTGTCAAAATCCAATAAAAACTTTGAAGAACTACTTTTTCTCCCCTGTTGACTATTTGTGTGTAATAATGCCAATAAGTGGAGTCGGAAGGTGAAGTCGTAATTCAGGAGACCTATAAGGAGCGGAGTCGGAGTCAGAATTGCTTTTCAGAAAGCCAAAGGAGTCGGGAGTCGGAGTCGGTTCACTTGATACCCGACTCAAAGCCCTGCTACCCACAATTAATGATCCTACTTTTTTTTGCCTAACTCTTACTTTTTCAGGAGGGGTGATAGGAGGCTTGCTGTAGCCCTAGGCTAGTGTTACCAAAATTATAAAACTATTTAAAAAATACGATTTTTTTTAGAAATTTAAAAGAATTAAACAAATTAATCGAAATCATAATAACATAGAATGGGCAATTAAAACAATTATAACAAATTGATTGATATTTAACAAAATAAGACTACTTATACATAGTACATTGGTCCCTGTGTTGTGAGACACCCTGTTGTAAGACCAACTTGCCTTATGTGACCGCCTTCCTCCCGCTCCAAGTAGTTTTTTTAGTGCATTTGCACCGCGACAGCCTGACAAGAGACCGCACCCCCACGAAAGACCACTTCATGACTGCAGAAGGAGTAGTCTTATATATATGGTAACGCAGGGACCATTGTATAGGCCTACTCTCCAGTTAAAGAATGTCAATTTTGTCCAATATACATGCATACATTGTAGGGGTGGACATTGTTTCAAAATTCGATACGATACATATCGCCGATACTCATTTTTGGTTTTTGATAAGTATCGCGATACACAAATTGTGCCATAAACTAACTTTACAGAAAATTTATACAGCAAAACGAGATCTTGCGTGAGACAGGAATCTGAAGTGGCAACAATCTGTGTTTCTCAACATTGGTGACATTTTAAAACTAAACTGTGCAAATTAATACATTTTTCAAGCAAACTAAATTGCTAATCAAATGATTTCGATTATCGTATCGAATGATCGATACGGTTTAAGTTACCAGGGGCGGACTGATGGCATTTTGGGCCCTGTGGCAAAATAAATCACAGGGCCCCTACGTCTCTACCATCAGGGTTACTTCCAATCAAAAACGAAAAATTCTGCACGTCTATTTTGGCAAATAGTTAATATTTGGTTGGGGGCTCTGTATGAGAAGAGCCTGTCCCTTTCAGTTTCTGTAGTTGGCAGTTGAAACACACAATCATGAACTTGAGTTACTTGACAGCAAAATTTTGCTCTTTCCTTAAATTCTATATTTTTTTGACATCTTGTGGGCCTCCCTGAGTGGATGGGCCCGTGGCAGTTGCCACTTTGCCACATAGGCCAGTCCGCCCCTGGGTTTAACTGATATATATTGTAAAAGTTTTACTAAAACGATGTCCATCCCTAATTGTATGATTTTTTAACATCACATCACACATTTAGGTATGCCTCATTATATTAGTTAAATAATTCTTTAAATCACTGAATTGTCCATGAGATCAAGTTTCAGAGCATTCTTCATTCCTTTTCTCTATTCATCTGCTGAAAAACAAAATTTTTGTTCACTGTAAAGTAGAAATTAGCGATAAACAGGGGCGCCAGTTTCATCTAAAAGTGGTGGGGCAAATAGTGGTCAAAACTTCATGGAAGACGTCAGGGGAAAAATTGATTTTTTTAAATTCAGAAACATGTATACTTTGGCAAAAAAGTGGTGGGGCTTCTGCCCCACCAGCCCATAGGAACTGACACCACTGGCGATAAATGTATAAATTTGTCTTGATAAATTTGGGAATGATTTTGACATGACAAATGTAATAAATAAACTATCTAGAGCCCGTGATTATCTTGGATACCTACCTTCTTCAACTAGCTGGAAAACTTGATTATTTCGAGCATATCTCTGCTCCCTCGTCCCTGACTGACAGACTGACAGTGCCTTGATCAACAGTTGCGAGTCGACTGTCAATGTTGTCACTCCGGCTGCCAAACGTGAAATGGTGGAAGTGACGTCACATAAAAGTGACGTCACGATCATTTGTTCGCGGTGCATGATGGGAAGACGTTCTGTCCTCCTTAGCAGTGCCTGGATTTGGCAGGGCTGAAACAGCAGCCGCCGTTATTTGGAAAACCACAGTCTACAGACTGGTTTTTTGGCAGCAAGCTACTGGTTTGAGGTGTAACAGCTCCTGTTTAGAAAGTGGCTGCTGTTTTGTTGTAGCTGCTGTTCCAGAAAGGCAGCTGCTGATGAGCCTGGCAGCTGCCGAAAAACGGCAGCTGCAGCTGCCGTTTTGAAGGAAATTAGATCTTACTGAAAAAGTTTGTTCAGCGCATGAAAAAAAAAGTAACTTAATTGTAATTTTAACATTATGGTGCCCGTGCCTACAATTAAAAAGTTTGTTCGCCCTTCGCATGTGAAAAAAAAAAAATTCTCATCATTTTGTAAGAACAAAACATAGGCTGCGCAGCAGCATACCCTCGGCTACTCAGCTATTCTCCAGGCAGTGGGATACATTGAGGGAGTACCCCACTCGGTACTCTAATATCCTCATGAAAATGAAATTCCAGTTGAAAAACTTGCATTGAATGGCCAAGAACTGTGAGCAAAATACCATAAAAAGTTTCATGTCTGACATTTTGTATCGGGGGGAATCAAAATCCACTTGCAATCAGCTTGCGTGATGGGTCCCCCCCCCCTCCCATAAAAAAGAAAAAGAGGGGAAACAGTTAAAATATGGGCAAGGAGTTGGTAAGTTTGGCACAAGATCAAATGAACGGAAGATCAATGGCTAGCAATTAGCAAGACATTACTCTAGAAGTGGTATAATTTGGTATAATCTGGATAATGAAATTCAGGAAAGTATGCCTATTGGTGGCCTGTTGCAAAATCTGTGCTTTTCATGAAAGAGCAATTTGAGAAAAAAAAAAAATTAATTCAAGAAGATTGGCTTCGGTGACAATATTAAGAATAATATTACCCAGCATGGATTACCCACAGTAATTTGTCCCCTCTTCCACTAGGCAAAAAATTGAAGGTGCCATTGCTACCATTTTAGAAAGTTGGTTTTTTATCAAAATTATTTTTGTCTGAATGTAATATACAGTGGTGATAGACAGGAAAATAAAACAATGCATTGCGCAATAGACAGATAGGCCCGATTTCACCGCCAGAGTTAAGCCAGGTTTAAGCCTTAGACCTGGACTAAGAAGTTCCAAATTAAAACTGCAGGGTCAAATTCAGTGACAAAATGGCAGCACCTAGTAAGCAAAACAGTTAATACCAGGTTTAACTTTTAAGCCTGGTCTTAGCTATTTTGCTGAAATCGGCCTTAATGACTATTATAAAGACAGCTAGAATGGACAATAATTGAGATAAAGACAGCCAGAAAACGATCAGGGCATGTAGGGGACTGCTAAGATAGATAGATAGATAGATTGATTGATAAATTGATTGATTTTTGATTGTTTGATCAATCCTATTATCAGTTATGCTATTAAAATGTTTCATAATTTCTACAGAAAAGATAGAATGACAATTTCATGAAACTGCATACAACTGAGACTATATAATACTTATATAGGCAGTTTAAGTTGTTAGAATTTACAAATTGACTGAAAAACGTGACCCATCTTAGTGTCATCTGATAATATTTTCTAATATGGAATAACTCAATATATTTTCATGAATGTTAACTGCAATTCTAGCACTAGCCATTGTCTTTAAAAATGCGCTCCAAACACAGGCCATGCATTGTCTATTGTGAGCAATGGGGCATTGCAATAAGGGTAGCTATTGTTTGAACAATAAATTAGACATCTATCAGTTCAATAAAGTTCTGTCTGTAAACTTAATCAAACAGTTTCATTGACTTCAGTTCTACATCATCTTGATCCTGAGTACATTTTAGAATTTAGCCAAGTAAATTATTGATGTTGTAACAATTTCAGTTAAATTACAACATTTTACAAATTACCCTTGCAGACATTCTTAAAGGGGCTTCATTATTCCCCCTCCTCAGCTGCTTAACACTCAAACCAATTGGCTATTGTCTGCTGTACCCCAGATATGTTAATCACCTTATGCAATGATGTTATGTAACCTGACAAAAGAATGGAGGGTGGCATACTTCACACATCTCAGAAGTGTGCCACTGTGATGGGAGGGGGGGGGGGTCCAATGAAACATCACTGAAAATCAATGGTTACCAAGAGATTAAACTTAAAATGATATATCTACTAGTCTAAATGGAATTGGGATCATGTAATTCGGGCAAGTAGGCCTATGGCTGATTTTGTGCATTTTGTAAAAAGAATAATTTGAGAAAAAAAGAAGAATTCCAGTTGATGATTGGATTTGGTGTTATATTCATGTATAGGAATCTTGAATCATTGTAAAGCTTTAAAAATTGTACAGGATTAAAATTGGTTTTATAATGATATTGTAAATCAAGGTTTTTATTTAAGAATGAAGACTTAATGTTTTCAACAGAAATTAAGGTTTTTTTTGTTTTGTGTGCCAGCTTGGGACAAATCTATCTATCTATCTATCTATCTATCTATCTATCTATCTATCTATCTATCTATCTATCTATCTATCTATCTATCTATCTATCTATCTATCTATCTATCTATATTTATGTCTATCTATCTATATTTATATCTATCTATCTATCTATCTATCTATCTATCTATCTATCTGTCTATCTATCTATCTAGCTAGCTAGCTAGCTACCTAGCTAGCTACCTTTCTCTCTTTATTTATTATTTCTTTCTTTCTATCAACTTATAGATCGATCTTTCTTCTATCTTTTTTCCCAGTTACCTAACAGGTCATCTATAAAGCATGAAACTCTTCATTTATTGCTGATCTTTTTTCATACAGCAATTTTTGTTTTTTCTATGAAACCTTGAGTAGGAGTACCAATAAATAACTTGTCACAAAGAGATGTTTATGAGATGGTCAAGAGCCCTGATCTTTGCCATAGCTATATAAAATTATGCACATTTGTGAGCTGGCACCAGTGAATTACTTTACTGTTTCAAAGAATTATTGTGCCTGTTGCATTATCCCTGGCTTCTACTTTGCTGTTTTTTCATTATTCAAATTGAAAATTGTAACTAAATGAAGAAATTACAACATCAGTTTCCTTAAGTACACTTTAAGAAAATGTATTAAAAAGTTTCATTTTTAGGGGAAAGTTGAAGATGTTATGTAACACCCAGACTCAGACAGAAGCCACTGCAATTGTGGGAGGAGCATTGCATAATCTGATGTCATAAAGAGAAGTGTTGCTTGGATATTTTCTCAGAAAGCCCAGCTTTGTGAATCAAAGTGGAAAATTTAATTTTATATTCAAAATATAAAAAGTAAGGTGAAATCAATGCAGTTTGAACAGATTTTTAAGAAACAACACAACAAAATTTTGTTTGAAGGTTGAGCAGAGTGTGTTGTGTAACTGATTGCAGCCCCCTCTTGACTTTGGTCATGGGAGAGTTTCAGCAGGGCAGACAATACCTCTGACACAATCTTATGTAATACTGTACCCCCATAACCAAAGGAGATATCTGTTCCATTCAAAATGCTAAAATATCATTGGGATGAGTTTTGAAATTAATTGAAAGACACATTTATCCAATAATATCTTAAGATGTGAAATTACACAATGAAATATGCAAAACTAGGGTTCTGTAACATGCCAAGCAAATTATTTAATAACCCAGTATTCAGTGGCCTAATTCCTTAGCTGATCGGTCTGATTTGTTCATATTTAATTTTCATGCAAAAATCTAAATAAAAGGAGGCATCACTGAGGTTAGATTTAAGCCATAAAGTTATAATTGGGAGTTGAAGATTTCTTGTCAATATTTTTAAACAATCAAATGCATGTTTCTTAATATGCTTACTGCTGTCAAGGTCCAAATTATATATTTACAATCGATAATATTTGATGAAGAGTGGCACAAAAAGTAAATATTCTTTCATAGTATGTTAACTATAATATGCTGTAAATGTTAATAATCCAACCATTATCATCTTGGCATTTTAGACAGAGATGTCGGAAAAATTGCATAAATCCGTATTTTTTCTAGTTTTTTGCTTTTCCTACAAAATTTATAGAATCAACATTCCAACTGAGTTGAGATGTTTAAAAATCTTTAATTTAGACACCTAACAGGAAAATTTCACAGATGAAAACGCAAAATAGACTGAATCACATAGTTTTGAAAAAAATAGTAATTTTACACATTTTTGTGAATTTTTGTCAGCCCTTTTTTTTCTCAGAGCATTTAGACCCCACAAAGCCATATCTTGGTATTTAATGCACACTATTTGCAGATTTCAGTGACATAAGTATAGCAGGATTTGAGTTCTACTCTGGAAATAGAAAAAATTATATTTTTACAATTTTTCAATAATTGTGAGAAAAGTTATAATGTCATGTGGATTAGACCCCTAAAATGGACAACTAGGGTACAAGATACAATAAATTACAAAAAATGAAAACTATACAAGCCATAGTTTTAGCAAACTGCCCAATACACAAAAAAATATTTTTTCACATTTTTCGATAATTGTGAGAAAAGTATTAATGCCATGTGGATTAGACCCCTAAAAGGCACACCTAGGATAAAAGATACAATAATGTACCAAAAATGAGAAATATACATGTCATAGTTTTGGAGTACTGCCCAATACACAAGTGGGACGCCCGTTATCCGGACGCCCGCCCGCCCGTCCGCCCGCCCGCCCGCCCGCCCGCCCGCCCGCCCGCCGGACGGACAAATTTTCCCAAAGTAACTACAATACCCGTCGGCAATGTATACATTGCCGAGGGTAAAAAGTTTGTCCCGGGGGTAAAATCCATAGACCTCCGGGAGCCCCTCCCCTCCAGGGGGCCCTCCGCAATGACTATCATCTGGTCGGCCCATATACTT
This sequence comes from Platynereis dumerilii, assembly GCA_026936325.1. Lineage (NCBI taxonomy): Eukaryota > Metazoa > Annelida > Polychaeta > Phyllodocida > Nereididae > Platynereis > Platynereis dumerilii. Next base: position 181,819,129 of record JAPTHN010000001.1, on the reverse strand, counting down.
ATAAATTTACTCTCAGAGGACAATGACCTGCACCCATTACTTTTTGCACTGCACAAAAATCAAATAGCCATCTGGTATTTGCCAATGGAAAATCCAAACAAGAATCCAAGGATTCAAAGCCGAAGCAGGACTAGTCATACATGTAATTTCAAGTCACTAATTGATAGGTTCTAAGTTTTAACATACGTAGGCTTAGTACTAAGAAGTTAAGTAAGAAGTGAAGTGGACCCCGACAGAGAAGCGAGAAGTAGGCAGAGGGAAATCTGTTAAAAACTTCAGAAAATAATTTAATAATTATAATTATAAGATTCCTCAAAATTAATAGGCCCTAATTGGTTCATGTGGTCGGGGAGTTCCAGGTATCACTATTTGTTTGTGAAACGGCCAAAAGAGAACTTAGCACAAGAATTGGTAAAGTATATATCTACAATCAAATAGACCCAGCTTCTTAGAACTAAATCATTGATAAGATGATTAAGTTTAGTATTTAAATAAAAATTCATACCTTATTTATCTCCAATGAGCACATCTATCAATGTTGCAACAACGGTGTGACAACGTCGCAATGTATGCGAAAAATATATATGGTAGAAACGGCGTTGTCACAACATTGTGAAGGAACGTCAAAGACAAAGATATATTACGTTAACATGCAATGTTGTGGGCTTGTGGCAACATTCCGCAATGTTGTGGAAAAACCTCAACGTCATGTTCATATTGTGTCAACATAATTTTTAACAATTACTGTAGGCCTACATTTCTATGTGACCAACACCAATTAACAAAATTGTATTTATGTTGTGTACCCCTTGGTTATTCAACAGCGTCAATATTTGAATATATTGCGTAAATGTCCAGTGATACTCAGTGGACATTATTGTTAATATTATATTGACAATCTAACATAGATTTGACTGCATCCACTCCAATTGCTCCAAACTACTCTGGAAGTGACCTTTCTACTCTGAGATGTGTTACTCTCGAGAATCATCCGAAACCAATGCGACGGAGTTCTTTTGATGATGCAGGATTTTTGACACTCCATGTGCTTTAATTGTCTTTCAATGGAGTGCTAATTGTAAACCCTGAACAGTATGAATTAGCAGCTCTAGGTTTTATGCACTTCTGCAGGAAGCTGCAGAATTCCGCACTTCTACCTGCAGAACTATGCACTTCTACCTGCTGAACTCTGCAGTTATTAAATTTTCTGCAGAATTCTGCGGGTACCACCTGGGTAGCTGCAGAACTGTTCTGTAGTTTCCTGCAGAGTTCTGCAGCTCCGTGCAGAAGTGCATATTATTCCTCCATTGTTGCAGAATTCCTGCACAAGTGCAGATTTTGCTGCAGAAACTTTCCAGAAACGCATCAGCGACAGAGGAGCACCAACACAGCTTTCTGTTGAATTTTGTAGGAAAATACAGAACCGCAGAATTCTGTAGCTTCCTGCAGAACGGTAGTATCCTGCAGCTTCCTGCAGAATTGCATAAAACCTCCAAAGCTGCAGAGTTCCTGTGGAACCACAGAATTCTGCACCTGCAGATTTTGCGCAGAACTGCAGAATTGCTTCAGAATTTGTGCAGAACTGCAGAAAAAAATGAGAAAATTCCTGTAGAAATAGGATACTAGAGGAGGCTCTTCATCATGGCTTCGGAGCCGGGTAGTAAGTGAAATGACTCCCGACTCCGTTTATCGTTATTATATATTACATTATTACATCCATGCTTAACAGCTCTTAACAGGGCAGAAAATTAATTCTACAAAGTTTGCATTGAATTCTGAACGTGAACACATGTTTTGGAGTTTTTCCGTAAAATTTGTGATACGTTTCACATTGTTGTAACTGTGTCTTTGTAAATTGTATGAATTTTTTTTGGGAGTCAAGTTTGTTTGTTTGTTTGTTTGTGTTTTACTACGCCTCTGCATACCTCAGTGGGCTATATCGAGGCAGGCGATCGCAGTATGATGATGAGATGAGAAGACTGTGAGTCTGGCACATACCCTATTAATTCAGGGATGCCCAGGGTCCTTCAGTTGCCCCAGCATAGAACACTAGATACAACCCGCCTCCAGTTAATGTCCCATGGGACTAAAGTGAGTTCCCGGGGTGAGATTTTAACCCACGCCAGTTGACAAGCGCACTTACCAGTTAGGCCACGGGGGAACTCTTTTTGGAGTCAAGAGTCACCAATTTAATTTTCGACTCGGACCGACTCTATTATATAACACCACCTGATAAATCACAGTTCGACTCGGACTCCACCCAAAAACCTTAGATGACTCCTGACTCCTACTCCAAAGCCCTGCTCTTCATACCTACTTTCTTACCAGTTAACAGTTCTCAATCTCGTTCCGCAAGTTAGTCCACATTTTACTACAAAATATTTTTTGGCACAAGAGGGCCTGGCGAGAGGTTTCATTTCAGCGCCATCTCCTGGCTCTTGAACAAAACGCGGTCACATGATAGCTGTCAAAACAAGCTGTCAAAATGGAGAGACAGGTTGTGTTTGTTGGAGCTTTCTTGGTTTCACTGGTATCTGCTGCTTCTGCAGCCAGTATCAGAGCTGAGAGCTTGCCTGTTGTGATATGGCACGGCATGGGTAAGGTTTATCAATTAGTGAAACTAAAACTTAGTCTTATAGCCTGCATAACTAGTCATAAGGTCACAGAGATACAGACTTCCATAACAGTAGCTGAGGCAGCCCAAACAATAACACCATGTCTTATTTGCGAGTTCACTCGCATTTGTGAGCGAACCAGTTAAATAAGGGGTAGTCAGAAATTTTGGATCGTTTGTGAGAGTCAAGGAAGCACTTATCAAAGTTTCTTTTTCAAGAAATTAATGAAGAATTGGCTAACTTGAGGCGTCTTGCTTTTTTGTGTGTCTCTTGTGTCTTGTTTAATTACAATTTAAGTTTTTAGTTTCAACCAAATCACGGCAAAACAGGAAATAGAAATATTTTTGTTATTGTTTTACTGCCCTCTGATTGGCCGAAACAGGTTCGATGTCTTCCCGATAGTTTTCGGACACTTCTATTAGGGCTAGAATTAGAATTTTTGGCTCTTTTGAAGCCTGGTGCCTTAATCTTTATGATTTCGTTTTTTCATGAAGATATCTCAATTAATTGCTGAGAATTCGTTGAAAATGCATAGGCCTATATATTTGTCCCTTTGCCATGTCAGGCAATTCAGAATAGCAATCAAGACTTCACCAATTAGCCAATTTGCCATTACATTCACACCTTGAGTTAGTATATTTCAATTAACACCTTCTAAGAAGTCCCACATCATTGAAGGCCATTGTAAAAGTGAACTTTCTCATAGCAATCAATGCCATCTTTGAGGGGAGGCAATCCACTCAATTAAAATTTAACATGAACCACAGCTGCACACTCTTTGTTACAATGTTTTTTGCTGTACAATTCAGTTTCTTTGATGACTACCAAGCCTGCAGAGTCACACTGTACAAACGGACAGACTCAACGGCAGTTATCAGGCAAATATGGCAGTGAACATATTTTAAAAGAATAAAAATAACAATGTACATATAGTGGCTTTGATATTATGATGCTAAATGAAAGGAATTATTGCAGGGACATTTATCTGAACGGAAAATTATATTAGAAATAACCCCAGGCATCTTGATATATGTTTACCAACTGGTGTCTCACTTTTGTCTTTGTAACTCACTTTTTAGCTATTTACAATGAAAAGCTCAGGAAAATTGTGGAAGGGGTTGACAGCTAAAAATGCAAGGCATTTTATAAGATCATTTTTCAAGCTTCTATGTGCTTTATTAATGCACTAGATTAGCATTTCAAAATTTTCTTCTGCACACACATCTTGATAGGACAGCCAAATAAGGCAGGCTTCACTCAGCGCATTGCAATAGTGCATTCATATTTTGTTAATTTAAGGGTGATTGAGTAGAGAGACGTTAATGAAATATTGTGCATAAAATGAAAATACCAGTGGTTGGTCCTTGACAAAATGTTATGAATATGTGGATACAGTAACAGTTACTAGCCTATCAACATCAACTGCACAACACAAGTCAAGTCAGCCGGGGTATACCAGCACGACACAAGTCAAGTCAGCAGAAAAGTTCTTGTATTTTATAACTCAAATTTTAGAAGAACATTATTGCCCTTGCATTGCAGACTCTTTGAATGCAGGATGTCTGCAGCATTTTTGGAATCAAATTCCAGGATTTTCTAGGCTTTTCTTGGCCCAAATTTTCCCAAAATCAAGGCCAATCTTCCAGAGAATGCAGATTATTTTTTTCTGATAGTAAAAATGTATCTGCGACCTGACTGTCACAAGAAATCGCAAAATATTCAGCTGTGTTTCTTTTTTTTATTAGTTTTTTTTTTTTTTTTTTTTTATTACGACAACGAAAATGTCACATCTGACACATTTGTCAAAACAGAAAATAACAAAATAGTACAAACATACAATAAATGGTTCAAGTTTAAAAAGACATAATCAATTTCAATCTTACAAAATATCTATAGATACAATTTAAGGTTCCAGCCAATTAAATAAATGTTAATTCTAAGACATGACAAATCAGTAAATTAAATCACAATGGGCTATATATATATATACATTTAAAATGAAATGCAAAACGACAGACTATATCATTAAACATCAATACTAACAAGAAATTTACCTATAGCTTTTAATAATTGGAGTTCTCGTGATGTCATAATGGCTAAAAATTTTTCAAAATTATCGAGTTGATCAAAGTTGCATATTATATTAGATGATATAGTAATACGATTTTCTCTGTCTAATCCATGACTAGGACATAACAATAAACAATGTATTTCATTTTCAACTTCATTTAAATCGCACTTATTACAAATTCTGTTTTCTACAGGCAACTTAGGGCTTTCATGTCTTCCAGTTTCAATTCGAAGGTTGTGACAGCTAGTGCGAAATCTCGCAATTTTAGTGTATAATTTCCTGTTAATATTATGTAGTAAATAAGGTTCTATTCTGAAATCAGTCTTCATTAATTTATAAGTTCTAAGTTTTGGTTGTTTAGTCGAGTCATTCATTTCTTGGAAAAAATCATTTTGATACTTTTGGTATAGTTTCTCTTTAAACATCTTAGAGAACGTTTCATTTATTAGGTCTGTCTCATTAATTTCTCCAAACTGTATATTGTTGTTCTCTAGTACCTGTTTTATTTTGCTGAACCAGCATGTTCGTGAAGGTATATTTTTCTGAAAATTCAAACATTTTTTAAGAACATTATCATCTGGTCTTTTCTCAAGTTTAAGCCAATAATTGATCATTCTCATTTGTTGTCTAAGATGCAAAGGAAACTTCCCTGTCTCGCCATAGACTGCAAGTGTGGAAGTTTGCTTTCTTACACCTAACATATGTTTTAGGTAACCGAGTTGTACTTTCTCTATTTCATTTATAGGTTTTGATTTTGTCCATAATTCACAATTGTATTCCAGTATTGGCAAAATATAAGTATCGAACATTTTCATAGACAATTGCGGAGTAATGTAACCAAGAGATTGTTTAGTGTCACCTTGCAGTGCAAAAATAGCTTTGTGAGCCTGTGTCACAAGATAGTCTGTCATTTCATTGTGAATATTGTAATTATTTGTAAGCACATGACCAAGATATTTAAAATTTACAACCTCTTCAATTTGCTGTCCATTATAGTAGACAGAAAAATCAGTAGATCGGTTTCCAATCTTCATTACTTTAGTTTTATTTACATTCACAATAAGATGCCATTTACTGCAAAAATTATGGAAATTATTTACACATGACTGCAACTGTTCAGCTGAATTGGCCAGTAACACTATATCATCTGCATAAGCAATATGAGTTATATTGAAAGTGTCAATGGTAATACCGTCTTTTTTCTGTAAGTATCGGGGCAGATCTGAAAGATATTCATTAAATAATTTAGGGCTCAAGATACCGCCCTGCAATACACCACATTTACTGTCAAATGTATCACCCATAATGCCTGACTGACAAACCCTAGCTTTAGCTTTATCATACATACTCATTATCATTTTAAGCATCTTTTCGCCAATATTTTGATTAATCAATTTATAATAGAGAGCACTTCGATTAATATAATCGAAAGCCTTAGTAAAATCTACAAAACAAAGATAAATAGGTTTACGCTTAAATTGTTGAGATTTGATAACAGTGTCTAGAACAAATACAGAATCAGTAGTGCTGGCATTTGGTGTAAATCCAAATTGAAAAGGATCATCTATTCCTAAGGCTTCATTTTTAAAATATAGTCTACTGTTAAGAATAGAATCAAAAAGTTTGGCCATGACAACATTTATTGTAATTTTCCTATAATTATCAGGATTATCTTTATCTCCCTTTTTATGCAATGCTTTGATTAATCCTTCAGACCATTGGCTTGGGTATTCGCCTCTTTGAAATATATAATTGAATACAGAGCAAAAAGGTGTTATCAGCTTTTCATTTGCATATTTATAAAACTCTGCCGGAATTCCATCTACACCTGAAGCTTTGTTGTTTTTTAACTTTCGGAAATGTAATGAGACTTCTTCTGTAGTTATTTTACTATAACAAATTTGTTGAGAAACGGAATTGTTACATATGTATGATTTAGACTGCAATGAGTCAACAATATATTTCATATGTTCAGTGTCGAAGAAATCACGTTCCGGAGGATATGACTGCTGTTCAAAATATGTATGAAAAGTTTCTAGATCTGGACCAGAAGTTTGAATGTTGTTTGATCTTTTCAACTTTTTCCATTGCTTCCAACATTCTGACTGATTTTTGCTGAGAAAATTTAGCATGGTTTGCCTATTATTATCTTGAAACTCTCTCTTTTTTCTATGTATTACTTGCTTGTATTTTTTATTTAGGAGTTTATATTTAACCTTGTTACATACAACTGACAAATCATTTTGTTTTGCAAAATCGTTAGTGACTTTACGATGATATTTACATTCTTGATCAAACCAATTATTAGTTGGAAAAGTATTCTTTGAGGACCTGGACTTCCTCAGTTTGAAAGTAGACTGAATATTTCCTGTCACATATTCATAGACTGAATCAATTACAGCATCAACACCAGCATTCCTGGCAATATCGCATCCCAAATTAAATAGATTATTTTGGGAGATATCGGTCTCAAAATTTAAAAGATATTCCGTAAGTTTTTCAGAGTCAAAAACAAATTTTTGAAGACTGTTCTCGGAATTTCTAGTTTTATCGGGGACATCCATGATGTAATGATTTTTGCATCATGGAATACTAAAGCAGAAATAACCATTCATTATTCTGATATTGCTAGTTTTACAAAGTTCAATGAGGTCCTTTCCATAATTGTTTATGGTTTTATCTTTAGATTTCCTTAGGTTTTGAGACCACATAGAATTTTTTCTTGTGTTATTACACAAAACAGTATTTAAATCAGCAATAACCTCAGAATCTTTGCCAACTATGTCACTTTCAAAGTCATTTAGTAGCCCACACCTACTGTTGAAATCGCCACAAAGTGAAACTAATGGTGTTGTGTCGAGATACGTGGCTAAATCATTCCTAATTTGAGTGAATAAGTCTAAACTGTAGCTACTATAAATGTTAATACTACTTCCCAAGGGAGGGATATAGACACCACCAAGATACATTTCTTGATTAAAGAATTTTATCTTTAACCATATAATATGTTCATTTGATTTGACTATAGAAACTATTTTGCTTTTATATAAGTCATATTTTATTAGGACTGCAATGCCACCAGATGGTCTCCTAGCTTTTGGGTGCATAAAGCTTCTCTGACAATGAAAGTAGTAAAAGCCGTCTATCTGAGGGTCATAACTATCTAATTTCATTGTTTCATAAAGAAAAACAATATCATTTTTTAAAAGAAGTTGTCTGATTTCATCTAATTCAAATTTTTTTCCAATTCCATGAATATTCCATGACATCACATTTAATAGATTTTCATTAACACAATCGTAATTATTTTCCGATGGATAACTGAGGATGTGTAGTGAGCTATTTATGTCTAAAAATTCACTTTCATTTACCATACAAGTGTCTAAACAAATATTATCAACCACTCCTTCTCTTAAGTAATCATCATTGAAATTTCGACATAGTAATGACTGTTCTAATAATGGCTGAGACTGGAACCAGTTCACAGAGAAAACTTCTTAACAATACGCGAAACAGTGAAACATAATTTATCTTTAGATACATTTGACATGTGAATATTGTCTTTGAGACGAGCTCTTGAATTGTCAACAAATTCGACAAGTCGGTCATTACAGGAAATTACTTCAAGACGATGGTTTATTTCACGAATGGTGTTCTGTCGATAGTTGTTGCCCGCTTGCGGTAATCCAGACAAAATGATACGAGACCACGGGAACTGTTGTTTTGCTTCTTTTACAAGATGTTCAAGTCGGGCACTTATCGCTTCAGCTGTGAGACCATTGGCAGCCTCAATATCTCCAGCTATTAGAAGTACACTGTCAGGAGATTTCGTAGTCTTGACATGTTTTATATACATTAGTATGAAGCAGATTTCAGGCCTTTTGTGGTAAACGCAATTTTTTCATGGCTTTTCAAGGACTGGCAGACACCCAGGTCACACCCTTTGAGTAGTTACAGTCAGGGAAGTGCAAGTGATTACTTCAAACTGCTTGTGTTACTGTGATGTCATTGCATATTCAATAGGTCAATAATAGATCATTTGGAGCCTTCTACAGTTTTAATCAATCGAGTAACTAAATTATTGCCAATATTGCTTCACAAGACTGTGGCATTTTTGAAGATGCATAAAGAAATATAGTCCTACAGACGACTCCTAAATACATTTTTAAACTTACCATTTTAGATTTATAGGAAATTCACCCTGTACTAGGAGTTCCTACTTTGATATATATCTGAAGATTGAGGGATGCGACAAAGAATTGTTTCAGCAAAGCAAAAACTATTTTGTGGAGAGCTTCCGAACCTTGGTCCCAACAATTGGGAGCCCAAGGCTCTACCAGCCAGGCTAGCCCCCTCCCTTATATTCAAGAATTGTAATTGGGTGATGGCCGCTTGGCCATGATATGAAAAAAACTAGGACCCAGAAATTTGGCTGGGGACCCACTTTTTCAGACCTCACTGAGTCCCCAGGACTCACTTTTTGAGCACCCCAACAGAAACCCTGGTATTGATGCTGGTCTATTGTTTGGAAAAGTTGTGAAGTTCAAACTTGAATTGGATGACACAGTTGTTTTAATTAGTCTGTCAGTAAATACTTAAACCACATTTATCTATGTCTATCTATTTATCTATCTTTCTATCGTTCGATCTGTCTATCAATCTATCTATCTTGCTAGCTATCTATCCATCTTGCTAGCTGTCTATCTATCTATGTATCTATCTAGCTATCTGACCATTCTAGCTATCTAGCTTACTATCTAGATATCTGATCTATCTATCTATCTATCTATCTATCTATCTATCTATCTACCTTGCTATACATATTGCTATCAAGCAATCCCCAACATCTCCCATGGAGCTTACAACAGAAACACATAATTATTTGTCCATCTAAACAATTAAATCTGTCTTTCTAAAATATCAGTTACTGGCTCACTGCCATCACAAGATGCGTTCTGGACTTCGCAAGTATGGAGCAAATTAACCAATGTCAAATAAAGTCATGAGAACCAGCCAATCAGAGCACACTAGAATATATAATTTTAAGTTGGCTACTCCCTAGAACTTATCACAAGCATTTGTAAAATTTACCACAGTTTCAGTTTGTCTCAAGTTTATTTTGTCAGCTTTTAAAGCTCTATCTCTTCCTTCTTTAAACACACATAGATAGATAGATAGATATGGTAAGTGCAGCCCTCTAAGCCCAGTTCTGGGCACTCACAAGGGTCGATTGATGAGATGGGAGAGAGAGCGGGAGTCCTCAACATGTTACGCATTTACCCCATCTGAGGGATCTTTTACTTGCCCAGCATAGACACTGATACAATAGTCCGCCAATTTAACGTCTCATCCGAATGACATCCAGCTGGGATTTTCCTCATGAAGGTGCACTGAAAATGTTGTCCGAAAATTTTTTTGAACATTGTACAATGTGCGACACATGATGACAGAGCTGTTGGTCGCGAAAAACAATTTGGGGAAATATCTTGGTGGTTTGCCCCCCCTGAAAAAAATCCTGGATACGCCACTGGTGCTGGTTACCTTTTTGGAAATTTTTGTGGTGTATTTTACAAATTTATATCATTCAGGGGCAGAAAAATGGGAAATAGTGAAGAAAAATGGGGAAATTGTGCAGAAAAAATTGGGAAATCTGTTAAAACTCTTCGTATAAATCCCCTTTTCTTTCAGTTTCTTTTTTCTGTTAATTTCCCACTTCTTTTTTAGCATTTCCCCAATTTCTGGCCATTTCTCTCATTTTTCTTACCTTTTCCCCATTTTACTTATAATTTCCACATTTTGCTAACCATTTACCCATTTTGCTCATAATTTCTCCATTTTTCTTACCATTTCCCCATTTTTGTTTCTAATTTTGCTAATACATCTGCAGAAATTTCCCCAAAATCTGTTCAGGGGGCAAGTTGTCCCCCTGCCCTCTCACCCCCCCCCCTAATGGCTATGCTACTGATCTCAATACCTTTTAGATCTGGCCTTCCTGCTATTGACATAATTCGTTGTAAGCCGCTTGTACTTTCTTTTTTACTGCACTGCCCCCCCCCCTCCTGGTGATACCACTGCTAAGTTTATTGTCTGTTCTATTTCTCTGATCATGTATGAAAATCTAGGCCCCAAATTCTACACTATTTTCCCCAAGAATCTACAACATACGCATAGTGAACTCGCATGTGTTCCGCTTGCGACACAAATTCTAGTTCATGATGGCAGGCTGGGGCAAGACTCCATGCTGGAGCCTAATGCTGAAATAATTTAAGATTAAGTTAAGGCCATAATAAGGGCTAATAATGAGATGGATCTTTTTTTAACACGGGTCAGGGCCTCAAGGTGTACAGTTAACCTGATCTAGTCCCTGAAGGCTTAGCCTCAGTTAATTTAGGATTTAACTTAGGCCTAAGTGTTTAAATTTATTAATTATTTTTTAATTGCAGGAGACAGCTGCTGTAATCCCTTCAGCATGGGAGCCATCAAGTCACTAATTGAAGAACAGAAACCAGGAATTTACGTTCATTCTCTCATGATTGGAAACAATGTCCTTGAGGTGAGGTTGAGTTTGATGCATTAGTACTACAGTTTGTCCAACCTATAATGTGAACTGAAAAGTAGCACTGGTTCTGCGTTCTGTATAACATCGAGTTGTGAGTTTGGTGGGGTACTGGAACTATGTCGGACGGGGCACTGCAGTGCATAATTGTGACGTCACAGCAATTAAATTGTGACTGTCATAACAGGTTGTGTCGTGAATGTAACAAGTAAAATGGATCAGCGTCAACAAAAATTGCCAAAAAATGGCTCAAAATTGTCCAAAACATAGCGAAAATGTAATCAACAAATTGCAAACTGGCTGATCTATCCGTGAGTAGGCCTATGTGAATTTCTGCTGTGAGAGTAGATGCTGAGCAATCAGACCAAACACCAGTTCCCATGTTGATGAGACAAACTGTACAGTAATCAGCACCTGCCAGTCATAAATATGGACCCAATGTACTTTACACACATCGATGAGTGAATATGCGTTTAGCTCACTCTTTCCTAGTTGATTGGATCATTTGAATGTCAATAATTGGCAAATTATTTCTGTCAAATAAAGATTTTATTAATTTGTCACTTTAAGGCAGAGATTTTTCATCTTTTTTCACCCAGGATACACTCAATGGGTTCTTCAAACCTGTAAACAAACAAGTTGAGGAGGCTTGCAGTAAAATTGCTGCTGATGAGCACTTGAAAAATGGCTACAATGCAATTGGTTTCTCCCAGGGAGGCCAATTCTTGTGAGTATGCTAAACTACTTCACAAATTTCACATACGGATCTATTATATAAACAATATTTTAAGAAACTCGCACAGGGGAAAATATAAGTGTACAACATATTGTCCTTAATTATTTCAAGTTCACTCTGAAATTTTACAGGCGTGCTGTTGCCCAACGCTGTCCTAATCCACCTATGAATAACTTGATATCTATCGGAGGACAACATCAAGGTTTGACAAATTTCAAAATAATTAGAAATATTTTTTCAAGTAATATTAATATAGTTCCCTCTCAAATATTTTTGAAATGTTTTTCAGGTGTCTATGGATTTCCCAGGTGCCCTGGAGATGACCACGCCATTTGTGACTACATCAGAAAACTCCTCAGCCTCGGAGCTTATAATGATTATGTGCAGAGCGTGTACGTAGAGGATTTTTGGCTAATCGTACCTCATTGGACATAATTATAAGTATCAAAAATATTCACATCTATATTTGGATATTTCAAGTTGTGTCATAATATGTGTCAAATTTGAAATTTCAGTCTTGTGCAAGCCCAATACTGGCATGACCCCCTGAAGGAACAGGAGTACATAGAAAAGAGCCAGTTCATTGCCGAGATCAACCAGGAGCAGGTATTTGTTGGATTAGTCTGAATCTTACAATTCAATCTTAGTTAAATCTATTAATCTCTTTTTGTAGTCTCCCATGGCAGAAATACAGTGTATGACTGCCAATTTCAAAACGTCAAAAGTGGTTTGCAATCAAACAGGTAAATTTGATGCACCTGATTACAGTGAACTCAGTGTGAAGTCTGAATTGCAATCAGTAGTTCTTTGTAAGTTCCGAGGTTTATTTCCCCTTTTCCACCAATTAATTGCTGTTACAAGACACAATCACAGAAATATGTGAAATGGTTTGAAAAACTTTGAACTATTATGTACCTTGAAATTGATTAAGACAAAATTGTTTTTTTTTCATTCCCTATCCGCATTAAGGGCACATGCTGGTCGAAAAATGTGTGTATGCTGTCCAGAAGAAACTGTTGCTACTAGAGCCATGAAATTTTACACAGGTCTTCAGGGCACCAAATTATGACACTCCGTGAAATTTTAAGTTGCCATGGTTACAGTTGCCATGGCAACAAATAATTTTACATATTTTTAAGTATTCTGCCTTACAAAAAATTCATCTCAAGACTGAGCTATCAGAATAATCAGAACTCATTTATTTTCATAATTTGAGGTATTCGGATCCGCAATAAGACTATTTTCAGACTAAAAATATGTTTTTAAAGGGTTTTTCTGGGTTCACGAACATGGGACTATGGAGCTATTTCACAATCTTTCAGGTTTGAATCGCTGTGCCTCGGCCTTTAATCGAAATACAGTTCTGAAAATAGCCTTATTGCGGAAGCGAACTTGTCAGTAAGCAGTATGCCAAAATTCATTATGATGCCTTCAGCGGTTTTTGAGATGAATTTTTTGTAAGCACTCAAAGTCACTAAAATTCGCAGTTTTCGGAAAATGGCAAAAAAAGGAAATAAACTCTTAATAATTTTAACTATGAAGGTAAGATTGGCAAGGTTGTTTACAGGGTTATAATAGGAATTTTTGCGTAATTTCAGTTGCATTTGTTGTCTGGACATCTGTATTTATTGAAACTGTCAAAATCAGAATTTCCATTTTCTAAAATATTTTCACTATTTTTCGACCAGCATGTGCCCTTAAGTAAGTTTGAGTGTGGTTCTAGTCTATATGTCCTCGTGGCTTGCATTTGTTTTGTTCTTTTAACATAATTTCACTTTTGTTTGCTTTTTCAAGAAATTTAACGCGACCTACAAGACTAACCTGCAAAAACTATCGAATATTGTGTTTGTGAAATTTGACAATGACACCATGGTGGACCCCAGGGACAGTGAGGTATGTTTGTTAATGAATGTAGATATTGATCTATAATTAACCCCGTTTCATTGCAGCATGTGAATGAGAGTTACAGGGCAAACCTGATGCAACTGGAGAACTTTGTTATGGTGCGATTCAACCAGGATGGCATGGTCATTCCCATTGACAGTCAGGTCTGAATCATTTAAGGCTCTACACCGCTTCAGCCTAATGTCTTTTGCATTAATTGTGATACAGTCACCAGCACTGTGATGCAATGGGATCGAGGACTCGAAGCCTATAGTGACCTCATCGCAAAAACATTGGTGATTCGTATCGCATTGCTGAATCTTAACGGTGTAGAGCCCAAGTATGAATTTCAAGGGGCAGGTTAAATTTACTAATAGGTAATGGAAAATATTAACTTCGTTTTAAGGTGTTGAATTTAGCAATATAAATGGAGTAGGCATAACTTGGGAATTTTTGGTTGCTGTCAGAAAGTGTGGGTTTTCGAATTTGGGTGTAACTGTCTAAATAACATGATATGGTGGCTTCGGATACTTTTAAGAATTTGAAACTGTTTTTGTGTCAGGTTACTGATTGTTAAGTTGGAGACTTCGGAATGAAATAGAACAATTAAAAAGTTTCTTATTTCCCTACTTTTGATAAGTAAATCAATCATGTTAATATGTCGTGAGAACTGCCAGGTTTCAGATAATAATTCTGGTGTTTTTCATGTCTGGGCACATCGGCTGTGTTTCTCCATATTCAATTGATATTTTCTGAAAATTTTACAATAAAATTTCAACTTTTAGCTTGATATAATTATTTACGTTCATTTTTTTTAGTGGTTTGGGTACTACAAGCCTGGCACCACAGACATGCAGACGCTGCAGGAGAGCGAGATCTACATTCAAGTGAGTTTGAGAACATATTAGGAATACAATTTAATATTTATGCAACATTTTATCATCTAAGGCAATAAAACAGGACCTGGTATTTTGGAGTGTGGTGGTTGCAAAATAAGATTTTCTTTGCGTTTTAGGATAAGCTTGGTTTGAAGGCAATGGACAAGGCTGGCAAACTGCACTTCCTGTCACTGGAAGGGGACCATTTGCAGATCTCCGATGAGTTTCTAAAGGAGGAGATTATCGATAAGTTCTTGGGTGGAAAATCAAAGGACACTACTTTGAAATTTGAGGAAGCAAAAATCAATCTAGTTTAAGAACAAAATTAAGAGACATCTTGTTATATAAAATAAAAAATATTACGCAAGCTAATGTAGTAATCAAGAAATTTGTAATTTGTTTGTCATGAAGCAAAATTTGGCTCCATTTGTAAGAAATGTAACATTTTGAATATATGACATCATGGCTCTGATTAGCTCACATTACATTTTTACTGTGATATGTACAGATTTTTATATTGTCCTTCCAAAGGAACAACAATTTTGTATTAAATGTGAAAAAGTATGATGTTTAGAAAATAAGTAGGATTGTAAAGTTCAATACAATTACAGTATATGCATTTATTTTATTTCCATACTTCGTTATTAATACACATTTAGAATAGACAAGACGCATTTTAATTCCATAAATTATTTTGTATATTGTAATCTCATACCAATAATGAGCTATCTGTAAATTGTGTATCTTTAAATAGCATATTTGTTTTCGTGTTTTGATAGAGTTGAGAATTTGTATAACTTGTATGTAAATTAGTCACTTGTAATAAATAACATATATTTTTGACGAGATTGTTGCACAAATAAATTGTACATTAACTTCAAACAGGATAAATTGGGACTGAAAGAAATGGACGAGCAGGGAAGACTCCATTTCCTTGAAACAGACGGGGACCATCTTCAGATGGGCGATGAGTGGTTTATTGAGAATATTGTCAATGTCTACTTCTGAATGAACCGACGGGTTTCATTGCTCAAGATAATGATGAATAAAGATATAAACTGATGATAATTGTTTCAGTATTATTTTGTTTTATTCATTGGAATGTTCTTGAACAGAAAATATTACAAAAACCACTTCAGTGTTCACTGACTGAGCCATTTTGGCTGTGCAAAAATACTTTTAAAATTTAGGAGAGCTTTCAGACTCCACCTGCAACTTGCACATTTATACAGTCTACCACCTTGCAATATTACAGCGCAATTATAAAATGTTTATTTGGCATTGATCAAAATTGGAGACATGCAAAGGGAATAGCACGTTAAGTATCTCCTGAATATTTTACAATTTTCTTCTATGAGGTACCAGCAAAGACGCTCGCTAACCAGGCTTGCCTTGAAGTTGCCTGCTACTTATTAGATGGGCAATTCCGTAAAGTCCGATTCACGGATTTGACATTTTAGCAGCTTCTGTAGCCCTACCATTACACCTCAGCTATTTCATTGCTATCCAGGCATGAGGCCAGGTAATAGGGGTATCAGACAAGCCACCAACCAAAGCTCCAAGTGTAACAGGAGTTGAGCTATTCGAAAATATCATGGTGTCGGACGTACACCGTGTGATGTACGTCCGACACCATGATATTTGGCTTGTAGGTCAGCTCCTGTTACACTTGGAGCTTTGGTGGGTGGCTTGTCTGATACCCCTATTACCTGGCCTCATGCCTGGATAGCAATGTAATAGCTGAGGTGTAATGGTAGGGCTACAGAAGCTGCTAAAGTGTCAAATCCGTGAATTGGACTTTACGGAATTGCCCAGATACAAGTACCAAATTTGGCTATTTCATTATTTTCATCGCTATTAACAGGCCTACTTCAATTAAGTACTACTTCAATTAAGTATTAATTTCTAGTCCTCTACTTCACAGAAAGCTGCTGTTCTACAATTACAGCAATCTTTCACTTTCAAAAAAGAGTACACGATAAGCAAACGAGATGTAATCGCGATAAATCGGTAATGACACCTGTGGCACAGTTATTTATTCACACACAAATCTATCAATGCTATCGAAGGCTGAATGAGTATTGTTCATTTGAGTATTTTGACATCAATCGGCATCACATCGACTTCTACGCATGACTAGCAAATAATACCAACAAGAATTCATTAATAATATGCGACAGGAGATTGTGCAAAGTTGGCACACAGCCCTGTAGTTAATGTTTTAGTACAACAGTATACTGAAACTTGAATCAGACTTGCATGAACAGTCCAATAAATACAAGCAAGTCCAATAAATACTCAGGCTTGGTGAAACAAATCTTCAACATGTTGTCCAACAGGTTTACCCACATTAAAGTATTTCCATACTGTCTCAGGTAACTTGTCAATTAAATATCCAGTACAATTATTGAGAAACCCAATTAAATTGATATGATGAGTATTTTGTATTTCCATGGAATGATCAAGTAACACTCACAGGACTTCACAGTTTCTAATAGATGGTGGCGATAAATGCGGTTGTCAATGTCACCAGTGTAATAATAATCCAAGAGGCTTTGTTAAATGTCCCAGTTGTGTAAGTGCACGGAATGTCAATGTCTCGTAACATGGGGCATTTTCCATCTTCAGCCAGAGTGGTAGTGCTGGTGTCCGTATGTGCGCAAGTGCCGTTGATGATGCGATATGCTCCAGAGTTGACAATGCTGAAAAGAGAGATCAAATATTAATTAGCATGGAGGTATTCAGAATTGCAAACATGACTATATAAATATGAATCCAGCCACCACTTAATGTCTTCAGGTATGTAGTACCCCATGAGCTTTTATATACAGCCACCTGGGTAAAAACGTGCACACTTGGGGAGACTTTCGGATTTATATTTCTGTCATGAAAGCTGCATTGATATGGAAAGTGCAGATATTCAAGCGCTAAGACCAGTTGAAGCAACTTGAGTACAAGGGGGTTATTGACGAGATACGATGAGACCTGTACACCTCCAACATGCTGCACATTTAGTCATTTACCCCATTTGAGTGATCTTCAATATGCCGGCACTGGCAGAACAGCTGCTTTGATGCTAAATTATGAACATATTGTTACGACTCAGCTATGCGGTGGTTTAAATCATTTATTGAAGTTCAACTATGGTGTTGAGGTTTAACAATTATAGGAAAATGGATAGCAATTTATTCCAAGTTCTTTATCTTAGTCTATGAAAGTGGTAGCGTAATGTTTCTCAGACTAAATAAAGTAAGTGTCTTAATTCTAATGGACTTCTATTGTTGGAATTCAAATGTCTTGGATTCCTATAAATAGGAATAGGAGTCTTGAATTCCTATAAATAGGAATAGGAATCTTGTCGGATTCTTTAGGAATAGGAGTGTTGAATTCCTATAAATAGGAGTCTTGGATTCTTTAGGAATAGGAGTCTTGGATTCCTATAAATAGGAGTCTTGAATTCCTATAAATAGGAGTCTTGAAATCTTTAGGAATAGGAGTCTTGGATTCCTATAAATAGGAGTCTTGAATTCTTTAGGAATAGGAGTCTTGGATTCCTATAAATAGGAGTCTTGAATTCCTATAAATAGGAGTCTTGGATTCTTCAGGAATAGGAGTCTTGAATTCCTATAAATAGGAGTCTTGAATTCCTATAAATAGGAGTCTTGAATTCCTATAAATAGGAGTCTTGAATTCCTATAAATAGGAGTCTTGAATTCTTCAGGAATAGGAGTCTTGAATTCTTTAGGAATAGGAGTCTTGGATTCCTATAAATAGGAGTCTTGAATTCTTTAGGAATAGGAGTCTTGAATTCCTATAAATAGGAGTCTTGGATTCTTATAAATAGGAGTCTTGAATTCCTATAAATAGGAATAGGAGTCTTTTGACAGCCAAGTCTTTAAAAGTTAGTTTTCTGGACTTGCACTTCACCAAATGGCTAGAAACTTCTCCATGATGTCCAGGACCTGGTAGTCTTTGGCTCCTATAAGAATTTAAAGGCCAAAATGTATTATTATGAGTTTTTAAGAGTTATTTTCTTTCACTGTTGCAAACACATCCACTCCCGTTGAGATCCAAACTCTGAATGACGGCTGGTTGCCAGGCACCAAAGAGGTGCGCGATTTTCGCGGGGCCAATATTTCGTGAGACACCGGTCTCTAAAATGACAGAAAACTTCAAATCTCGATCTGATTGCTGGATTAAATAGGCCCCATGGATCGAAAATAAGGTCTGTCTTATTAATCTATCGTATTGATCTTGTTGGCTATCTTCTCTGCTCCATTTTGCACTTTGTTTGGTGTAAATCGGTTACTTATTGGCTGAGAATTTGACCATTTTGTGACGCGCTGGCGAGGTTGTCATTTTATTGTGTACATCGCCGCGATCCAGTTTAATGTCTAGACGACTGTTCACTACATTCTCCTCTCCTAAAATTATACTTTGTCTATGAAGTATTAATTAAATTTTCCATGTGAACAGTTACTTGTGGGTGAATCACCAAGAGTCCAGTAGGATTTTCCGTTTGATCTGCTACTTGCGGGAGAATCATCAAGAGTCTGGTAGAATTTTCCGTTTGATCTGCTACTTGCGGGAGAATCATCAAGAGTCCAGTAAAATTTTCCGTTTGATCTGCTACTTGCGGGAGAATCATCAAGAGTCTGGTAGAATTTTCCGTTTGATCTGCTACTGGCGGGAGAATCATCAAGAGTCTGGTAGAATTTTCCTTATGATCTGTTACGCGCGGGATAAATATGGAGAGTCAAAATTGTCCATTAAATGAGAGCTATTCTTCTGAATTGTATTTTTTCAGATGACGGCATGTGGGAAGATTGAAGGATTTTGAGTTCTTTGGCAGAGTCAAGAAGTTACCAACTTGTTTGCAATGCCACGTGTCGTTCCCGGATAAGTCAGTCCTTGCACTGAAATGAATATTCCTGGGACTATGATTGGTTCGAACTAGAAACTTCCTACCCAGAAGGAATTGTCGATAACGACGTATGAAGGGACGTCGCAATAAGTGTTCTCTGTTCTTTGTGACCGAAATTAAGGATTTCCTTGTGTCACGTTTGGCTGTTTTCTCAGAATCTGGAAGACCAAGCTTGCTAAATGTTCGCAGCTTCCATGAACTTTTAGGAATTTCTTCACCCGACCCCGGTGAATTTTGTGTCTGCTTCATTCTTAAGCTACAAGTCTTTCTTGACTTCCTTCCCTTGGAATTTGTCTCTGGTTCTTTAATTTTGCTGACTTCTTGACTGCCAAATTCCTCCAAATTTGGCTCACCTTCTTGAACTTTCCAACAGGAAAGACTCTTTGGAACCTCTTGGAGCCTCCGGATTTGCTCCTCATCTGAACCAGCTGGCATATCAATTTCTTGAACTGGAGTAGTGGTGTCGTCCACCCTGGAAACACTCAACTCCTCTGCTTCCCCTGTACGCCTCTCACGTAACTCTCCAGATTCGAGATCAGCCACTTTCAGAATGTTCCCTTCCAGTTTTCCTGAAGAGACTTCATTTTTCCTAGATCTAACTTTGGGCTTCTTCCGCCTCTTTGCCTTTGGACCCATTTCTTCTAAAATTTCTCTTGGGGTGTCCTCACCCACTTCTTCCAATATTTCTCTTGAAGTGTCCTCACCCACTTCTTTTAAAATTTCTTTGGGGGTGTCCTCACCTCCCCTGGAACATTTTTCACAGGTCACCTCCGGGCCGATGGAAATGACCTGGTCTAGTTTAAATCTTCAGTTGATTCTTCTGAAGAACTCTCATCCTCGTCATCAGCAGGACGAACCATTTTCAACTTCTCCTTCCTCACTTGGCATTGTCGTGCGAAATGACCTCGTTCGCCACATCTATAACATTCCGGGTTCTCACGATCTTTACTGGGCTCTTTTGCCATCTTTTGCTGTTGGTTGAGTAACATGATCATCATTTGGGACATCTGACTCACAGCTTCAGTCAGTTTCCCTAGTCCGTTCATCTTTTCTGGATACTCCAATGATTCCACTTTCCTGCAGTCAACGTCTCTCGCCCTGTCTTTGTTTGGCCTTTTCTGGTGTTCCTCATCTCTCCCTGATGATTTCCTCCTGGACTGAACATTCTCCTGTTGAATATTTCTCCAGTCATCATATTCATACACCAATTCTACGGCCTTATCCAAACTGTCAGGAGACTTGAGATATTGCACATAATAGTGGACGTCCTCATCATTGAATCCATCGAAGAATTGTCTCTTGAGCATTTCTTCTCTCACATTCCTGCTTACTCCAGTTGGGTAAGCTTTGTGAATGAGTCGTTTGAGATCAGAGGCATACTCTCGGATACTCTCTCCACTTCTAAATTTGCGAGAGTAAAACTGGCGAACATGAGTAGTTTGGGTCTCTCTTGTTGCAAACCGCCTCTCTAATTCCTCAACAAGCTCAAAATAGTCCTTCAATACCTCATCTTCGAGATCAAATGCAAACTCCGCAGCATCTGCCCTGAGACTTGCAAGAAGATGTTTTAGTCTGTTTCTCTCCGAAAAATTTATCGTCACAGACTCGAACTGACGAATAAATGTACGCCACTTAGATTTCCCGTCAAAAGTGGGCAAAGTCATCTTTACTGAAGGTTCAGCGAAGTGCTCTCTTGTCCTTGTACCAGTAGGTAATCCCCATGCTTCTTGATAATTTCCTCTATTATCTGGCCTGGACCTTGAGTCTTCCAAATCCCTTGGGAATGTCCTCCTCTCTGAACCTCTATGACCTTCATACCAATTGGATGGCCACTCCACTTTCTCTCCAGCTGGATAAGTTGCCCTGTCTGATCTCCTAGGATCCTCATGCAATCTAGGACTGGGAGGAATGGACCTTCGCTCATTCCCGGTAATTGTTCGTACTTCATCTCGAGCCATCTCATGTCCCGAGTAACTGGGTTGCCTGTGATATCTAACAGGTTGGTCACCTCCATCCATGCCCTGTCGTGAATAGCGCAAAGGGCTACTCAGGTCTCCGCGTCGTAAATTACTTGGGCGTGGTGAATACAGGTCCCTTGACCTAGTGTTCCTTTGGATATCCGGGGAATTGAAAGTCAAATTTCTCCTTGGAGTGACATTTCCAAGTCGCGGACTCCAAGATCCAGGAGGTACATCGTCTTGCATGTATCCAGGAGGAGCCATCTGGCTTCGAGTCCATACACCATTGAACATGATATTTGTTACAATAAATAAAGTTCTTCACAATTTTTTTCTTCAGTCTTTTGATTGACTATCACTGCATCAGCTGATATCTGCGTGATTGTTCGTATCACTGGATGTCTATAGGCCTTATCACAAAAGACATCCCACCGCTGCCACCATTTGTTACGACTCAGCTATGCGGTGGTTTAAATCATTTATTGAAGTTCAACTATGGTGTTGAGGTTTAACAATTATAGGAAAATGGATAGCAATTTATTCCAAGTTCTTTATCTTAGTCTATGAAAGTGGTAGCGTAATGTTTCTCAGACTAAATAAAGTAAGTGTCTTAATTCTAATGGACTTCTATTGTTGGAATTCAAATGTCTTGGATTCCTATAAATAGGAATAGGAGTCTTGAATTCCTATAAATAGGAATAGGAATCTTGTCGGATTCTTTAGGAATAGGAGTGTTGAATTCCTATAAATAGGAGTCTTGGATTCTTTAGGAATAGGAGTCTTGGATTCCTATAAATAGGAGTCTTGAATTCCTATAAATAGGAGTCTTGAAATCTTTAGGAATAGGAGTCTTGGATTCCTATAAATAGGAGTCTTGAATTCTTTAGGAATAGGAGTCTTGGATTCCTATAAATAGGAGTCTTGAATTCCTATAAATAGGAGTCTTGGATTCTTCAGGAATAGGAGTCTTGAATTCCTATAAATAGGAGTCTTGAATTCCTATAAATAGGAGTCTTGAATTCCTATAAATAGGAGTCTTGAATTCCTATAAATAGGAGTCTTGAATTCTTCAGGAATAGGAGTCTTGAATTCTTTAGGAATAGGAGTCTTGGATTCCTATAAATAGGAGTCTTGAATTCTTTAGGAATAGGAGTCTTGAATTCCTATAAATAGGAGTCTTGGATTCTTATAAATTGGAGTCTTGAATTCCTATAAATAGGAATAGGAGTCTTTTGACAGCCAAGTCTTTAAAAGTTAGTTTTCTGGACTTGCACTTCACCAAATGGCTAGAAACTTCTCCATGATGTCCAGGACCTGGTAGTCTTTGGCTCCTATAAGAATTTAAAGGCCAAAATGTATTATTATGAGTTTTTAAGAGTTGTTTTCTTTTAGACCCCGAAGCCGCCGCCACCAGCCGCCAGTTGCGCCATTAAGGCCTTCTGTTGAAGCCAGCTGTTAATTTCTCCAGCCAAATTCCAGCCAGCCGTTTGCATTGCAGCTCAGCCAGTTGATAATTTGAGTGAAATGGCAGCAGTGACGTTAAGTACAGAAGCTGTCTAATCAGCTAATTGTGCTAATTGCGATCTGGAGGTTCTACACTTTGTCTCTCTCTCTTAGTTCACTTAATAGCAATTCAGAAGCAACACTTTGGAAGCCCTATGTGTCAAAGCCAATTGCAATTTGCAATGTTACTTTGATGCAATAGATTCAATGCTCATTTCAACCAAAACATTTGTGATAACTCATTCAATTATTTTATTCTTGATGTATGAACAGAATGCATTCATACATACAATAATTTGATATGGTTTAGGCTTAAACTTTGTTTCCAACAATGATTGTCTTCCCTCACTCCTTTTGAGTCAATCCTACTCTTCATCATGTCCATTCAGTCTGGGGATGACACACCAGGTTAGATACACTACTTGAGCCAGAAATAGTGAAAAGGAAACAATCATTGCAAAGTTTGCTCTGAAGCAGAATATACTGCAGTATTTTAGAATGAAATATGTCAATGTTGCTTTATTAGTTTATTTAATAGTCAGTGCATAGGCTACAGTCCAAGCTATACAATGTATTGCCTTTTGATTATGGGGCTTTGTATTAGCAGGGCCCATGTTATTAAATTTGTAAGTTTGCATTTCAACTTTTAGCCTGGTAGGCCAGGCATCTGTAAGCCACCAGACTACTTTTTCAAACAGTATGCATGTCATTATTGCATGATCAAATTATATCTTTAGTGCTGTAACAGTTTTCTGGTCTTGGAGAAAAGTTTCTGAAACAATTTTCAGTCAGTTCTAGTTAGTCCGAAAATATCACTTTTGGTTTAGTCCCTGGTTAGAAAGCCTACGTTACATATTACATTCAGGATTCCAGCAGAGACTGAAACTGCCTTAATTTTATAAATTTTTTGTCCGATTTTGTGGTCACGAGACAGTGATTCTACATGTAAGCCGTTATCAGCCATTTATTAATACACGACTCAGCCAGTTATTTAGAGTTTGGCTGAGCCGGCTAGTCAGCCATTAAAACTCCCAGCCAGTCATTTAGAGGAAATTAAACGGCTTCGGGGTCTATTTTCTTTCACTGTTGCAAACACATCCACTCCCGTTGAGATCCAAACTCTGAATGACGGCTGGTTGCCAGGCACCAAAGAGGTGCGCGATTTTCGCGGGGCCAATATTTCGTGAGACACCGGTCTCTAAAATGACAGAAAACTTCAAATCTCGATCTGATTGCTGGATTAAATAGGCCCCATGGATCGAAAATAAGGTCTGTCTTATTAATCTATCGTATTGATCTTGTTGGCTATCTTCTCTGCTCCATTTTGCACTTTGTTTGGTGTAAATCGGTTACTTATTGGCTGAGAATTTGACCATTTTGTGACGCGCTGGCGAGGTTGTCATTTTATTGTGTACATCGCCGCGATCCAGTTTAATGTCTAGACGACTGTTCACTACAATATGTACCTTTCCATCACTTCTGATACTTACGCATTACAAAATTCCTTCTCAAAAAATTAAGAATTTAGTAACCTGAAAAAGATAAAGAGGTTTCCAGCACTCACCTTTGAACAATCTTGCAGTTGAAGTTGTAGAAGAAGGAGTCTTTGTACTGTTTCCAGTTCTCAATGACCAGCAGGAACAAGTTAGTCTTTGGCAAAGCAGTCACATAATAAAATCCTGACATGCATGGACCTGATACATTTCCGACAATCATGCCACTTCGACCTGGAAAAAGATAAATATGCAAATATATGTATTGAGGGTAAAATTGGATCTGCACTTGTTGGATCATGTTGCTGTATCCCATAAAACATTTCAGTCTTCAACATACCAAGAGCAGAAATGTTTGCTTCATATCCCACGACATCTGTGATGCATCCAAAGTCATTTCCAAACTTGGGAATAGGCCCCTTGTCTTTGTAATAATTGTCAAGTTCTTCTGGATTTTTGGGGATTCCTTCAAGAGTGACCTGATAATGTACAGAAACATTGTTGTAACTTTACCATGTTAATGCTGAAATACTATGAAAATTCATTAATTATACAATAACATTTTTTTGGAGGGCATTATGGGGTATTAATCAGTTATGGCCTGAGGGCAGAAATCATTAACTTAATGCCCGAGCCGCCAGGCGAGGGCATTAAATGATTTCTGCCCGAGGGCCATAACTGATTAATACCCCATAATGCCCGACAAGTAAAATGTTATTATCATTATTATATACTTAAAAAAAAATTTTTTTCAACTTCCCAAATTTCATGAAGTACACTTCCATCGTTTTTCTGCTGTAAACCCCTGCAGATTTGGTTACAATGGCAATATTATGTAATGATTAAATAAAATCATGAAAAACGAAGCCGCGACAGATGATGGCTGCTGTATCTGAATTATTCATGATGAAATTTAGCCTAAAACTTACATTTTTAGTCCATTTTGTCACTTTTCGTGTTGCGTTTTTTCGATCTAATGCTGTTATTTTTGCAGAAAGAGCAAATCTAGGCCTTTTCGTGTTATCTGTGACTCACTACGATGTTTGTAGGCTTTTGAATTTTGCCAATCGGACCATTTTTCACCGATTTCTAGCCAATTCTGACAATGTCTGACAGAATTTTTTCATGCCTCATGTCAACAACGTCACCATGACGTCACGTCTGGTGACGTCACGATGCGTGAATACACCAGAGGGCACCACTTGCCCATGTGTTAATCAGATTATGGCCCCCATGTGTTAACCAGATTATGGCCCTCCATCAATTATGGCATCTGAAGGCCCTGAAAAATCCAGTTAACGGCCTACTTAATGCATGGCCAAGTATATAATAATTTATGGCAACAAATGTTAAGTCTGAAAATAAAATCATACTGCTCAAAAAGCAAAAGGACAGGCTATACATTTCTTGTCCATTTAGTGGAGTGGGTTGCAAAAGCTGCAGTGTAGCCTGACAATGATCTGAATTGTGAAGAGGATACTGAATACAAGCTCAACAAATGGATATATTTCTCCTACCTTAGGCGCATATGGGGAAATACTGCACACTCCCTGGAAGTCGATGGCTTCCATCCTCCGGAAGAATCCATGCTTGTAAATGAGGTCCATCATGACTTCCCCTTCCTTCATGCCCAGCGTCACCCCCTGGTATTTCTTGACATCCAGATTATCCGCATGGATGAAATCGGGGTCTGTGATCAGGTTGGCTTTGTTGTCGAATAAGTAGCACCTGAAATTAGTAGACAGGTGTATATCATAACAGTCACAATGATACTGCATGGGAACATAGAAAACAATATATTCACATAGTTTGCAGCTTTTGTCAGTTTCAGAATTTACTTGAAGAGTCATTTACTAAGATCTACGAAATAGTACAATACTTTAAGTAATTTATTTTTATGAAACATTACCACAGAAAATATGCAACAACAGATTCAAGAAATTCAGTAAATCTAGTACTATTTGCTCATACATCATGAAAGAACCAACAATTGACATCTTCAACATACCTTGTTTCGCAATCGGGCTCCTCATCAGGGCACATGTACTTCTTGCCACATGACCTCTGGAGGTCGCTGGCTTCCATGGTTGCCATGGTGATCTCATGGAACCTGTTGTACCAGATGTCAAGACTAGTGACGGCTTCTACTCTCTCCGTTGCACACCTAGGATGCTCTCTGTTGGATCCCGGGGCCAGACTGACGTAGCAGTAACCTGGAAATTGAGATAATTGCAAAACTTTCAACTAAACTGTGACGATAAATAGTACAATCTTGGGACTAAACATTGTAAAATTGACTACGCTTCTTTCGGAGTGACATTGAATGCAAAGTTCATGAAGTAGTATCATCTTGCATTCACCGCCATTTAATTGTTATACATGAAGTCCCAATATTACTTGTTTGACCAATTCTTCATTGATTCAGTGGTCACAAATCTAATCGAAGAACTTAGTTACACTTCATGGGTCTTATCAATAGGTACTGAAAAAGCAATTGAAGTACGACAAATTAGAAAAGTTACCAATTATACAGTCTTCATCCTTTTCACACTTGCACCCCCCTGGCCAGGGTCCTTCAGCCGATATGTTGAGGCATTCTTCAGTGCTCCTAGACATCATGCCTTCGAATACAGCTTGCGATATAGTGATGATCTTGCCCACTCCTGCTGCGTCCATGTAAGCCGTCGAGATGGACGTTTTGGATGGAGTTGAAGACGCTCTGCGATACCATGGACGTCTGAAATATTGGACAGTCATTACAACAAACAATATAAATTTGGAATTTGGTACTGATTTGGGCAATTGCCTGTATTTACTGAATGATGATTTCATGTTGTACTGGTGCATTCTGTCATTTGTAATGCCATTATCTGTCACATGTGTTAAATTAGGTAGTGCCCCCTACAGGTGGTCTCACATCATATTATTTCTCTCGAGGGGTAAGGTCTCCTCAGGGATCATGTGTAAGCATCTTAGGCATTTAACAAAAGAGAGAGGGAACCATCATTGAGTAACAACTCACTTTGTAGGGTCGTAGGTCCTTGTGGATCTGTGAGCAGGGTACGTGCGAAACACACCACTGCGCATTCCAACGTACGTCCACTTCACGTCCTCCACTCCTTCGAAGTCCCGGATCCTCCACAACTTCTCAACTGGCTGGCTGATTAGAACATCAGCTCTACAGAACAGAATCACACCAGGAAACTTAGAAAGTGCAAAATTAGCTAATTAACACAAGTCACTAGCTGTGAGATGCATTCCCAATTGGAGACACTTCTGATGGCAATAGATTTACCCTCCACGTATTTTTGAGACTTAAAATTTATATAACGGCCTATTGTAATTAAAATCAAATTTACATGCGACAAGGGTGGCCAGCAATGAAATACGAAGTTCATTATATGCAATATCCAACTACATCTAATTAATTTTATTACCCAAAAGAGCAATAATAAATTTATTGATATGACACAGAAAACATTTCAGTTTTAAAACATGTAGGGAAATGCTAATAAATAAGATACTAGATATTTAGTATACCTCACTCCCTTGACATAGAGCCCATGGTTGTGGATACACCCAGTATCTTTTCCCACACTGTTGATGTAGATATGAGCATTGACCGTCTTCTTTGCAAGGTTGTCGTCATAGAAGTAAGAATTGGAGTCGCAGTAGCACTTGGGAGCCAAGAAAATGGAGGAGTGAAGATAGGAGACGCGGAGACGAGGGTATTTCTTTTCATTCTCCTTGACCTTGAGATACTCAAAAGTCCCCGGAAGGTCACTCCTAGCTTTTGTGGAGTTGTACTCAATCAGCAGATTAAAGTAACTCTTCTCATAAGCACTCTTGTCCTCCGGTTCCTGCGCTCTTCGGAAGACCTTGGGAGAAAAAAACAAATGTCAGAAATAAATTTCCCCAGGACAAAAATTTTTGATGGAAATTAGTTTTTTCACGTCGAGAGTTATTATTTACTGGCAGAGTAAGCGTGTATAGAATCTTTGGTGTAAGTTACTTATCACGGGACATGAAATTCTAAGCTACTTCAAAAGTTACAATTTGAAGCTATTATCATACCGAAAACCACAAGAAATTTTCATCTTATTGAAACTCATGAAAAACAGATGTTTGAATACCATTACCTACAAACACTGGAAGATCTGGAAATGGAGGCAACACAGCCTGCTTCCAGAAACGCTTAAGCTCCAATTAAATGACATTTTTAGTGTTTCAAAGTTGAACTACTCGAATTAGAATTATTACCTTATCAGAATCTGTAAAACAGAAGGCGAAGGAATACTCAGAATCATTCAATGCAGCATAGTAATAAGTCGTGGCGACGTACTCCTTGCCAAGACCCTTACGACCTTTTTCTATTCTCCTACTTCCTGTCTTTCCTGCTTTCATGTCCTTGGACACTTCGTGAAACTCGGCTGGTTGTCCTCCATTTGTCTCAAGCTGTTCCACTGGTATAAAGATGGGGTCGTCCACCAGCTGAAAATTATAGCAGCATGAATCTGTTCAAGCATTGCTCAAATTCACCTCAATTTGATAGCAGCTTTTTGTCTCTTTTGTCCTTAATAAGAGAGGTCTACTAAAGACTGGTAAAGATTCAAACAGTTGTTTTTCGCAAATTTCTGATTATATTTACCAATGACAATTTTTTTTCTTCATTCATTGCAAATAGAAATTCTATCTGCCTGCCATGTATATCAATACATTTAAAATAAGAATGAAGATGGTATAATGTAGCTTTACAATTAAAATCCAGGGATTTCCATCTCATTATCATACAATTAATCCCTTCATTAATGTAATAAAAGTGAAAATTAATTATGCCAGCTTGTCTACTTACTTTGGTGCTTGGTTTCAACCTTGGATGGAATATTGTTTCTCCTTGTTTGTTCATTAGAAATGAATACACAGTCCCCCACTGATGACGACTGAGAAAATTTTCTATTTCCTCAAGTGTTGCATCTATGCCAACAACTCCGATGGTTCTGAAAGAGTATAGCAGTTGAACATGAAAACAGAATGCAAATTCTCAAGAGGGACAGGAACATATCGAATACATAACATGATTTATACAACTCACCTCCCATCAATTTTGCTGATACAAGGAATGGCATGGGTGACCATCAGTCCCAACCCCCAAGCATCTAGATATGGCGAAGTCCACAGTCCTTCCGTATTCTTGGAACTGCGAGACAGAAAGTCGAAGTAGTTGCTCATCTGGGAGATGAGGTTTTCTCCTGTCATCAGTTTCTTGATACTGCCTCGATGAGAACAGGCCAACTTGCCAGGGAAATGTTCTCCTTCATCTATGGTGAGGTAGCTGAATATGCGAGCCTGGAAAAATAGACAAGTGACTCAACATTCAAATCGAATGTCATAGATGAATCACAGGCCTCCCAGCAGCCCCATAAAAAATATAGGGATTTTATAGGAAGTTTTCACAGAAATTTATAGGGCTTTATGCGGCTTTAGCGACTAAAATAAAGGGCTCTACGGCTTCAAACGTATTGCAAATTAATACTAAATAAACCGGCAGAGTGTTCCATCAGCATATCAAAAGGTTACAAACGCAACTTGAGCATTGTTAAGAAAAGATACGCCAACTTGTTGACCCAAAGAACGAGCTGGCACCTGGGAAATTTTCATTAAAACAAGAACCCGCGGGTCGTATAATGCAGGTGGAATTTTCTACTGTAGGGTTGCGTTTGACACAATATTTTCAAAACTTGGATTTTCATATGCATATATGAGTTCTGAAACTTCAGGCCTTGGTAAAAAACAACTGTTTCTGGTCTTATTTTTCAGCTGTCAGAAGGGCATAATTTTGTTAATATCAATAAATGACAAAATCCTGTCTCTTAATACCCTATACACATCCCATAATGCTCATACACGCCATTGCAGATGTTCTCCATCAGTGAAAATCTGAAAATGACATTCAAATGGCAAGATCAAGGTGCTCCGTCCAATCCACAAACTCATCTACGAAAAACAATCTGTAACCAGATATGGAGCACTGAACACGTTTGTAAGCAAAAACAGGTATACAGAATGTCTGAAGTACATCTCAAATGTATTTTTTTTTTTAATTTCACATAAGGAAAACAGGAAAAAAGAAATCTTACCTTTTCCGGACCATCATAAAAACTTTTGTAATTTTGCCTATAAATGAGAACATCTGTCTCTTAATACCCTATTTATAATCCAAAATGCTCCTAAACACCACTGTGGATGTTATCCATATGTGAAAATGTGACTTTCCAATAAGAAAATGCTATTTAGATGGCAAGATCATGAAGTTCGTCCCAATCCACAAAACCCATTTTTCTACAGAAACAATCTGTCAACAGGCCTAGAGCAATAACCACTGGATTTTTTAAAGCGAAAATTAGTATATAGATTGCCTGATATATAGTCCACATATGTTTTTCATGATTCTTAGATTTGGGGATTAGAAAAAATTATAACTTTTTTGATCGGCAGAAATGCATCATTTTACCCCATATTGTCACAAATATATGATTTTCTTTATAAAAATAACCCATACATAATCCAAAATGCTTCTGCGCACAATACTAGGGGTTCTCCACTAATGGAAAATCTGATTTTCGAACACAAAAATTCACTATTTGATAGCAATATCGGGGTGCATGTTCTAATCAACAAAACCCATTATATGGTAAGTGACTGGTATAATGCAGTTGCGCATGCGCACCTGCATTAAAAATTCTAGGAATCATAAGAAACGCTAAACAGTAACCATCATTTTCATTTCAAATGCGAACGGCCAAATTTGAAATTTAATGCCACAAAAATATAGGGTTTTATTAAGATTTTCGGCAAACATGCTTGAAAATATAGGGAAATATAGGGAGCAAAAAATATATAGGAAATATAGGAATTTATAGGAAATATAGGGTCCCTGGGAGGCCTGGAATCACATTCACAGAATTCAATAGAATCAGCCAAAACACTTCATAAAGTGTACACCAATAGATTTTCTCAACAATATAATTTACATCTGTAGTATCAAATTAAAACACCTACCCTTGGTTCAGCTCCTATATTGCCTTTCTCTGCAACCTCCCAGACTTTCGTCCAGTTGTACTTGCAAACAGGACCAGGCACATAACCACTCCTTGTGTAATACCCTGGAGGAATAACAGAGAATTTACACAATTACATACTGGGTAGTCCTTTCTACCTGTTAAGCAAAAAACTTTTCTCAAGACGTGGCTGTCTAATTCCCTTCTCACAAAAGTGTATATATATATATGCCTAAGGCCTTGATAAAAGTAAAATTTAATCCGAAAAAAAAAATCTCCAATCCCTTATATCATGTATAAATGTCATATAAATATCATATGATGTTCATTGTGACTTCCAGAATCAATTTACGATTTCAGAAAAAAAAAATATTTTAATATTTATATGTTTTATCTTCTAGTTCCAAATTGTCGCAGAAATCAAGCCACAGGACACATACACTAACCAACAACTGCACACCATTGACAAATTATCTATCAAGCTACAACAACTATTTGAAGACTGCCAATAAATTGAGATTAGGATTGGGAACAGCTTATAGTAAAAGTGCTGAAAAAATGTCTGACCAGGGGCAAAGAGACTTTGATTTAAAAATACAGGGACTAAATTGGATACTCTAAATCACAATATGAAAAAGATGTAGATTATAAAAGCTAACATAGAGACAATAATTACGCAAAGGAAAGGAAAGACGGACATACTTATAGTAACACACCCTATGACGAAAAATTAATGAAGATATTTTCCGTTTGTGCAATGAAATAAGATCTACTCTAAACTGGAGAGAGCACAGACACAGCATACTGTCACAACATGAAACAGAGCACTGATGACAGCATATTATTCACTGTTTCCACACCTCCCCCACAACGCACTGGTTCCCCATCAGTGTCTTTGCCGTCGGTGACAAAAATGATGATTGCCTGACATCCCGTTCTTGTCCTGCCCTTAAGAAGCTCAAAAGCAACGTCCAAACCTTTCCTTAAAACGAGAGATTAGCCACAGAATGATGCAATGCATTAGTCTACACATGAGTACTCTACTTGATAGATCAGTATCAAACTTAGCTTTACATTTATAAACTTATTATTAGCAAATCATCAAAGAAATCATCACATTCCAGTAACTGATAAGTTCAGTATAAATCACTATTATCATTCCACATCTAATTGTAACAAGTTGGTTGTGAATAAGAACAATCAAATCATCAAGATGCTCAGGCAGGAAAGAATAACCAAGAAGTCATACTCACTCCATCTCACTCGTTCCTCCTGGTTCAAGTTTGAAAACTTTCTCTATGAGATCTTTCCGATGAGCGTTAGTAGCTTGCACGAGCCGGTCCTGCTGACAACTCAGCACTTCTGTTTGGTAAAAGTGCCACCTGGAAAACATAGGCACAAATGATAATTTCAAGAGGCTTTAAATGATGTCAAGAATTCAAGTGAATTAGATTCGGACTTGAGATGAAGGAACTCAATTGCACTTACTTCCCAACTTCATCCCAATGACTCGCACGAGCACAGATGACGTTCACATAGTCCTGTCTTGTGAGAGTATTGATGACAGTCTTTGCAACAGCTCGGGCAATTGTAAATTTATCACCCTTCATTGACAAACTGAAATTGTCAAAAACAAGTACATATAAGGACAAAAGGCATTTCGTACATATATCAATAGGACTAAATAAAAGGACAAGGGAGTTCTCTTGACTCTTGACACATTTACAAACCTGCAATCTAAAATGATGACAAGATCTTTTGGTCCACTAGTTGACGCAATGTACCAAGGTCGAACCCGTGGATCATAGTCATTGTAAAACCCAGCAAAGTTTGTGTCCCATTCTCTACCTGGATAAACCCTTACAAGTCCTGCAGTCGACCCAAAATATTGCCACCTGAAAGGAAACATAGAAACTAACATCACACAATA
Organism: Platynereis dumerilii; assembly: GCA_026936325.1. Lineage (NCBI taxonomy): Eukaryota > Metazoa > Annelida > Polychaeta > Phyllodocida > Nereididae > Platynereis > Platynereis dumerilii. Next base: position 181,785,523 of record JAPTHN010000001.1, on the reverse strand, counting down.
GGTAAAGCTTGGCTGTGAGTGTTCCATAAAACAATTGGCAGAGCTGCTATTAAAGGGACAAAGAAACTTTGATTCAAATATCACAGAATGAAAATTTAAAGTGATTTCCAAATTATTAAATACCTGATAAATCTGTCTTTTTCAGCATTTTGCTTGAAGATCTCAGCCAGCTGACCAGACCAGAGGACAGCTTCAAGTGTTGCCTTGTCATCTCGAGGCACCTCATCAGAAATCTTAACTGTGGAATGCTTGAAACTGACAGGCTGTTTAAAGTATCTGAAAATTAAAATATGGGTATTTAAAGACAACTATAACTCTAACCTCTGTCCTCTCACAATCTTATATAGTTCAACCAGTATATGTCTTTTATTCTTTGTCTTTATTATTTAATATCCGGTTCACAATTAAAACAGTTTTAATAAATATCCTACATCTGAACATGTCATTTGTGTTCAGATGTAGGATTTATTAAAATAAGAATATCCAAGGATTCAAGCCTGGGGTGTGCAAGGTGTTTTTCGAAGGGCACAGATCCATTGTAATATTAAGCCTGAGGTTAACAATTCACATTAAGTAGCAAAAGACAAGTTACAGAAAAAAACTTACGGACTAAATTGCAAATCCTCAGGCAACCTGGATGGAATGTCGGAATCTTTGTACAAATTGTGGGGGATCTGATAAAGTCGGCTGTAATTTAGGGAAGAATTGGAGATCAACCAGTTGTCATAAATGTCCACTACAATTTCCGCAATCCTCTGAAGAACAAAAACATTCAATGAGTCAGGAAAAGTCAAATTATCAATTGGTGTTTGCTTTTTTTAATTTGAACTGGAATAAACCTGCCTTAAGACTTTAGATACATGTAGAACTACAAAGTAGTAAGTTTCATATTTTTTTCCATCAGCAACCAATGTTGTGTGCCTAATAGCTTATCTTCCCCTCTAAAGGCTTTAATTTTGTCATACCTGAGCAGCATACTTCTTGCTGGAGAAGTAATCTCCCAGACTTTCTCTCACTTCCCGGACCAACTCATCACCATCTTTGTCTTCATAAGTGTAATTGGCCGCGTCAAAGAGACTCTGGGTGAATTCTCTTTTTATACCTTCACTAGCAAGCTGGAAGACAATCACAAAATATTGCTCAATCAACTTCCCCAAAATCAAAAGACATTAATTCAATAAGATATTATCATGTCAGACTCAAATCTAAATATCACAAACCTGTAATATGTAATTCTGGATAAGCATTGCCCAGTTTTGAACGTCTCCAGCCAAGGTCCCCATATCCTCCAATCGATCTCTGTAGCTGAACCCATAGTAGGCATAAATATTATGTGGCTGTCCTCGCTTGTAAGTGTGAGCCGTCTCTGTTGAACCATAAGCTTCCAAAAGGCACAGTGTTAACACACAACCTGTCAAAGGCAGTAGGGTAGAGACAATCATCATTTTCGAAGATTGTCAGCCACTAGCTGGACAGCTAGGCTACCTATATCACTCGTCACCTGAAAAACAAAGCCAGTCATGTTGAATTACGAAAAGGAAATTATTGTCCGTCCCTTACCTGCTCCCAACTTCCAAGTGACACACATCTAAGAGTAAAATATGCGCATGGTCAAACTGGACATGCAATAAGACCACATGTAGAACTATTTATAATAGTGTCACTGTCTAATTTAATTGTAGCAAGTTGCAGCAAGTAATAAGAAATAAGAGTACTTCTATATGTAGGCTACTGATGTACAGAGTAAACCAGATTTATATAAACCTTAAGGCTTAACTTGGCCTCATCATGTTTGTATACAAACTGAATACTCATACTGCAACAACTTAAGACACTGCATTGTCAAAAGCATGTCACTCTGTAACAGTACACAGCCTTTAATATTGAAGTTTGATACATAAAGATCATTTTACCACAACATTGTAGACATCGAAATAGGGAAAGATGTTGCATTTTTCAGTAAATTCTCAAAGGGCATGCAGAATTTTGTCAAAATATTGGCCATTGCCAGGTTCCCAGGTTTGCCGCAAGGTGCGCAAAGAGTGCTGATGAAAGATTGAATCTCATTGGCTGAGCTTCTTACAAGAGTTTTCATTGGTTGTTTCTTTTCTCGGTCGAAATGTGTCGCATTTTTCTTTCTGTGGTGCAAGAAGTTTAATTTCTCTGTGACAAGTGTCACAAGGCGTGTTAAAGTTTCGGGAAGATGGAAGGACAATTCGAAGATGCGGTAGATGACAGGTAAAAACCTTTCTGAGCTCGCACTGGTTTGCTTATTGGTTTAATAAGGTGTTTCCTATTATCGCCCAAAAACGTGGTTTCTGTGTTGACATTTTTGACAGCTGTCAAAAGGAAGACACCATATCTTGACATTCGTATGTCAGATACCAACGAGTGTGCCTAGATGGGCGCCAGAGTTCAGGAAGACCAGTAAGATCCGGAGTCCCACAGGGCACAGTATTGGGCCCCCTGTGCTTCCTCCTCTACATCAACGATATCGGCAACAACCTCACCTCCTCATTGCGTCTCTTCGCTGATGACTCCCTCTTATATCGTAAGATAGACAGTCCAGACTCAGGACAGAAACTACAGGAAGATCTGGATAAACTGGTTGAATGGTCAAAGAAGTGGCAGATGTCGTTTCATCCATCTAAATGCTTCACCCTCCGTGTGACCCGAAACCGAAGCCCCATAGCCCGCAACTACACAATGATGGGACACCAACTGGCGATATCATCCTGCCAAACCTACCTTGGAGTGGAAATCTCGGAAGACTTGAAATGGGACCACCAGGTGAACAAGGCAGCCAAGAAAGCGGATAGGACCCTAGGATTTCTAAGAAGAAACCTTCGTAAATGCCCAAGTCAGTGACATCAGGGAACAAGCCTACAAGTCCATGGTCCGACCCCGTATGAAGTATGCTTCATCTGTGTGGGATCCGTACAGAAAGACGCATATCAACCAACTGGAGGCCGTTCAACGCAGGGCTACACGAACTGTCACCGGCATCCTCCAACAGCTTCAGTGGCAAAGCCTCGAAACCAGAAGGAAGCTAGCGAGACTCGGTCTTTTCTACAAGATCCTCCACAATCAGGCAGCGGTCAGCATTCCCCAGTAGGTAAGAAGACCTTCAGCAACTACTACTCGGCAATACCATCAGCATAAATTCCTCTGCATGAGTCCCACCATCGATGCATACAAATACAGCTATCTACCTAGAACCATCACAGACTGGAACAGACTGCCAAATAACATCATTGAGGCCACATCACTGGAAATATTCAAGAGCCATATACAGATAATCACAGTCATTGGATTTTACACAAGGAGATTTTATCTTTGCGGTGTGCGACTGGCGCAGGCGCAATGCACTTATATCTGCAATAATGGTATCCGGATGCAGATCATCGACGTAGAAGTAGAAGTCGTATTCGTCGAGGACCACATTATTTATCACCACCCACCCCTCACCAATGAGCGTACCCACTATTATATTTTCACTGGAATATGTGACATCACAAAGAAACTGAGTGGTAGAAATTATCAAGAAGTGATCTATGAGAATGATGGCAGTCTTATAGCCAACATTAAGAACAAAATTACGACCCTTGAGAAATTTATTTTTGAACAGGGTGCTGTCCCTATCTGCTGCACAATTCCAAGTATGCAGATCCAAGTGTGGAATGAACACAGACTCGCCAGTAACAACACATCGAGATTAGTAGAGTTGTCACGTTTACCGGTATTTACGGTTACCCCGGTTTTAAAAGTGGCGGTATAATATACCGTCGTCATTTCCAATACCGGTATATCGTTAACCGGCGGTTTTTGTGAAAAATACATACATTCTGGGCTTTATTTGCCTGATTTTGAGACGTTTTTGGCGAAATTGTTGAAATCTTGTGATAGCGGAAGTAGTAGTTGTTTGTTTTCCCGGGATTCGGACCCGAATTTCGGCCAGCATTTATTTTGCGGACTTTCACACTAATTGTCGGATCGCAAAATCGTGTTTTTTTATTACCCCGGTATTACGGTAATCGTGATACAAAAAGCTACGGTTATCGTGATACAAATTTTGTTGTATCATGACAACTCTAGAGATTAGTATACCAAGAATTGTACTATCAAATGTAGATACATTTAGAGCTCACCATCGATCACATAAATGATTTCTTAACCAAGAGCAATTTGAATAATGGAGTCGCCACCCCATTGACGCACACAGCCCTTTTCCGCCAAAAACACGGGAAAAGATTTATTTTGCAGAAGTGTCTCCATGATGGGTGTCACCCAGATGACTATACTATAGGAAAAATCATTACCTCGCTCCACAGGGCCATACTTCAGAACAATCATCTTCATTAATAATCACCCCCAATCATCACCACAGTTGTTCCTTGTTGTTGTTTTTATATTAAACCAAATATATGTATGACTTTCCGCCTAAGAGATAACCTAATTCTATGGGGGCATAGTCGTTCAACTTTTAACCTTTGACCCGGAGTATTAAAAAGCCTGTATTCGGGCCGACTGAGAAACAACATGTGAGCCATTCCCCTCTGCCCTAATACTACATGTCGTTCAACCTTGAACCAGTTTTGTTGGGGCACTAACAGGGGAGGTAAAGGTCCACTGAGCTTGGCATTTATCCACATTGCTTTATACACCTATCAGTCATCCACAGCCATTGGGAGTAATATCATGAATAGATGAAATTTTAACAAAAAAAACACAAACTTTTTCTACTTTTCAATAGAAAAATTTTTTTTTCTTAATTATAAAATCCATAAAGGTCTATTCATATTTATCTTGTTGATGCACGGGTGTATATACTTTTTGTTCAGGAAGGTTGGAGTGAAGGTTTTAACTGATGTTATTGTAATCTTGCCACTGGTAATATTATACACCGTCGACCTGAATATCTATGCATGGAAGCGCAGCTTAAAGACTTGAAGACCAGAAGCGACAACAAGGGGGAAGGGGGGCCAATAACCGAAGAGATTACTACCCAATCCAGCTGCAAAGCTACAAAGCTTCAAATGTATATTCCATTAAGGGTCCATAGGGATAATGGTATAAATGGTCAAGTCTGATTAAAACTTGTAGCTTATTTGGGGGGGGGATAGGGGCATGCCCCCCAGGCCCAAAATTAGCATGGGAGACTTGCAATGCAGTCCCGGACTAGTTTGAATGTCAGTGAAGCCACTGAAGGTTTCAGAGGTGCAACTACTACTATAGCATGGGAGAGATAGAAATAGCGTTGGAGCGGCCCATATTCACCCCATGTAATGCCCCCCCCGGCCATTTTTAGACACGCCCCGAGTCTGAAGTGATTGCTGGGTGAGTGGTTATGCCAAGTTACAGTGATCTTCACTTCAATAACGAACACTCGTTTTCACCGATTCTACGGCAACAGGCCACATAGAAAATAAATTGTTTCATTCACATGCTTTTTCTTTTGGCCGTTTATAAATTCCTATCGCACTTTTGCGGTGTTGAGATGTTTTTCCGATTTTCGGAAATGACAGAAAATTTGTCTTGTTTTCAGTCCGTTTCACTCGTGACGTAACCACAGTTCAAATCAGGTGTGCGTGGTTGTGAACTTGTGATGTCATCACAGTTGACAGTGACCACCATTTATTTCAGTGTTCACGTTTGATGTGAAGAGCACTGTATATTATAGTGTATAATTACCATAGGGCCCCTTGTATCAGCAACTATGGCTAAGCTGGGCAAATAAAAGATTTACATTGGGTAAAATGTTTAAAGTTTGTGTGTGGAGTCATGAGGATTAATGTGATTGATAGTAGAGGGCTGCTGCATTGCCGTATCTGTTGCTAATGCAGAACGAACAGCAGCTGATACTTTTTCGTGTCGAGAACAAATGTGATCGATAATCATTGCTATTGATAGACAACTGTTTATCAGGTTTATGTTTATATCAGCGATCAGTACCATTCAATCTTTGGCCTTTGACAGTCAGTAACATATTATTCACTACAGTAAGAAACTATATGCAAATGGTGACAGTTGATCATGGTAACTGCTGGTCGTGTGATTTGTGTTTCCGAACTTAAATAATATAACAAATTATAACTAGGTTGAATATTCTGATACCTCAATCATCATTGTCATTGTCTTGTGCGAGGTAACGCCGAGGTTTTAGTTAAAAATTTGTGGCAAGTTCTTGTCATTGAGAATATTAAATTTAATGTCATTGAATGTTCCAGGTCATCATCAACTGATGTGAGAACTGATAAATTTCAGCCGATAGACCACAAAATTGAAGATGTCACAACTGCGGGTAATTACTACGTTATTTATATTAAAATTTGTACTAATGGGAGGAGTGCGGAGATCCCCTTGAAGTCAAAAGTTTTTGTTTCGTAAGGAAGAAATTGTGAGATCAATGTCTCTCTCTCTTTTAGTTAAAAGTTCACAAATAGAAGATGCTCATGTTGAAGCCTGGAGCAAAGGACAAGGTGACAGGTGGTCTGATGATGACATTGATGATGATGATGACGATTATGATGAAGATGATGATCTTGACTGGGCTGATTCCCATGGAGGTATTGATATCAATGATTTATTGACTGTTCTCCCTCACATTTTTGATTCTGGACTATGTGGTAACATAGCATCAATTTGTTTCCAGATTTTACCAAGAAGTACAATTCTTCAGGCTACAAGGTAATCAAAATTTCTGTGTCTGCTCCAATAGTTACACCATTAAATTTCATATTTACATTTTTAATAACCTTTCAAGCATAAACATATTTGATTTTCTTAACCAGGCCAATCCACAGCAGCCAAACCAACAGGCGCAATCGAAAAAGGTTAAAAATTACCAACCTACAGACAATATATTCAGGAAATATGTTGACAAAATTTATGTTGGTAAGTATCATTCATGCGCCAGATAACATGTGGTGTTGGATTTGTTGCAACATAAGATAGAACTATTGTGTGTCTAACTTGTTTCAAGATAAAATTCTTTTTATGAATTTTTTCAGATCCCTACATTAATCCTAAACTCACAAATGCACCTGCAAATCAGTTGAATGAGATCACACGAAAGACCGAAAATGACCGGTAAGCTTCGATTTTCTTTAGTAGGCCAAAAACATTCAGTTATTTATTCATATGACCAAATTAAGGATACAGCAACAATAATTAAATCCCCAATTGTTTTCAGGGTGCGAGGAAAAGACAAATCGGACAGGGCCACAGCCGAGCAGGTCATGGACCCTCGAACAAGAATGATTCTCTTCAAAATTTTGTCTCGTCAAATCATCTCTCAAATCAACGGATGCATCAGTACGGGGAAGGAAGCCAATGTTTATCATGCAACAACTAAGACTGGAAACGACAGGGCCATTAAGGTAACCATCAAATGGCATCAATCTCCACCGACTAGAACATTCCAAAGATGTACATTATTGTTCATAGGAAACTTACAATGTTGGAGACATGACGTTTCAACCAGGCTCTCAGCTAGCGGTTTTGTTCACAGGATGACTTGATGTGTTTGTTGTTGCTAACTCATTCTCCCTAATTCTAAGAGATGCTCATGACTTATGATTGTTTTTTTCGTCAGGATCAATTTAATCTCTCAGACTCTGGTATTATTAGTAAATAGAGTTCATGGGAACTTCCATATCCTGTAAAAATTTGAAGACTGTTTCTAGCATACAGACTGAAATTGACAGATACTGTGGAAGGGAGAGACTTGTAATGAATTGTAATAATTCTCCCTGCAGGTATACAAGACCTCAATTCTGGTCTTCAAAGACAGAGACAAGTATGTGACTGGAGAATTCAGGTGGCGACACGGGTACTGCAAAGGAAATCCTAGGAAGATGGTGAAGACGTGGGCGGAGAAGGAGATGAGGAATCTAACCAGGTATGCAACCCATGCCGTGGCGTGCACTTTCAATTTCTGAGTCATCAAGATTTAAGTGCTGCTTTACAAAATATCATCTTGATAAACATATTTTTTAATGACAATGAAATACTTACGTTTGCTATTTTGATATTCCAGAATGCACCAGGCTGGCTTGCCGTGTCCAGAACCGGTCTTGCTGAGAAGTCACGTTCTTGTGATGGGATTCATCGGAGTTGATGGCTGGTGAGAAAATATGAAAATGATTAGCTGATAGAATATTCGTATGTGTGCCTTGTTTGAAGGAATAATTACATAGTTCATCATGCTCATTTTCAGGCCATCACCAAAATTGAAAGATGTTGAACTTTCCGAATCAAAAGCAAGAGAATTATATCTAGAAACGATTCACCTCATGCGAAGGCTCTACCAAGAGTGCAAACTGGTTCATGCTGATTTGAGTGAATTTAATATGTTGTGAGTATTGCTGGCTGTTAAGCTTTTCTCATTGATATCACTTTTCCCCATTTCATCTTTTTGTGTCTTGATCAACTAACACACTTGCATTTTGCTTTGCAGATATCATCTTGGTCAGGTTTACATAATTGATGTATCTCAGTCCGTAGAACACGACCATCCTCACGCTCTGGAATTTTTACGGAAGGATGCTACTAATATTACTGGTAAGAGAACAGATTTCATGTGTTTCCTTTTCTATCTAATTATGACCCAGTGAAGTAAATGTGATGCTTTGATATTTGCATAGCTCAAGATATCAAATCTTTTCCAATTTTCAGATTATTTTAGAAGAAATGGAGTATGCACTATGACTGTAAAAGAATTGTTTGACTTTATAACTGACATCAGTATTACAAATGACAACATAGACAGTTATTTAGACCAAGCAATGGAGATAGCTACCTCTAGATCCTCAGAGGAAATTAACCAGCAAGATGAAATAGACGAGGAAGTCTTCAAACAGATCTTCATTCCACGAACACTGGAGGATGTACCGGATGTGGAGAAGGACATTTTGAAGGTCCAGGCAGGCCGGACTGATCATGTAAGTTGTTTGTCGGAATCTCGATCATGACATCCTCTTGATCTTGCTATTTTTGAACTTTGAACTTCTGCCCACTTTAATAATTTTTAGTCCACTACCCTCCAAAAATTTGAATACACCTGGAAAAGTGAGGTTTCTTTTAAAAATACTTTTGAATGGAATTTTTGTTTTATATTTACATCAAAGAATATCAGAAGTCACATTGAAGTCATAAGTTGTCTTTATTTTGTCATTTTAGATCATTTTGGTTGAAATTTATGGCCTTTCTCGATATCACAAATTTTGGTATTTTATAAAAAATTGTCACAGCCCAGTTATCTTCTTGGTTTATGAAATTTAATCATATTGAAGTGTTTCTAGAGTTTTAACATTATCATAAAAGTAGTTTTAAACCCCAAAAAGACAGTTTTAAAAATTGGATATTGACCACTCAAACATACAAAATTTAGATAATTTCGGGTCAGCATTTAGTATAATCATAGAATGTATCTTCTCAAGTGAAAATTATTTTATTTGAGCTGTTTCAGCATTGTTTTGACCCAAAACTAGCCAAAATCAGTATTTTTGTCCGATTTTCAATGGCCATTTTCTGGTCTGAAACCAATGGTAAAATCATCACAAACCAGTGGAAATGTGTGAAAAATGATAAAACACAGGCATTACAATCATTTTGAGAAAAACAGCTTGTCACTGCACTTATTGAATTTATATATGTATTGTATACAGGATACGTTTAGCAATGTCAGCTTTTTGTAAGAAATTGTAATGCCTGTGTGATAAAATGTCATAAATATGGAAAGTAATTGTTATTTTATAGCTTTTCATAGAAAATGGTAAAATGGGATTTCGAGAAAATTACATAAATTTATACCAAAATGATCTAAAACCATGAAATATGGACACCTTATGGCCTGAATGTGAATTTCCATACTGTCTGGTGTAAGTATAAAACAAAAATTGTGTTGAAGATGAAGAGGTTACATTTTCTTCAAAAATACCTCAAGTGTATTCAAACTTTTGGAGGGTAGTGTATTTGAAAATAAGATAGAAGCACACTAGTGTAAATTAGGGGTGTTTGAAAAACTCTTACTAATGTCATGTTATTGTCTTTGCAGATAACTTACCACAAACTCACAGGAATAAAGCAGGATCTCACTGGAGTTCAAAAGGTAGGCCAAGTTCTTTTTTCTTGTGTGAAGTTTTTCCACGCTTGATGCCCTGTGTTTGAACACTGCCTCTGTAGCTGCCACCCCAGACCATAGCCCAGATTGCCCATAGGCCTATGGGAAATATAGTCCTGCACTCGGGTGTCGCTCTGGTCCTGGCTCTCACCAATTTAGCAAGTCCTTCTGACCATCGACCAAGTGCTGGTGTGATCACAAACTGACGAGTGAAAACCTGTCTTTACGTGCTTACCAGAAAGCTTGAAGCTCATTGGCACTGAGTAGCAGGTGACAACATTGGGGATGTTATATTCAAAGTCTGCCTTCAGTCCTTTATGTGCCTAACTGAATAAAAGTTAGTGGAAATATGGCCCTGTCACATAAAATATATATCTAATTACATGACCTGCATGGCTGTTTCAAGGGGATTTCTACCTTCAGTGAGCGAAGTACGAAGAAGGTGTTGTAATCACAAGGATAAGATGTTGTCCCATCTAACGGGCAGGCTTGGGGCATTTTGAAATATTAAGAAAATTGCAACAACCAAGCACTTCCTGTACAACATCCCTTAATGCCACCCAGAGAAGTTGCTGTGCTGTAGTGTTTGACCCTCAAACTTCGTCAACATCTAAAAAAATGTCATTCCATACTTGGATGCTTCTACCAGGCTGATTCCCCCCTCTCTTCTGAAATGTATGGATCCTCCCCTGCTATGTCCTGAAACTGGTTAAAAAATGTCATGCATGCAGACAGTCCTTCCCCCATCACAATTCATCCGTCCATCAAATTATCAATCCTGTGTTTTGTTGCTAGTTATTAAAGTCATATAAAGATGCAAAACATATTAATTACATGATGAATTTATGTTTTTGAGTAGGCTATATTGAAAGCTAGGTTTATCAATATGTATGTGTTCTGTTAGTCTAATCCTTGCGGTAAGCCACTTTTTGTGTCCTTTTACAATGTTACGGAATAAGAATCAGGATCTGGGTTGGTTTATTTTGCAGTTGTGTAAAATGTGTATGTATGTCATGTATATATTGGGGTTTAGTGGTTACCAAAAGACACAATTGTGAATCAAATTGTTGTCATTAGCCAATTAGATATAATGCAACTATTGATCTGTGCTGCTAATATCCTCTTCAAAAGTGCAAGCAAATATTGTGTGTAGGCTACTCACTAGCAAACTAAATCATTGATGGTTTTGAAGTTTTAAATATGATGGAGAATAAAGACTCACAAGTAAAGACCTTGTGTCTGACTCTTTTACTTTATGTCTGCAGTATTTGAAAAAAAAACTGAAGTAAAAAAACGAGACAAATAGGCTGATGGGTGGATCCCTGAACTGGAATGTGTTGAGCAGTTTCAGTTCAACATATCTGGAAAGTATCACGTTAAAATAAGGATGGGATTGACCTATTTGGGCAAAACTTTACTCTGCAAAGAGATTAAAACAATAGGATATCCAAGTGGTTCCACTTCAAAATTGAAGACTATTTTTTATGTGAGAAAACTTTGAAGAGATCAGGAGAAATCACTTGGCAGAGATGACTATGGTCTAGTAGTCTTTTCCATCAAATGTTTGTCATTTGGAAAGAAATCATTAAACAGTGGTCTAAAATCCCAGAGATTTAAATATTTCTTCTGAGTACTAGTAACTTTTCCCTGATTGCAAAAATAAATTTTTGTACTGTTCACCATCTTATACAGTGTATACCTTTTCATATGATTCACCTTAACCTTTATGTGGTCTTTGACACACGATCTGTTTGAGCATTTTTCTGACATTTGTGATGTGTTTTTGGATGTACTTGACATTGTCATAGATTCATGTTATAGCTCAATATAAGCCTGTGCACGGATATAAATATAATATGTATGAAATTGAGAGAGCAAAATTGTCCTTTCTGCAATTCTGCAAATATGGGGCACTGGAATGTAGGCTATTTGATTTTTTTTCTTGCTGATGCATTATGTTGGCATGGAGACTGGAGATTGAAAGTCAGTAGCACATGCATGAGGTGTCATTTGCTACAAACATTCAATGCAATGGTGCAATGCTATCCCGGCCCTTAGTGCTTAGTCTTATCTAAAAACATCCTTAGGTCTTATAGTTAAGATCAGGAAAACAATTATTCAAAATTTCAAATTATATTTTTAATGAAGAACAAGAAATCTTTTGCATTTTAATCAGTCCAAGATCATTATGGATACTGGATAGCATGCTGTATGTTTGCAAAGATGCAATAGTTGAAAAATATTGTCTTTTATAACTAGAATATATACCTACAATTACTAATAGGTCTATGTTTTAGGGTGGTTCTCAAAATAGGCGATTTAAAATTTAAACTTCAGATGTTTTTTCTTGAAGAGCTGGGATGCAAAATGCCTTTAAAATGGTCCTTTTCTGAAACATTGTACATTTTGGGACTCTTGAATTCTTTTATTTATCCATTCCTTGATTCCTTGTCACTGGAATGTGTACTGCACTTTGCCAGTCCAAGACAAATGTGCTGAGCTGTTCATTTGACACTGAGGCTGGCAGAGGTTGCCAAAATCAACTTAGGTCCTTGTTGATGAGGTCAAGAGGATAGGCCTGAGCCAAGTCAGACATTGTCACAGATACATGTATAGGACATATATATAGTGCCTTATAACTATGTAGCTTGGATCCTGACCTTTGGAAATTCATGAATGGATTAATGAACTTTATGTACATCTTGCATAGGTTTAGCAAAAATCTTGCAAAAAAAGTGTTTCGCTGTAAACTCTATGCGACAGAATACAATGGGCATGTTTGTGATGTGGGAACAGTGAATTTGTAGTTTAATATGGAGTTGTGCACTAAATTGGTGTTTTCACAACCTATTCAGTCATTTCCATGCTTGAGTGACCAAGACAGAATGCATTCAACTGCCAGTTTCTGAGCTTTCCGGATCATACATTAATGCAGGCTATATATTATACTTTGAAAATACTTTTTGTTCTTTTTCTTTTGGTGTCATTTTTTGCTCGGACCAGTTGAAGTTGAAGCTATGCTCCACACTTCAGCATTTCTTTGCCACTTTTCTATTTTTCATCACAACTGTGAATGTAGTATGCTCTGATTTTCTTTGCAAGAAAAACCACTGTATTTTAATGTAAAAGTTCATCAATCCTTTATTCACAGAAAGATATGGACAACTTAGACTTAAAAAGAGTCACCCTTTTTTAACTTCCATAATGAATGGCCCCATGGCATGTCGCATGCTTAGAGTTGAGGTACCCTTGCCCCTAAGCAAAGTGAAGAGCAGTGTACCACCCTTGTGCAATGGAACAGCCAATAGTGCTATTTGCCCTAAGGGAACAGGAGTACCTTGGTGTGGACTCCCAAGCCTTATCATCTCATGAACTCATCAGTCTTTACATTTGTCTCTTGCAGCTGCTTGAATAACCTGAAAAAGCTTTACAGCCTTAGACATTGGCGGATCCAGGTGTGGTTGCCAGGGAGGTCCACTCTCCACTCTCCAGACCACTAATATAAGATGAATGGTAGCATTTTGAAGAAAATATGTAATTGCGGCACTGCGGGCCTGTTGATGCTAAAATACATGTGACGCCACAGACTACCCTGTCCGCAGTGGCCTATTTAGGTCTTTGGGCCATCCCCCCCCCCTCTCGGGTCCACATTAACATGGAAAAGATAGGAAAATCGACCCGTATTCACTCAATGTTATACCTCCCCCCCCCCCCTCAGGCCATTTCTAGATACACCCCAGCCTGTCTGCATTTGCCACTGTATCTGAAATCTATTTACATAGACATTCATGAAGCTTTTTTTTTCACGAATATATACTATGTCTGTGATATATGAAACATAAGAAATTTCTATGTTGAAGTGATTTAGTGTTTGCTTATTTTCTTTGCCCTTCTTTGAACAGCAGTACATGGTCTAGTTGCACGAAGCTTGCAAGTCTGGACAATGAGTGGGGATCACTACACACAGTATGTCTGAATTGTCCATCCTTGGTACGTGACTCTGAGGGAGTTAATTATTCTCTTATTGATTGTTTTGCAGACTCCAGACTTGCTGCAGTCTGAGGAGAATGTGGAGATGGAAGATGAGGGGGAGGAGGATGCTGAGGAGAATTCAGATTCGGAGGCGGAGTCAAGTGATGGGGAGAGTGAGGAATCCAAGGGAAATCAGGACGCATCAAGACCCAAGGATGAGACCACGGATGAAAAGAGGGTGAGGCTTTCTATTATTACTTGTATGACTGAAGAGACAGTACAGGATTCTCTGTATGCAGAGAATATAATCATCCAAAAATTCCATATTCTTTTATCTTTAAATACTAATGAGTAGTGATTAATGTTGTGTGAATGAGTAACTCACTCCCAGGGACTGCCTCCTTTAAATTTAAAGAGTCCACTTGTTTAACTCATTGATGGTGCAGTTTCTCTTGTCAATCACCTCCTTCAAATCTTTCTTATGACTTATAAAGTTGCTCTTTTTTCTTGAAGGGCACGTATAATATACATAGATCTCTCATAGACTGATAGCACATTGTTAAAAAGGTGTAAAATTTTTAAAGCCCAGACTACCACTAGTACCAGGAAGAGAGGAACCACATTGCAAAACATAATTGCATGAAAGTTGCAATTTAGCACTACTAGTCATGACATGGTGTGTCTTACTCAACCAGTGCTTACTCTGCCGATTAAGCAAATATAATCTGATCCATACATGATAACATCTCAAGTGCCATTTAAGTAAATATTAATCAACCATTACCTTCCATTTATGATTCTGGGAATGGTCACTTACGTCATTTATGGGCCACTTTCTTTCAGGAACGAAAAAAAGCCGTAAAAGAAGCTCAGAGAGAGAAGAGAAAAGTGAAAGTCCCAAAAGCCGTCAAAAAAAGAAAAGAAAAAGTCGCAAGAATGAAGAAGAATGCAAAACACTAACAGAAAATTTTCTAACTTCTGAAAATGCTGAAAGACTTTTTTTTAAATATCAACAGAATGTACAGTGTGTAAATACATTTAATTTATGAAAAATTTGCATTGAACTTGAAGGAATAAACTGCATGGTGAGTATATCATTTCGTTACATGATAAAGTTCCGATTACTGGTGTTAATATATGAATAATATCAATAAATTAACATCACTTTACATTTAAGTGTTTATTATTGAGCTACTTTGCATGTGTTCAGTTATTGCATGTTCCATGATACTCCCATATTTTGGATTTGGATCAAAATGTTTCACTCCCTAACAGGCCAATTATAGGCCAATTACTGGTTGTAAGTGGGGCATTGCATTGCAGGTCACTTTAGCATACAAGCCAACCTATCCACAAAAATATGACTGCATTGGACAAACAGCCGTTTGCTTGGTCAAGCATGCACACATTCAGTGCCAATGCCCAGTCGTTAAATAATTTCCATTTCTGAAGATCGAGGCCAAATTATGCCTACTTGCAATAGCAAGTCTCAACTTTGGTCCAGATTAATTACACACAGACATATTAAAAAGCATTTTCAATATTGTGTTTTAATATTCATATTTGCTCAATTTTTATATGGGCCCTATTGACATTTATGAGGGCTCATTTCCAAGTCAAACCGTCAGCCGAATACCATGCATATCTAGGTGTCTAATGTTTCAGCAACAAGTTGATGATGTTTAGTTGATGTTTGAGCCTGCACAACCAGGTCCCAAAAATAGGCAGATTGAAATTGATTCATAGAATTTGACATTTGATCCTTAGTGGATCACCTGATCTCTTGTAATTGCTTTTACCTGTAAGCCAAGCCACCTGCATCATGGAGCCCACACTTAGAGGTCTGAAAAGGGCCTATAGCTTTGCATGTGACCTAAGCAGGGCATGTCACAAGTGCCCTCTTTCAATTGTCTATGGGACACAGTCACAGGGCTGTGTGACCCCCATCCTGCAGATTGCACAGTCCATTGGTTCAGCTTGGCCAGGGAAAGTGTGTGTGCAGCTATTTCAGGCTGGCGCAGTATATCTAGGCCAAGCCCCCACCACTGCACCAGTGCTACACTCAGTGCTCACACAGCCAGAGGACTCACACAGCCAGAGGCGAAGCTGCAGAGAGAGAGAGCCGTGTGTACACCTCAGGGAGGCGGATATCAAACTAGATTAACACTTTTCTTTGGATTAAGTGGTGCTAAGTGATTACAACATGTCTAACCAGTTCCAGCACGGTCTTTTTGGATGCTTTGATAACTTTGGAGTGTGTATCATCACCTATTTCTTGCCCTGCTACACTGCAGGCAAGAATGCTGAGGCTGTGGGGGAGAACTGCCTGCTCTGTGGGCTGGTGATCCTGGTGCCCCTTGCCAACATCTTCTTCCCTGCCCAGATCAGGACCAAGATCAGAGAGCAGAAGGGCTTAGATGGGTCGTTTGGAATGGACCTGTTACTACACTGTTTCTGTCCATGCTGTTCCCTGGTGCAGGAGGCCCAGGAGGTGGGCAGCATTGGAGGAGGCCAGGCCATGAGTATTGCCAGGGAATAAGCAGGTCATAGGGACCTGGCACCCTTCCCCCTGGCACCCTTCCCCCTGGACTGCCTGGTGGGGCTAGAAGGATGTGGGACAATGTCTGTGCATACTCCTTGCTGCTTAGTGATAGAAATTATGCTGCATATGCCAACACAGGAGCCTTAACTACTCATGGATAGATTATATACTTACTCAAGACACTTAATTCTTGAATCATTTATGACAAAACAATTAAAACTGTGAACTGCTGGCTGCTTGGGTTTCTCATGGATTACTTCACACACATCCCTGGATCCCCCTGGCCCATTTCTACTTTTTACTTGTGAAATTTTGACTTTTGAAAATGCATATCTATTTACTTGTGTGCTTGGGACTGAGTGTTAATTAGTTGAAGCCTAACTCTAACTGTATCAATGCTGTGCACGATTGGAGCTAATGGGTCGTGACTGCAGTTGACCCACTTCTGACTGGAGCATCAACAACAGTGAGGAGAAACAGGTGCAGAACTAGGTCAACACCCCACCCCCTGCATCTATCTTGGCCCCTTTGGACTGCAGTCAAGTCAAGGACAAGGGTATAGACACTGAACGACAAAATGTCTTGTATTCTGTATTCCAACTTTATAACATCTTTATGGCCCTGAAACAAAACATTTATTACCTGTTAGCACTAAGCAGATCATATTAGTGCTACAAGAGCAGGACTCGCAGTGCCACTCCTATTTCCATTGAGGTGACCCAAAAACATTGAAATTGATCCGTTTCAGTGAAAACCTAAGTAATTTCAGAAATTTATATGTAATTGCTTTGTAACACACTTCTCCAAAATGGTATGAAAAATAGCATTGAACCAATCAATTACAGGTTAATGATGTGAAACATCTGGTGAGCTTAGATTACTTTGTAAACATGACTCAAAGCATTTAATCAGGTTTTAATTTCATGGGTAAATTTGTCACATGCCACAGTGATGAGGCAAACTGACAATTTCTATTTTTCGCGATTTAACTTTTGCTTGTTCAGCTTTATTCACATGAACTGTACAAATGTTTTCAGTTGTGCCAATTCTTTTTAACTGTCTGGACTCGAAATGGTATGATTCAGTTCCTACAGAAATACAGTCAGTTCAGGTTTTGTACTCCGGCAAGATCAGCTTTATTTTGAAACATCTTGCAAGGACTTCTAAATCAGTGTAATTAGTATTAAGCCAATTTGAGTGTTTTCAAACAGTTTCATAGCGGTACTGGTATTAAGATACTATTATAGACTGTGTGCGTTCTATATGTTTTTTTTTAGACTTTTCTATGGTATAAAGCATGTATTTATTTCAACTCACAAATCGTGATATCTGTGAAACCAGTTAACTCTTTTGGCTAATACATTTTGCAATCTCGAAATAACACTTTCTAATTCAATACGACATTTGATATTATACTGTGTACATGAATTTGCTGATGAAGTGGTTGCCAAGGTAACAAATTGAACAGCATTTGACTGCTGACGTTTGTGCGATTGAATTGGATATTTGATATGTGTTTCATGCATTTTGGAAAGCATCAAAATAACATATTTATACTATGTTTAGATTTATGTTGTGAACATTGTAGGTTAAATACATTGGCAACATTAAATCCAAAGGTGAAGTGATTATAAATATCACGGATAAATTTTGAAGTATCAAAAATCTGAACTTGTGGCCAGGTGAACTTGTGAAGGCTAATTTGTGGGGATTATTTTAACAATTTTACAAAGGAGATTTGTAGTTGTTTATTGCAAATCAACATATGTCCACTTTAGAATTACATTCAGCAATTTGAAGATGAATTTGAGATTAACTGGTCTGTGTCAAATTCTATCATGTTATGGTAACAGAAGTTACAGTGTGTGTTCGGAGGAACAGGTGTCAGCAACAGAGCTATTTGCATGAGACTATGTTTAGTTTGTGGGTTAGACAAACATTTTGGTTCATAAAAATAGCTAAATATGCTTTAATGATTGGTGATTAATTGAGCAAGCAATTTCGATAGTGTAGAATCACTGTACAGAAAATATTCATTAGGCCTACTAAAAGGCCTAAAATAATTCAACATCAGAATTCAGGATCTGCCTTTCATCCTGGTCTGTTACATGGTAATACATGCTCACAGCCTCACATGACGTAATTATTAATAGATTGTAGTGTTCTGAATGAAAAGGTGCCTTCATAGTACCATTTATAACTGAGGACAGCTATGTTACACGATTCATGTCAAATTTTGTCAGTCATGTGATGTCTAGTACCTGAATTAATTTCCATGTTATGTTAATAATGTCCTTTTGTGATCTTTATTGCAACAGTATTTTTTCCTAAATGATAAATTTGTGTATAGTCATCCTTTATAACATGTATGACAAAATCCCATGGATGAAAATGGAGTGCTTCCAAGCTGGCTATGTGGTTAGGTCCTAGATCATATTCATGTGAAACTGTATGTCACAAAATAGATTGTATTGTTTACTTAGCTGAGTGTGCAGAGTAGAGAGCCTTCTACGTGTTTATCCATTGCATGCATGAGTAATGTGAATAAATTTTGTTAATGAAATCTACAAAGTGATGTATTCCTGTCTCATTCTTTTCAGGACAATACATACAACACAAAGTTCTGATATTAAAAACATATTAAATTTTACCATGACTATAGATCGGTATCATATTTATGAATTATGGTAAGTTAATACTTTCAGTGATAGATTATTTCTTCTCAGTGGCATTGTTTGTTTTAAAATGAGGCCAAATGGTTATGGCTCTTTCAGTCTTTCTTTATCCTATATATGCAAGTGTGCAAATCTGACCTAGGTTATTTCTGACTTTAAGGGTAGATGCATTGGTGGCCCTATCAAAAATCAGCAGTATTTCTGGATTTCAATCCGGGCTCTCTAAATCTTTATTTTTATGCATTAAAATTTGATTTAAATCATGATATAAAAAAAAAAGCCGGCCCTGACTTTTCATGTCGACGACGAAGTTAAATATTTATGGGCGAGTTAGTAATGGATTCTTAGGGACCGTTCAGATTGGAGAGAGGGAGTTTTGTCAGAAGCACGAGCACTTGGATCTGTCTACTCAGATGTGACGTTATGATTATCTTTACAAATTTACAAGTTAAAATATTAATGGTAGCGTCACCACAGATGATTCAAGTGCTCGTGGTCAGAAGTTGCCCAGAGGAACATAAAGTCGACTAGTGAAGTCATAGTTAGCTTTCCAAGCAGCAAGTTACTGTTCAATCCAGTGAAGTCAAGAGTTGAGTCAGTTAAAGTCAAGTCACTGTTGCATACTTGGCCAATTTTCAACTCACAGAAATGGTTTTGGCACCATTCTAAACAGAAGAAAGAGCACAAGATGCATTCCACATCCTTTAAGGACTTTGGTAAATATTTTGCAACATAAAATCTCCCTAAAAATTGGCACGTTTGGAAACTACAAAATTTCTGCGCGCAACATTTTTGAAATTTCCGCAGTTATAATGTTTTGTTGAAGAACGTTTAAGAGAAGGGCACTATAAATTGCACTAAGTTAGCTGAAGTTAGTTGAAGTCAAGTGAAGTTCGAGTTTATGACAACTTAGCTGACTAGTCAGTTGAAGTTCTTGCCAAGCAAGTCAGGGTTTCAACTCTAACTGACTTCGGGGGCTACACTTTACCTCACAATATTTTTCATTTGTTTGCTGCGGCGGATACAGGGGGGGCTAGGGAGCCCCTCCTTTACCACTTTAACCACATAAATGTGGCAATTTCATGAAAATATGCCAGGACGCGGGCCCGCGAAGGCCAGAAAATGCTCGGGATCCCGGTAGACAACTTGGTCTTGAACATGTGGCTTTCTTTATGACTTTATTTTGCTGACAAAGAACATATTTTTTGGTCAAAATTTAGGGGGGCTAAGGGGGGAGCTTCAGAAATTATTGGTGGGCTTCAGAAAATATTGGGGGGCCTTCAGAAATTGTGAGTTCAGACAATAATTAATTATGTACTAGGGTGAGACTGGCGCCTCATATTTGGAAATCTTTGACAGATCTAACCTAACTTTTTTTTTGCAGGTGAGATCCTGGGGGAGTTATCAACATTTTTTCTGATACGTATGCTAGGCTGGAAGTTCGGCAACCAGACCCGGTGCCAGGTGGTCGGTCGTCACAAATATACCCCGACTCCAGGAAATTTTTTTTTCACCGCAATTGTATTTGCCTGTTTCCCAGATATTAACGTGTGATTTTCACCGAAATGTAGCTTCGCGATTAAAAAAAAACTTCGTAATCAAATTTAGGGGCCAACTCTAGAATTATGCTAGATTTTTGGACCCAGTGAGTGAGTGAGTTTGTGTTTTACGCCCCATCAGCACCGGTGTGGGCTATTTAGAGGCAAATTTTTAGACCCAACTTTAAGAATTTTTCGGTTGAAAAAGGGGGCCTACTGAGCCAAGCACATTAGGTGTACACTTGAACATAGTGACCCAGGGGTGAGATACTATATAATTATGAGTGTGACTGTGTGTGTAAAATTGCAGTTCATTCTATTAATAGAAATGGCACATTTCACTTGGGAAGTTCATATAAATAATAAATCTCCATTGGCGAGCCCTGAAAAACATAGGGGCACACAGTCTTGATTTGAGAAATGAGAAACCTTGATGAGAAAGGGGCTGCTGCTGTGCAGCTTATGTTTCATGACAGGGGAGCCACTGTCTGAAATCTACTCTGGTGGCACACAGAATAACTAAAATTGCGTCTTTGCATTTTCAGAGCTGTCACTTTTGTGTCAAATTTCAGTGTTTTTGCAACAAATGCAAACACTTTGACCATGTTGACTAAGATTTGGGATTTTATGAAACGTCATCGACGTAAATTCATCTTTACTGGCGTCGTCATTGGCGGTGAGTGAAGCAAAACATCAAAAGAAAAATCAATACACAAAGCATTTGTTGCAATACGAATTATCGCCCAAATGTCCCAGAAATAAATTTGTGTTGCAGGCCTACATTGTTACTACAAAGATTGTAGCAAAAACAGGCATGTTTTCCTAAACAGTATTACAAGTCTGCATTAAGGTGACTCATGCATGGTAGTTTGATCATACAGATTTTTCTAAAATTTTGCACAGTTACTCTATGGGACCCTTACATTCCAAAAATGAAAAACAAAAAAATTTCACCGACTCGTTTTGTTGCCATGGCAACAGTATGTTTGGCCTGATGACTGCTTAAAAGTCATAAATTGAGTTTTTGGTTATGTACCACAGAATAAAGCATTAAATGCATTTGTCACACAAAAACGTCATAAATGTATTCCCATGGATGTAAACCAATACATTTTCCACAAATTTGAAGAAAAAGGTTAAAATACTTTTTTCTGTAAGAGCTCAAAGGGCACCAATACACAAATAAATTGCTGATTTTGTATGCATCAATTTTGGCAGTAATCAAATTTTAGGAAAACGATAATACAGATTTTTTTAAAAATTTGCGTATATCATAAACAAGTTATTGTCAAACAAAAGGCCAAAAATAAAAAAAATTCACCGAGTCGTTTTTTAACTGCAGTGCCATGACTATGCCAATGTCAATTTAAAGAAATAAAGACAATTTTAGATGCAGTTGAATGAAATTAGTTGAGAAAATTCTTTGGATAAAGATGAGAAGCTGAAACTTTGAACTAGCATAGAGTAGGTGTTACTGCATTC
Organism: Platynereis dumerilii; assembly: GCA_026936325.1. Classification (NCBI taxonomy): domain Eukaryota; kingdom Metazoa; phylum Annelida; class Polychaeta; order Phyllodocida; family Nereididae; genus Platynereis; species Platynereis dumerilii. Next base: position 181,763,191 of record JAPTHN010000001.1, on the reverse strand, counting down.
AATAAAAAAATAATTATACTTCTAGCTGCATTAGATCTCATTTAAATAGCACATTACTGGCTGTCATGCTGTTAAAAAAAAGAGAGCAGAAAATGGTGACGTCACAACTTTTTCAGGGCCTGCAGCAGTTGTGACGCTATGTTGCTAGGCAACCAGGCTGCTCAGAAGTATGTGCAGTGTACCACGCTTGAGTCACCTTAAGTTGCAGAGAGAGACTCTTTCTGGGATGGTCCCACTCCCAACATTTTGTTGGGAGTGCTATACCGTAGAGGAGCCTATTATCGACAGGGGGGTATTACCGACACCCCCTGGTAGTTTTTGGTGGTTTTCCAAAGCAATCATGATCGTCTTGAAGCTGAAAGTCATTAATATTCATGAGGCAATACTTACAGACTCTCAGACGTCATTTCAGCCTCAGCAAGTGGTTAAACATGCTCAGATCACTTCATTTTGGACAATAAACTACTCCACACTTTGCAAAAACGTCGTTTTTAAGGCCCCTGATTAATGGACAAGTTTTTTTTGGTGATTGACCAGTCAACCCAAACAGGAAGTGGGGCCTCGGAAGTAGGCCAAAATTTTCGTCTGCAATGCTGAGATTGTATTTTGCCCAAATTTAGAGTCATTGAACAATGCAGTATCAGAACAGGGTGGGTGTCGAAATTACACTCCAAAAATGATGAATGGAGGGTATTACCGACACCTCAATCTTCCTCCATTGCAAATTTCAGAATTTCCTGGGTTCTGTTAAAAATTCCAGGTGGCAGCACAATGCAGTGTCATGCAGTGCCCCAAGTGAACGTTTTGTTCAAAGAAGAACCCATGGGTTGCTGGTGCACAGGTGATATGTATGCCAAGAAATGCTTCATTTAGTTGCTAAGCTGTAAAAAAACCTTCACCTGCATTTTATTTATGCATGCGACTGCAAAGCAACTTAGGCATGCAAGCACAGAAATTGGATACCTACAGGCCTGCAATGATGCAGATGGTCACATATTGGTAGGCCTATATGATTCCACTGTTGAGTATGGAATTTAACAAGAATGTCAATGTAAAATCATACAAGAGTCCGATGATTCAAAATCTGGGTATTTGTGGTTGTCATCGTACCGCTACTCTTGAGAAATGTATACCAGAATGAGGGTCTAGTGATTCCATGTTCCCACCAAAACAAGCCCTCTATAATGTGCAGGTGTCCTCCATACTGTTAGGTGCATTGTGGGTTCCCTTTAGAACCAAGCACATTGAAGGATAACCTGTACTAGTGTACTAATCTAGCTTTGAACTCGTATCATTGGAGAAATTATACAGTGTTTCAGTTTTAGGATGACAATCACAACCCGGCCTTAATAAGTAAATTTTTTATATATATTTTTTAGATGATATGGAATAACTATTTCATTATTAAGATGAATGAATTCATGATATATCAACAATGGAGAAGGCAATTAAAACCAGTCCTGCTGCAGTACAACAATATTATACTAGCCTCAAAACTGCACAGTTTTTGGCTGCATTGTTCTGAATGTAGGCCTACACTCCTCCACAATACTGTCATGCATGTTTCCCCCTTGACACCTTGTGTAAGTCTTAGTTAGACACTGTTTTTCATCCAGCTACATGAGTGTTATTAGTAGCTCCACAGATCACAATGGAAGGAATCTGTTGTTCTGTGATCCGATCTGCTAGATTTGCATAATTGCATACTTCTGATAAGTTCTGAAACTTTGTCATGCTGGGAAAGGTAAAAATCCTCACATGGAAGGAGGCCTAGGTTGTGATGCCGTTTGGCAATGCAGCCCAGAGCTCCAGAATGTGGCAGTTCTACCCCTGTAACAAAAAATGGAATTTACGCCACCATTCTTCAACATTACATTATCAAATGCAAGACTCACAGTGTATGCCGGATGTTATGAAATTAATGGATGCATTTACATAAAACAAACTGATGAGTCTAGGCCTAAATTTGATTATTCACCATGATTCTTCAAATCTTGTCTAACCCATTTTTATTGAATTTATGAAACTTCCGCTGATGTCCTCGTCTCATTGGGTGCGAGTCTGACCTAGGTATCCATAGATCCACAGGCTGCACTGCAGAAACACCTAATTAGTCTCACAAGACCTCTCCGACTGGAACTTTTTACCATGTTCACTGTGATGTGACAACTCTCAGTGACACCCATGCTGAGGTAAGCAGCCGTAAGCCTATTTTATACAAAGCTAGACCTCTTCAGGTGACATCATGGGGAGGGTTGGTCTATTCGCAGCGTACTAGGCTGCCAATCGTTGGGTCCAGGGTTTGAACCGAGCTCTTTGGGGTCACCCAAGCCTGTTTTGGACGGCTGTTTCAATCATCCTTTCTTTGCCCCATTGCGGTGTCCTCCTCCTGAACTAATATTAGACCTTCCAAGTGTATAAATACAGGACGAAAAGCCCAAACCACCCATTTTCAGCACCCAGATAATCTACCCTAGACGAATCATTCCATTCCCGCATATTATCATAGATTTACGTCACGAGCGTCATGGCCAATCAGCGCCCAGGATTCCTCTCCACTTCAAAAGTTTACCGGCGATTTACGCAGCAACTATTAACTCCTCAGAGACGTATGGCCCATCATTTTAAAGGTCTCAGAGAGATCTATCTACTCATATACGGATCACACATGTAACCCCAAGGGAAGTGTGCGAAACAGCGAAATCAGCCTCATTTGCATAAAATGTGTGAAGGCCTGTTCATTGGTTAACTTTGAGGGTGTGTCTGATTTATTCACTGAAGGCTTTGCTGAAGTGATTTTCAGGTGATATCACTGCAATATCTATGACCTCTCATATAGGCCTACCTCCTGTTCTTCCAATTTCACTGAAAGGCCAGTTAGAAATGAAAATTCCCTGAAAGTGATATAAATTTATGAACATTTACGGCATGTGAATTGCAATCACTCAAATAAAATGAATGGAAAATGAATTTAAATTATGAGAATACGCACCGCAGAAAGGCCATGTGAATGTTCTGTGTGTGAGAAAATGTTCAGGAGAAAAGGGACTACAAACATACACAAGAAAAGCCACACTGAGGAGAAACCACATGAATATTACACATTCGGACAACCATGTGGAAGCCATTGTTTTAAGATGGGGCAAACGAGGGTAGATGAGGATCTAAGTAGAGTGGGAATTGGAATGCAGCCATCATGCTGGAGCATTGCCTGGGGATTAAAAAGGGTTAATGAGGCAAGCTGAAGGTTATTGAGGGAAACTGGCAGTACATTTAATCTTCATCCATCACCTGCTAAAAACTGCAAGGAATTCTACACATCTGCAGGAAGCTGCAGAATTCTGCAGGAAGCTGTTACATTCTGCAGAACTACAGGAAGCTGGAGGATTCTGCAGCTCTGAAAATATTTTGCGGAGGTTCTGTAGTACTTAACTTCACTGTTGAATTTTGAGTTAGCTTCATTGATTGAGTGAGATGGTTGCCCAATTCCTTTGAGCCAACACAGCTTGTGTTTTGTAAGTTATAACACAGAAAGATTATCATAACTAAAAACATGTGTACAACAAGCCATGTTAGCTCGAGCAAACTGTGCAACCATCTCAATCATTTGAGCTGACTCAAAATTTCAAATTTTACAGTGTTCTCTGAGGGATGTTACTCCTTTTTTGGTGGTCCTTTGTCATGCACTGAAGCATTACTGAAAAGTTTCTGCAGCAAAATATGTACTTTTGTAGGACTTATGCAGCTCAGGAGGCTTTATGGAGCGCTGCAGGAAGCTGCACTATTCAGCTTCCCGCAGAAGTGCAGAATGTGACAGTTCCTGCAGAATTCTGCAGCTTCTAGGTCTGCAAAAGTGCACAAAACCTGCCAAGCTGCATAGAGATCCGAACTTGCAGCTGTATTGCAGAAAGCTGCAGGAAAAAGCGAAGGTGCAGAGATCCTGCAGAGGAGACATAGTACAGAACTCCTGCAAAACATTTCCGAACTGCATTAATTCTGCAGTTTCCCAAAGAATTCTACAGAGCTACTGCAAAACTGCAGAACTGCAGAAATAAATATACTTCTCGGAATTCGGGGCAAGTAAGGGAACACAAAGGCTGTGTGAGGCCAGCCAAGGTTAGGTGTAGGCACACATGATCAGGTGAGTGTAGATCCTGCAGGTTGGTGGAGGGTGAGGAGATGACCGGGTGGCTGAGGTAAAAGGGCTCAAGCCGCGATTACTGAGTTTATGAAATGGTGCAAGAGGTGTATCCTGCCATTGGGATTATGTGGATGAAATAAGCAGTGATTATGTGTCCTCCTACCCTAATGTGCACCAGGGCTGGGCTGTATGTATAAGCGTTTCTGCATTGTTGTTCTTTTTTGTGCAAGGCCTAGCAGCAATTCAAACTGCACAGACTGCATAGATGTGATGAATTGGGGTAGCTTTGGAGAATGCTTCTGTGACTGCTATAGGCCTACAGCAGTTTCAGTCATCCTTCGTTTTATTGCTGTGTCCTGAATAACCAACCAGGCCCAACCTCAAGCATAAATGCAGAACTGGACTTGGAAGCCCTAATTATCCTTCGATTGTACGGAAAATGCACCAACTCATGCAGTAGATAGGTATGCAGCAAAAAATCCCCTCAGGGCTCCCACGTGGATCCAGACCATTCACATCATTTGAATCACCCTTAACATTGTCACTCAACGATATAGGGCTACCTTGTCAAATGCCTCTTTTCCTCATATAATGTACATGCATATTCACATTCTCAGGGTTGATTACCCTCTTTAGTAGTCAGTGTACAATTTAAGTCCTTGCCATTGGCCTATTATCTGATGAGCCCTTGTAATATTATGTGCAATGTTATATGGGTGAAGTCATTTTAAATGAGGCCAAAAGTGTCACATAAGGGTAAATTTTTAAATGCTTGTTTTAGGGTGTATTCCTCATCCAGCCTGTGCTCCATAGTCTTAATTTTTATGAAATATACTTTTTACGTCCTTAAGTTTCACTGACACTGCCCCACATAGAATTTTTCTGAGGAGAGTCTATGTCGTCATGTAGGTGAGAAATTTCGGTTGACTCCACTTTATTTAATTCCTATTGTTGATAATAGCAAACATTGATCATATAATCATTGTTCCAGGTATAGATGATCATTTAAAACAATTTTTGCCGACAAATTACCATTTTGCTTTGAAATACACACATTGATGGAACAAAAATATATGTTCGTCAATTTTGCTTCTTCGATGTTCTGTCAAAATATAGCAAATAGGTATACTCAGTAAATTTTTGGATTAAGATGTAAAAACACACAGAATGTGTGAGAGAATGATAAAATCCAAGCCATCTAACCTGTTGTGTAAAAGATATAGGCATCTTTTTAGCGTTACATCATATTTGACATAGTCTGTAGGTGAGAATTCTGTGACACGTACATCATAATTGACCAAGTTTCAAAAATTATGTCAAATTGTGTATTTATAAACTTCACCAGCAAATGCAATTATAAATATTTCAATAAAAACAAACAAGTGTCAAATGTTAATTTCCCCTAATACAACACAAAAGATAAATTTCACCAAGAAGCCGGAAAATAAGTTGCCAGAAGCTACACACATGCACCAAACACTGAATATGAATAACCGACTCAAGCTAGAACTTAAATTCTCTGAAATTCCATAAAATATATAATAGGATAAGTAAGGTAAATTAGATTTGTTAAAATCCTCATTCATTACAGCAGTAAAAATACTAATTATCAGAAGAATTTTACATGAAGTGTCAATTATGATGTACGCCTATTAATCTTGGCTGAACAAAACCAAACACAATGTATTGTTGAGATAAACTGCATTAGTAAAGGAAGTTAGCCAAAATACATGATAATTGTTAATTTAATGTAGAGATTACTGTCATATATCTAAGATTTATGCCGTACATCATATTTGACATTACCAGTGTTAAATGTGATGTACATCAAAGAATCTTTGTTAGTGTCAGATAAGAATGAAATGCATGTGCGAAATCTCATGACAAGGACAACAAAAGTCTGGGAATTTAATTAACAAAACTTTTCTCTACTTTGGTAATCTTTTCATATCCAAAAGCATGAAAATTCATCTGTACATCACAATTGACCAATAATTACTTCTTGGTCAATAATGATGTACTGTCCATTATGATGTACCAATTTGATAATTTTTGACATTTGACACGTTTTGTTGTGTGACAGTCCTGTATCTTCATGCAAGGCCAATATCAGAAACAAAACTTATTATTCACAGCAAAATGAAAAATTTTGGTTGATGTGATGCTTCTCTACACATGAGAACACCTCTATCAGTGACGTTACATCATATCTGTCCTGTAGGTGAGAATCCCAGAATTATTGACATTCAAAATTTGCATCCTCCATATCACAGCCTCTGCTGCTCTGTAGGATATCCTTTTAAACATTTTAGATAAATCTTGTGGAATACTTATTTTGGCAGCATACAAACCCATAAAAATATTACTGGGTGTGTCCAAATTTTTGGTTTGAAATTTTGCCGTCCTGTAGGTGAGAATTTTTTCAGTGACTGCAGGTGTCATGTTTGGACTGCGACCATTTAACTATAGCTGGATGTTCCTTTTAAAGCTGACTGTTATGTGATTATCTATCATAGACTTTCTTGATTCAATGGAAAATAAATCAACCAAACGCCACTTAAATAGGAAAAAAACCCGTTTTTAGAAAACGTTTTTTCTGGATTGACCATGTTTGACATTTATGATGTACGTGACGGGAGGTTTCGGTGGCCCGAGAAATATTCCCAGAACATTTCACATACCGAATGGAATTAAAAAACTTAAGTTCAGGTATTTAGGTAGTCATTAAAATTAAAAAAACTGAGCACAACTTTCTTCAGTTGCTAACCATCAGCTGTCAAAGTAACACTGTTTGAAAATGTGACGTTTGACACCCCCAAAAATGGACCATTTTGAGAGTTTGCGGTCCCTGGTCTCGATGATGAAGCCATAATTTCACGTAAAAGTGGATTTATTATGAAGACAAAATTGTATTCTACATCTCAGGGAATTTTAAAGAAGTTATTACAAGCCAAACATTTTTTATTCCCTGTTAAAGGTCAAAATCCTGGCTGGCCTCGTTTAAAATGACTTCACCCATATGGCATTTGCAAAAATCTTGGCTTTTCCATGCATGCATGGTCAGTGGTCACACCCTCGAAAATGTATTATTTGTCTTCTTCATTGGCAGCACAGGCAGACCTGTGGCCTGAGTCGTAATGTAGCATCAAGTGATTGGTGTCCCCACCTAGTAAAAAAAATTATGCATGTGCTTTGGCATTACATCATGCAATATTCAATCAGATGATTACCTGCACATTTCTCATTTTTGTCCTATTAGCAGCACAAAAGCAAGCAGGTCTGAGCTGTGCTGTGACAGAGGAATGAGTGACAGGTGTCCCCACCTGGTGAGAAAAATTGTTCTTTCCAAAATGGGTTCTTTGGCTGCAATATTTATGAGTTTTGGCCATGCAACTGCACCAAACTGTTTAAAATACCATCCAGGTGTCGATAATACCCTCCCTATGTCGAAAATACCCTCCCAAGCATATTTCAGTATTCCCTTTATAGCTCAGTGGCCATGCACTGGATCGTGCTGCCCTCTGGTGGAATTTTGTATTTTGGGTAGTTTTACGATTTTCCACCAGGGGGACGACGTTGTGACGTCATCGACGGTCCGTGAATAGGAATGCTTCTAAAGGTGTCGATAATAGGCTCCTCTACGGTACACTGCTATTTTCTTCATATTTTGATGAAGTCTCACTCAACAAAAATCCTTCACATGTGCCTATAAGTATTTGCAGTGATGCCAACCTCTGGCAGCCTCAAGACTCAAGTGAGATATTGGAAATCTCTTCCCGGATATTTAGCTAAATATAGTTACGACATTTTATAATCATCAATTAAATTCTTCTGAGTTGTGTCTTATGACTACAAAGAAAATATATTCCCTGGTGACATATATGCAGCTCTGCGTGGACTGTATTTGTCCTTTAACGTATGAAAGTTCTACAGTCTCTGTCATTTCAAGAATGGGCAGTTGTCGTCAAAAATCTGACAAACACGCCACCAAAACATCACAAAAATTGGATGAAAAAATTACAAAATAGCTCATCTATCCATGAGTGTATATGTGTCTTTCTACCGTGTGACTTTTAGACGCTGAGAAGTCAGGCCAAACACTAGTTCACATGTTGTAATGGCCTGCTGTTGTGCTGCCTGTAGGACTTCCGTTTTAAAAGTATATATAACTCCCAACAGGCTGCACAACAGCAGGCTATAAGAAAACTGATACATGAGTTACACATCTCTTCCACAGGTGTGTATTTCCTGAGCAAATATGCAAAGAAGAAACTGCAAGAGATGCAGGACAAGGAGGCAGCAGAATGCATCGCATTTGCTAAGTAAGTCACAGATTATCTCCGTTTAGAGATGAAGTTTTATCTTAAGGTCTCCATGCCATATTTAAATTAATACATGTATGAGGTTTCATTGTTGTATGATTAATTTCCTTTCTACATCCTAAGTAGTCTAAATAAATCTGTCTAGACTGATGGGTTAGATGAGTAGGACTGAAAACTTCTTCTTTCATAAGAGACTCCAAGCTGACATTTGACCTGTGTGTGATTAAACTGACCCACTATAATTCGGATCAGTAAATTTGCATAAACCTTTAATGGTGCTTCTTAATTTTTTCAGGCGTCAGCATCATTTTGAGAGTAACCAACGAACTTGCAATATGACGGGTAAGCTCTGACCAAAATATTATCAAGTTGCATTGCTAGACTCCACAATTAGCAATTAGCTCTCATTTAAACATGTGTATGTCAATCGCTCATTTTAACTTTTGTTAACCTTGCATTTGAAATTTTTTCAGTTTTATCAATGTTGCCCACAATGCGAGAAGCCTTGATGCATTCACTGGACACAGAGTCGATTACAGCCGAACTAAAGAATAAGTATGTATGCTGGAAAAATGATAGAAATGTAACAGTACATGCATATTCCCGGCCCATGTGATAATAATAATGGAGAATTTTGTCTTTAATTTTTCCTTTTTTTTGCATCTGTTTTATATTCATTCTGAAAGCTATTGAAACATTTCCTATTATTCTACTATGAATGGATTTCAATATTGATAATATTTATTTCTTGAAGCATTACATAAAAACCTCAATGCTTTTAAAAGACAGTTGTGAAATAAAACCACAAACAATACAGTCATTAGATTGATTTGCGGCTTTAATTTACAAGTCACTGTGCAAAATATAGCAGTGACAGAATATAGGTCCTTTTGTATTTTGCAGATGGCTCATTGCTTTGTTATCTTTTCAGGCCTCCAAATAAACTGGAGCTCTGGGAGGAATTGAAAATATTAAGTAAGTAATTTTGTCACATCCGAAATGTACTTAAACAACACAGCTGAGACATACTTTAACTAAATGTGCAATTTGATATACTAAAAATTTAGAGTTAGGGCTATTCCATTTAAAACTCTGGGGGGGGGGGGGGGGGGGTGGTCGGGCTGGTTTATTTTTCGTATGATGTATGTACGGGTGAGCGATAATACGTTGTAGATGCAAGGGGGGCACTCGCGGAATTTCACTGCAGATGTATGGGGGGGGGACTATCGGCTCTATTCAGGCCTACGCAATGTAATAATGAAAATTTTTTTTGATGTATGTACGGGGGGTGAAAAAATCGAAGTTAATGCATGGGGGGGGGGGTAAAAAAAAATTGTTTTAGATACATGGGGTCAAAATTGTAGCCCGACCACCCCCCCCCTCCAGATTTTTTAATGGAATAGCCCTTAGCTTGCTTCTGAAGCTCTCCTTATCGTTTCATGGTCATGAATAATTCTAATTTATTTCCTGCAGGTTTTACCAGATCTATCTGTGCCGTCTACACGAGTTGCATGTTGATAGTGGTTTTGCGAGTCCAGCTTAATGTCATTGGTGGCTACATGTACTTGGATTCATTGCTGGCAGCAGAAAACCCTGTAGGATCAATTGTATATTTACCAGTAATTGATAAAGCAGCCGTTTTTATTTTAAATGACAAAATCTTTTGTTACCCAATGAGCTCAATTAGTAATTGACAATTTTTAATATGTTAACTTCTGAAACTGAATTCTTGTTTTTTCAAAACAGGAACATGAAAAAGTGGTTGCCACACCAGAAATCCAACATAGATACTTAGAAAAAATCCAACATATACTTGGAGCAGGTATGATTCTCTAGGCCTACTTCGTAATGATAGAATTTTTTTTCACTTCGCTTTTTATGTCTACTTCTAAAGAAATTACAGACTGAAGTCACACAACACCTTTTATTTTCCAGGTCTTCAAATGTTAATTGTTGAAGTTCAGAGAGCAGTTAAAAGTTCCATTGGCAAGTAAGTATTCCTGCGAAATTGAATTCTGGCGTGTCGACCAAGTTTCCAAATGGCAGCCTTTGCAATGTTTCTGACAACTAAATAGGACTATCAGGCTTCAAAGTTAACAACAATTCATATTAGGCCTATAACCCAAAATACTTGGATGCACAGACCTAGAGGATTTCTACTAACATTTCTACTGTATGTTTTGAATATAGTATTTTCTTTGTTTCAGTGTTTCCCTTAAAGAGTATCTGACACTGAGCGACATGCAGACGGTCATTGAAAAAGTGAGAAAACATGTTGAATTCCGGCAAGAAAACGGCTATCATGACGCATCGGCTACCAGTCTGTGTAAATACATGTTTGCTTGTGAGCCGGATGCTGATGAGGTGAGAAACAACTGGTGAAATATTTGTACCTTAAAATTATTTTCATTCATTTAATTAAATTGTGCTTTTTTCATAACAATAACACATTTTTGAAGATATTGAGAGAGAAATGAAGAGTGTTGCACAGCATGGGTTGTGATGGAGAAAAGAGGAAGTCGAGTGAGCATGCTCAAAGAAGGAGGTTATGGGTATAAAAATAGATCATTGTCCATTCACAAAATCTGTTCTGGTGCCCAAAACAGTGTTTTTACTCAGCCTGCAGCGGCTGAGTATTGTGAGGGTGGGCAATTTCTGGGATTTCTGCCTGTGGGTTTGTGTGTTTGTTAATAGACTCCTGCCAACAATACTGAATGGATTTCGATTTCCTTGGGCATGATGTGTTCACTTGTACTACACAATACCTGATTAAATTTTGGTGAATATTGGAGCTTTTTTGTGGCTACAATTAAGGAAATTCGAAAATAGGCCTCTACCGCGCTGCATGCACTAGCTGTAATAGTATACATGTCATTTTTGCACTAGCAGCCCAAGAGAGTGTTTATATTTCTACAGGCTGTTCAGCAATTGTGAATCTTGCTTGAATCTAATTAATTACAGAATTCTATTGATTGTCATTGCTTATTGATTGGCGTTGGTCGGGGTAATCATCATTAAATGCAATTAATGGCTGCTTATCCAATTAATCTTAGCTTCAGATCTTTTTTATTTGTCAACAGATGTCAACAGACATATAAATTGCATAGAAACTATATTCTCAGTTGAAGGTCATTTTGCTTATGACATGAATCATACTTTGCAAGAAAAAAAAGACAAATTGTCCTAAAAATATTATTTCTAAAAACCTGACGCATGGATAGAAACAAACAGATAAATAGACAAATGCATAGATGGAAGGATAGACAGAGAGACATTGCATGTTCTTTAAACTACTTGATTATTAATAACGGATAACATGAATTAGAAAGTTGTCTTCAGCCTGAGTCTAAATTTGAAGGCAGGCTGAGGTATGCGATCTCCGAGCGCTCATTCTAGTTTTTCTTTGTATCTCAGGCCTGCAGTTTGAGTAAAGAGCAGCTGTTCATGGGACGTGTGGTTAGGGAAACCCAGGATGTGATAGAAAGGTAAAATGTTACAAAATGTATTAGTATTTCTTTCATACATGTATACAAGATCCCTGATGTGTTTATACTACTTGTGAATGGAAAGTAAGTTACCGACTAAGCTGCTAAGCTAAAATCTGTTTCAGCTGCGCAATTGCTTTGTAGTCTGTGCATAATCTTGATTTAGGGAGGCCCTAAATAGACTTAGGCAATCTAATCTCATGCAAATGTGAAAGTAATGAATCTACTTTGTCCTTTGCAGTGGAGACTTTCATTCTGTGATCAGCACCTGCCTTGATACTGGATTTACGAGACTTTTGGATCAAATAGCAGAAAGCTACAAGCTGCTTCCTCAGGACGGTCATACTGTCAAGTAAGGACCAAGTCATTCGCTGAATGCTTTATAAGGGACCTCCTCAACAAATACTAAACAGTTAAGAGAAATCAGAATATATATATATATATATAATTATGTTTGTTTGTTTTTTTCAGTGTCAATGAAGTCAGCCTTGCCATGGCCAAGCTAATTCCAATCGTAAATGGACAGATCCACTCTGTATGTGGTGATGCGCCAAACATATTTATTCAGGTATGAAACCAAACATTACTGCAATGTTTAGAATAATTAGGGCATATATTTCAAATAAGTTATGTTGACTTAAACATGACGTGTACAACTTAATTTATAGCTTTTGAAAGAGAAGGTTTCTTTGAAAGTTTTCCTCTAAATAGCCCACACCGGTGCTGATGGGGCGTAAAACACTAACTCACTTCTTTGAAAGTTTTTCTATAAATTAATAGGACATTTTTCGAAAATAAAAGTTTTTTTCTCCACTGATTTCGCCTGAGCACAGAGCCAACAACTTTTTTTTGTATTTTCAGGAACTTCTACTGAAGGAGCCAGTCAAAGACTTTGCTGCCAATGTTTACGAGGCATTTAGTCAGTCCGAAAGCTCATGTGGGCTGGGTTGATCAAGTATATTCCTGAATTATTGTTGATGAATGAAGTTTGTAGTTAGTTGTTCAGCATCATGACTTCGATGTATATTTTCATTCAGTTCATTACATTTTTAAATCATGGACATTCATTGTCTAAATTTGATCTCTAAGTTTCAAATATATCAAGATTACTAATCGACGAGTCACTTACAAATGTACCTTGTATTGTCATTTGTACATGCATATCTAACTCATTGTACATAAACGTGTTGCAATTTGTATATAAATTATTCTTATATTTTCAATAAACTGTTAATCATTACTTTGAAGTTTCTTCTTATTCCTTCATGAGATAATTTGCAAGGGGTGGTATTCTGATTAGTGAATAGTATATGACCACAATAAATGACCTCTACTGTAAAGGAGACAAACACTTGGTCGAATGAGACTAGGATGGATGATTGGGGCTTTACGTCCTGTATTTATGCACTTGGTAGGCTAATTAGGACGGGGAAGACACGGCAATGATGTGAAGGATGATTGAAACAGCTGATCCGGCAAGAGCAAGATTCGAACCCTGGACCCAGCGATTGACAGCCCAGCACGCTACCACTAGACCAACCCTTCCCCCAATGAGACAAGGAATCAATTTGCGTTTAAAAAATGTATTTCACATAGGTATACAAAATTTAAGGACAATATTTACAGAAATGCAAAAGAGAACAAGACTGGTAGTGGCACAAACGTCCTCAAAGTTCAGCAAATTGTTACATAATGTTATATATTCTGCTTGACTCCAGTCAAGTGTCAGTTCTGACTCTTTATCCGAGAGTACCTCCGTTAACTTGTAATCTTGTTCTCAACACCACATGAATGTAAATTATCCACTGGCCAACGTAGCAGTATTGAATTATAATTAGTATTAATTACACTCAGCAGATCCAAGTCCTAATTTGGCAAAATTGTGGTATCACAGTCTTCTGTAACATAATCCTATTCCGATACTCCATTATCCGTCCCTCATGATAATCCTGTGTTGCTATAATAAGCTGAGGTGTTAAAACGTAAATAGAACTTAAGTCCTTGTTTGCCTCGCATAGGCTAATTGACATAAAATAGTCCATAACGTAAGAATTGTTAAGATCCGGTGTGCAATTTTGATCAATTTGTTCAAGTCAATAAGTGTCACCTATCACTCTTTGAAAGTAGCAAATTGTTGAAGTCTTCTGTGGTGCTCCTGACTAACATCCAGTGCACTGTGTCAGAAAAAAAGAAAGAACCCTGAATCAAAAATCTAGATACTACAAGAGTGATCTTACACTAACTTTTCATAATTTATTTCGCAAATCAAAACGACACATGAATCAAGATGACATGATGTATCACAATGACAGGCAATACATATGCCTCCAGTTGCGGGCGCAAAAACAATTTTTTACCGGAGAACCGTTTTTTTTTTCAATGGCAATGACTGCCATGTTCTTAAATGCCAGAGATTTCTGACATAACATTCATATCACCATTTACCAAGTGGGGCACTGGATATTCCTACATAGCTCATAAATTGGAACTATAATTTCCAGGGGAAACCAGTTTCAATACGGATATGGCTCTAGAAAACAATGGCAAAACCTACCTTAAATGTTTGTCGAAGGTGAGGACGATCTTGTAAAGGGAGCTTTTCAGGGCGGATCTCAGGGCTAATCTGAGGGAAATATTCGGATCCAGAACTGACGGTCTTCCCGACTTTCTGTTTGAATTGACGGCACTTGGTGGACAAAGCTTGAGATGCTTCTCAACGGCCTGAAATAAATCACATTCACTTAAGGATATTTTCTTGTTTTATAATTTGTACAGCCATTCGTCGGCCTGAAATAATAATATTTTTCATAAACCGTACAATTTCGGTTTTCATAAAACATGGACAAACGAGGAAATTTTGAAATTTGAAGTGGATCTAGTGAACACCAGAGTTAGTTACAAACAGTAAAACAAGAATTATTTGCATTCCAAATATCAATTTTACAAGATTGTAAAAATAGTCACCTCTTGCAAAAAGAGCAGAGTGGAGATGAGGTTTGGTAACGACTTCTGAACAACACCGTAGGAATCGTACTTAAAGGACGCTTCAGCAAGACAGCCTAGAGCTGAAATAAACAAGCAAGACTTGCAATCTTCCGCTTAATTACAAAATAAAAATTCAAATCAAATAAAAAAAAGAACAAAAATTTACAGACACTCATAAGTCATGTTGCATATTTCCCAGCAATATAGCAAATTCATAATTGCTGTTTTTAAGTTGGAGTGAAAACATTTACATGCATAGCCATCATGCCTTGCACAATGAGTTCAGCAAAAGAAATTTAATGACATCGAACTCATTGATATCCATGTCCAGATATTACAGATATCACAATATTGGCATGGCAAGTAAAATAAAAGTTGGTGAAACTCACCATGAACAGCCCAAACATAGATTTGGCAATCTTGAAACAGTCTCTTGTTGCTGGCGTCAGGGAGGTCACTCACAAAAAATGCTATGGCTTTGCGCTTCTTTAAATGCTCACAAATCTGAAATAGACATTAAGAGTGAAGATATATTCCTCTATTCGGGACAAAACTGTCCCATCAAAGTGGATTTATCATCAGAATACTTTTTATACTGAAATCATTGACATTTACCTTGACTTTTAGTGGTGTAGGTGCAGGAACTGGCTGAGGCACTGCGCCTGAGGGATGATAGAATGAATCTGCTGCTGCAAAATAAATTTAAAACTTTTTACTATTTCCAAGAACCAACGGCTGTAAATTTTTTTATTCAAAATTATTGTCAATGCAGCAAATTTACCTTGGGTTGCTGGTTTTCTGAACGACAGGTCAGCTCCACTTGTGTATAAGCTGTCATTGAAAGTCGCTGGGAAAAGAAGAGGAAAGGTACGTTTAAAAGATATTATTTGTGATATTATAAAATGGAAATAATTTAATACAAAGAAAATGGCCTACCGAGGTAGTTTGTGAACGACAAATAGGCCCAACTTCGAACATTAGGAATATGTCATGTGAATGCTAAGTTAACTCCCAAGATTTATATTTCAAGGACAACTACAAGCAATCACCTGAAATGTTGGCCACCGTGGGCTGCTTCTCTTGAACAACAGTCGTCGCAGGCACCCCAGTCATGATGGTCTCACTAGCATTGCGAATGGCTATGTTCATCACATTCAACATGGTCAAGCACTGGCCACTGACCGCTGTCCAGCTGTGGGGGTGACCGCCCGGCTGACTCAGAGAGAAAAGAACTTGCCGACGCTTCGGACTGTGTTGACACAGGAGCCACAGGTCTTGGTAGGCCTGGTACTGGAACAGTAATTATTCATGTTATTCAAGCTTCCAAAAAAGATCAATCGAATGCAGCAAAGAAATAAAGCATAGCACAGAATACAAATACAAGCTATGATGCAGGTGAAAATTGAACAGGAATTTTAATGGGTCAGATGATAAGAAATTGGCTGACCAGTGATACCTGGTAACAGAGAGCGACCAACCAAAACAATAAAATATGGTGTCCGAAATCATTGGGGCTAACCTCCAAATATATTCTATAACCCCAGTTTGACTCCTACGTCCAATTTCAGCTCATTTGAAGGTGTTTTAGAACTCCCTCAAGAGCCCCAGAGATGAATAGGAGCTTGGCATTGGATTTTAATGCCAAGGTTGCTATTTTTATGCTGGCTTCTTGAACTTTAGGACAAGATTTGTTATAGTACATTATTGGCTCTGCAGCCAGCATACTATACTGGTTGCCCCATACGGAAAAGTGTCAACCGGTTTGGTCCCCACCATTTAGTAATATCAACTAGAGCATTACAAAATATCTTATGATCACAAATACTTAATATTGTTGCATTGAAATAATCGAATGTATAAATCACTTACACTGGATAGAAAGTTAAACAGTCTGACAGTTTCAGGGACTATCCAGTCCCCTTCGTCAGAGTTGAATGACAGTGCTTGGACTTGTCCCTCTGGTGGTGGTTGTGGATGGATGTTGCCCCCTAGCAGAGAGAACTTGTGGCACCCCCTCAATGGCCCTGTCCCAAGCATGGGAGAGATTGAAGCGAAGACCACCCTGTCGATTTAATGCTGGCTTCTCCCTTCGTTCATATATTGCCTCCTTCACTCCCCGTTCGAACCAGTTTTCCTCAGTGTCTAAAATTACAACATCCTTGTTGGTGAATTGGTGACCTGTGGCATGCAGATGGGTATATACAGCAGAATCATAGCCGCTAGAACTTGGCCGACGGTGTTGATACATCCGTTTGGCCATCTGCATGCCACAGGGCACCAATTCACCAACAAGGATGTTGTAATTTTAGACACTGAGGAAAACTGGTTCGAACGGGGAGTGAAACTGTCAGACTGTTTAACTTTCTATCCAGTGTAAGTGATTTATACATTCGATTATTTGGATTATATCTGGATGACTAATCTTCACAAGCGTATTGTTGCATTGATGTAAAAGTACACCTGCCACTCATTAATCGACCAATTGGTGCAGATACAATTGTTGCAGGACCTGAAATATTTGGGGGTGAGTTGTAACAATTGGGGGTGAATAGTAATGAGAGCAGCTTGTTCTATTTATAGGTCCAATTTCTGGGTGGCACATCCTTGGGGTGATTAACAGACTGTTAGTGACTTACAGTTAGTGACTAACTGGTGGGTTGAAGACTAACAAACAGTTAGTGAATCAACAACAGTTAGTGCTTACAACAGTAAGTGAATAACAACAGTAGTGACCAACTGATGAACTACAGTTACGGACAAAATGACTAACAGTCAGGGACTAGCAGTTAGTAACTTGCTGACAGTTACTTGCTAACAGTGAAGGACTAGCTGACTTACATGACTAACAGTTAGTGACTGACTAACAGTTAGTGACCAACTAACAGTTAGTTATTGGTGACTGACTAACAGTTGGTGACTGAACAACAGTTGGTGACTAACAGTTAGTGACAATTAGCGACTTATTAACAGTTGTTGACTAACTAACAGTTGTTGACTAACTAACAGTTTTTGACTGACAAACAGTTTTTGACTCCTAACAGTTTTTGAATAACTAACCATTTTGACTTACACTTTTTGACTACTAACAGTTTTTGACTACGAATATTTTGACTAACTAACAGTTTTTGACTAACTAACAGTTTTGATTGAATGACAGTTTTTGACTACTAACAGTTTCGACTAACTAACCATTTTGACTTACAAACAGGTTTAAGACTAACTAACAGTTTTTGACTAGCAGTCTTTGACTGACTAACAGTTTTTGACCATTAACAGTTTCGACTACTAACAGTTGTGACTAACTAACACTTTCTCACTAACAGTTTTTGACTAACTAACAGATATTGACTGCACAGTTTTTGACTACTAACAGTTTATGACTAACTAACCATTTAGACTTACAGTTTTTGCCTACTAACTGTTTTTGACTACAAATAGTATGACTAACTGACAGTTTTTGACTAACTAACAGGTTTGATTGATTACAGTTTTTGACTACTAACCATTTTGACTTACAAAGATTTTTTGACTACAAACAGTTTTTGACTACAACCAGTTTTAGACTAACTAACAGTTTTTGACTGATTAGCAGTCTTTGACTGACTAACAGTTTTTGACTAATTAACAGTTTTGACTACTAACAGTTTTGACTAACTAACACTTTCTCACCAACTAACAGTTTTTGACTTACTAACAGTTTTTGACTAACTAACAGTTTTTGACTAACAGTTTTTGACTAACTAACAGTTTGTGACTAAATAACTTATTTAGTGACTAACAAATAGTAACTACCAAAACAACGGACTTAATGACTAACAGGTAGTGACTAACTGATGAACAACAGTAAGGGATGCCTGATTTTAAAACAGTTAGGGATTGACAGTCATATATAGTGACTTACTAATTAATAGTGAGTCATATTGAACCTATGCTCCCCCATATGATCTTGCCCAACTCCAGCTAAACTGTCATAGGAATAACTAGATGAAGTATAGGATAAGGGATTATCCACTGTATGGAATGCTGTCCCACAGGGACGGAATGTCGCCACAATAATATATTTTTATTTATACATAAGTCACAAGCCTAACACTTCAGATAGAAAGAGTTTAATTGAAGCATAATCTACTCAGTTGTACCATAAGGGGGTACCCCCAGGGGCATCCCGGGAAAGGTTTGTCATTTTGAAAATGACTCATTGCATGTTGTAATGTTGGTCCAGTATTAAAGAGGTCTACAACTTTATAGACTTACTCCAAAAGGATATTTAAAATTGTTTGCCAAGTCGACAACTGAAAAGTTCAGGATGGCCAGAGCTAATGGAAACTATATATATATATATATAGCTCTGGGATGGCGTACATTAGGGTGCATCAGTTGCCCCTACTTTTAAGGAGAAACCTTGCCAGCTGCAGGAATGTTCCTTTTATACTAGAAACACATTGTGTAAAGTTTCAGAAAAATTGGACAACATTTAGGGGTGGCACACTTGCACTGAAGTTTCTAGGATTTTTGCATTTTCTGCCATTTTATCGGTTTCGCGGTTTGTTATATTTCATTGGTCATCAATCCAATAACATTAAAAATGATATCATCTTGTAGCTCTAATCATGAGCTTCAATTTGAATACCAACATGGTGGGTGTATGACTAAGAGAACCAATTCATGGTCACTTGCAATTTCGCAAATACATACATGTGCTGATGTTAACAGAACAAATAATTCAACAATGTTCCTAATTCTTTGTGGGTTTGTTACAGACACATAGATTTATCCAAAAAACATTTTGGTTTTTGCTTGTTCAGTTATTCAATATCTTTGGTGTGATTGTTTGAGCATATTCTGTCAGACATGTGAGACTGGAAAAGAACATCACTGAAATAATATAATACAGATAAGTTTCGTCTTATCGCTGACAAGAAAAGAAACACTAGGCAATGCAAATATACCTGGATGGTGTTTGAAACAGGGGGCTCAATGGACAGACCAGTTTGTATTTTTTACAGCAGAAGTCAAATAATTGATTCAATCAAGCTTCAGTGGGCGAGGAGCCGGCGGTGCCATATTTCTTGGAAATTTGTTGGCTTGTAAGACTGCAACAGCTTAGCGGTTTAATTAGCTTTGAAATTAAGTTTGTCATACTGAAAAATCTAGCTGCATATGTACATGGCTGTTAAGGCTCTCTTAGCCATTGGCAGTCATTTCTTTACATGTATGCATATGAAGACGAATCAGTGCTTTTGACTTGGGCTGTAACTTGGAAAAGATTTTTGGTCATATTTCACAACTGACTTATATGTACAGGGGAGATCCTGGACTGGTGATTCAATTAACCTGCCTCAAATTTGACTCCCAACTTATAAAGATAAAAAGACTTGTCTTATAAAGAATTATTCCTTTCTATCTATGGCCAGAAAATGATGAGCAAAGAAAAAACCATTCATTTTAAAAAAGTTATGAAAACACAAAATATAAGCTTATATGATAGATTGAAGTCTAGATACAGAGCTCTTAAAACACCAAATGTGATCTGGCAAAGGAAAATTTTCCTCTAGATCAGTTATTAGGATCTTTAGATTAGTACAGAGTAGAAAATTTAATTGATGTAAAATAGTTTAAGCACTGATACAAATCCCATGCCCACATCACTGTGGATGAGTGTCCTCGACTGGACCATTTCGATTGAATTGAGCTATTTGCCTATAGACAAAGGTTTGACCCCAGTATTATAGCACAATACATTGTAACTTATTTTTTAATTATTCAAAACATTCCCATTTGATTTCCCATCAAATAGAAGTTTGGCTCACGGAGCCTCTGAAGTTAGCAACAGTATTATATTCTTTGGCCCGATTTTCAAAATGTAATATAGTGTTGAAACTAAAATGTTATGGATAAAAATATACACATGTCTAAGATGTCCTTTAATGGACTTTATATCTGAATATCCCACCTGACATAATGATTATTATTGTGGTAATAGCATTACATCAACTCATCATTTATTTTTACATGCACAGCATTTGCTAATATCGTAATTCAATTTCGTTGTAATTTGTGTATCATAGAAAGATAATTGAAATAGATGTTTTAATTAGAGGTATGGCTTCCTGGTACTCAAATTAAAGCTCTCTTTCTCCTCTACATCATGGTATCTGTCTTGTTGTTCTGGTACAATTACTAAGTGAATTATTGCATACCGCAGATTCTCAAATGAGATATTTTTCATCAAAATCAGGACTAACTTTGGGGCATGTGTGCCACCCCTAGACATGTCCCGATTGTTCTGAAACTTTACAAGACATGCTTTCTCGGCAGAAGGAACAATATTTGAGAAGGCAAGGGTAATCAAACAACTATTTAATTTTTAGGGGGCAACTGATGCACCCTAGCGTACATCACTGACAGCAATGACCACATGGCTAGAATCTATAGATCTATAGATCAATGTCAGTCAATGCAAATGGGCCATCACTGATTGCCATCCATCACTGATTGCCATCCATCACTGATTGCTTGAAAGAACCAGGGAATCACGAAATTTACATTGGATGCTACTATGGACCTCAAGAAAAGGCAGGGAAGGAAGTGGTCGAAGCCCAGTATGAACAACTAAAGACCCAAGTGGCAATGATGAACCACAAAGGAAGGGTGATACTGGCCGGTGACTTTAACGCCAAGCTGAGAATAACCAAGGAGAACTGCAACCAGGAAACATCAAGAAATGGCAAGATACTGGAAGACTTCCTCGTTGAAACACGCCTCCAAGCTGTAAATGACAAGTCATCAACGGGATCGTGGACCAGAGTGAACAGACAGAACCCGGACGAAAAATCAGTAATCGACTACATCCTGGCTAATGACGAAGGAAGAAGTGCAATCTATGACCTTGAAATAGATGAAGCAGGGACAAAGAGAATGAAATCTCAGAGAAGCGAAAGCGATCACAACACCATAACAGCGAAAATGAGGACATCCCGCAGTGACCACAAAAGAAAAGTGATCCATCAATGGAAGATTAACAACAATTCCGACCGGGAGGCCTACAACAAGAAACTGAAGGAACTGCTCAACAAAGATGGCAAAGAATACACATCCCTGGAGAAGGGAATAAGGCAGGCCCTGGAACAAAGTATAGGCGTCAAGACGATCACAATCAGTAACAACAGAAAGCCAAAAGAGACAGACACCATCAAGTCACTGAGGAGCTGGAAAAAAGAAAAGAGAGAAGCACTACGCCACTCCAGCCCAGAAGATAGGAAAGAAGCACTGGAGGAGTACTACAAGGCGCAAAGAGAACTCCGGAAAGCCGTAGAAATTAACGAAACTAACAGAGTGAGGAAAACATTGGAAGAAATTGCTACGAGCAAGGACAAAAACCAAATATGGAAAATCAGAAAGAGACTACTGGGAAAGAAAAGAGACGAGCATGACACAATTGATGAAGAAGACAACCTAATATCAGATGCCCAAGAAGCAAAAGACCACATTGCCAACTACTATGAAGATCTATACCAAGCCAGAGAAGCAAGTGAGGAAGGAAAAACTTGGACAAAAACCATAATCGAAGAAAACAGCAGCACAAGTAGAAGAATACTCAATGGAACACAGCTGAGTCCCATCTCGAAGAAAGGACTGGAGGATGCCAAGAAAAAACTGAAGAATAGGAAAAGCTGTGGACCAGACAACATCCCAAATGAGGCCCTCAAGTACACAGATAAAGAAAACAGCGAAACCATCAGGAAATACCTGAATGAAGTTCTACTTGGAGAGAGCATCCCCAAAGCCTGGAAAAACGGCAGAATCATCACCATCCATAAAGGAAAAGGGAAAAAAGGAAAATGCTCTAATGAGGGGAATCTCAATTAGTAGCAACATGGGAAAATTCTTTGAGAGAATCATCAACGAGAGATCAAAGGAGCTCATCGACATCAGCGACATGCAAGGAGGAGGAAAAAAAAGGATGCAATACAGCCGACCACATACTGGCCCTGAGAGAAGCCATAAGGAAAGGGAAACATGTATATGTCGCATTCCTAGATGTCACAAAAGCATACGACAAGGCATGGGCAGAAGGAATAATGTATGTACTGGAAAAACAGGGTCTGAGAAACAGATTGTGGCACAAAATAAAACAGCTGAACGAAGATCTAAAAGCAGTGGTCGAAACAAAGTATGGCAACACGAGAGAGATCAAAATGAAAGACAACATCAGACAAGGAGGAGTCCTGTCTGTCATCATGTACGCGACCCTCATGGACGAGATGGCAAAAGAGGTGAAGAGAAGAAACCTTGGCATAAAGATGGACGGGGACCAAAAACTCGGCTGTCTGCTGTGGATGGACGATGTCGCATTCATCTCAGAAAGGAAAGAAGAACTCCAGGAAATGCTGGACATAGCTGATGAAATGGGAACCAGATACAGAATCAAGTTCGGAGAAGAAAAAAGCAAAATCCTGAAGATCGGATCAAGACTACCTGAGGTCGACTTCCACCTGGGTGAAATGAAACTAGGGTACTGTGACAAATACAAGTACCTGGGCACTATAATGTCAAAGAAGAACAACATGGACGACCACATCTTGGAGTCGAAGAGAAAGGCTGAAGCGGCCTACAACACAGCAATGGCAATAGCAGGAAGTGTAGACCTGAAGAAGATTGAACTGAAGGTGATCTGGGAACTCTTGGACTCATGCCTATTCCCAATCCTAACTTTCGGATGGGAAGCGGTTACCCCCAAGGTAAAAGACTTAAAACAACTAAAACAGATTGTGGACAACTTAATAAAAAGAATCGTCCTGGTACCGAAAGGCACCCCTTGGGAACCACTGTACATCGAGACAGGGAACCTGGAAATAGCATTAACAATCACAAAGATGAAGCTAAACTACATGGAAAGCGTGAAGAATAGCCAAAGCTGCATCCTTAGAATGATCCGGGAAGACCAGGACTCCGGGGGATGGTGGACAGTACAAAGCCAGACAGCCGAATCAATACTAGGAGGAGTCGGACACCCTAGGACCACACACAGAGGCCAAAGAAAAAGGGAAACCAAGAACAAGATCAACCAACTCATGAAAGAAAGAATCATGGAGGGGAGAGACAAAACAAAAACAAAGTTCTACTTGGACAATAAAAAGGAAGTGACACCAGGGAGGAGAGCCAAGTACATGGAACAGTGCACACGCATGGAAGCCAGCACTATCTTCAAAGCAAGAACAAGGATGCTGATGGTAAAATGCAACTTCAGGAATATGTACTGCGACACGATCTGCAGAATGTGCAAAAAAGAGGAAGAAAACCAGGAACACGTCCTGGAAAAGTGCCAGGGGATCGACTGGACCGCACACAAAAAAGTGACTATCCAGGACATATTTAATGAGGACCCCCAAAAACTGAAAGTGACGGCAGTAAGGATCGAAAAAATTATGGACACCTTAAGTGCAGCTCCCCAGACCGGGTCGAGCAACCTGGCAGATCCGGGCATGCACACCAACTGAACTGAACTAACTGATCCATCACTGATTGCCATCCATCACTGATTGCCATCCATCACTGATTGCCATCCATCACTGATTGCCATCCATCAGTGATTGCCATCCATCAGTGATTGCCATCCATCACTGATTGCCATCCATCACTGATTACCATCATGAAGTATTTCACTATCATGTTTCAGCCACGAAACTGTTGTTTCAGCCATTCACTGAGTAATTACACCAGGTGGCGTTTTTTGGTAGTGGTGACACCTAACGTTTCGTTCTGTAACATGGTCCACGACACGAAGGCCGCGACCAGGCTGGACAGGCCTACCGCAGAGTAGCCGGCAGATCTAACGATCTAGCCGGCGACAAAAATAACAGTCAATACATTACACAAGTTAGTGTAGATCAGCAGAGCAGGTATAAGAAGCTATAATTCAAGATTATCCCGATAGTCGGGATTCTTGAAGAGAATACTTACCTAAGCCCTGTCTACTATAACTATAGGATTCCTCTAACTACCTCCGAATATTCACTGCTCCCTCAAAATAATGGACGCTCCCCGCGCTCCCCGTCACATCCGGGTCATCGCGCATGCGCCGTCAGTTTCTTCCTAAGCACCTGTCCTAACAGATAGAACTAGTGTGCATGGGTGGAAGGGAGGGGCAATGCTCAGGGCTTAGGTAAGTATTCTCTTCAAGAATCCCGACTATCGGGATAATCTTGAATTCTTAGTCGTTCATACTTACCTAAGCCCTGTCTACTATAACTATAGGATAGACTTCCAAAGCAGTACTCAGGAGGGTGGATAATACACTAGTTCAAGCAAAATCCAATCCTATGAGGATTCCAACCCAAATTTGAGGTCCTTACCTCAGGGAGGTGGGTGGGAAACCCAAGACAAAAGTCAATTCAGCCCAAATTTGAGGTCCTTACCTCAGGGAGGTGGGTGGGTAACACAGAACCTAGAACACCATCAAAGGAAATTTGAGGTCCTTACCTCACTGCTTAGATAGATGGCCCAAAGCCAGAAACACACTTCTGAACCAGACTCACTGGCGAGGTGATCTTGGAAAGACACCATAGCAATTTTAAGTAGAACAAGCCGACTGTCATCAGAACAGAGGGAATTGAAAACACATGGAAGCACAGCACTAGCGTTAGGCTGAGGCCACATAGACAGAGACCCATTGAGTGGTGAAGGTAAGACCTAACCATAGGTGAGGCTGCCTTGAGCACTCAAGCTATGCAGACAGCAAGGGCCATGCAAGGAAATTAACCTTGACGAGGAGGCCTAGACCAAATAAGGGAGCCGGTGACGTTCGCTAAAGAACGGGGAAAACAAGGCACCCCGGGAAACAACTGTGGATAACACAGTGTGACAGTTATGTAGATTGCGGAGAAGCCTGCCAAGCAAGGGAGGAACCGCAGGAAAAGGTATCCCAACAATGAAGGGATCCACAAGCAAGAACCAAGGGCATATAACTATGATATAAGCCTGGTCAAACATGAGAAGCGAAGTACCGTGGCTGCACCAACAGAGCACGTCAAGTGATGGAAGGTGACTGGGAACAAGAGGTCGAGGAGGGGACCTTGTGTGAAACAACAAGAGTCTCACCAAAGAAAGCCAGGCAGAAGCCGCAAGCGAACCCCTCGGAAGAATGACACATTCAGCTGGCGGGGTGGTAGACTGAGCCATACACAGCCGGGGAGGCAATGAGCATGGCTGACCTGTACAAAGGGACAGGTCAGAAAGTCAGGTCACTCTGACAACAGAGCGGCAAAGGCAGAGATTGTCAGACAGGTGACCAACAACGTACACGGCTGATACAAGCAGGGCAGAGGAAAGCCGGAGCCCCGACCACAGGCCGGACATGGCAGTCCACTGGGAAAGGCGACACCCAAGCAGGGACGGAGCCATCCACAGGGAAAAGGCAAGGGCACCTGCAAGCACGTGAAGAGCCAATGCAGGATCCTGAAAGGCTGAAAACCCACGCCAAAGGGGTGTCAGGAGGATCAGGGAAGCAACAAGTCATGCAAGACAGACCACACCGAGGAAGTTCAACAAAGAAGCTCCGCAAGGGAAGAGAGACTGAACAGTGCATATAGAAAGCCGGAGCGACCGCGGGCGGCCGCACAAGGGAGACCAAGCTTCCGGTGGTAAGTGGTAACTGAGAAAGACGAGAGTCGCCCAACAACGGGAGACTACAAAGAAAGGTCCCATTAAGTGAAAGGCTCCACAGCTGAGCACATTGCCGGCAATGCCAGGAAAAATGATCAGAGACTAGACTGAAGAAGGCAAAACTTGCCCACAGGGCATGAGTGACTCGTTGCCAAGAGTAGGGGAAGAGGAGACAACTGCCAGAGTGTCACCGAACTATCACCAGGAATGGAGTCATGGCAGGGTGAAGGCGTAGCACAGGAGACTGGTGGGAGCCCTGGGTCAATGACAAACCAGAAAGACATAACCAAGTCAAGGTGACCAGGAACCGGAAAGGCCAACGATGGGCCACCGCCTGGTAAGGGAAGGCAAAAATAAACCTGGGAAAACCATGGCAGGAACGACCAGTGGTGCCAGGGGAAAGCCCGAAACACATCATGAGACATGGGGCACCATTGCAGTGGAGGCATCGCAAACATGTTCTCAGCAAGGCATGCGCAGAACATGAAACACCAAGTATGCCCGTTGACTGCCAGGATGACATAGCTGGGCATGGCGCACCATCGCAGTAGAGGCATCAACGGTTCCAAGAAAAGACTGTCCTCGAGGTCTCGCAAGGGCGATGCAACTCAGATAAGAGGACAAAATATGGCCGGAGCACAGGCATCTCGGTAATAGCAAGGAAGCCGGGAAACCATAAGTCGCACTAAGTTCCGTGCTGGGCTGAGACAGGGCAGCCAGCAATACGGAAGAGAATAAGAAAAGTGGTGGAACATGACAGGCGCAATGCCCGTAGCCATGTTCAACAGAAACCCCGGTGACATCTGCATTCGGACGAAAGGCACAGTCAACACAGGAAGGAAAACCTGCATAAAGCAAGGATTGCACATTGAGATCAGAAGCTCCAAGACGTGGATACCCGCGGTATCAGCAAGGATAACAAAAGGAGACAACAAAGGGGCACTAGTATAGTGGTCCCTCCTAGAAGCTACTCATTAATCAGCATTCCAGAAGCCAGCCAGAGGGGTGCAGGGGGAATACATGTAAAGGCAAATACAAGACATACAGTGAGTACCGTAAGTGGTGTATGCAGAGCGGTGGCACAGATGGCCATGGATATACGGCAGTAGCTGCCAGCGGTAACCCAACAAGAATGGCAATACAATTGCCAGACTGCGAAACAGAACAAGCCCAGAATATTGGCTTGAGAAGGGCACATCCAACAGGCAAGTGTGTCCCATATATATAGGCAAGAGCAACGTACAGGACTGCCAGAGAGGCAGTCCCATGAGAAGCAGAACCTGCACATCGGTGAGAATGGTCATGACAGAGTACATTAGAAGATACAGCTGACCAAGGGAAGACAAAGCCACCGACAGACCCTAGGGGGTCGGGGTGCTTGAGAGGCGGAATGAGGCATAAACGGGATCAGACATAATTTGTCAGAAACAGTGCAGCATGCCAGTGACATAGCAAAGAAAGAGCTGAGCCTGATGCATGCAACATCTTGCCAAGAGATGTGACGCATGTCGAGCAAAACAAGCCAGGGCCAAGTCCCTCCAGAGGGGGGCCCCCAAGACCAGAGGCAACAGCAAGGGAAGCCATCCGGCACTGACACAAGGTGGCAGACATGGAAATTAAAGCTACAAGTGCTGCCATCAAACCATGACACAGACAGGCTGGATCGAGGGAAGGCAGTATGCATGTCATCTGGTAGAAACAAAGTCCTACCAAGATACACAGCAAAAGTTGAAATAAAACCATCTGGAGTAGGCATGTCCAGGGCAAAGATGGCAATTACAAATGCAGGCCACTCTATCCGGAGAGGGGACCAACAGAAACCAACACCAACGTTGCAGGCACCAGCAGCCCAGGGGCATGAGGGACAAGCCGCAAATCAACTCAAGGTTGGCGAATAGTCTGGATGTAGCGCAGAATGATGCGGGACAAATAGACAATGAAGTGGTCAAAAAGCCATAACTGTATGGTGCATAACCACAAGAACGCAGAACATCAGAGTGATGAAAACACTGCCATGTTCAAACAGATCACAGTAAAAAGTGTGAAGCAGATTCACCACAGAACAGCAAAGGCAGAAATCCTGGTGAATGAAACACCTGCAAGGTCCACAACCGTCAAGTTGGGAACACCAGCCAGTTCCAGCATGGCCAAATTGGCCACAGAACAGTATCAGGTCAAGAATGACATGCAATCACAACTCCACAGCAGTACCAAGTATAGCGCTGAGATGTGTGCCAAGATGCAACATGACGGGAAGGAACATTCCGCAGAATGTGCTAAAACGCCAGTAAGGAACGGCCCAACACAGAGGGCGGGCCATGACAAACCACAACAACTGTTAGTATACTCCCAGTAGCACAGGTTGTAGAAGCAAGGAGAATAAGTGACATTTCAGGAATGTACTAGAGCTCCTGACAAAATAGCAAAAGGCAAGGTGCACTACCACAGCAGGCACCATATTGCAACCCCAGTCAAAAAATAAAATAAAGCCACAACCCCTGTAGTATACCCCAGTATATACAGTTGGTGTAAGCATGGAGGAGATGTACCATTTCAAGTAAGTACCAGAACTCCAAACCAAACAGCGAAAGGCAAGGGGCAACCACCAAAGGAGCCACCAAATTGCCACACTGCAGGAAAAATGCAATCCACAACACCTGTAATATACCTCAGTATATACAGTGTGGGGTAGCAAGGAGGATATGTAGCATTCCCAGGAATGTACTAGAGCTCCTAAGGCAAGGGAGACTGCGCCAGCAGACTATAATGCCCAAAATTATGTGGAAGAGTAAAGAAATACTCAGGGCAAAAATAAAGCCCTACTTACCAAAAAGTAATTTCCAAAGGAAAGACGACTAGTTAAAAAGTACAGTGGAGCCACGGCACCATGATTAATGAACTAGAATCGATTAGACGAACATATTGATAGGTGAACCGGGTCTGTAGGACCACTAGAACCAGAAATATCATGTCAGCCATGCTGTTGAAGCATGTGAACATGAGACCGGCAGAAATACATCGAAAAATCGGAAAAATACCTCGGAAAACGGACGAACAAGTCGCCGAAAACAGCAGGAACGCTCGCCGTGGTATTCCAGGCACAGACCTCCCAGCCCCTTGCCACAAAAATATAGGCCGAAAAAAATAGGCTCCCTTCCCAAAATATAGGTTTTTATAGGTCTGAAATACTTTGAAATATAGGCTTTATAGGTCATAAATTTAAAAGCTGATCAATGATGATAACGCAGAAACCTTCTGTGCATTGCTTATTTGTCCCTTGTAAGTGTACACTAAATTAATTCAGTTAAATTTGGAAATTCTTAAAACGATTATAGCTTTACTCAAGAAACTACATCCCTCAAAATAAATAGCACCAATAAAATTGTATAAGTCGTAAGAATTTTTTTCATAATTATATTTGTCCCTGTATTCGATGGTTGTTTTCCACAATAAAATGCAAGAAGACTTAGCTCATTCATCTTTCATTTAAAGAGACAAGTGGTGAAAATGAATCTACAAATAAGCAAGCTAAATCTCATGCCAAACTGATATGGAGAAGTTTGACTATTTCTCCTGAAAATCTATGCATCACAAAGAGGACACTATGAAGACACAACTTGAAGTGGTCTGAATTTAAAATGCTTGTTGCACAAGCCAAACTCGTGAAAGAGCCCAGAAGTGGGCTGAAGGCATTAGTCCAATATCTGGAAAACCTGTTCATAGCCTATAATGCAGTGGGTTGGTCAGCTCCAGGAGCTGAGCTACCTAATCTTTCGTCATCAGGGGCCTAACACCTTCGTGCCTCTTCTAATTGGATGTCAGTGTTGCTGCAATGAGTAATTGATGACTAGGACAATCAATACTTTCATTGAGTCTTCGAATATCCACCTTATAAAAAAGACTTTATCACATATGTTGAGAATGGCCATGTCCTAGACTAACCCGATGCAAGTAAGTTGCTGAGTATGGTAATTAGAAAACAGAAGAGGCTGGTCTTTGAGACTCTATGACTGCCCAGTTGTTTCCCCTAAACCAATAAGTTCTTTTGTTCAGAGATAACTCCTCCCGTGGGAGTCTCAAAAGTGGCTGATTACAGGCCATCCAATCAAAATGTCTTGATTTCAAATTTTCCCATGGATTATGAAAATATGTTATTCTTTACAGTCTTGTCGGAGTCTATTTCCCTGAGTGCGAATATCATGATTTTTAAAAACATATTCAGGAACATTTTCATTTCGAAAGTTGGATATTAAAAGTCCTTTTGTCATGTCAGACATAAAATGCCAAATCCTATACACGATCTGCATGTTATCAGGTTGTGTGAGGCTAGTAAGCCTCTAGCGTATTCACTTAAAATAAATGCACTTAAATATCTTGAATAGTAAGTCTGTGATCCAAAGAATGTTACCATGTAAAAAAAGATATTGGTCTATTATCTCAGCTGTTTTGCAACCATGTTGTCAGAAAAAACAAAATTCAACAGTCACAGCAAAAGAGAACGTTTTTTTTTCAGAAAAGACGTTTATAAAATAAATGGCATGGTAAAAATGTTCATGAAACTGAATCATAAGGTCAACAAGCAATTATGAATGAAAGCATTTCTTCGAAAGTCGGCCTACAATGTTTAACACGGCATCAGCACCGCGCTTTTGTATTAAATGAGCAAAAATATAGGTTTATATAGGTTTTATAGGTCAGCTTGAGAAAAATATAGGCTGCAATTTTAAATATAGGTTTTTATAGGTTTTATAGGTTGCGCTGGGAGGCCTGCGAGGCATTGTCAATGCCATTAAAAGCAGAAAACTTCTTCTAAACTTGCTTTATAAAGCAAAAATTCGGAGGCGTGTGTACACGCAAAGCGTGCTTAGAAGAAACTGACGGCGCATGCGCGATGACCCGGATGTGACGGGGAGCGCGGGGAGCGTCCATTATTTTGAGGGAGCAGTGAATATTCGGAGGTAGTTAGAGGAATCCTATAGTTATAGTAGACAGGGCTTAGGTAAGTATGAACGACTAAGAAGAGGATTTATAGATGAACCCATGATATATGTCTGTTCCAGACCTAGTTAGCGAGAGATATAGAAAAAGTATAGTTGGTGTCTCCGGAGTATCGCATGCCCCCTTGGGATGAAGAGATAGAGAGGGTGAGAGATAGACAGATAGATAGATAGATCTATCATTGGTTCATCTATAATTCCTCTTATAGCTTCTTATACCATATCATGGGTTCATCTGTAGTTTCTCTTATACCATATTTTAAAATTCTTTTGGCAAAACATACTCTTATTGTAAATTTTGAAATCGTAATCAGTACAGCCAGCATATATCTTTTTTTTCAAAAAGATTTTCTTGTTAAAGCTAATAGCTGAAGAATTTATAGTTTTAAGCCACCCAAATGCATGGACAGTTAATACAAAGATGTATAAATCATTCTGCACACCGTTAGCCCGAATGAATTCCAGACTTTCATTTTTAGGGACACTCCAACACAGCCTGTGCTTGGGCCATGGGGTTAAATATACAGTCATAATGTTCACCTGCAAGAACTTGTCCTTGTCTGAAGACATGATTCCGGGCAAGCACCCTTTCTTCTCTTCCTCGATACTTGACTCGATCTGGAACTCCATTGGCTGAAGAAACATCAGAACCAGTCTTACAATGGAATTATTGAAAACGATTAAAACAGACTTGCGAACTATCAAAAAGGTTTATTGTTGAAATTAATTTGGAACTAAATTCTTGCACACAATATAAGATTTCAACAGCGGTTGGAACAAGGGCTTCATTTGCTTGGGCCAGTCCTATCATGAATACATCTTTATTTCATACCTATACGCAACAGTCTCAAGCATGTATACGCACAACCAATAGTTACTGAGCAAGAGTTACTAAGCAGGAGTTACAAAGCAAGAGTTACCAAGCAAGAGTCACTAACCTGAGTGAGATATGCTTTGAAGAGAGCGCTGCTGAGAGAGAACATGAAGATGGTGAGGACGGAGGCCAACGTGAGATGGCAGAAGAGGGACAGGTCGAGGAGCCCAGTCAGCGAGTCAAGGCCAATTTCACTGCAAACAAACATTGGGAATGAGAAGACCAACAAGTTAACAATTTAATCTAATTTTTCATCCATTATAGCAAAATCAGTAATAATTTCCATTCATATACAAATAAAAGATATGTATACATGTAACATGTTGTTTTTATTCATTGTTGACGAAGCAAAATGTTACAATTGTGACTTATCAAAACTTACTTTGCTGAGACCCCTAGAGCTCTGCACAAGTACTGCTTGACGAGAGTGCCTGTGACATGTACAAGGAAGAATAATCATTAGAGATGAAATTATAATTATGCAGAATCACAAGAAATACAACACAACGAACTGAAATCGGGGTAAAAGTCAAATTGTTATTTAACAGAAACCAGATTTTCACCTATAATCAAATAACAAGCAATGAGGAAGTAAAATAGTTGCTGAAGACTTTGGCGAAGAGCAAAAACGAGGGAAGGCATGATGCAGGCTTTGACTTGGAAGAGTTTTGGTTGCTGCAAAAGAGTCAAAGAAAGATCATAAGAATCCAAATACATGTACCTGATAAGGATTTGATAAGTGCTGCGGAAAATACAACTGTTTACAGAATTGTAAAAAGAGGACAAACGATTGAGTCATTGACTTACAATAATCTCCAATGGATTAGTTGAAAAGACAAGTTTCATTTTTTAATTCTTCGCTATAAAATTACATTTGTGAATCCCCAAGCTCACCTGAACTGCTGGAAAATGAAGATACCCTTGGCGTTGGACAAAAAACTTGACTCCACAAATCAGACCAGTGACAAAACCATAAAGAACGGACATGGCATGATGCTCATTCAAGCAGAACTTCGGGGATTCAATCCTGGAGAATAAAATAAATAAAATGTTGATTATGACATAAAGATAAAATTCAATTCAACTGAAATATGCAGGCTAGCAATATTATCAGAGAATAGATTCTTGCTTTGGTGTGTGACCCAAAAATGTCACAGCTAGAAACAACTAGAAGGCAAATTGCAATTTTCATATCTGGACGCTGATAATTGACCTGAACATTGTAACATAATATTGGTCTGATAGTCTGGTTGGCTGAATTATAATAGCTGTAGTCAGAAGTTATCAGGGCATAATAGCCAATGGGCCTTAAGAGAGAGAAATAAATGTATTGCTACATAGCGATGCATGAAGTTTTTTGATTGATTCTCGTTAAATTTGGGCCAGCATAGAATAACTTTCCATGGGTGATGGAGTTATGTGTTTAACAACTTGACATAGTTGTGTTAAGCTGACAGTAGAGATACACACCCACAGCTCATCATTGCTTTTGACATCTTAAGCTAAGGTAGATACAGCTCATCTTCATGAAGCAGACACACTTTTACGATTTCAATAAAACCTGAGATGTTCGAGAAAGAAAGCAATAAAGTGATTTAAACGAAGTCAAAGAGCCCTGAGGCCATTGCCCTACTTCATTGCACATTGGCCTAGAAAAATGGACCAAGGGCAGAGTAAAAATATTTACCCCTTTTCACACCTCTTTCAAATGACCCAACAATCTTGCAGTATGTGTATGTGTATATATATAGGCATATGCAGCTTACATTTACCATGACAGTCTATATGGCTCTCTCAACCAATAGCATTAGTGCGTATTTTGCATGCTAGGTGGCTACCGTGTGTTGACGACGGGTGTGCGCTGAAGCATATCAAGTTCTGGCAGACTGGTCCGTGGTCCCCCCTCCCTAGTGTGCCATTGGGACAGTATATCAGTTATATTATAATTCTAGTACATTGTCCTATTTAGAATCCAGTCAATTTTCCATGATTGCAACACAGATTTCCAGCTATTCTCGTTGTTAAGGACCAATTCACCGGGTGATATCTGTAGATCTATCCACTATCTGTTTGCTACATCAGTCTGATCCACTGGGATCACGTGTGTGCAACATTAAGTAAGTTTGATGAGTTTACTGTGCACATCACTATATATAATGTTCAGCCAACAGGAAACTGAAAAACACGAGAAAAGACAGGAAGTAGCGCGTTGTGCGACAGTATCTGGACAGCGTCCAGATAATTATAAACTCTCGTAAGCACCCATTTTCTCTTAACTATTTCAAATTTCTTCAACTAGATAGGGTTCCTGTCTTATGTAATCAATAACACAAATATGAGATAATTTGTCAATTCTTTTGATTTGTCAATATAAACTTTCAAGACCATACCCATCATCCCTGTGTTCCACATGGTCACATTCCTGAGTGAGTTGTGAATAACGATCTCCGAGTAAAGATGAGAAGCACCAAGCAGACACAGCTCCCGTCATCTGATGACATCCAATCAAGAAGAGGTGTTTCGGCTGGAGGACATTCCACATCAAGGAAAGTCTGGATGACAGAACTGGGGGACTCACTGCCAAATGACAAAACCTTATTAAGCACAATCTCTGCACACCGGCTGTTCATGAAAATCATTAACGGTTAACATTAGCAGTAATTGGATGATCAGGGCTTCACATCTTGTATTTAGGCCACACTTAATTGATCTTTAGCTTCTTTGATCCTCTCAAGGCACTTTTTGTAGGGTCGGTCGGTAGGACAAAAAAAAAAAGGTGAAAAAAAAAAAATTTCTTTTTTCAATTTTTTTTTTCTGTCGGCAGGAACTCTATTGTGTCGGCGGGTCCGCGAAGCTAAGAATCAATTATGTGTGGCCTTATGCACTTGGTACAAGGCTTATTAGGACAGGAGGAGGACACGGCAATGAGGCGAAGGATGATTGAAACATAGGCCCCTTCATAGGATCGAACTCTGGATTGGATTGGCAGATACATTTAAATCGCCTAGGGTCTTGTCAAGCCACACATGATTAGTTCAAGTAAATTCAAAAGTTACCTGAATAATGCTTGGCACGTCCGCTGATGACGAGGACCCAGAACAAGGAGAGCACGAGCATGTAGGACCAGGTGTACGGGTGGATAATATTCATGACACACGCTGGAAACACCAAAAGTTATCAATAATAAATTGCCGACAAACACCAATCCAGTAAAGATGATTTCTTGGGTGTTATGTACTCACAGTATATCCAAAGAGGAGGGTTCCACAGGTTGAATTTAGCAATCGGCACAAACACACAAAGAATGATGGGCTGCAGAAGGATGATGGTCCATGCCAGAGCCCCAAACTTCCGCAAATTCTCATCCTGAAAAAAAAGTTGGCAGAAGATAAATGGAATGTCAATAAATGCAAGTCAACTCTGGTGTTAATGGGCATCTCAGCAATCTCTCCTGTAAACAGCAGCACATCTTGACTTAAATTGAGGGATGGTCACCAGGGCCTTGGAGTTCGAGTTAAGGATTTTTGGATGGGAGGCGGGAGTCAAAATTTGATTTCAGGTGGAGTCGGAAGTTGAAATTCAATCTGGTGCACCTGACTGCTAAAAATTATTCAGGTGACCAAAAGAGTCGGGAGTCCTTTTTCAGGAGAATGCCGAGTCTGGAGCCCGTTCAGATGCTACCCAACACTGATGGTCACCCTTTGCCCCCTCCCCCCTGCTTGGATCCAGCCCTTACAAGGATCCACACCAAGAAGAAAGACCTGCCAAGTACCTTAAGCTATACCTTTTCCATCTTTACCCACTGAAACTTGGCAAGCTAATTCCCAGTATTTTCTGTGTTTCACCAGAGCTTTTCCCTGACCTTATTCTGCTTATCGCTGTGTTATCACCAATAATCGGAAACCAATCACTTTTACGGTTTCTGGCTTTTGGCCTAAAATTGAGGGCTTGCTTCGCGCATTAACACATGAACTTAAAAACAAATTCGGTGTTTTTCCCAGATTTTTCCCTACAGCGATTTGGTTTTTTACCGTTTTCCCTTTCAATCTATCAATCATTCCTATCCATCAATAACTCCTGTCAGACCTATTAATGATTGATCAACCTACAGTGAGTGAGTGAGTTTGTGTTTTACCCCCCATCAGCTAGGGATCAACCTACAGTCCTAGACAGTTTTAACCATTCAATGTACCAATCTACTCATAGATCTATCCATCTATCAACCTCATTATATCAATCAATCAGAGTCAATCTGTCAATCAGTCATCAATCTATCAGTTATATCAATCTATACTTTAGGTCTATCTACATCGCCAATTGTGCAGTGTATGTAAAACGTACGCAGCTCTTTCTTGTGAATTTCATACGTAAATTGATACATACGAAAATTTACGTATGTAAAACATACATCAATTTTCGTATGGATTTCATATGTGTTTTTGAGTTTATCTTGACTTATATGCTGATTTACCTGTGTGAAATTTATAGGAATTCATACGAAATTCGTATGAAAACATATGTACGTACTACGGATCAGCTCTTTTTTGTGAGTTTTGTGCGTAGAATTTACGTACGTAATTTGTACGCTGCACAATTGCTAGTGTATTGTTCAGAACTTTAGATATAGATAACGCTCATTCTTCAGATAATATTTTTCGCTATTCTGCTTTTCTTCTATTGCATCTATCAATCCAATACTATTCAATGTCTGCCTTTGATATTGCCAACAGACCATTGACCTGTTGGTATGATCTCAGTCCCGAATTGTTTTGGCAAATTCCACAGCACCATTTTCAATACGATTTATGGAGCATGGATACATTTCTCTTAAAATAATTTATCATATAAAATTGGTTTTGAATATTGATGAGCATGTCACACTTAGGCTTTATCATTATGGCCTGGAGGTGTTCACCAGCTACAGGGAGCCAGGAATAAGACATTGCTGGATGTAATCCATGGAATTAATGCAAAATGCAAATACATCACAATTGGTCAATTAATCACATCAAAAGGCTTGGCTGGTGCACGGAAATACAGGAGTGATTTGTAAGCAAGAGTTACTCCTCATCCTAGCCAAGTGAAGGTTAGTATTGCAATTTTGTCATTATTTTAAAAATTTTAGCTACTCGATGGTTTGCGCAAGCTACAGTTTGTCTCACAACATGCAAACTGGTGTTTGGCCTGATCGCTCAGCATCTATTCAGTCAGGGAAATTACTATCATATGAGGACAATTGCAATTCCAGCAAAGTCCTGGCCCTTACAGGATGATTGAGTGTGTGGGGTTCATCAGTTGGGTATCAGAAGAAAGTCTGATCTCTGTGCAATCATCCTCATCACACAGCAGCACGACAGTAGCGAGACTTATTCTATGCAATTTTGCGAAATGCTGCAAAGTCATCAGCAGCTGATGACAGTTCCCTAATTTCTCTGGAGCCTTCGGGTTCTTTACCTCATTATGTAACGGATAGGTCTGCCAAAATTTATATAATCAGTTGATACTGTAATACAACTTTATGCCAAGTTTGGGAGTAATGGGAGCAGCAGTTATTTTTAAATAGCCTGTCAAAGATGATATTGAGCAGTACCCAAGTCATGGATGGGCCATGACACATTGAGAGAGTCATGGGAGGGTGATGACAGTGCTAGGGTAAGTGTCATATGAGGCTGTAGACATTGCTTGTCTTGATCAGAAGGTAATTTCCTGGACTGCTATTGGTCACACAGTAGAAATATACATACTCACGGGCAGATAAGCGATTTTGTAATTTTTCTATCAAGTTTTTGTGACGTTTTGGTGCCGTTTTTGTTAGCATTTTGACGTGGACGATCCATGCTTGAAATGAGACAGACTGTAAGTATCGTATTGGAGACTGTCTACCCAATTCCCGGTCAAAACTAGCGACCAAGATTCGGTTAGGCAGTTCTGGGCTAAGTTTAACCTCTGAAAATGTGCCTGTCAGTCTCAGTCAAAAGTTGTCCTGCCTATCAAAGATGTTTGGCATTGTATCCTGCAAAATTTATGTTTCATTCCCACTTTTAGCATGTTTAGGACCCAAAAGCCATCAATTTCACATCGTTGATCCAAAAAAAAACTTCTTCTCAAAATGGCAGTTTGTTTATTAAGGCCCACCTAATACAATTTCTTAAATAAACACAGTAACTTCCCAATCTAGAATAATAAAGAGGAAAAAGTAACATGATGCACCACAGCAACATAAAAGCTAAGACATTAAAAGCAAGACAAAGAGTATAAGCATGATAAGAATTCCATGATTTTAGAAAACTTCAGTTGGGAAATCAAGTGACAATGGTCAATAGTAAATTGCAATTCACACCTTCGAGCACTTGTGACAAAGAAAGAAAACTGCCAGAAGAAGTCAATTGCCCTTTGCAATTACATTGTCACCAGTGGTGGGCATTAACTAATCCCTTTATAATATAATAAGGATGCTACCATTTAGTTAATGAAGTCAAAAAAGACAAATTTTGCATGAAAGAGACTTGAGTAGACAAAAGAAAGCTAAATAGTGAAACCCAGACAGTCATTGTCTGAGCACCTCTGTCTGAAAATTCAACCTGTGCCTCTTTTTGAGACAGATGAGCCTCTCTCTGATATTTGTAGTAAATAAAAGTAAATACATTCACAGATATTGTTTAATGTTTTTATCAGAGCTTTAAAAAAATTAACGTAACTTTTAACTTTAACTACAGTTAACTTTTTTCCATAGACTGCGCTATATCAAAATAAATATTTACTATTTACTATTTACTAACTTAACAAAAATTTAAACTTATAACTTAATAGCTCGTGATAGTTGATGATTCTACTCTTTCAAGCACTCAATTGAATCAGCTAATCTCCTGAATTACACATGCATCCGCTTGCTGTACTTGGAATTGATTTTGAATCACTCTAGGATGTTAGAATCGATGGCGCCCGGATCGCCACGATTTTAATGACGATGTCGTCGATTAATCGGCAAATCGTTACATCACTACTCTTAGCGAAATATTAAAATTACAGTGGACAGTTCCAAGAATGGCGGCCATTTTGTGGTTGCTCGTTATGTTCTCAATCCATACCCACAGGCCAATACCAGTACCAAATTTCATAACTCTAAGCGAAACATTAAGGTCACAGTGGGCAGTTCAAAAATGAAGAAAGATGGCTGCCAGAATGGCCGCCACAAAATGGCCACTATCTTGGATTCTTCAACATGTTCTCAATCCATTCCCATAGGCTCTTGCCTGTACCAAATTTCATAACTCGTACCAAAATACTTAGGTCACAAATCCGCAAATGGACCATTACACAAACCTTAACAGAGACGACGACGATCGAGTGATGACAATAGTTCTTCGTTTTCAAAGAAAACAGCAGCTTGGTATGTCCAATTGTCCATAAATATTCATCAAAATCTGGGATGTCTCCCAAGACAGCTTTTAATTAATTAATTAAAAGAAAGTAGTATATTAAAAGTTGTAATGGAATAACCATTGCGTGTATGCATAATATTTGCTATTCTTTACGTTTAAGCAAATACTGCCAATAGCTGAATTGGGAGGCCTTGACTGTCAGTGAAATTCTGATTTGCATTTGCTAACTATATATGGCACACTGCAAGGAACAGTATTTTTAATCTTTGATGTGAAGCACAAACTAGAACCTTTCGGTTTTAATGATCTCATAAAGACAGCAGTTGGTTGGAACAACTTGGGTTCGGCTGGGAGGCCTAGCATATAGAAGTTCAGTGGCAGTCTTGAGAGAACACACTGCACACTCGAGAGTTTGAAATGTTGCAGAGTGGAGAATGAGTATAGACATCAAGTGCAATAGATAAAAGGGAGTATAATTGATCAATTGTGTATACAGGGTTCCCACTCTTTTGCCCAGTTCAAATTCAAGGTTTTTTCCAGGTTTTTCAAGGCTGCAAAAACCAATTTTCAAGGTCCAAACCTGCAATTCTTTCAAACTGATTTTGCGCCCCGGACAGTCGTCGAAGTCCACAATTTGTTGGACCGTTTCAATTTTGGCAAGAGAACCCCAAATTCCAGACTTTTTCCAGGTTTTTGGTGGAAATATCACATTTTCCAGGTTTTTCCAGGCCGGGAAAAGCACAACCCAAAATTCAAGGTTTTTCAAGGTTTTCCAGGTTGAGTGGGAACCCTGTTTATAAAGCCTTTACTTTTGGGCAACATGCAAAGTGAAAGAATATGCTGCTGAGGAAAATGCAAGCCTTCCCCCAAAAGTTGAATGGTCGCATCCTTATTCCACTGGTTTGAAGGAGATTATAGTCGACTGGTGGGAGCATGGACTCATCCTACCTCAAATGATGTGAAAATGTTTGGCCTGATTGCTCAGCATGTAAAAGTCACATAGTAGGTATACATGTATACATACTCACAGATAGATCAGTCAATTCGTAATTTGTTGATCATACTACTTGCCATCATATTCCATGACCGAGAATGACAATGTTATATACACAGCAATTTTGATAAGCATGAGCTTTTGGGACCAAAAAAATCTGAAAAAATTGTTTTTATACCTCTCACTATCATGACCAATTTCGGTAACAATAAGTACTATTATCATCCATTTATCTCCTTAGTGCAACTGAGGAGCAGTTAGGGTAATGTTCTTTGAGTCTGACATTTCAGAAATGTCTCCATGAGTCGGACATTTTAGATAGGCTTTAATTACCCAATTGAGTGCCCTTACATCCAAGTATTTGGTACAAATCTTTAGTTTAAGACCTCCTCTGTCCGTTCAAAAAGATTCAGGATTGATACAAAGAAGAATAGTGTGTTTTTGACAGC
Source organism: Platynereis dumerilii (assembly GCA_026936325.1). Classification (NCBI taxonomy): domain Eukaryota; kingdom Metazoa; phylum Annelida; class Polychaeta; order Phyllodocida; family Nereididae; genus Platynereis; species Platynereis dumerilii. Next base: position 181,721,898 of record JAPTHN010000001.1, on the reverse strand, counting down.
CCTAAAGATGGGCAAAAAACTCCGTTTTTCTATTACATTTTTGTTATAAACTGTAATTTTAGTAAATCTATGTAAAATTGAAGGATCTTTCACAGGCCTAAAAAGCATTGATTAGACTTCTGCACATTTAACAATTTGTTGGTGGAGAAGCAAGAAAATATCAAACAATACAAAAAGTATGATAAAGAACTGGAAGAAGACGAAGAGCTGAGATACGAAATATTGGCAATTTTTCAGCAAATTCCGTCACAAGAAGGAAAACAGCAGAGATGACGTATTAAAGCCTATCTAAGTGTCAGACTCAAGGAAACTTGCCCTATGTCTTTTAGCTTGATGAGGCTGAATATTCCACTCACAGATATGCTGGCATGAAACTGAAAAGTGGTGAAACCACAATCATGTACAGACATTTTGCATCTGTGCACATGTTTGCATTGCTGTAATAATAACTTAGTCACAGCTCAATGCTCTGTTGATCTATTTTAGGGCTATCACGATTACAGAATTTCAAAATCGATTAATCTATTGCCCAAAATCGAATCGTAATCGATTAATCGCCGTTTTCCCGCCATTCTAGACACTGGGAAAAGTTCTGTTCCTTTCTATATCTTTGTCTTGAAGAAGATCTTACAGACTTAGATATTCCATTGAAAATGCTAATTGCAATTAGACTTCACACTTCATTCTCTGTTATTTGCTTCAATGTACTACAAAACCAATCCAATTAGCTAATCCAATTGACCAATCCAGTTGCAATTCACTCTGAACATCTGGAATGTGACAGCCATGCAAGTCTTCCATGTACAAATATAAAAATAACAGATTAATCGATTTTGCAAATTGGAATCGATTTTTAACTAAAATCTAATCGGCGGCGATTAATCGGTTAATCGTGAGAGCCCTAATCTATTTTGGAATGTTGCTAAATGACATGGTAAGACCACTCAAAAATTGTAAAACTAAAATTTCCCGGTTTTTGTTCAGTTATGCTGCCATGGTCCTCAGTTAATCCAACCAAGAGAAACCTGATCCCACTAGCCTCCATTCCAGAATAAGATCTGAGCTGACAACTCTCCACACCCCTTTCCAATATCAAGGTCTGTGCAGGGCCCTGGGAGTATGAGCACTGTGAGAGTCAAACCAGTTTAAAATGCTCCATGTAGTCAAACCAGTTTAAAATGCTCCATGTAGTCCCATTTAGTTAAAAGCCGACAATGTAACTGTCACAACTCCACTTGAAATACAGAATAAATTTAATCAAGATTTTTTCAAGGTGCTAGGCCTGCCTCACTGCTAACTGATGTTAGACATCACCAAGATATAAATACCATTGGAAAAACCGGTATCTAACTGACAATTTTGCATGTTAGCGCCCTGCTAGGGATTAACACTGTTAATAACAGTATACAAACAATCAGATTACTGTTTATTTTGCTAAAATTATAAGATAAAACAATTAATAGAAGAAGCATATGATGTCTAAGTCAGTTAGACACCTCTTTGTCGGGTGCTAACATGCATTTTTGTCAGTTAGATCCCTCCCTCCGGTCGGGATCTAACTGACAAAAATGCATGTTAGAACCCTCCAAATCGGTGTCTAACTAATACCTAAATATTGCCATCCTCAAAGACTGATACAGTATCATGCATGCATTCATTCACTGCAATGGGAACCAGCATTAAAATCAGTGGCATAACAATTATCAACTGGAGCCAATCACATAATAATTGAAAGTATAGAATAGATAGGTGAAATTACTGCAGGCCAGTGTGCGCAAAAACCGTCGGACAATCGGCTTTTGCCGATGGTTTTTACGATTGTCCGACCATTATCTAGCTCTGGTCAGTCAAAAAAGCCGACAGCAAACTGCTGAAGACATCACAGCCATCAGGTGGACAATCAACAAGCCCTTCATTCTTGTTCAAATGGCGATTATTGTTGTTTCAAGTTGGACAATCTGAAGGTCAGTGAATTGCAATAACCAGGTGTCAAGACTAATTGCAATCAACTATTGTATTCAGCCTTCATTTCTTTCTCTTTGTCAATTAATTTGACAACAATTATTCACACAAAAGTAGGCCTACTCGATTTTATTTGACCACTAAGAAGTTCCATGATTGAAAAATGGAATTTGCAATAACAGGCTCAGAATCGAACATTGATTGAAGCCTTTGACTTGTCTCCAATGATGTTGTATACAACAAAATACGCATCTTAGCTGGAAAGCATTTGAGTTGGTCTATATCACTGGACATGCTGAAGACCATGCACTCTGAGTCACTGAATTAGGCATATAACGTATTTATTCCTATTTCAAGTAGCGTGTATCATTTTAAGTATTACATTATTAAATCTATAGCGAAATATGACTGGGACCAGCCTATAAAATATATATGAATATGATAAAAATTTGTAAAATATCACGTAACGAAGTTGATATTAACTTATTAAGCATTTCATGATATTGAATATAATGTGATAAAGTTTTGTTTTTTTTTCTAATTCTTTCTGTAAAATGACAATAATTAGCGTTTAGAATAGACTTAGCAATGTAGTTGTTTTTTCATTGTATTTTTATTGATGACACATGTATCTGTTATGATATTAGGATGTCAATAAAAGTTTATATATATTTATTGGCCAGAGGAATGGTAGTAATGGGGCACGTGTATATGAAATCAAAAATATGAAAGATAAACAGTTACTATTGTTTTAGTTGCTTGCTCCTTTGAGACATATTTGATGTTGGTGTCAACAAATCTAAAATGTCTACATAATTTAACATTTTTTGTGTATCCAGATGAAACCATGTTTGTCTGACAGAAGTGAAAATTGTCTTACCAGAGCTTTCCCTTGGTCAGACAAAATGTCTGACCAAGGTCAGACAAAATGTCTGACCAAGGTCAATTTGCTTTCGCGTGCACTGCTGCAGGCCTATGGCACAATTATTGCGCTGCCTGCCCACTGGGTGGCAGGGCAGTGCCTTGGTTTCGTAAGGAAGATATTTTGCACACACTGAAATGTTCACATTCTAGGCCTATTTTTATGTAAGGCCACACATAATTGATTCTTAGCTTCGCGGACCCGCCGACACAGTAGATTTCCTGCCGATGGGAAAAAAAAAATGACCCTAGAAAAAGTGCCTTGAGACGAATCCGAGAAGCTGCAGATCAATTATGTGTGGCCTAAAAGCTACTGGGCACCAGCCACCACTTACAATTCCCTTATTGCGCTGCCTGCCCACTGGGTGGCAGGGCAGTGCCTTGGTTTCGTAAGGAAGATTTTTTGCACACACTGAAATGTTCACATTCTAGGCCTAATTTTATGTAAAAGCTACTGGGCACCAGCCACCACTTCCAATTCCCTTATTCACATGTATGTTCATTCATGTCATAAAGTGTGTCCTAAAGTCTTTATTTTTGCATTTAGTGTCCTTATTGTGTCATTTATGGACAATTTCTCTGCCACCACTCTGACCAACGTCTTCACACACGCTCTCCCACTCCCAGCTTGGATATGGCTGCAAGATAGACTGCATGCCTGACTTATAAGTGTCAGCTTTGAGGGGGGCACTCTCTTTCAATTCAGTGAGAAATGTTTTCCAGCCTTTTGGATGGCAATTGTCCACTATTCGGCAGTTCCAAATGTTTTGTCCATTTTAATTCAGTGTATTACCAAAAAGTTAATTATGGCTGCAAGGTAGCTAATCTCTCCCGCTGTGCTGTCAGGGAGAGGAGCTCATATTAGAAGGTGCAGATTTTCATAAAATTTAATTATAACTAGAATGGAGTGCATGAGATGCACAAAAGTATCTCTGCTAGGAAAATAAATAGATTCTAATCATTCTATTTGACTCATCTTGAACTAAATAATTTTTGGTAGGGATCTCTGAACGAGGTGTTGCATGATTTAGGAATGACTATTTGGTGTGAAATAAAGTAGATGGGAGCATTACAAGCAGGGGGTCAGCAGTGATTGCCAGACAGATAGTGTTTGCTGTAAGTCATAAAAACTTTGACCCTAGGGTTAGCCCCAACCTACGGGTGTCCCCTGAGGTGCCCCCTCCCTTGGGGTTGTCCCACTGTCCCACCCTTAAGGAGTATCCCCACCGTACCCCTCAGGGTTACCCCAGCAGGGCACACCCTTATCTATGTACTTTTCTATAGATCTATCTATCTGTAACTGGTCCTCTCATGCTAATTAAAAGCTGGGGTAGCCAAGAGCCTTGAAGACTAACAAAATCTCTATCTCCCAGCACTGACAATAAATTCCTCCTCTGCCATCACCTAGTGGACATAAAGGAAACTAAGCATCTATACACCACCTAGCAGGAAAAGCAGGAACTACTCCAAAGTGTGATTGATCTTCAAAGTAAAATAAGCAAATAAGCTTGAAATAAAGTCAGATTTTATCAAGGAAAAGAGTGCATGCAATTATGTATGATGGAGCACACAGGTACTCAGTTGAAGAAAAATGAATGAATGAATGAATGAATAAGTGGAGCAGAGCAAGTGTGACAGTGTGACATGGGACAGGATTCTAGGAAGCCAGGAATAACAAGATCTCTGTCTCCTAGCAGAGATAATAACAACTGCTCATTTTATTTATTACTCCACATATATCCCCCTTTCAACAGTCTACCTTCTGGGTCTAACTTACAACATCAGTTGTGCCACAATAGAATCACCATATATCATTTTACGACTCTGTTATTTAGGGGTGTCACGAAATTTCGATACATCGATATATCGTGATATTTTGCTTTGAGATACACATATCGTATCGTGGGCCTTGTACCGAGATACACCCTTTATTGAAACAAGAACCCGCGGGTTGCATAATGCAGGTGGGATTTCCTACTGTAGGGTTGCGTTTCACACAATATTTTCAAAACTTGGATTTTCATATGCATATGAGTTCTGAAACTTCAGGCCATGGTAAAAAAACAACTGTTTCTGGTCTTATTTTTCAGCTGTCAGAAGGGCATCATTTTGTTAATATCAATAAATGAGAAAATCCTGTCTCTTAATACCCTATATACATCCCATAATGCTCATACACGCCATTGCAGATGTTCTCCAGCAGTGAAAATCTGAAAATGACATTCAAATGGCAAGATCAAGGTGCTCCGTCCAATCCACAAACTCATCTACGAAAACAATCTGTAATCAGATATGGAGCACTGAACATGTTTGTAAGCAAAAACAGGTATATAGAATGTCTGAAGTACATCTCAAATGTTTTTTTTTTTAAGGAAAACAGGAAAAAAGAAATCTTACTTTTTCCGGACCATCATAAAAACACTTTTGTAATTTTGGCTATAAATGAGAACATCTGTCTCTTAATACCCTTTTTATAATCCAAAATGCTCCTAAACACCACTGTAGATGTTCTCCATATGTGAAAATGTGACTTTCCAATAAGAAAATGCTATTTAGATGGCAAGATCATGGAGTTCGTCCCAATCCACAAAACCCATTTTTCTACAGAAACAATCTGTCAACAGGCCTAGAGCAATAACCACTGGATTTTTTAAAGCGAAAATTAGTATATAGATTGCCTGATATATATTCCACATAAGTTTTTCTTGATTCTTAGATTTGGGGATTAGAAAAAGTTACATATATATAACTTTTTTGATCGGCAGAATTGCATCATTTTACCCCATATTGTCACAAATATGATTTTCTCTATAAAAATAACCCATACATAATAAAAAATGCTTCTGCGCACAACACTAGGGGTTCTCCACTAACGGAAAATCTGATTTTCAAACACGAAATTTACCTATTTGATAACAATATCAGGGTGCATGTTCTAATCCACAAAACCCATTATATGGTAAGTGACTGGTATAATGCAGTTGCGCATGATCCTGCATTAAAAACGACAGAAAAGGATCTCAAACAGCTGTCAAATTCGTCACATTTTGCAAAACTGTTTCCCTCCTGGAGAGAGGTGTCTCAGAAATTGGCGTCCGTACAAATTTCTTGCACTGGGTACGTTGCTGCCCCCCTGTGGAAATAACATTTTTGTTTGCTGGGAAGCATCTTCTTGCTCTCTGCAGTATCGTATCGTGTATCGTATCGTGACCTAGATATCGAGGTATGTATTGTATCGTAGGATAGGTGTATCGTTACACCCCTACTGTTATTATTGCATGTATGTTAACAATGGCTTAAAATTTATGTTTCATTTGCTAAGTTAGGGCAGCGCAACACTCATCGCCTAGCGATTAGTACATGTCTAGTTGACTACTTATCTAACAATGTCATGGTTCACCAGGTTCAGTGATTCTGGTGACCTACTTTGGCATGGCAGCCATTCTTTGTTTGTGTTGTAAACAAGATTTCAGGAAGTCATTGCAGTAAAACGGCACTCAAATATTGTCAAAACTAAAATTTCCCGGTTATTGTTTAGTGATACTACCATGATTTGCTGTCAGGAAAACTAAGTGAGACTGCCCACCAACTTGCCTCCGTTCCAGAATAAGATTTGAGTTCAGACCATTCTCTCACCCCCTTTGCAAAATCTAGGACACTGTCCTCATTAGACAACTGGACAGAGACATCTTCAGGATGAAAATAGATCTCATAAAAGCTTTGCTTTTATGAGATCTAAAAATTGTCCTGTGAGTAAATAGGTTTTGCATATTATATTCATTATTAAAATGGTTATTTATTTTTACATTTTCAAAGTCTTGATGATAAAATTTCATCCTGAAAAAGAGCCTTTAGGTAGTACTGAAAGTTGTGGATCACGGGTATTCACAAGTGCTAGCCTTTAAGTAATTTCAGGCATGACAAGTCAAGGCTCCATTCTAATTTTTTTTTTTTAATCAGCCAGTCACATTTGCTGAAACTTCAACTTAACACGAACAGGTTTAATACCAAAAGCAGCTTTTGCCTTTGTATGGATCCTTACCTTTGGAAATTCATGAGGTAATATTATTTGAACTATGGAATAATATACCTTACAAAAGTAGCTTGTTACAAGAAAAAGTTGTGATATATATACATGTATTCGGTAAATACATATTGTAATTAACAAACCAAAGATCAATCAATCTCATTAGTAACCATTTTAATAACAAGGTTACTTGGCTAGGCTCTCCAGCAACATGAGCAATGAAGTGTAGGCAGTTTGTCCAATTATAGTATGATTATAATCTATGATGAAATTTTTAACAGATCATTACATAGTAATACATACTTTAATTTTCAGAGGCATATACCATAACAATGACACGCGTGTTGGTGACAGGCGCCTCTGGCTTGCTGGGAAAAACTGTGATGAAAGAACTTGAAGCAAACGCCAAATCCTGGGAAACACTCGGACTAGCGTATTCCCGAATTGAACCAGGCCTACGAAAATGTGATATCACTGATCCCCAGCAACTAAAAACTATCTTTGAAGACTTTAAGGTAAAACTTCAATAAAAGTTTCAAGTGCATATCTTTCAATTAATATTCTCTCATGCTTATTCTAATGTCTGCGGTTTCCTTTTTATCTTTAGCCTAATGTGGTGATTCACAGTGCTGCAGAAAAACGATCTGATTTTGTCGATAAAAATGAAGCTGTGACAAGAGCCCTGAATGTTGAAGCTACCGAGTCCATCTGCAACATTGCTGGTGAGTGTCAGAGTCAAACGCACCATCTAGCTAACGTCACAGGCCATTGAGCTTTGATTTCCCGGGCTAATTGATACTGTTAACTTGAATTGATAACAACAAGTTGGTCATGGATAAAAAAACACATTTTGAATTTTTTTCTATTTTAAAACTGCAGATGACTACGGAGCCTACGTCATTTTTATCAGCACAGATTTTGTATTTGATGGCAAAAATCCACCTTATGAAGAAGATGTCATTCCCATTCCCTTAAACAAATACGGAGAGATGAAGTTAGAGGCAGAAAGAATTGCTCTCAAAATCAACCATGGTAATTATAAGTAAATTTGACAGTAATTAATCTGCTTAAGCATAAATTTTACAATGTTCCATCAGGGTACCCACTGAAATTTGGCAAGCATAATTCCCTCTATTTTCCCTGATTTTTCCTTGCTTCACCAGATCTTTTCCCTGACATTTTTTGAGCTTCTTGTTGTGTTATCGCCGCTAATCGGAAACCAAAAACCATAACTCTTACGTATTTTTGCTTAAAAAAGAGGGCTTTTTTCTCCCATCAACACAAGTAAAACCAAATTCCTTATGTTTTCCCTGAATTTGAACCAAATTAAAAATTCCCTGATTTTTCCCCGCAGGGAATTTTTTTCACCATTTTCCCGGTTTTCCCTGTCCGGTGACAACCCTAACCATCAACTGTCACAACTGACTAGCCGCTTACTAGGCCCTGCGGTTCTGCAGGTTTAATGTTACTCTCATTTCTTAGTGCACACTTTTTAAACATGATCTTTTGCATTCAAAATCACTTCTGCATTTTAGGAAACATTGTATTGAGAATTCCCATTTTATATGGTGAAGTGGATTTCCTAGAAGAATCAGCAGTTACCGTCATCATTAAACAAATACTTGATACGTCAAAAGAACATGTGTCCGATGACTATGCCAGGTATACAATAACACACTTCACATTGTTCACGATATTATAATATATTATACAGGTTGCAATTTCCCTGAAATTTCCTACCATCGACTTCAGATCTGAAGAAATTCTTCCATTTTAGACCATTTGGGTCATTAGAAACAACTCTTTAAGCATAATATTTTGTTTTACATTTGTATTTTATAGGAGATACCCAACACACACTGGAGACACTGCAGTGGTCATTCGAGAATTAATAGAAAAGCGAGCTCAGGTAATTGACACAAATGTTAAATTGTAATCCTTAACAGCTGAACCGATTTCTTGTTCTTTATCACAAAAAGAAGAATCCTTGGTTGGCCCACATTTGAGATGCTAAACATTTGCTAAAATGGAAGTCCTTTCAAAAAGTGTCTCTAAATTTATTGCTCACTATAATTATAATCTCATCATCGCCCTGAATGTTCAACTTATAAGCGTATCATCCCTCCAACAGGATGACACAGTCAAGGGCATATACCACTACAGCGGCAAAGAAAGCATGACCAAGTACAACATGGGCCAGGTGATCTCCCAAATCTTCAGTTTATCATTCAGTCACGTCAAGCCAAATAAAAACGCACCAACAAACATTGTACCACGACCATACGATACCAAGCTATCTTGCAAAAGGATTGAGAGTTTAGGAATCTGTAAGCACACTCCATTCAGGGAAGGCATCAAAACATGCCTGGAGAGGTTTGTGCCAAAATCATGAATCCATGATTGAACATTTTTGGAGCAGGTCAAGTCTCCCTTTGTCATTTTGTCGATTCCATTTTGCAAATATTGAATAGCATCCAGGGAATATCTCAATTTCTACTCAATGCCTGATCCTCTAATTTTCTGTGCCTTCCCATGGCCTTCAAGACACAACGCGCCCCTTTTTGAAGGCCATTGAATTCTTCTAAATGTCCCGAATAATAATTACTTTTAAGCTGATTAATACACAATGCACAAGAGGGCAGCACTTGCAATGTCTCTCCCATGTACTCACTTGAACTATAACTTGCTAGTACCATAGAGGATTATATTTCCTTTTTAATCAAGCCTGGTATACCTGAGTGAGTAACCTAACCCTGTATGTATGACCTGTACGTCTGACATACTCCATTCTGTAATTTTTTTCTTTAAGCAATCGCACTGTAATAGATATGATTTATATTGGAATGAATAAAGGCTTCACACAATTTTAACCAATGGTTATATTTTGACTTTGTTGATGATGGATAAGATTAATCTTAACTTGTGATATGTGTTATACAGACAGAGAATAAATATTTTTAATACAATTTGTTCTTAAATTATTACCATAAATTGATAAACGACATCTATTTTCGACAAGACAGTTGAATTCGACACTCACCAAACTGCCTGGCATGTGATCCAATCAGTCCAGCAAGTTGTTGACATTTTGGCCGACACTAAAACAAATTATACTGTGAAATACACTTGACAGGCACAGAGTACATGTCAAATTCAACTGTCATGTCGAAATCAGAAGTCGTCCATGGTATCAGACAATATCACACCAAGCACCATAGCTTAAATTCAGTGCATGTTTGAGCATATGGAGGACCACACTAAATACCAACCAACACCTTACATATTCAGTTATGTTCATTTTTTAAATCATAGGCTACTCCCTCAGTTTGTGTGAGCGGGTACCGACTGGGTCTTCGACATCGCACCCAGGGCGCTACTAAGGATGCACCAATATTTAGCTACCACTTTTTCACATCCGATACCGATGCTTGCTTTAGTATTAGCTATCTTGCCGACCATTGGATCGGTCTGCTACTTGATATCGAATCGGTGAATTCCTAGTTGCTAGTCGCCTATACAGCCATCGCTTCAAAAGCATTTGATGATTTTTAAAGTGGGGCGGCAGATCGAAAAATTCCATTCCATTCAAGTTAGCCAATTCGTTGGTCAGGTTTAATGCACATGGTCATGGGGTGGATCCAGCCTATTCCAGGGGACTGGGCGCTGGGGGGGGGGGGATTTTTTTTTTTTACACAAATCTAATTAAGTTGGTATTCTGGTATTTAGTGTGGTTTAATTGCTTGGTTGGGTACACAGTGCATACACATACCGTAACTGGTAACATAGAACTTTCGACCAATAATAGCAATATGCAATCTAATGCCAATGGCATAAGCTAACATTATCACTGATTATCGCTCAACAGCACGTTGATCTATATCAATTACCACATCGGCCAGTACAATCGCTCAGCTTCATACATGCCAAACTTTTACACTATATACCTAATACCAACAGGCACACGCACAGAAACCCGTCTACTGATTACCTGGCCAGCCATGTCTTCACTAAAGAGCCTTCACTCGCCGGCGACTCGTTCAAATTTGACAGCCGCCAATATTTTGGAGTGAGGGCGCTGCAGTCACCTGTCACATCTTTTCCCGCGCTTTCTGCTTTCTATTTCGAGGCCTGGCTCTCCCAGCCAGCAGGTTGGGCCTGGCAGCTCCTGGCCAGGGACGGACGCAGGGAGGGGGGACGGGGGGTATGCATCCCCCCCCCTATCGGATCAAAATTTATATATATATTTTTTACATGTTAATTTATCCGCGCTCAGTTGCGAATATGCGTTCCGCGACGCGACAGCCTGATAGACCCCCCCATCGGAATTTTCTGGATCCTCCCCTGCTCCTGGCCAGCTCATGCAGACCCAAGAGTCAGTTGAAAATCAAATCATGACACCAAGCAGGAATTCAGCTGATCAATTCAAGTATTCAACTCCAACTAATTGAATAGCACTACTGAAGTGATGCAGACCGGACCACCTTTTAGAGGGTGGTCCGGTATTTACAAAAGTGGTCCGGTCCTGGTCTGGTCCAGGATGAGGTGGTCCGATTTTGTTGCTGGACCGGTCCAGAAGCGGTCCATCGGCATTTCAAAAATTATGATAAAATGAGGCTGAAAACAAGCTATGTGACATAATATAAAAGGAAGCTATTGGCATTCTCCTAAGTTATCCTAAATGCATGGAGAACTAACCAATAAGGCTCTGTAAAACTTCCAGTTATATGTAGAATCTAATTCAGGTTATAGTGATAGCATATCAGACGGAATAAACACAAATGCAAGATGTACTCTTTCACTAGTCAGATAGAATCTAAAGTTTATTGGTAAAACTCCCATATTTATATCATTGGGAGAAACCCATCAACCAATGGCCTGTGGCCAGCCAGCAATTCAAGCAATCACAACATGACAGCTGGCAGTCAAGCTGCCAGCATCACAACATCACAAGTACATTCAATTAATGACAATCAATACAATTAATCGATTCCCTAGAGGTTCAAGCTGCAAATACAATGGTATGTATGATATAACATGCTTAAGTGTCAAGCATCTGCTCAACTGAGAACAATCACATTAATACAGTGGCTTTGAATCACCCATGGACAAGTTCTGTCCCAATCAATTAATACATACATGATTAATTCTCAAGTACCAAGCTTGGCTTGGCCAGGTGCAGTCTGCAATAATTAATGAAACACACATGGCAGATTTGAAATTGGGAAAATGTAGCATCAACTGAAAATACACAATATTGCTGAATATGCTAGAAAGATATACATGGAGTTAAAGGTAAGTTAACATATATCTATAATTTATATTTAGGGAGTTTTATAGCCTGATATTTTACATCACTGCCTTCCCATGGAAAAGTTCTGTAATTATTTGAGAAGCAAGCGAGTAAATATTATAGAACTTGTAAAATGTAGATATGTGTAAAAGTGCACATAAAACAAAATATCAGGTAATGAAAGTGACTAAATGGTGAAATGACTTAAGTCTAATGTACAATGCATGAATGGGCAGCATTAAGTGCCTGTGTAAATGAGGCTTATAAATGAGCCTGATAGGACCTCCCATTGAGTTGTAAGTTAAGTGGCTTGCTTATGCATGAGTAGGTTTAAAGATGAATAGGCTCAAGATAGAGAGCTGACAAGCTGACATAGTTATGTAATGAACTCACACAGAGCTATGTAATTAGTTACCTAGTGACTTACATAATGAGGAAATAAGCTCTATAGAATGCATAAGGGTGTTAGACTTAAGTATACTTGTGTATTTAAATTCTGGGCTGAGCCCTTCGTGATAAAGAATGTAAGCTATATTATAGCTAAATCTTTTATCCCCATGTATTGTGAGCTGATAGACTCACTAGTGATCTGCTTAAGCCGATCCTGATAAAATTGATCCAAATAGGATAATATAAGTAAACATATAGTCTAAACGAGTGCAGCAAGCTGCCTACAAAAACAAATGGAAAAATTGAGAAAAAATAAAAAAAAAATTTTGTGAAAGAGTAAATTTTTGTATATGGAGACAACAAATTTTAAAAAGAAATACGGCAGGGTAGCTAAACTTAGTAAATTGAAAAAACAACTAACATAACTAACTAATACATGTGTGCCCCCACTGAGTCTGATGGCCTAACGACTATGGATAGGAGAAACACGGACCCAGCAGAGACACTATTAAAACACAATATGATGATGATGAACAATATGAAATACAGCAAATACATGTGTGGCCCTCGTGAGTCCGATGGTCCAACAACTAAGGATGGGAGTAAGACGAGACCCACGAGAGACCACTTAAAATAGCACAATAAGCATGTGAGACCCCACACTAATGCAACCAGTTAATGAATCGAATACGAGAGTCACTGAATTAATATCAGAAGCTGTGAGGGCAGCTTGACGAGAGTTCGTTGGTGCAGTGTGGTCTCCTAAGGCTTATATTATACGATATATGAGTGCTGTATGAATTCGATGGTGATCGTCAGTTGTGGGACTGTCACAGCAGGCATGTGAAAATTTGACATGGTAAGGCTGTTAGCAAAGAGAGCAATGATGTTAGATAGGGCCCCAGGGTGCGGAGCTAAGGATAGCCAGCGAAGGATAGAAACACAGAGCGAAGGATAGCTGATAACGTGCTAAGCGCTAGAAGAGACTGAGCTAAGGAGTGGATCAAAGCAAAGTGGAATAAAGCTAAGCGCAAAGCCAGGCAAGCTTCGCAAGGTGTATGGGACTAGCCTTCTAAATTGGGGGGGGTAGATAGACAAAGGGGGGAAACGAATTCTCACCAGAGCGAAGATATAAAGTGTACATAACTAGACGCTAATAAGGCAGAGGTAACATGAGCATTGCTGCAATTGAGATTACGACTGAGCGAAAAGCTAAGACCGGTTCGCCAAAGTAAATAGTGTGAGAATAGAGAAGCAGGGGCGGACAAGTGTCCTAGAATGGGGGGGGGGGGGTCATTGCGAAGAATCAGTTACGTCAGAGCTAGGTGCTAAAGGGTCAGTACTATGAGTTACCTCAAGGTAATCGACAGTGAAGCTAAGCGCCTAGCCGAGAAATGAGCAGAGGCAGGGGGGGGGGTCAGTACTCTGGGGCGGAGGGGTTGGTCTCCTGAGAGGGCCTACCAGAGCCACAAATTAGCGATTGCGGAATAAGGGGCCACAATCTAGCTGGGGTGGTAGGGGGGGGTGGTCCCGAAGCACTGGCATCGTGAGCGTGCTCGATTTCTCCTAATGGGATCTCCTCTTGGGCGGATCCAGCTTCAATGGATCGAGAGGGGGCCTTCTGATCTTGCCCACGTCTGGCCAAACGGTAGCGAAGATACAGGAAGGATACTAGACACAACGTTATGGCAAAACAACCAATGTTTATGATAGTTAAGAGGGAGGGCTGCCTTGAAAGAGCGAGGGGTGGAAATGTGGGCAGTGGCAGAACAGGATTGATTAGAGTGTCCACATCCAAGTCTTCTATGGGGTCGGTATCGGCAGATTTCATGCTTGGTAAGACCACAGACAAATCCCCCATCTTAACATGTCTAGAAAAGTTAAAATGGCTCGTGACCCGCACGATCGGGAGGACATAGCGTCTTGTGACATGAAGCCTGTCGACACAAGTAATCGTGAAATCTTTGCCTGCCAAAGTGCATGGTCGTAGGCACGTGACGTTGTGTGTACCACGTGCCAGTGTGAAATGTCTTTCAGGCGCACCAGGACAACGAAGAGCAATATCTACGCCGTGGGTTGAAATAGCATATTGATTAATGTCAAGGGTCGTTATAATGGGCTCATGGGCAAAGGCTCGCAAGGTCACTCGGCAAGAGATGACGAGCTCGGTCCTATTGTTGAGGAGTCCCCTTATGCAATTTTGTCTTCCTACGCCATAACCCGGGCCTGTAAGGCACGCCGCCGGAAATCGGCCTACGCATCTCTGGGGAATATAGACAAGACCGGAAGTGGTGTCTGTGGCGTAGGAATCTTCTAATTGAACGTGAACTGAGAATGAAGAGTTCGCAATGGGCACAGGAAGGGTCAAAACGTGATACAATAAGAAAGGATGAGGGTCTATCAGAGGCAATTCTATTTTGTATAAGAGAGCGTGCTCGTTACGCCAGAATGGAGAAACAGCTAGAAATTGATAGTACCATGCCAAAGATTCGATTACCTTATGCTGTGAGCTCGCCTGCTTGAGGATGTCTTGGAGCTGTGATTCCGAAAGGAGCGCCCTGGTCAGATGGCCACGTTCCAGGTTCGATCTCTGTTGATTGAAGAGGGCCATCTGCTCCAGGTAATGCTGTGCTGCAATGTCGAGCATGTCGAAGTAACGATCGAGGTCGGTGATGAGCGTCAGTCTCCGAATCTGTCGAGCTTGCTCCTTTGCGGCAGTCCCCAAGGCGATGATGGCAGAATCCAATCGAATGACCTGGTCTCGCAAGTGACGGGTCTCCAACGTCAGCTTCTTGGTGTACGCCCTGGTCTGGTTAACGACTGTTGCGAGACTCGTGTAAGCATGCGCCAGTGTAATCTGTGCTCCCCTGGTTTCTTTCAGTGCAGCCTCATATCTTTGGAGTTCGGCGGACGTCGCTACTCCGAAGAGATGGTGGAGTACGGTCCCTCCAATGTCAAGTAGGCCTCTCTTTACCCTGGATTGATGAGGTCCCACTTTGAGTATTTGCTGCAATCGGTCCTGTCTGAGCTGGAACGGAGTCAAGTCGAGTGGCAAACCTGAGGCTACTTCGACTGCTTCGACCATTCGTCGGAAGGTCACTGGAAGATGGTTGACTCGTTCAGCGAGGTCCTCAGGGAAGGGTGGCGGGTCAAGGGTTACATATACGTCCCAAGAAGCCACAATCTGGCGCAGAGGCTCGTGTCCTCGGATTGATATGCCATCGGGCATCGTTGTGATCCTCATAGGCAAGTGTGTGGTCCCAACGATCGTTGCATAGGATGTCGTGGTGATGAAGAATGATTTGATGATGAAGATGAGAGTCCAATGTATCCAGCCAGCTCCAACTAAGAGCCCAGGAAGGAACGAACGCATTCCAAAACGTTGATTCTGGCCTTCTTTTGAATGGCCGGTGACGGGGCCAAACATGACCTTTTTGCTCCTCTGGGTAAGAATTCCCTGTATCTCTTGCCTGAGGGTTCGAAGTCGGGGTCTCTCTGTCGTTTTGACTGTCTCCTGCTCGGCTGTGAGGCAGACGTATTCTGTTCTGCGTTGAGTGTCGGCTGCTGGCTTCCCTGTGTTTTCCGAGAGGCTTTCTTGGAATTCTTGGATGTTTTCCTGGAAGCAGTATTATATGGCAAAGTTCTGTGCTTTCTGTCTGCTGCAGCTTTTCTGTCACTCTTCTCACAGTGTGTGGATGGTCCTGGTGTTGCTCCTGTTGATGGTCCTGGCACCTCAATTGGCACTGGCGAAGGTGGATGGATTGGATCAGGTGGATGGACTGGATCAGGTGGAAGGACTGGAGCAGGTAATTCCACTGGAGCAGATGAATTCACTGGAGTAGTCTGCTGCTCTTGTGAATTTGGCAGTGTAGAATTGTCAGGCGAAGTATCTCCCAGTGTATGTGAGCCCAAGTGGTCAGCGTGACAACTTGGAGGTCTCTGTGGTGGAGGTCTGTTGTGGCTGTCTCTTAAGGCAGTCTGTTGGTCAGGCTTGTGTCCATGTGGCATGCGCCCAGGCTCTGGGTGCATGGGTGCATGACGTGAGTGGACGTCTCTTTGTCCCTCCCCATTGTCCGGCGCCCTCTTGCGTTTCGTTTGAGATTGCACCTGTTGACCACGTGTGGATTTGCCTTTGCCCTTGCCTTTGTTCGAAGTCTGGCCTTTAATAGGTTCCTGGCTTTGTTGTCCCTGGCTTAGAGGTTGCGCAATGGCTGCGTCACTGATAGAGGTGTCAGACAGCTGTGGCGTGGCATCCTTCGCTGTAGGGGTCAAGACCATGGGTTTCTCCTGGGGCGGATTCATGGTCTTTTTGGAGACCATGTGTCGGGCCAGTGGCGTATTCATGGTCTTGTGCGTTTTGGCCGATTTGGTGACCTTCTTGGATGGCAGCGGTCTTCTCTGTCCCTCTATATGTTTTGGCAGTGGCGGATCCATGGGTGTTTGTGGCGTCTCTGGCCTTGGGATGTCCATTGGCGGATCTCTGGAGGTCCCAGGTTGGGGTTGATCGCCTGCCTCCATCGTGTCCATTGGTAAGTCCATCGATGTTGGTTCGAAGTCCATGGGCGGATCCGTGGATGTCCCAGGCTGTGGGGGGGGCCCTTGGTCCAGAGGCGGATTCACCGTGTCTGGCAAGCGAGGGGGGGTCCCATGGCGCAGTGTCGGATCCGTTCGTGGAGGTCATCTGTGGCGGATCCAGGGGGGGTCCTGGGATGAATACCGGTCCTTGTCTCCCTGTGATCCTGGTGGATTGCCTTGTGTTTCTGATGGGTCTGGGGTTGACCTCATCCCAGACCATGTTGGGGTCCACCAACTTCACCTTGTTGATATTGAGGACTTTCTGCTTCCCTGTCTGTTGGTGTCTTAGCCAGACGACCTTGTTCCTGGTCCTCGTCACCGTCCAGTGGGGGTCCCAGTGGCTCGTCATAGTGAGTCTCTCGGGTGCTTTGATGACGACGGAATTCCCGACTCGTATGAGGCCCTGGTTTGCCTGTCGTTGCAGTCGCTCTCTGTTGTACCTCCTATTGTCTGCAGTGGCTTGACTGGCGTGTTGGAGGGCATCTGCGACGTCTTGCAGTCTGGGGTCCAACAGGTTCTCTGGTCTCAGCATTCTGGTGATGGGCAGGCGTGCCCTTCTGGCGTAAAGCAGAAAGAATGGCGTGTGCCCAGTGGAATCCAGTACCGAGTTGTTGTACGCCATCAACGAGCTGCCCAGTTGGTCTTGCCATGTGTCCCTCATATTGTTCATGAGTCGAGAGAGTATCTGCTTCAGGGTGCCATTGAACCGCTCGACCTTGCCATTTGCCTGAGGGTTGTAGCTCGTGGTCCTCCTGTGGTGGATGCCGAGGTCCCGGAAGTAGTCCCTGAGTGCAGTGGCGCCAAATTCGAGCCCGAGGTCCGTGATAATGGCGTCGGGGTGGCCATGGCGAGGCAGGAAGTCCCTCGTGAAGCACTTCCATACTTCGTGGCTAGACTTGGCTGGAATTGGGTATGCCTCGGCCCATCCTGTACAATGGTCGATGATGGTGAGGATGTATTGGTTCCCCTGGGGGGACTGCACCATTGGACCGATGAGGTCTGCTCCCACGATTTGCATGGGCGACTTTGGCAGTGGCATCGTTCCCATTGGTGCCCTTGGTGCCCTTTTGGAATGGAGGATGCACGTTGGGCATTGCGCCACGAAGTCCTTCGTGTCCTTTGTCATGCCTGGCCACATGAATGTCTCCTGGACCTTCCTGAGTGTTTTCACTGCCGCCATGTGTCCCACGTCCTGATGAGCTTGCGTCATGACCTTCTTCCTGACTGATGGTGGCAGTACCAGTCGAGGGTGATCAGCGGCAAACTTATGAGGTCTCTGGATGTTGTAGAGAAGCACTTGTATTAACTGGTAGTTGCCCTCGTCTTCTTCCGCAGCTTCATACTCGTCCATGGACCTCTGTTCTGTAGCGACGTCATGCAGATCTAGTCCATATATGCTGTGGGATGGCTCGTCAGGCTGTTGGTCGGGCAAGGTGTCCTCCAAGTGCCAGTACTCGGTGTCGAAGGTCCCGATTTCCATCCTGTCGTCTTGCAGGTCCTTCGGTGGGTCCTTCTGTCGAATTCTGGAGAGCATGTCTGCCCGAACGTTCAATTTGCCCTTGTGGTACTCCACCCGACAGTTGTATTCTGCGAGCAGAACCGACCACCGCTGGATCTTAGTGTTCGTCATTTCCTTCGTGAACAATGAAAGTAAGGGCTTGTGGTCGACGAACGTCCGGTACGACGCTCCCCAGAGGTAGGGCCTAAGTTGTTGGAGACTGTAGACGACACCCCAAGCTTCTTTTTCTATCGTCGCCCATCGTCGTTGTGCTGGGGTCAGTTGTTTGGAGAGGTAGACGATGGGTCTCTCCACGCCGAGGTCATCTTTCTGGCATAACACCGAGCCCACAGCGTAGTCACACGCGTCGGTGTAGAGCTAAAAGGGCTGGTCTGTCCTCGGGTGTGCCATGACGCTGTCGCTGACGAGGGCATTCTTCAATAGTTCGAAGGAGTGCTGGTGCTCCTTGGTCCAGACGAAGCGAGCATGTTTCCTGGTCAGCGCCGTCAAGGGCTCGGCGATCTTGGCGAAGTCCCGAATGCAGGTGCGGTAGTACCCAGCCATCCCAAGGAAGGAACGACACTGGGCGAGGTCCTTGGGCGCGTCCATCCTGACGATCGCAGAGACCTTATCTGGGTCTGCTTTCAAGCCTGCCGCGCTGACTATATAGCCCAGCAGTTTGACTTCCTCCAGGCCGAAGACGCATTTGGCTGGGTTGAGCCTCAGATTATAGCGCCGAATCCTGTCGAAGATGACCTCGAGATGCTGCAAGTGTTCCTCTTCCGTTTTGCTATATATAACCACGTCGTCAATATACAGCATCGCTATCGTACCGATGAGCCCTTTGAGGACAATCTCCATGGCCCTTTGGAACAATTGTGACGCGTTCGATAGGCCCATCGGCATCCTGGTCCAGTGGAAGAGTCCGCGATGACAAATGAAGGCCGTCTTCTCTTGGTCATCCTTGTGCAGAGGTATCTGGTGGAATCCCGACTTCAAATCCAGCGTTGAGAATATCTTGGCTCCCTGCAGCTGGTCAAATATGTCACGAATGAGTGGGATGGGATAGGCATCCTTCTTCGTGACCTTGTTCAAGTGGGTGAAGTCACAACAGAATCGAACTTCGTTCGACTCCTTCTTATCCACCAGTACGACTGGAGAGGCCCAGGGTGACGACGATGGGACTATGACCCCTTGTGCCAATAAATCATTGATTTTGTCGTCCAGGGCCTTCCTTCTTGAGAGCGCGAGACGATACGGTCGGCGCTTGATGGGTGGTCCTTCAGTCTCGATGCGTACGGCAATATCTGGATGGCAGCCTAAGTCCTCGCCCTTGGCCGAGAAGAGATCCTCGTGTGCCCTCACACACTGTTGAATCCTGGGTCTGTCCATCTTTGGAGGTAGTTCACCGAGTGATGCAAGGCTTCTGCATCCGGCTGCTGGGAGCAGCGGCAATGTGTGATTCCTCCAGGTCAATGTACCGTCCTCGTAACTGATCTGGGCCCCATCGTTGGCCAAGATGTCCCTGCCCAATATCATGGAGTGGGCTATGTTCTCCACGACGATGACTGGGATCGGTCCCAAGGTGTCGTCCTTGACTTCTGTAGATCCCAGCACTTCAATGTCATGGCCCGTGACGCCGCACAATTGCACCATCCTGCGAAGTAGTGGGATCCTGTCAATCGTTTTGCATATATTGTCGAATTCTGCACGCCGTAAGCAACTACGGGATGCCCCCGTATCGACGAGCGCGTGCGTGGTCCTTCCGTGCAGTGAAAGCTCCACGTAGACGCCCTCGCCGGCCACGGCGTTTAGTAGTTTCCCTGGTCCTTTGATGGACGAGGGTGTCTTCGTGCGGCTTCTCGTCTCTTCCTCTTGAGACATTGTCGAGAGATGTGGCCCGTTTTGTTGCAGTAGTTGCAGATGGGACCTCCCTCCTCGTTGAAGGTGTTGTAATCTCTTCCGTCGGAGTTGTTTGCCCTTGAGTTGGTCTTAGGTCGAGCCCCTCCATGATCGTCTGTTCGGCTGGTGTGATTGGGCTTCTGTTCCTGTCTGGCATTTTTGTCCAATGTTGCCATGAGTTTGGTGAATTGTGAAGTCAGGCCTGTGATTTGCCTCTGCATGTCGCAAAGGCCTTTGGTCCAGCGATCCTCGGAGGGGGGTCGGACTGAAGATGACGAGGTCCTATTGGCTTCCTGAGGAGATCGGCTGAAGGCTCCAATCTCCATCGGCTCTTCGATCCTGTCAGGAACGTCCTCATCGAGGGCAATCTGAAGCCTGTAGTTGTCAGCTTCATATGCTTGTATTAACGTCATGGCTGCGGAGAAAGTGGCTGGACGTCCCTCCTTGACCAGACGTTCGACGAGGTGGCGATCTCGGAGGCCGCGGAGATAGGACCTCAGGAGGTTCCTGTTGAGGTCCACGTTCCTGTCCTCTTCTGTTGGGGGGTAGGCGAGATCGACCGCCTCTCGGAAACGACGACTGTATGAGGCGGAGTTTTCATATGCCCCTTGCTTTGTTTTCTCCACCTCATGTCTCAATCTGTCGTCTTCGTGTGGCGAGAGAAAGGCCTGCTGGAGATGATCTCAGAGCTGATCCCAGGTCACCCTGTCTCGAGCTTCTTGCGAGTCGAGGAAGTGCTCTAACTCCCGCCTTAATGGTCCAGTTGCTGACTGGGAAGCAATGTACACCGTGTAACCGGAGTAATGCTTGGTGAGAGCCACATTGCGAATCCACTCCCTCACTGCCTGGGGGGTGTTGCCGTCGCAGGTTGGTACACGTTTAACCTGGTCTTCAGCTTTGCGACGTTCTTCAGCTTCTCTGGACATCGTTTGCCTCTGCGTATCTGCATTGAGTCGAAGGGTCCTGTCTTGATGGAGATAGGTCGTGAAGTCCTGGACCATCAAGGGTTGAGCCGCCGCTCCTGGGATCTGAGGAGCTTGTCCTGCTGGGGGTTGGGCTGGATCCTGTTGAGCTGCTGCTGCGGCAGGGTCGTTGGGAGGCATCTTGAAGAAGGAAGTAAGAGGAACGTCCTGTGCACGTGAGGATGGATGGCTGTGGCAAAAATGAGTGTGATTACTTCACATCAGCAACTGGAGATCTTGGAGATCACAGGTCAGTCATGGGGAGTCCTCGGTGGTCCATGTGGCTCCAGGGGGGGTCGATCCTCATTTCCCAAGATGATCCTGTGAAGATTCCAAGGTGTTCGACTCAGGTCAGCGGTCACCAGTTATAAAAGGAAGCTATTGGCATTCTCCTAAGTTATCCTAAATGCATGGAGAACTAACCAATAAGGCTCTGTAAAACTTCCAGTTATATGTAGAATCTAATTCAGGTTATAGTGATAGCATATCAGACGGAATAAACACAAATGCAAGATGTACTCTTTCACTAGTCAGATAGAATCTAAAGTTTATTGGTAAAACTCCCATATTTATATCATTGGGAGAAACCCATCAACCAATGGCCTGTGGCCAGCCAGCAATTCAAGCAATCACAACATGACAGCTGGCAGTCAAGCTGCCAGCATCACAACATCACAAGTACATTCAATTAATGACAATCAATACAATTAATCGATTCCCTAGAGGTTCAAGCTGCAAATATAATGGTATGTATGATATAACATGCTTAAGTGTCAAGCATCTGCTCAACTGAGAACAATCACATTAATACAGTGGCTTTGAATCACCCATGGACAAGTTCTGTCCCAATCAATTAATACATACATGATTAATTCTCAAGTACCAAGCTTGGCTTGGCCAGGTGCAGTCTGCAATAATTAATGAAACACACATGGCAGATTTGAAATTGGGAAAATGTAGCATCAACTGAAAATACACAATATTGCTGAATATGCTAGAAAGATATACATGGAGTTAAAGGTAAGTTAACATATATCTATAATTTATATTTAGGGAGTTTTATAGCCTGATATTTTACAATAAGTTTCATGTTTAGAGATGACAAAATTCATGCGATACTCTTCATGACATAAAAAATTACCGGACCGGTCCGGACTGGCACTCGACCGGTCCGGTCCAACACTGGACCGGTTTTTTGTAGGTGGTCCGATATTTTGGCGGTCCAGGGCTGGACCCCCGACGGACCGGTCCAAAGCGGTCCGGTCTGCATCACTAAACTACTAGACTATTAAAACCAAAATTTTCAAAAAATTATTTCCGAAAAAGGGAGAAAGGCAAGATTCATGAACAATTGAATTCTCATGTTTCAAAATTGAAAATTGCTAAAATTTGTTTTAAAAAAATCAAAAAAGACAGCAGATGAAAAAAGGATTAAATAAAAGTGGTTTTCATTCTTGAATCACTTCAAAAAGTAGATTCTCTTGGTGCCTTGGATATTTAAACTTATTCAACTGACACCGGCGTCCAAGTCATGGCACTTCCCCTCATGCTCATATATTTATATGCCAATCCTAAGAATTGCAATGCAATGAGGGAGCTTGAGGGTGCTGGATCAGCTGGGCTTCTCGCATGCACCCAGACCAAGTAACGGAGTGCTGTGAACCCATTGAAAAAGAGGACTATTAAGGACAAGAACCCAGGGGTTCAAAATGGAGGTGGTGTGTCGTCTAAGTTCACATCCCCTGATTCCAGCAGATCGTTGGTCCTGCACTGCCCTAACTATTCAGACAGGTATTTTCAGATAGGCCTATATATAGATAGATGGACAGATAGATAGATAGATGGATAAATAGAAAGATAGATAGACAGATAGATAAATAGATAGATACTTTATTTGATAGATAGATAGATAGATGGACAGATAGATGGACAGATAGATAGACAGATAGATAGGTAAATAGATAGATAGATAGATAAGTAGATATATGGTATGCACCAGTGCAGCCATTTAAGAGGAGTAGGTGATCATTGATCGATGAAATGGTAGATACAGCAGGAGTCTTCTGCAGTCTACTGTACAATCTGCACATTGCACTTTTACTCTTTTTGAAAATGATCAAAAGAGACAATGATTTAACATCTATGTATGACACCCACCTGGGACTTCAATCTTAATATTTAACATTTATATAGGTTTATATTATAGTAAACCAATTGACATTGAGCAACTCTGCGAGACATAACAATATTGAGAGTAAACTGAAAACATTCCAAATTGAATGACCCAGGTTCGAACCCAGCAAAGCTGCAAAGAAGGACCCTCAGTTTGGACTGAAAACATGTGGCCACCCAGTGGTTAAAGTTGCTGCCACCTTTGCTGAAGGTCTTAACTTGCATCAGTTTGAAACTCAGGGTGTGGCATCCCAGAGCTGCACTTAGAGGGCTGCACTTGCCATATCTATCTATCTATCTATCTATCAATCCATCTGTCACTAATATGCTGGTTTAAAAAA
Organism: Platynereis dumerilii; assembly: GCA_026936325.1. NCBI lineage: Eukaryota > Metazoa > Annelida > Polychaeta > Phyllodocida > Nereididae > Platynereis > Platynereis dumerilii. The sequence goes on along the minus strand of JAPTHN010000001.1, from coordinate 181,697,858 downwards.
CTGTCAATCCACATACCACTACCAGATAACTAGTAGACTGCCGAAATTACTAATTAACTCAATCTATCAATCTAAACTTAATAAAGAGCTGAAATTATGTGAAATCCCATGTCAGATTTGCACAGATATTTTTGACAGATGGATGAAAGATTCGACTTTAAGTCCTTTATATACACAGGCCAATTAGGACAGGAGGGCATGGCAAAGAAGCAAAGAATGATTGAAACTACTTCCCCTTACAAGCAAAGGTGACCTCGCCAATGTGGGATTCAAATCCAGGACCAAGTGATTGGCAACCCAGTGCATTACCAACTGAGCTAACTCCACCACCTTCCGAACGTGTAGGACCATGTCACAAATTGCAACACAAGTACCAAATTGCAATTTATTGCTCATGTTTACCAAATCCTTTTGATAAATCTGTGTAATCTATTATCTTTGACAAACAATTTCATTTGGTATTAACTTTTCACAAATGACCAATAAATAAGAACTTTTTGTCTTTGTCTTATAATCAGTATAAGCTATTTATTTCATCTCTATAATCTATCCATCTAAGTCATGCAATCCATCTAATCCATAAAATTCATACATGGATTTCATCCTTCTTTATCTAGGTAACTATCTATCTATCTACTATCTAGGCCTATCTATTCTTCCATAGATCTATATTTCTATCTTCCTATCTAATAATAAACTATCTATCTTTCTATCTCTTTCCAACTCTTTCCATTTATCTACCGGTACTTTACTATTCATTTATTTAGCCAGCAATCTATAAAATACTATATTAATTTAGGCCTATCCATCAATACACCCATCCCTAAATTGCGCACCCAGAGAATGAAATTGCATTGAAATAGTTGGAAATTTACATAAAACTGTTGAAATCTTAAGTCCTGTGACCTAGTATTATGATAACATACATTCCGAATTCAGCAAACTGACCAATACACATCCAAATGTCCCCATGACATAGTTCAAGGTCAGCTCATTTGCATACACAAAGCACAATACACATAATTTTCAAAATGGAGGACAGCTCATTTGCATACACAAAACACAATACACATTATTTTCAAAATGGTGGACTGTAACACCAAAAATGAAGCTCCAAACAAAGAACTTATGAAAGGAGTACTTAGAATTATTTGAGATCAATACAAGTATGCTGCAATAACAGCTCTGCATCTCTAGTAGTGGGCAATTTAACAATTCGGAGATTATTTGAAACATGGGAGGAGTTATTCCAGAATTTCTCCTCCAATTTCGAATTTCCCGCCAAAAGTTTACACTCTCTCACCCACTCCCTCATACACTTTCTCACTAATTACAAAAATGGCGGTGTGTTTACACACCTCCATTAAAAATTCACCCTCCAGGAGGCATCAATTTTCAATAACTTTGTTGAAGTTAATTTAAAAGTAATTATTTCAATAATTTCTACAAATTAACATATTTTTTATTGCCATATATATGACCTTCCGAAAGAGATTTTATAGCGAAATTTTGGAATATTGGACCAGGATCTAGGAAATTCCAGATTTCCTTTTAGAACCCATGGAGCACTAGGGAAAATGTCCCCTTGATGATCCCTTTTCAGCCGAGCATAGGTGTAGACAAACATACAGGAAGAACCCCCCCCCTCCCTTGCTCCCGGGTCTCCAGGCACTATAAGTAAAACAAGAACCCAAGGGGTTGAAATTGATGGTGGCGTAGTTTCATATCTCCTGAAAATGACTATTTCCCTGAGTGGCCAGAACCAGCTATTATTTACATATTGTGTGCTAAATTTCAGAAAGTTTTCAAATAATCCATTAGGCCACACTTAACTGATCTTTAGCTTCTCGGATCCTCTCAAGGCTCTTTTTCTAGGGTCGGTCGGTAGGACAAAAAAAAAAAGGTAAAAATAAATTTTTTTATTATGTCAAAAAAAAAATTTTTTTTTTTTTTCAATTTTTTTTTCCATTGGCAGCAAATCTATTGTGTCGGCGGGTCCGCGAAGCTAAGAATCAATTATGTGTGGCCTTACAAGCCACAAAATGGCCATGTGGCGCGGGTTTCATTAAAGAACTTGGAAAGAGCTTTAAAATGATGCATGGAAATGTGTGTGATCACTGATCTGCCAGGCAGCTCAACCTCCTTTTTGTGAAAGGAGATGCACATTAATTTGGGTGATAATCCTATGATAATGAGACGAGAAAACTGAGAATCTTACACATACTCTATCCACTAATTAGTTTCAGTATGGAATACTGGATACAACAGAACTGATACCCATCAAAATCCAATAGGCACTGACAGAGTCCCAACCAAAACTTTTACATATATATACGGCTTTAAAAGTGGCTCAAGTTCAATATCCCAATAAGTAGTTCCAGTGAGACTCCTTAAAATCATTGCGTCACAACCATTGTCATGGCGTCGAACAGTGTGTGCTCTTGACCAAAGAAACCAAATTCAACGAAAATTAAACTATGAGATTCACATGCAAAACTAGTATATTTTGAAGTACCATTTACACTTCTAGCGTCCAAAGGGAAAACCTAGTAAGTCACATTTTGGAGTTTCTGAGATAATCCACTTTGAAGTTCCAGTTCTTGCAGTAAGAGTTAGGCTTACTGGGATTTGTCAGTGTCCTTCTGGGGTAACGGGCCACTTCTTGAAAATCTAAACTTAATGAATATAGAAACATGTCTCAGAAGTTATATTTTGACCTTAACTCAATTTGACCCAATTTGTGACTTACTAGGTTTTCCCTTTGGACGCTAGACTTTGCCTGCTACAAGATATATCATATGGCAGTCTAGAAAAATACACACAAACTAACTCTTTGAAACTCATACGAGTCATGTACAACACATTTTGATTAGATTCACATGCCTTCACATACAAGCATTTTCATATGTATATTTCTCCACTTTTCCAGACCAAACATGGTTCTGTGAATGAAGATTGAAGAGCACTACTTATTGCCAGACCTTCACATGTTCCGTCATCAAATGGAACTATTTCCCCAGAAAAAAACATTTATCTCAACAAGAAAATTGCAAGTCACCAACATTCACACAATATAGACATGGGAGGCAATTCAACTCAGGATAAATCATATATTTATTTATTAATACTACACTCAAATGTCAAAATCCTTGACAATTCAGCATGATTATTGATTACAATAGGCCATACAAACATGTTAGGTTGATTCATACAAGTATGTACATAGTAAAGTAAAAACAATGTTTCTCATTTTGTCCAACTGACTTTTGGGATGTCGAAGTGCTCAGTTAGGTTATCCAACTTCTCATTAAATTTCTGAAAACATCAAAATTTAAAAACTAACAACTGTACCAAAATAAAGAGCTAATTAATTATGCACAATAGAGTCTAAATAATAAACACTTTTTATTACAAGAACAATTTCATAATATAACAGAAGGTCTTTTTACCATAATTCTTTCCTTGTGTGTTTTTGAAGCTTTTTCCAGTATGAGTTGGGCATTCTGCAAAAGACAGAGCAAGGTGTTCAGAAGGCATTACCAAATGGATGTAAACAATTTTTAATATAATGCCAAAGAATGAGAGAGATTTGCAAAAAATACTTGGTTCAACAAAAAAAAAGGTCTTAAATCTGTTCTTTTAATTTTCATTTAAAGAAATGTCCTTGCATTTCACACAAAATTCTTATGAAAACAAATAAACATGATTTGGCCAAAGATTTAAATATCAATCCACTGAGTCTCATTACCCGTTTTTCCTGAGCTCTGAGAAATGCAAGTTCAGCTGGCGTTCTCCTGTCTATCTGTACACTACTAGAACTAGACGGTGTAGCCTCTTCTCCCATTTTTGTGTTTTCAATAGCTTTGGCAATATCCCTCTCTTTGTCCTTCTTTTTCTTTTTTCTGAAATACAAAGAAAGACATCAATTTGTGTAACATACTTCTTTTTTCACAGATTAACTGTTCAATAGGAACTGTAATTTAGGGCTCACACAAACAATGTATATTTCCTTCAGTACTGAATGTGTAGCACAATTTTAGTATTTGTATTGAGATAGGTATTTTTTTAATTTCTTGTTTAATTTCAAGTAAATCTTAGGAAAGTTTGCAACTGTTAAGTAAATAGATCAATATTTTGTGTGGTCCTAAACTTACAGTTCCCATCTAACTATTCACTGTTGAAGTTGCACAACACAAATACCGAAATACACATAGCAACTACAAATACACATATGGTCAATAGAAATACTTTTGTACCATAGTCACAAAAAAAAAAAGGCTTTCTTCTGTGTCCTATCATACCATACAGTGATCGAAATTGGACATTTTCTTCAGGGAGCTCTAAGTCGGTGCGGCAGTGCATGACGCACCATATCATTTTTTTTTTTTAGGGACAAAATTCTGCCGCCAGAGCATGGCTAAAAATACCTGAAGGACTTCACAATAATTTAATTTCACCACAGATCAATTGGGGAGCTGAGCTCTAGCAGCCTAGCAGGGCACAGCTCCCCCAGTTTTTTTGTTTTTGTTTTTTTTTCAAGGGAGCTGAGCTCCCCCAAGCCCCTGGCTGAAGACAGTGAAGTGGAACAGTTGAAGTATTCAACTTTTCAAGGCTCAAGCCCTGGGGGGGGGTTCTCACTATATGTTGGTCTACACCTATGCTCGCCTGAAAATGGCTCTTCAAGGGCTAATTTTCCCTGGCTAAGGGTCCTAAAATGAGGTCTGAATATATTCCTAGACATGGCCCAGCATTAGTGATGGAAAATCGATCCCAAAGTGAAATCGATTAATTGGTTGTGCTTCCGATAGAAGTAGGCCGATTAAAATCGAAGATTAATCGGAGAATCGTTCCATCACTATCCAGCATTTCCACAACTCCGAATTTCGCATAAAAATCACCTTCCGAAAGACATCCATGGTGGCAAAAAAGAAATTATTTGGCACAAGTAATTAAAATAATACAGCCGACCCAAAAAAATGCCTCTTTGAGGGCGAATTTTCCCTAGTCCAGGATCCTATTTTTGGATTGCCGGTCAACTAGGCGACAGACAACTAGGCTACAACCAGGGGTGCCGGAAGGAATCGCCAGCGGCAGGGGCAGTCGAACGAAAAAGGGCAAATCATATTAGCGCCAATTTCACGTGACAAAATTTAGAGAGAGAGTTAATAATAATTTGAATATATACTTGCTAATTTGTGCCTAACATTTTTAAAATAAGGCCTAAAAATATTATTTTCCTTAAGATCAATAGGGCAACCTTGCCCCCCCTGCCCCCCTCGGGCAAGGGCAGGAGGGGCAATTGCCCCCCCTGTTCCGGCACCCCTGGCTACAACACTACCAACTAGGCGACAACCAACTAGGTGACATACCACTACCAACTAGGCTACACTTTTTGGACAACTAGGTGACAGCAGATAACCCCCAGATACCATCCAGGTGACACATATTTTATGGGGGACACCAACCAGGTGACAGATCACCTTCAATGGTGGTCAATTAGTAAATGTATTTTCACCTAGTTGGATGTGTTTTTTATGAACTTGTGTCACCTAGTTGGAAGTGCTGTGTAAATTTGTGTCACCTAGTTGGAACTGCTTGTCACCTAGTTTGCACTGGTATGAAATTTCCAAATTTCTTGTCACCTAGTTGGTACTGATGGGTGTCGCCTAGTTGGTTTGTCGCCTAGTTGACCGTACACCCTATTTTAGGGTTCACGGCACTCCGTTACTGGGTCTGGGTGCGAGACACTCAGCTGAGCATCCCCGTCATATTTCGGGGCGAGAACCCCCCCTCCCCCCCGGGCTCAAGCATGGATTTCAATGATGTATTCCTTGATTATTACGGATCATAACGAGAAATTATCACGTACACGTGTGCAAGCAAGTGAATAGGTTATTCTTGACTACGAAATAGATTCATACTTCTTTACTAAACCACCAGACACTCCTTTAAATTTCAGAGATCCTTTCTGCACACTGGCATATTCCGACATCTTTGTTGATTTCTCGTGAAATATCGCGAACGCAGAGATATCGTTTCGGGGAGCAGTTGTTCAATAAAAATAAATTCGCTTCATTATTACAATACGCAGAAGCACAGTCTATGATAAGACACACGAGCTTCAATAATACAATAAGAAAATTCTCGTGATTCTGTAAGACTGTGGTAACAACACAGAATTTAAAAGACAACATCTTGATGAAGTTAATTGCAATCAATGCTCCCTATTGTAAACATTGCATTGCCAAGCACCGCGTTGCGTACACAAACAAATACTTGTAATGGAGTGAGTGTCACCGGTACAGCCTCTCAGCCCCTCTCCAGTCATAAAAATGCCAAGAAAAGCTCTGAGGTGTCTCATAGAAATAGACATACATTCGGTAAGTACCAAATACATGTACCGGTACATGTACACAAATGCCCCCAGCTAATTCACTATGATTCAGCTGTCTATCAAGTGCAAGTGTCAGCTGTCAGTGTCATGGACAAACTCTTGTCAGTGTCATTTGATATTGAACTTGCTTGTCAATGCTTGACACGTCTGATCTCAGTGATTGGTGATCTGGATTCTGACTGCTGACAGTGCTGTCATTTACGATTCAAGGAACCTGGTACGGGTATAACGAAAACTAGAAAAGCAAATGGATTTGCAAATCCAAGTGGCTGTAACAGAAACGAATACTTCCCTGACAAGGACAGGATTCAAAACAACTCAAGAAATGACAATTATGCAGGTGTCATTTTCATATTATGGAACATGGTATATGTGCATCACATTCACAATATTTGTGGCGATTATTAGAAGCTATTATTAGAAGCTATTAGATACTCATCACAGGGGTGAGCGTGAGTTGAAGTAACACATGGAAAGAAATTATTTATGTATTTAAAAAATGCCAGGGGGGTACCAGTAATTGAGTATCCAATTGTTCATTGCCTAGGCAAATGTTGTCTGCATGATTTTCGGCTGGGATCAGTGGAAAATTGTTGATTTAATTCATTGATTTAACACATCCCCAAGCCAAATTAACAGCCGTAATGCCTAGCAGCATCATTGCTTTATCCTAGAACGTAGGTGTAACGAGGTGGAATGAATGTGTGTAAAATGACAAGTGGCGCCGTAATTGGCCTTAATAAAACATGTTTGAATACTCAGCAGGAATACGATAGCAAAAGTCTGCAAAACGGACAGGATCTGCTGCAGAAGTAATAATCCAGGCGGTGGCCCGCCTAGATTAATCCGACTGGAGTGTATCTTCAACATCCTATCATTCACTAATGCCACTTCAATCTTCATTCTCCTATCTTAATAAAATTTGAAGCTTCAATCAGACTTGATTCAGTGACATGTGTTCTTTTGACAGGTGTCATCTCCTGGGGTATGGTTGAGAAACAGAAACGACCTCTACCTGGCCGTAAAACTATTCCGACAGAGAAGGCGGACCAATCTTTGCGCCCCTATTTTCCCTGTCCATTTCAATGAAAAATTCAGATTCGATAAGGTAAGGTATTATATCACCATGATCAAATTAGGAGTACTTACTCTAAGCCAACAACTGATGTGTAGGCTATGTTTTTAGTTCACAATTGTTGATTGAATATATTGTAGATAGAGATGTTATATAAATTGCAATGAGTTCAGAATATTTTATTGTTTTTTTCTACAGGTATTTTTCACAGCCTACACCCCTGAACAAGTGGCAGATGCTCTGGAGTGTAAGTAAATGATAGCTATTAGCTGGATACAGAGAAATTACTCTGAGAATAATCTCGCTAGATACACTAACTTATAATTATATTTATTCATTCAAGACTGGAATGTTCACTATGTTATAATTGTTGTTCGATCATTTCCGATACCAGTTGCTATGAGGAGTTACATCTATATGAAATAGCCTGTGACCTATGTATACCTAATATTTTACCGGAATCATTTCTATTGTTACAGATGAAAATATTGAGATTGAATTGATCCAGCTGTCTGAAGTCAGGCAAGAAGGAATATTACTTGGTTACCATGAATCAAATGCAAAGCAATTCCTCTACCCATATCCAAACTTCTCCTTCAATTATGGAACAAATGACAGGGAAATTCTCATGGAACGAGCTTTTGATTATCCTGTAAGTGTTGAGTCAGGAGACTCGGGACCCAATCTAGCAAATATTTATATCATGAATTTTAAAACTGTATTTTTCATTTGTTGATTGTTATGATACATGTGAGACCTACTAGATGCCAAATATATTCTTGCATAAAAAATTCTATAAAGTATTAAAGATTTAAATATGATTATGTGAAATTTTACTCCTTTCCAGGGAATATCTCCAAAATTTTTATTCTCTACAAAGACAATTATTCAGGATACAGTTGCTCCGACCCTAGATCCTTATGAAGACGTTCAGCTAATCAAGTCTTGGGAGGTATATATATAGTTTCAATAGATTTCATTTTATATTGTACTTGGGGAACTTCAACTGTCGCTTGTAACCTTACATATTCAACTTAAAGAATCACCTAACTTAAAACTTTGTTTTAATTTCAGAAAAGTTTAATACCCACAAGACCCTCAAAATACAGGGCAAGGTAAGTGCAATAATAGCTATTGTTACATTTGTGTGCGATGATCACAGCCACATGTTAGCCTAATGCGCTGATACACTGCACTGTTCAGTTGATGTATTGTCACGTCTTACACCTGCATAACAATAAAACTAAAATTGCGAGATGCAGCTCATCACCTCACGGCTAATATCTCGGTTTGGCACTAATTGACAATCCTCTCTAATCCACCCTCTCCCTCCTCTTTTTGCTTGTGTTAAGGTCTGCCCGGTCACCCTCTCGTCGCAGTGCACACCGTTACAGACGCCCCACCGTAGCATCAGCTTATCGTTCCAGGTCTCCCTCCTTGGAACTTCAGCTCGGCAAACTCCGGCTGGACGACCGCGAATTCCCACCAAGATCAGACGATGACAGACCGCCTTTTGTTGTTGGAAAGGTATGTTCACTCAACTATTTTTCTTGCACCGGGCAGGTTATATTAAAAGCTATTAAAGAAGTCTAATAGAATGCGCAAGGACCAAAAATAGGAATGCACGGATATCACTTTTTCACTTCCGATCAGATATCGATCCTGCTATTTTGTTGCGGATACCACCGATACCAATACCATTGATTATTTATCGAGTAGTGCTACCTATTCGATCTGATTCTACTATTTAGCGCTGGATTGACAAATACCGATCCTCAGTATTGGATCGGTACTTCTCTAACCAAAACGTGTTATATGGTATAATAATATATTTAGATTCCCATGCATTAGTACCCACTACTACCCAGCTATAATGAAGGCCTTGTGTGACTTGCTCATTGCAGGTGAAGCAAGACCTGATTGGAAGAGTGCCTGGTTCATCCAGAACACCTCGAGGCATCCACACTCCAAGACGGCCAAGGTCAAAATCTCCATTTTCCAGGACGCCAAGGAGCCGAACCAGCTCCTGGAATTCCAAATACTACTACTTGGATGATACATACAAGACTAAGCCATGGTACTCCACTGTCAGAGTAAGTTATCGCTTTTAATAAAATCAAATTTAAAATAATATAAGTTGCAGTCTCTGCAAAGATTGCCAGTCTAACGGGTATGTCAGTTTTCCAGTCAGTTCGGTGAGCCAGGGCAAAAGATTAAAATTTGATACAAGTTAAAAGCTATGAAGTTAACCATAATGTTCACGACTCCATCTCAACAAACATGCGATTCATATCTTCACAATTTAAGCAGGAAAGCTGTACATTTTTGAGAATTTTATTATGATGTTGTTTAGTATTCTGGTTCGTTAATCTTTCACCTAACAAGGGGATTTAATTGCATTGTTATAATATATTGCATACAATAACAGATTTTTTCCTGTTATTATATAATTTTAATATTTTTTATGTTTTCAGGTCAATAGGGAATACAGTCCATCTGTCAGTGATGATGGTATGTACAACTACTTCCAGAGACTCATTTCGATCTTTTACATTTTTTTTTTCAGTTATATTTTGCATCCACAAGTCATACATTAACGTGGCATATACTATTTGCTTGCATTTGCAGAAGACGACATGTACAACTACCAAAATTACACAAGGAAATATCGCAGCCCCAGTCCCATCTTGTACAGATCGAGCTTGAGGGACAGATTTGACGATGATCTTGGATATTCCAACAGGATATCAGACACGGTTTCAGCAACCCTCAGGAGAAACAAATCCCTGGAAGCCTTGGACAGAATGGTAAGTGCTAAGAAGCAGTTTAAACTTTAACGCTAAACTAAGGTCACACATAATTGATCCTTAGCTTCTCGGATCTTCTCGAGGCACTTTTTCTAGGGTCGGTCGGTAGGACAAAAAAAAAAGGTTAAAAAATTTTTTTTATAATGTCAAAAAAAATTTTTTTTTCTGTCGGCACAAAATCTATTGTATCGGCGGGATCGCGAAGCTAAGAATAAATTATGTGTGGCCTAATTGTGGGTTTATGAGTGTCCAGATTTTAAATGGAAATCAATCAAACAATATAATATGACATGATTTTTTGCCCCTTGGTATTACAGTACTTTGATGACACAGACCTGTACCGCAGTCAGAGGCGATACCCTCGCAACATATACAACCCCTACATATAAAGGTTTGTCTAACATTTACTTTCTATACCCTGTAAGTGAATAAACCTGTTGGATGAACTGAGAACCACACAATTTTCTACATCTTGTGGATGTTATCATCAGTGGGATGTGAATTTTCAACATCTAAGCCTCATGTTGTAACTATTTCAAATATAAATCAAAATCTGTTAAGTATAAAGTTTAATGGTTTACCCTGTTTAAAAATACTGACAAAAGTCAATACAACATAACTTAATTTCTTCCAGATTGAAGTTACAAGAGGAAGATATTCGAAAATGGGCCACTCAATTAGCGTCGCAGGAAGTCATACTAATCCTGTGTTAATGTGAGATTAATATTGTACTACAGTCTATAAATTATGTAGATATTTTTAATTTATGGCTGTCTGCCAAGCCAAAACGTTTTGAGAAAGATGGGTCCAAGTGAAATTGGGAAAATGTGGGATTTCAACTCAATAAGACTTATTTCGCTGTGTTGTGTCAATAAGTTCAATGTTAAAGAATTTACTTATATTTAATGGTAATTGTAAATTGAACTTGTAGGCCTCCACATAATTATGTAATCATTGAAGGCTTTTCAAAAGGCATTAGTTCAATCTGAGGCATTGTCATTTATATAATTTTTATATCAGTTTTTGCTCTGGCGCTACGGTTCAAGTAGTTTTTTAAAACGAATCTCACTTAATAAAATAAACGCAAGTTAATGGCCACTGAGAAATGGTACTGACCCAAATTGGTTGAGGGAGCTGCAGACCAAACTCCTTTGGTGCAAAGAGAAATTAGAGAATCTTATCGGTTTAGATGCTTTGCCAGTGAACTGTCCTGCTGGCAATCTTGGAATAACCATTTGAAAAAGACTTTCATGTGTATATAATATATATAATACACTCAATGATATCATATGTCTAATATTCACATGTAAACATTCCAAACTATTTCTATGTTGTACTTGAAGCAGAGGCAGCATGTTAGTGTGATAATTGTTATTATTGCCAATTGCAATACTCGTGCAATTGAGTAACTAATATGTAATTTATGATTCTGGAACTATTTATATAATTAATATATAGTGTGTATAATTTTGTATTTATATATTTATATTTGAGATTAGCAAATATATTAAATAATCTTCCTTGGCACAACTCATTCCGTCCAGCACCTTCCTCAGTCATTCCTTATTATTTTAAAATTGTTTATGAATTATCTTGTTTACTTTGTTGAAATAAACCTGTCAATCACAAATTTTGATAGTTGTGTTCTTAAAATATACATTCTCATGTTGTAGAGGCTGACTGTGGTCTGCACAACTGCGAACTTCAGTGAAAACGGTACTAATGAAAATCCAATTATTCACACAGAACTTGCACCAGAAAATACAACTGGATGAATAGATTAATAAATTTGAACTACCAATAAAAGAGAAAGAGTTCAAATTTTAAAGTAGGCATTTTCCATTCAGGGATTCACCGTAAGGTATTTCAAAAATATCATCAATACAATGTAAAATCATTCCTAAAAATATATAAATTGTATCATGGTTTTTATTAATAAAATCTCAGTAGGACTTCAGAAAAAATTGCACCTAACTGGGCAATGGTACAACGTAATCTTGATGCCTCATTAGGCCTGTGATAATATCATAGGCCTAATGAAAGCATTAAGATATTATCGAATAAGAATGGCTTAACAATTTGCAGGATTCAGTATTAGAGTAAGATAATCATACTTGCCTGTTGTAATCAATACGAGGAGAACCTTGCAAATCTGACTCCTTCACGAAATTGTATCATTTCTTGGCAGTTAATTGGGCGTTGATAAGTCTTTGTGAATGTAGCCAAAATACCATTTAGAAATACAACGACACTACCACATATTTTTCATAAAATTAACAAAAATTTATTGTTATAACAAGGTTATTTCTTTTTCCAGAGATGGCTGTATTGATTCAAATCAAAAGTGTCCTCTATTTCTTCTTCAATAACTATTTTCTCCTTTGGTTTTCGTCTGGCTATTCGAGCAAGTCTCTGAGATTCACTTAATTTGGTGATGTCTACAGGCAGCTAGAAAAAAGAAGAAAAAACACTTATTATGGTGGCAGGTTGCACAAGCTATAGACAAGCTTTGCTGTACTGCAATCTGCATAGAATGAAACTAAAGCAATAGAATATAGTCATGAATACATGTAGGCCTAATAGATCTTGATCATCATACACTCACTTTTATTATTTCACGGGGTTCTTTGTAACGGATATTTATGGTTGAACCATCAGGCTGCACCAGCACTGTGTCATACATCCTTGGATAGGAGTGTCTATTAGGTCGTGATATGCTGGCTCTGTTGTTGTTACATTGTAGACTAGTGGAACTGATGGTTCTGGCAAATGCAACTGGTAGTCTAGAGAGTAACGGCCCCAATCTGAAGAGACAAAGAAGCATACAAGTGATAGACCTACAATAAAATCATCTTAAAGATTAAAATATAGTGCGCTGGTGCATTTAATGAAATTTTGGCCCTGCAGCGAGCCCAGCTTAAAACAAAATACGCCGCGGTATAAATGATCTCCTTTGAAACAATAAATGCCTGCGCTTCTAAACGAGGAAATACGGTACCACTGTCGCCAATGGTACTAGTATCAGTTCACCAGCGAAGTACAATTGTAGTTTTTGTGAACCCTGGTAGTTCAGAAATTAGAATTTGTCCTTTTGAAGCATCTTGCATAATTCCAACAAAAGTTGCTGTTCACCCCGCTGAACACATTTTTGATCAACTGTACTGCATGCTAATCAGGTCGAAGCGCTAATTGCTATTTTCAAGATGCATAGTCCCATGTGTATGTCATCAATCTCAGTCTCAGGTTGTGTCAGAGCCCAAGTAGGCTCTCTAGAGGACCAACTTGAGTCTGGAGTTTCGACTTCTGTGTTGATCACCAATGTCAACAAACCAATTATCGCTCATCATCACTTTTTAAAATGCATAGTTACATTGAAATACCGAGTTGTGTCACTTTTAAGTGACCTGTGTCTGCTCTTTCATAGCCATACTGTTTGTAAAATAATCATCGTTTGTTTCACATCACCCAGACCACTAAAATGTCTAAGAAACTTACCGACACAGCGACAACCTCTGCATCTTCCACCAATTTGCACGTGGCTCCCTCTGTCGGGAAATTACAGAGGGAGCCACATGCAAAAAACCGCATGAGCAGGTGCAAACTCTCCAAGCAGGTTGGAGCAGGTGATCCAGATAGATAGATAGATAGATTTGGTAAGTGCAGCCCTGAGCCTGGGCGCTCACGAGGTTGATGATGGGATGGAGAGAGCGGGGAGTCCTCAACATGTTACACATTTAGGCCTACCCTATGTGAGGGATCTTTTACTTAAAGGCCTACAAGGGGCCGCCAATTTATTAAAATTTAATACAGTATCTTCTTAGGGGATCGGTCAACTCGCCAGGGGAAAACCCGCCAGGCCCACTACTCGCCAGTTGATATCCCGCCAGTCCCCTTCAACTCGCCAGGTTACCTATTATTGCCCTAGATCAGCAGAGCAGGGCTCAGTATCCATCCAGTCTTTCCTTGTGCAATTGCTGCGTCAATGACGCAGCACGCTCTGGAGGCCTTAATATTGGGCGCAGCACCTTCTAACTGGTACCAATGTTTAGGAAATTTAATTTCCTACATTTTGAGCTAAGTTTCGGCACTGTACGACCATTCTTTCTATGTTAAAAGTGCGTCCGAAGCACTCGAGGTTGATGCCCGAAGTTTTGATTACACGTTATGTTTCATGTCATTTCTCCATACATCGGCCACATAAAAATATTTCAAGAATCGAATGTGTTTTTTAAAGATGAAAGGTAGATGCTAGTATTTTTTTCAGATTTTTCAAAGCAACAAATCACCCCAAAACCAGGCCCTAAAGATTCTGTTATTTTACCCAAGCAAAGATGGCGCTGGCCCAGACCTGTGTTTCCAGACCTATTATTGCCCCTAGTTTGGTTGTTTATTGTTTTATTTAAACAAGTGCTGATTCAACATGTTGTTTGCGTTTTTTAATCAGATTTTTTTTCGTTAATTAGAAACACGGCATTCCTAGTATACACAAAAGGCATGTAATTTAGGACTAAAACACGCACATTAGATAGACCTATAGCCTATAGGCCTGCACTGTATATTTCGATGTTATATTATAGGCAATGTATATTTCGATTAACTGACTATCAATACACTTTTGATATCAAATTATTGAGTGAAAATTGAAAAAATAAACTAAATGAAGCCCAATATGGCCGATTTTAACGTTTTAACATGTTTAATGCTATTTCATTTCAGTGCATGTTATGTACTGAGTAGGCCCTATTTTTTTCCGCTCTTTTAATGTTGTTACTTTAATTTCGTTCATATGAGAAAACTTTGTAGAAAGGTGTGAATAAATTTATCTATTATTCTATTCTATTCTATGAATCTATAATATTTAGGCTAACCAATTGCTATGTCTCGGCATTAAGGCACCACTTAAACGCCCTTAGCTGGTTTTAAGTTTTGATCAATACAAAAAATAATAAAAGTGCAAATTATCTTTAAATTCCATCTTATTAATTTTTCTTCCCTTTTTCACAGTTTCTAATTTTTAAACAAACATTGTTATCATTACAATAACTTGACACGTTTTCTTCAATTAATGCAAATTATGCAATCGATTGATCAATCAAACAAATAGTATCAATGCAGTTCAATTAAACTTAACACCTTTTGACAACAATGAAAAAAAATCAGAACAGCTTAGGCCTACCCCAGACTGCATGTTCCTGCCCATACATTTTACTAATATTTTATTTTAAAAAAAAATCAAATAGACATTTTTATGAGAGGCCTACATAATTTCTTCGTTCATTGAAATTTCATTACTTTCTACATCGTGCTGGCTATATAATTATCACAACACGTAGGCCTACAGTGACATAGATCTATCTTTCTTTTGAGCAGTCATTGTTTAAAGTGTTTTTAAAATGTTGCTAGCAAAGATAATAATTTTATAAAATTTTGCCTCATTGCCAGTTATTGGCATACACATACCTTGTCAGAAGTTCAATTAACCAGGATAAACGATAAATAAGCTTATATTCCGTCATTATTTACTCAAGTCTTTCTTTCTTTCGCAAATTTAATTATTGACTGAACTACAGATAGATAGATAGATAGATAGATAGATAGATAGATAGATGGATAGATCATCACGAATTCCAAGCAAATGTTGCTTAATTTGGGCCTACCTGGGAGCAGGACGTTTTTTGACATGAAGTGTTTGATCACTTGTCAATGTAAAATAGCCACATTTTGAGATCTTGGTTCTTGGTAAATTGTTGTTGCAATACTTCTCAGAAAGTGTGATTTTCTAAATCATCTGTTTATTATGTTTGATGACAATTTTCACCACTTTATTTTTCCAACAACATTGGCTACATTTTATTAAAAGGTAACGGAATCGAATAACCATTGTCTTTTTTGTTGACTGTCGATCACGTTATGATTTTATGAACCCATGTTTCATCACTCAGCAGGTAAATCTCTCAATTCATGATTTATAAAAGAAAGCTTTGCAGACTGACTCCTACTCTCAGACATGTTCAACAAAAAGACGCACCAAGTCTAAAATAGATGACGTTAACGTAAATACTATTTTATGGCTACTACAATGTAACAATCTAATGATTACTATCTTAACTTGTTAATCTAGACAACAATCAATACATTTCAACTGTATAAATTGATACATCTGGCGAGTTTGTGTCCTGGTGAGTTTTCACCTGGCGAGTTTTGGTCCTGGTGAGTTGTCACCTGGCGAGTTCTCCTCTGGCGACTTGACCCATGACCTCTTCTTATCTTCTTATCTTCTTACTAATATTAAAATAACAGTGTCCGGGATTTATCTCACTTCCTACTTATTGCCTGGCCTTCTAACTTTCCCCATGTCTTCCTCATGCGCATAGGGAGCCACTGCCGCATTTTCATACAAATTGCTTTCTTCTAAATGCCCTAATTAGGCCTAATGATAATTACTTTTAAGCTGATAATTACTTTTAAGCTGTTTTGTATACTACAATACACAAGAGGGCAGCAGCTGCACTATCTCTACCCAATCTGGAATCCACGGTCGATGAATGACCTTAGGTAGCTAGTACCGATCTTTCAAATCTGATTGGTCGAGAGAACAATGCAATCAACATCCGCTCATTCACAATTGCTCTGTGACGTCACGTACTACATGCTTGTCCGCTGATATGTGGACAGGGACGAGTCAGTCTCTACCATCTTCCTTTGACCCAAGGTTTTAACAACACTTCATTCTGACAGATGGTAATTCCATACATGTGCCTAAAATGTTACAACTCCCCCTCTTAAAACTATTTACACGGGCACTTATTGCTAGTTTTATATAAATTTAACGTCTCATCCGAATGACATCCAGCTGGGATTTTGCTCATAAAGGTCCCATTGAAAATTGGTTCGAACCATAGAAATACATAGAATGGACATGAGGCTCTGACCGGGGGGGGGGTTACTCACTAAGAGAGGGTGTATCTAGAGGCGCCGCTGGATGGTATTAAGTTGGCCTTTTTGGATTAAAATGGTTTTGGTTTTTTGACAATTCTGATTAATTTGGTTCTGGTTTTTGCAACCCCAACATGTGTGGTGTCGTTAGAATCGGCTTGAAATGAGGATTAAAATGGTTTAAAAACCATGAAGATTAAATTGGTGGCCAAAAATTTTATTGAAAAATGGTTTGTGGTTTTGGCATATTTTTCGGCTTAAAATGGTTCTGGATTTCAAAATTGCCGTGGCGCATCCGTATGCAAAATTCCGCTAAGTACCCTTCCCGGGGGCTCTGGCAGATGAAGCAACCAAATCCACCATCTTGGAACTGCCCTTTATCATCTGGTTGGCCGTGAATATCACTGTTTACAGTCAAAATATCAGGGCGTATGATATTGTAAAAAATACCACCCTTCAAGGGCGATATTTTTTAACAATGGTTATGACATCACCGGCATTTCAGATTCCTGATGACGTCACAAACCAAGCAATGGCCAAAACAATAGGATTGTGACATCACCTCCATTGTTGCTCCATGGTGACGTCACATTTTTGTAATGGCAGGAAATAGTCCCTCTTTATAATTGAAAATTTGAGGTAAATTTTTAAAACCAGGTGATAAAAACAAAACAACCACGCGTCAGGGCACTTCGTACAATATCACTCGCTGTTGTGTGAATTAATATCACACAACAGCTTGTGATATTGTTACTCAGTGACCCTGACTTGGGTTGTTTTGTTATAGTATCCTGGCACAATGTAACTGTGACGTCACCAATAACAGTGATGTCACTTATAACAATGGCATGACATCACATCATAATTGGTCTATTGTGACATCATGTCTCAGGGCAGTTCCAATTATATGGCGGATTTGGTGACCTCATCTTGAGGTGGCATCGTACAGCCTCATGTCCGTTCTATGTATTTCTATGGTTCGAACCCATGCAGGTAAAGACCTTCAGCGGAGCAGGCGAGCACCTAAGCCACTCGGCCACCAAGCTTATGAATGGATGAGGTCCACACAAAATAACACACAACGTGCTGGGAGAGTTTGATCAACACAGTATTAAACTGACTCTTTCGTTATGTTCACTGTTGGTGATCTAGGTCGGGTATATCAGAGAAATTTCTCTGGGGTATATATTGAACAAACTTTTAGGTAAATTTTTTAGTGATCTGAGATGTGATCAGCTAAACGGGAGGATCCAGAAAATTCCGGTTGGGGGGTCTATCGTGCTATCGCGTCGCGGAACGCATAATTCGCGACGTAGCGCGATTGCGCTCAGATAAGATATACTTGTAAAAATATATAAAATTTGGTGTGGTGGGGGGGGGGGATGCATCCCCCACCCCCCCTGCGTCCGTCCCTGCAACTAAACAAAACCATATACATGTATAGTCAATAATGCCAAGCAACAAAGGTATATTTTTTTACTCCTGTGAGTCTCAAGGACTTCTCCCTCACGAAAGCTCCCTGTGAGTAAAAAAGAAACAATAAAAAAATAGGCCTTTGTCAAAGGCTTTGATGCTTGGAATTACTGACTATATGAATTACCAAAGGTCAGGACTAAACCTACATGTATAGTTAAACCATATGTGTCTGTGACAAAACCCAGTCATCAATAACATTTTAAAATTCAGGGACTGATGCAAGGTTAGGGACATGGGCATGGAGGATGCATGATCCCCCCTCTCCACCAGATGAAATTGTAAATTTTGTCAAGAGCTACATATATGTATGCGTTCCATGATGCGATAACCGTGATAGACCACCCTTCTTGGAAACACTAGGGTCGAGTCTGGCGTTTTCAAAAACAAATCCTCTTTGACTGTGTCACAAGAGTTATGCCTCATTCTCATGATAAGGATTTTGCACGGTGCATATCGTCAGACACTTAGCTGCAGCAAGGAAAGACCGGGTTGAGCAGCATTCATCTGTTTGATGCTGTACAAATAGAAAAATCAACATTACACTGGGATTTTTCAAACCCGGATAACTGAAGTGAGTGGCATGTGAATGTCATAAAATGTCAAGGTCTCACCTGATGAAATATCTGGTTGAGGGTATCATCAGCATCAAGGAAAATGTTTTGCCACAATAGCATGTGAATCTCATAAAGTGTCAAGGTCTTATGTGATGAAATGTCTGGTTGAGTGTATCATGAGCATCAAGGAAAATGTTTTGCCACAATGACATGTGAATTTCATAAAAATCAAGGTCTTATGTGATGAAATGTCTGGTCGAGTGTATCATGAGCATTAAGGAAAATGTTTTGCCACAATAGCCTGTGAATCACACAAAAATCAAGTTCTAAGTGATGAAATGTCTAGTTGAGTGTATCATCAGCATCAAGGAAAATGTTTTGCCACAATAGCATGTGATTCTCAGAAAAATCAAGGTCTTATGTGATGAAATGTCTGGTTGAGTGTATCAGCATCAAGGAAAATGTTTCGCCACAATAGCATGTGATTCTCATAAAAATCAAGGTCTTATGTGATGAAATGTCTGGTTGAGTGTATCAGCATCAAGGAAAATGTTTTGCCACAATAGCATGTGAATCTCATAAAAATCAAGGTCTTATGTGATGAAATGTCTGGTTGAGTGTATCTTGAGCATCAAGGAAAGTGTTTTGCCACAATGACATGTGAATCTCTTAAAAAGCATGGTCTTATGTGATGAAATGTCTGGTCGAGTGTATCATGAGCATCAACGAAAAAGTTTTGCCAAAATAGCATGTGAATCTCATAAAGTGTCAAGGTCTTATGTGATGAAATGTCTGGTTTAGTGTATCTTGAGCATCAAGGAAAATGTTTTGCCACAATGGCATGTGAATCTCATAAAAAGCAAGGTCTTATGTGATGAAATGTCTGGTTGAGTGTATCATCAGCATCAAGGAAAATGTTTCGCCACAATAGCATGTGAATCTCATAAGATGTCAAGGTTCTATGTGATGAAATGTCTGGTTGAGGGTATCATCAGCATCAAGGAAAATGTTTTGGAACAATAGCATGTGAATCTCATAAAAATCAAGGTCTTATGTGATGAAATGTCTGGTTGAGGGTATCATCAGCATCAAGGAAAATGTTTTGCCATAATAGCATGTGAATCTCAAAACATAGGCTGCGCAGCAGCAAACCTTCAGCGCATAACACCTTTAGAAGATTACAATAATATCATAAAATTGGTGTGTTTACGAAATTGATTATAGGTATGCAATAGCGGTCGAGTAGTGGCATTCAATTATCTCTATTTGCCCGCTGCCCTGCCATCTTCGCATCGGCTTGCCAGGATTTGCAAAATCAGGAAAATGCCTTATAAGACTAATTTACGAATGTTATGGTATAGTTTCATGCATGTACAAATAATAGGTTATGAGGTGTCGGTAAAAAAACCAAAAAATATAACTCTGTTGTAATTTTCTGAAGTTTTTCAAATGATTCATAAAGTGTTATACGCATCAAAAAGCACTGCTACATTGTATAGGTGACTTGTTTAGAAAATTTCATTACTGTATATGCAATTGTGGGCAAGTTTTGGCTCCGATATAAAAAAAATTATTTTAAATATTTTTTCTCAATATTACACTATAGAATAGCCATCTGTCAGACCATGAAAAGGCACAAATAGACCATATAAGCCACATGTGTACCAAACTTCATCCATATATATGGAATAGTGACCGGATGTTTGGCCAGAAACAAAAAATAAGTTTTTATTATTTTTTTCAATATTTCAAAAATTATATAATATTTTCCATCAGATCTTTCAAAAGGCACAACTGGACCATATTGACCATTGTGTACCAAACTTTATCCATGGACATGCAATAGTGACCCAGTCTTAGCCCAAATAGCAAAAAAACATATGTTTTTATATTTTTTCTCATTTTTTCAAAAAGTATAGAATATATCTGTCAATGAGACCATCAAAAGGCACGACTAGACCATATAGGCCACATGTGTACCAAATTTCATCCATGCACATGCAATAATGACCGAGCCTTGGCCCGGAAACGAAAAAAAATTATTTTTATATTTTGTTAATTATTTCAAAAAGTATTTAAGATCTATTCATCAGACCATCAAAAGGCACAACTAGAACATACAGGCTAGATTTGTACCAAATTTCATCCACTTACATTCAATAGAGGCTGAGTGCTGGGCCGGAAACGATCTATCCGCCCGACCGCCCGCCCGCCCGCCCGCCCGCCCGCCCGCCCGCCCGGCGGACGGACAGCATTTTTACCCAAGTGATTACAATACCTTCTTCGAACTTCGTTCGCTGAAGGTAAAAATGTCAAGGTCTCACCTGATGAAATGTATGGTTGAGGGTATCATCAGCATCAAGGAAAATGTTTTGCCACAATAGCATGTGAATCTCATAAAGTGTCAAGGTCTTACCTGATGAAATGTCTGGTTGATGGTATCTTCAGCATCAAGGAAAATATTTTGCCACAATAGCATGTGAATCTCATAAAAAGCAAGGTCTTATGTGATGAAATGCAGGAAACGTCTGGTTTATTTTCTCATCATCATCAAGCAAAATGTTTTTAAAAAGCAAGGTTCTTTGTGTTGAAATGTCTGGTTGAGTGTATCATGAGCATCAAAGAAAATGTTTTGAGTGTATCATCAGCATCAAGGAAACTGTTTTGCCGCAATGGCATGTGAATCTCATAAAAGTCACGGTCTTATGTGATGAAATATCTGGTTGAGTGTATCATGTGCATCAAAGAAAATGTTTGCCACAATGACATGTGAATCTCATAAAAATCAAGGTCTTATGTGATGAAATGTCTGGTTGAGTTTATCATCAGCATCAATGAAAATGTTTTGCCACAATGGCATGTGAGTCTCATAAAAATCACGGTCTTATGTGATGAAATGTCTGGTTGAGTGTATCATTAGCATCAAAGAAAATGTTGGCCACAATGACATGTGAATCTCATAAAAATCAAGGTCTTATGTGATGAAAAGTCTGGTTGAGTTTATCATCAGCATCAATGAAAATGTTATGCCACAATGGCATGAGAATGTAATAAAAAGCAAGGTCTTATGTGATGAAATGTCTGGTTGAGTGTATCATGAGCATCAAAGAAAATGTTTTGCCACAATGACATGTGAATCTCATTAAAAGGGAGGTCTTATGTGATGAAATGTCTGGTTGAGTGTATCATGAGCATCAAAGAAAATGTTTCGCCACAATAGCATGTGAATCTCATAAAAATCAAGGTCTTATGTGATGAAATGTCTGGTTGAGTGTATCATGAGCATCAAAGAAAATGTTTTGCCACAATAGCATGTGAATCTCATAAAAATCAAGGTCTTATGTGATGAAATGTCTGGTTGAGTGTATCATCAGCATCAAGGAAAATGTTTTGCCACAATAGCATGTGAATCTCACAAAAATCAAGTTCTATGTGATGAAATGTCTGGTTGAGTTTATCATCAGCATCAATGAAAATGTTTTGCCACAATGGTCTGGTTTATTTTTTCATCATCATCAAGCAAAATGTTTTTAAAAAGCAAGGTTCTTTGTGTTGAAATGTCTGGTTGAGTGTATCATGAGCATCAAAGAAAATGTTTTGAGTGTATCATCAGCATCAAGGAAACTGTTTTGCCGCAATGGCATGTGAATCTCATAAAAGTCACGGTCTTATGTGATGAAATATCTGGTTGAGTGTATCATGTGCATCAAAGAAAATGTTTGCCACAATGACATGTGAATCTCATAAAAATCAAGGTCTTATGTGATGAAATGTCTGGTTGAGTTTATCATCAGCATCAATGAAAATGTTTTGCCACAATGGCATGTGAGTCTCATAAAAATCACGGTCTTATGTGATGAAATGTCTGGTTGAGTGTATCATTAGCTCAAAGAAAATGTTGGCCACAATGACATGTGAATCTCATAAAAATCAAGGTCTTATGAGATGAAAAGTCTGGTTGAGTTTATCATCAGCATCAATGAAAATGTTTGCCACAATGGCATGAGAATGTAATAAAAAGCAAGGTCTTATGTGATGAAATGTCTGGTTGAGTGTATCATGAGCATCAAAGAAAATGTTTTGCCACAATGACATGTGAATCTCATAAAAAGCAAGGTCTTATGTGATGAAATGTCTGGTTGAGGGGAACATAAGCATCAAGGAAAATGTTTTGCCACAATAGCATGTGAATCTCATAAAAATCAAGGTCTTATGTGATGAAATGTCTGGTTGAGTGTATCATGAGCATCAAAGAAAATGTTTTGCCACAATAGCATGTGAATCTCATAAAAATCAAGGTCTTATGTGATGAAATGTCTGGTTGAGGGGAACATAAGCATCAAGGAAAATGTTTTGCCACAATAGCATGTGAATCTCACAAAAATCAAGTTCTATGTGATGAAATGTCTGGTTGAGTGTATCATCAGTATCAAGGAAAATGTTTCGCCACAATAGCATGTGAATCTCATAAAAAGTAAGGTCTTATGTGATGAAATGTCTGGTTGAGTGTATCAGCATCAAGGAAAATGTTTCGCCACAATAGCATGTGAATCTCATAAGATGTCAAGGTTCTAGGTGATGAAATGTCTGGTTGAGGGTATCATCAGCATCAAGGAAAATGTTTTGGAACAATAGCATGTGAATCTCATAAAAATCAAGGTGTTATATGATGAAATGTCTAGTTGAGTGTATCATCAGCATCAAAGAAAATGGTTTGCCACAATAGCATGTGAATCTCATAAAAATCAAGGTCTTATGTGATGAAATGTCTAGTTGATTGTATCATCATTATAAAGGAAAATGTTTTGCCACAATAGCATGTGAATCTCATAAAATGTCATGGTCCTATCATATGTGATAAAATAGAGAGGTTTTGCTGCACGTTTCCATGTGACGTGTACGTAGGGGTTGCCATGACAGCAATATAATAAGATAGCACTTCTATTTGTATACGTCACACGTGAACGTGTAGCAAAACCTCTCTAATGTCTAGTTAAGTGTATCATTAGCATCAAAGAAAATGTTTTGCCACAATGGCATGAGAATGTCATAAAAAGCTAGGTGTTATGTGATGAAATGTATGGTTGAGTGTATCATCATTATCAAGGAAAATGTTTTGCCACAATGACATGTGAATCTCATAAAATGTCAAGGTCTTATGTGATGAAATGTCTGGTTGAGTGTATCCGCATCAAGGAAAATGTTTTGCTAAAGGGCGTGTAAATATCATAAAACATAGGCGGCGTAGCAACAAAATCTTTAGTGAATGACAGGGCAGATAAGTGCCATATAGGGGAAGGATTGTGCTTTTAATGACTAAAGCATAACACTTTCAGGATGTCTTCTATAGACCCTTATCTTCAGTTTCAGATGTGGAAACATCAATCAAAATATCAGGAATTTTGTAAAAATACAGTTACCTGCACTTCTGCAAGAGTTTTTATGATTCAGGTAACCAGTAATACTTACATATGTATGACCTTTGGTGACCTGAGGTGACCCTTGATGAATAAGCCCTTAAAACAATTATTTTTGCCCTTTAAAATTATTGAAATTGAATGAGAAATTATAAATGTATATGGTTACGCAAAGTAGAGTAGAGCGGGGCACAGTGAGACACTTTTTTTATTTTCAAGTGTTCCAAAATGTTGGCAGTAACAAGTTAAATGAGATCAGGTCCGCATTATAGATAACGACGTTGGGTATATTGTCCAGTAGTTTCGGGTTCCTACCTTTTACAGGTTTGGAGAAATTTTGAGTTACGTCCATGCTCTTAAGTGTCTCAATGTGCCCTGTGGGCGGGGCACAGTGAGACAGCAGATGGGGCACAGTGAGACGGGGCATCTGCTGCCATAAACGCCGATCCTCAGGACCTGCGGAATTGTTCCATCAATTGTTGCTACAGAAACTACTGTACTCTTATAAAAGCAGCTGGCTAGGTGATTTTTTAGGTGATTTTTTGAGCATGTTTCGAAACTTCATCGCACAGGACACATGCACGACTTTCTTAACCTGCCACGCCTGTTACATACTAATTAAAATTCTTTCTGATGCTTCCCTTGGGATATGACTCGCTAAAATCAGTAGTTTAGAGCAGGCGTTTTGTTTTTGATAGTGGTTTGTGAGCTATGTATTACATTCAGGTCGTTTCTAATGTATTTCGTGATGTATCACTGTGCCCTGCCTCAAACTGTCTCACTGTGCCCCATGCAGGTCTCTTTATAAAATATTTGAATCCTGGCGACTGGATGCCTGTATTGTGGTTCATCATCTCACTGAGCTAAGACAAATAATCAAGGTTTGAA
The DNA here is from genome assembly GCA_026936325.1 of Platynereis dumerilii. Taxonomy (NCBI): domain Eukaryota; kingdom Metazoa; phylum Annelida; class Polychaeta; order Phyllodocida; family Nereididae; genus Platynereis; species Platynereis dumerilii. Next base: position 181,672,311 of record JAPTHN010000001.1, on the reverse strand, counting down.
TCCCTGGCAATTGATTTATACCATTTTTCTTGGGAATTGTAACAAAAAGTCATTTAGCAAAATTGTTTACGTTTACTGGCTAAAAACTAAAATATTGAAATTCTACTCTCGCTATGTTGTGCCGGCATTCAGGATATAGGATAGTCTCTGTTACTTTCTGTACTATACAAAAGAGGGTTGAACTGTAAACAGTACCAGCTAGACGCTACGGGCTTTGTCTCACTCTGCCTGCCGTCTCACTCTGCCCCGCTCTCCCCTACTTCTAAAATGTTTCTATGCAAGTGCACAAATATAACTGGAGCATCAGAAGTTGTCAGAGTTGCTGAAATGAGATTGCTTATGTGTTTCTATACTGATATACATATCACAGGAGTAGTCTTCATAAAATTTTCATGGGAACATGACTCGTCAAAATAAACATGTCCTTGCATTTCTGTATTAAAGTTTTTCTAGTTCTGACAATCTCCAGAACAGGCACACAGGGCAGTACACTTGAGAGCTGCCTTTTGGCACTTACAACGTCCGGTGCAGCCCTTCTTGCAGCCACAGTGTATCAGTTCATAGCAAGAATGTGAAGCTTCTGGCAGTGTAGTCCATTGAGGCTACCACCCTGTTGCTTCTTTCGTCCATCCAAAATCCGATGGATCTGGAAGCTGAGGATTGCTCACAAGAGCCTGATTCCAGGTGTTGGCTTGGTACGTAGCACGTTTAATATGCTCTTGTAGGGCAGCCCGAGTTGGAGGGATGTTCTCTAGACAACGAGATTTCTGGGTGAACAGCAGTTTCCTTGCTTCATTTACGTCAGTGGTTGCGCTTGTTCTGTCATACATAAGAACTGTAAATAGTTCAATTTGTGACAGCGATTCATCACTTACTACACTATGCATCTGTAGCAACTCTTTAAAGGCTTCAGTACTGTAGGGAAAGCTTATCAGGTATCCCAAGCGGTCTTTTTTCCTCGACCACAAAAGGGAGAAGTACTGTCGCAACCAGTGAATCAGTGGAACACTGGTAAAACGGCAAAGGTGCTGATGTCCAGTGTTGCCACAATTTCATGAATAGTTAATTGCTTATGTACCGAGTGCAATGTACATTTCATCGACATTAATAACTATTAATTCTTGCAAATGGAGCCACACCCAACACCACCACGTCCATATCCACAGTGCGAATAGTAACTGTCTTGCTTCCCTTCTGTATAGCATCTGACACATGTAAAAATAAATGGGTGTCTGCCTCTTCTCGAGAACATGGTACAAAATAGCTAAGGTCTGCTTCGATTGGACAACCATCAACGGTACTGTAGAGTTATTTTATGCTTGATTTTGGCATTGTCATCAACTGTCTGGATAGGAAATGAAACAGTTCTGTTTTGTTTTCATCAACAGGCAAAAGTCTTGCCAGTTCTTAGGCCGTGCTGTTGTTGGTGTAATTCGTCTCCAAATGCCGTCTCCAAATGCCCTTGCCCCTCATCTGTCTTGCGGTGCCTTTCAGGCTGTCAGCTCTATATACGTCCCAAACTATATCCAGACGATTTGTCCTTCGTAACTGGGTTGCTATGTGTGGCAAGAAGATATTGTTGGCGTAGTCCTCGAATGTTGTTTCCATACCAGGTCTTAACATCTGGACAACTGCAGCTCCATCAATGAACATGTCATCAACCATTGGGCTGTCTAATACCGGAGGGCCATCCAAAGCCAAGCATCGCAATAAGTCTGCTTTTGTTCCCATTCTCATATTCCCTCCCTGTTATAATGATGGTGGTGCTGCCTGATTCTCATGAGCAAAGAATTGGTCAAGGTCCCCCTCCCGTGTTTGACATGATACATACAAGCGAGAGAAAAGACTGCAATCACTCTTCAATGTAGCCAGTTGCAAGCTGTGCTTGGATTTCGTCTTTACAGGGATACTGCTAAACAATGGCAGCTTGTTCTTTGGAATAGTGTCAGTAATTGGTTTTGAACTTTGATTTAGCCGTTCATCAATAAAGCGGCATCCATTATGTCCTTGGTATCTAACACTAGGAAGTCCTGACTTTCTTCCAGAAAAGGGTTGCCCATTTCCTCAACCACCGCTTTCAGTGCCCTCACATATTTATAAAAGGCTGCTTGCACATTTGGTTGCAACTCATATGATGATGTTGGTTTTCATTTGGATCTGAACCACATTGTTTCAAGGTGCTTTCAAATTCTTCAGTCATTCGAGCCAATTTTGGTCCTACAACCATCCAACGGCGGAGCTTACCAGGAGATTCAGTTAAACCCACCGCACCACCAGATCCCTTGACGGAAGCAATGTTCTGCTCGTGACAGTGATCCAAAGCCAATGCTGAGAATTTGTTACTGGTCTTGCACACAACAAAGTGGCCATCATTGAATGCATCATAAACTTCTGGGTGACTTTTTGAGAGTGCTGTCATATCTCTTACATGCACAGATAGCCATCTGGAGTAGTGGGTGTGATCGAGATGAACATCCAAGGTAGAATTCTCACAGGAGATTCCAAATAAAGTTGGAAATTGCCCTCACCCAGAGATCTAACAAACACAAGCATTGTGATTTCAAGTGAAAGAGTTTTCATCCAGTAATCGAAGTGGACACTTCTTTCAGCTTGATTAATGGACCATTCCTTAAATGTTGCAGGATCCTCTTGAGAAATGCATTATTCATCGTAAGCTTGATGAAGGAGATCATAGAGGCAAGCTGCTGTGATTTGATGTGCACGGCGTGTCTTGGTCACATGGCTGGCATGGATGAAGGAATCGGCTGTTCCAGATGTTGCTACATCAGCTTGTACTATGGCTTTTGTCCAACCGCTGTCTTCAAGCCAGTTTCCGAGTACCTGTAAAAGAAACAACACATAAGATTGCAATTGCAAACAATATTTAATGCACTAATCTTGCAAATCCATATCTTACCTTCAAAACTGCCATCTCGATGTGAAGACCTCCAAACATAATGACAAAATGGTCTTCACCGTAACTCTCTGGCCAGGTCCACTGAATTTTCTTTGCGATTGCGAAAAGAGGCTGATCAGCTGCGAGAACTGGAGTTTGGGCTGGATAAAGATGATGTTTTGCTCATACCCAGCAAATTTGTGTGACGGCTGCTGAAATAAGCTCAACCCAGTGCCATGGAAGGACTCTTAGAAGTTACAGAACTTGGATCATGATCGAAATTGTCCACAGCTGCAGTTGTGAATACGCCATGTCGCATTTTAGGGGGGCATACAACATTTTCAACTTCATAGCGTTTGCAGACTCCGTTAGCAATGTCGGACGAAACTTGCAAAACACAATCATACGATACACACATGCCCAAACCGAATTGATTGTATCTTCAGTGCCACGTAAAGTGGTAGAGGAGTTTCTTGACTGCGGTTATGACGCACAGCTCCAGTTGATTTGGTCTGTTGTATATCAGTAATTGAGCCACATTAGATGCAGCAGTTGATGTTGTGGAATTCCTCTTCTTTATTAGATTAGTTTGGTCCTTGATAGTGGCACCATCCATGATCATATTTACAAGAGATAAAAGTTATTGTGGAACAGCCTCTGCTTGAGTTTGAGAGTTGAATGAACCATCAAATGTGAACTTCTGCTGAAATATTTCTCTGCGCACTATTTGGGCTGCACGTACTAAATGCATTGCATCGCTATCATGATCACAAGCCTTTTTCAGAGTATCACCAACATCTTCCTCAAATGTCAAAAAAGTGTCTCTTCCTTTTGAATGAGATCTGAGATCTGGAAGCATGAACAAAAGTCGAGTCTTCAATCTTGTGCTATGGATGCGATTGGTCACTTCCACACCCAGCTGCTCCAGACGGACCTTGTACATTTCTGTCAGGTCTGCTAACTTGAACACTGGAGCATATTCATCATCACATGCATCCTCTATGAAAGCCACCAATTCTGCCAGAGCAATACCATGGAAATACGCATTGTCATTTTCATCTTCCTTGCTTACTTGCCTTGCACGATTGTAAAGTTTTCTCAAACAAAGTTTTGCAATCAAGGCAGTTTCTTCCAGTTCAACACCACATTTTCGCACATTTTCATCCAATTGTTTGGTTGCAGCCTAATGTAGGCCCTCTGACCCTGCAAATTCATTTTTTTTAATACACACGTTTTCTTTCTCATGCTTCTTGCTGCCATCGCCAGAACGTGTTCGCAAAGTTCCTGATTCATCTCCCTCTCGACAAGCGAGTTTCACTTGTCGCTTCAGCATATTTTGATTACATTTTACTCTGCAGCTTCTGTGCCATTTGGCATTGTTCACTTTAAGAGTTGTTAATTTGATGCCATCTCCATCGTCAAGTCTTGTAATGTCAAGGTTTAAATGCGTTTTCCCTAACTCATGAAACTCATGGATGTCTTTTGCAAGAGTAACATAGCCAGTTCCAACTGTACCTTTAGTGGATCTTGCTGGGCACTGTAAGGTTTCTTCAGTGACGACTTGAAAAAGGACACACAGGTCCCAGTTTGTTTTACAGGGGGCTTAGCTTGTTTAGCTTCATGAGCCAGGGAAGGGTCAACCAAAATGTGACGTTTTGCCATAGTGCGAAAGTGCGTGATCAATTATGTGGTCTGTGAGTAGTATTGGCCGCATGTTAATGTTCATTGGCATAACTTGATGAACTAGCTGTACTATTTTGGCGGACAAAGGCCTTTTAAACATACCCATGCACCGGTTCTTCAGCCCTCTGCCAATCAAAAATTTCAGGTGTAGCCAGTAATTTGCATTGTGCTATGTATCTATTTTCACTCAAATATGCAATATGTTTTTAAAGCATTGATGCAATGGCACAATATCATGCGTTTCACTTACTTACAGGCGGCACTGTATTTCTAGAGCTCTGAACTTCAACGAGAATCGATGCAAGTTTTCAGTTGGCTCCTTCATAACAGCAGGAGCAGGTTCTCCTTGAGTAGCTTTGTCTTGTGATTTTGTTTTCAGCAGGGGGTCAAAGTAGTTTGGCTCATACCAAGGTGATGTGTTCCATACACAAGTGGTCCACAAAATATGTACTCTTCTGGTGCTTCTTCAAATTCTGGACAGAACTAGGCGATGGAGATAGGTAAAGTTGGCTACCCGAGCCTGGCTACCCGACAGCTACCCGATAGCTACCCGAAATTTTTGTAAAATTGGCTACCCGAACTGGCTACCTGGCAGTTACCCGGCAGCTACCTGAAATGTGGTAAAGTCAGCTACCTGACCTGGCTACCTGGCAGCTACCTGTCAGCTACCTGAATATGCTCAAGCAATGAAAAATATTAAAGAAAGGGAAATCAATAGGCTATACTACATTAAAAAAAATGAAAATATGTGACATCCTGTGGTGGCATTGGGGAGCATGTATCCCCCCCCCCATAAATCTCTGTCCACCGGAATACCAGGAAAGCCCCTTTTTGTGCAAAAACCTCTCTAGGTCAAATTTGTTCCTTCCTACGCAGCTTTCAGAGCTTATCTAAGTGATTTTATAGCAAAACGAGCTAATTAATGGTTACTGCAAGGTGTCAAAATTGACTTTTTCACTTCACCGGAAAACTAGGCAACCGGGAAAACCGGTTTTGCTACAACTGATTATTTACCCGGTGGCCTTTTAAAACATATTTTTTTTCGGAAATCCAAAAAATTTATTTTTCGAGCAATTATCAAAAAACACATTCTACTGGTGACTCCTGCCATATCTATTCTAGCGAAATAACGGAAAGGTGCATCTGTACTGGTCAGGTAAGAAATGAAATGTCATTCCACAAGGTTTAAACTAATATTGATTAAAATGTCATAAAAAGCAGTTAAATTGGTGTAAATAAGCAAAAGATTCAGGTAACTGCCGGGTAGCCAGCTTTTGTCAGAAATTTCTTTTCAGTTTTCCCGGATGAATGTAGTACTGGGACATCGCGTTTTGGTGAAAATACGTCCGATTGCTAAAGACTCGGATGTGAATGTCTATTTCGGAACCGAAATATGTGGAATAGCTGCAAAACTAGCAAAAAACTGAAAAATGAGTACTTTTACCGGTCTGGGGGTTGAAAAATAACGGAGCGTCTCACCAATTCCGGTCATGCAAAAAAAATTATTTAAATGTACCGGTTTTCTTTCCGGAACTAAACAGAAGCAATAATTCTACGTTTATTGGGTGAAATTAAGCAATAGATTCGGGTAACTGACGGGTAGCCAGCTTCATTTTCACCGGTCCCGGAAAAACCGGAGTACCGGGAAAGCCCCTTTTTGTGCAAAAACCTCTCTAGGTCAAATTTGTTCCTTCCTACGTAGCTTTCAGAGCTTATCTAAGTGATTTTATAGCAAAACGAGCTAATTAATGGTTACTGCAAAGTGTCAAAATTGACTTTTTCACTTCAACGGAAAACTAGGCAACCGGGAAAACCGGTTTTGCTACAACTGATTATTTACCCGGTGGCCTTTTAAAACATATTTTTTTCGGAAATCCAAAAAATTTATTTTTCGAGCAATTATCAAAAAACACATTCTACTGGTGACTCCTGCCATATCTATTCTAGCTAAATAACGGAAAGGTGCATCTGTACCGGTCAGGTAAGAAATGAGATTTCATTCCACAAGGTTTTAACTAAAATTGATTAAAATGTCATAAAAAGCAGTTAAATTGGTGTAAATAAGCAAAAGATTCAGGTAACTGCCGGGTAGCCAGCTTTTGTCAGAAATTTCTTTTCCGTTTTCCCGGATGAATGTAGTACTGGGACATCGCGTTTTGGTGAAAATACGTCCGATTGCATGAGACTCGGATGTGAATGTCTATTTCGGAACCGAAATATGTGGAATAGCTGCAAAACTAGCAAAAAACTGAAAAATGAGTACTTTTACCGGTCTGGGGGTTGAAAAATAACGGAGCGTCTCACCAATTCCGGTCATGCAAAAAAAATTATTTAAATGTACCGGTTTTCTTTCCGGAACTAAACAGAAGCAATAATTCTACGTTTATTGGGTGAAATTAAGCAATAGATTCGGGTAACTGACGGGTAGCCAGCTTCATTTTCACCGGTCCCGGAAAAACCGGAGTACCGGGAAAGCCCCTTTTTGTGCAAAAACCTCTCTAGGTCAAATTTGTTCCTTCCTACGTAGCTTTCAGAGCTTATCTAAGTGATTTTATAGCAAAACGAGCTAATTAATGGTTACTGCAAGGTGTCAAAATTGACTTTTTCACTTCACCGGAAAACTAGGCAACCGGGAAAACCGGTTTTGCTACAACTGATTATTTACCCAGTGGCCTTTTAAAACACATTTTTTTCGGAAATCCAAAAAATTTATTTTTCGAGCAATTATCAAAAAACACATTCTACTGGTGACTCCTGCCATATCTATTCTAGCGAAATAACGGAAAGGTGCATCTGTACCGGTCAGGTAAGAAATGAAATTTCATTCCACAAGGTTTTAACTAATATGGATTAAAATGTCATAAAAAGCAGTTAAATTGGTGTAAATGAGCAAAAGATTCAGGTAACTGCCGGGTAGCCAGCTTTTGTCAGAAATTTCTTTTCCGTTTTCCCGGATGAATGTAGTACCGGGACATTGCGTTTTGGTGAAAATAAGTCCGATTGCTAAAGACTCGGATGTGAATGTCTTTTTCGGAACCGAAATATGTGGAATAGCTGCAAAACTAGCAAAAAACTGAAAAATGAGTACTTTTACCGGTCTGGGGGTTGTAAAATAACGGAGCGTCTCACCAATTCCGGTCATGCAAAAAAAATTATTTAAATGTACCGGTTTTCTTTCCAGAACGAAACAGAAGCAATAATTCTACGTTTATTGGGTGAAATTAAGCAATAGATTCGGGTAACTGACGGGTAGCCAGCTTCATTTTCACCGGTCCCGGAAAAACCGGAGTACCGGGAAAGCCCCTTTTTGTGCAAAAACCTCTCTAGGTCAAATTTGTTCCTTCCTACGTAGCTTTCAGAGCTTATCTAAGTGATTTTATAGCAAAACGAGCTAATTAATGGTTATTGCAAGGTGTCAAAATTGACTTTTTCACTTCACCGGAAAACTAGGCAACCGGGAAAACAGGTTTTGCTACAACTGATTATTTACCCAGTGGCCTTTTAAAACATATTTTTTTCGGAAATCCAAAAAATTTATTTTTCGAGCAATTATCAAAAAACACATTCTACTGGCGACTCCTGCCATATCTATTCTAGCAAAATAATGGAAAGGTGCATCTGTACCGGTCAGGTAAGAAATGAAATTTCATTCCACAAGGTTTTAACTAAAATTGATTAAAATGTCATAAAAAGCAGTTAAATTGGTGTAAATAAGCAAAAGATTCAGGTAACTGCCGGGTAGCCAGCTTTTGTCAGAAATTTCTTTTCCGTTTTCCCGGATGAATGTAGTACCGGGACATTGCGTTTTGGTGAAAATACGTCCGATTGCTAAAGACTCGGATGTGAATGTCTTTTTCGGAACCGAAATATGTGGAATAGCTGCAAAACTAGCAAAAAACTGAAAAATGAGTACTTTTACCGGTCTGGGGGTTGAAAAATAACGGAGCGTCTCACCAATTCCGGTCATGCAAAAAAAATTATTTAAATGTACCGGTTTTCTTTCCCGAACGAAACAGACGCAATAATTCTACGTTTATTGGGTGAAATTAAGCAATAGATTCGGGTAACTGACGGGTAGCCAGCTTCATTTTCACCGGTCCCGGAAAAACCGGAGTACCGGGAAAGCCCCTTTTTGTGCAAAAACCTCTCTAGGTCAAATTTGTTCCTTCCTACGTAGCTTTCAGAGCTTATCTAAATGATTTTATAGCAAAATGAGCTAATTAATGGTTACTGCAAGGTGTCAAAATTGACTTTTTCACTTCACCGGAAAACTAGGCAACCGGGAAAACCGGTTTTGCTACAACTGATTATTTACCCGGTGGCCTTTTAAAACATATTTTTTTCGGAAATCCAAAAAATTTATTTTTCGAGCAATTATCAAAAAGCACATTCTACTTGTCCCGGAAAAACCGGAGTACCGGGAGAGCCCCTTTTGTGCAAAAACCTCTCTAGTGTTAATAAGTACTTATGCAATTCGCGGAAGAAGGCATCCAGAAAGGCATGAAACTGCCACTGGCACCCGCAAAATGCAGTTTTAGCTTTTCCCACCATAAATCTGCAGTTTTTCTGCAATGATCTGTCACCGACGCAATCTTAGCCCATGGCTTGGCCATAGTAATGTTGATCTACTCCATTTTAACCAATTTCCATTGTAGTTACTGGCCTACTGCCTGTATTTCGAAGTTCACCTGCAATTATCAAAAAACACATTCTACTGGTCCCGGAAAAACCGGAGTACCGGGAGAGCCCCTTTTGTGCAAAAACCTCTCTAGTGTTAATAAGTAATTATGCAATTCGAGGAAGAAGGCGTCCAGAAAGGCATGAAACTGCAACTGGCACCCGCAAAATGCAGTTTTAGCTTCCCACCATAAATCTTCTGTTTTTCTGCAATGATCTGTCACCGACGCAATCTTAGCCCATGGCTTGGCCATAGTAATGTTGATCTACTCCATTTTAACCAATTTCCATGGTAGTTACTGGCCTACTGCCTGTATTTCGAAGTTCACCTGCATTAATCAACCAATCAGAGCACAGCTTTCTAGTTTCTCCCTGCCTTAATCCTATAAAACCCATGTCGTCTGCTAGATATGAGCTTTCTGCTAGATATGAGCTTTCTGCTAGATATGAGCTTTCCGCATGCAATAAAGCTTGCAGGCTGCAAATGTAGCATGGGGGGATGCATTTGAAAGAGGGGGTGCGATGAATTTTTTTAATTGATTTTTCAGACTTAACTATCGCCATTTAATGACCTCATGACAGGATACACCCCCCCCACCCTATGGGGTAACTAGGGGGAATTGGGGGGCAAGGAGGAGGTTATTTGGGGAAAGTGGGGGCAAGTGGGGGGAAATGGGGTGTAAGATGGGGTAAGCTGGGGCAACCGGGGGCTAGCGGGAGGCAACTTGGGGGAGTGGGGGGAAAGCGGGGGCTAGTGGAGGGTAAGCGGGGGGGGGGCAGCGGGGGGAAGTGAGGGGAAGTAGGGGGTAAGCAGGGGGTAGCGGGGTGTTAGTGGGGGCAACCTGTCATGAGGCCTAGGTAGAGGGTGCAACCTGTCATGAGGCCTTTGAAATCATAAAAAAGACTTAAGTTCAAGTCTGACAACAACAAACAAGAATCCGCGGATTCAAAACCGACCTAGCGCAATGAAATTGAAGGTGCCATTGCTTAAACCACTGAGCAACTGATATTGGAAGATAGGAGAAGTAGTTGATTGAAAGATGCTAGACTATTAGTATAGAATCAATGCAGTTTGAACAGATTTCTAAAAAAAAGGAAAGATGGCTGCCAAAATGGCCGCCATCTTGGATTTCTTGACATGTTCCTTATCCATACCCACAGGCCATACCTGTACCAAATTTCATAACTGTAAGTGATATATTAAGGTCACAATGGTAAGTTCAAGAATGAAGAAAGACGGCTGCCAAAATGGCTGCCACAAAGTGGCTGCCATCTTGGATTTCTCAACATGTTCCCGACTGATACCCACAGCCCCATACCTGTTCCAAATTACATAACTCTAAATGAAATATTGAGGTCACAATGGACATTTCAAGAAATGACGAAAGATGGCTGCCAAAATGGCCGCCATCTTGGATTTCTCGACATGGTCCTCATCCATACCCACAGGCCAATACCTGTACCAAATTTCATATCAGTAAGTGAAATATTAAGGTCACAATGGTCAGTTCAAGAATGACGAAAGATGGCTACCAAAATGGTTGCCACAAAGTGGTTGCCATCTTGAATTTCTCAACATGTTCCCGACTGATACCCACTGCCCCATACCTGCTCCAAATTTCATAAGTCTAAGTAAAATATTGAGGTCACAATGAGCAGTTCAAGAAATGAAGAAAGATTGCTGCCAAGATGGCCGCCATCTTGGATTTCTCAACATGTTCGTGATCCATACCCACAGGCCCATACCTGTACCAAATTTCATAACTCTAAGCGAAATATTGAGGTCACTATGAGCAGTTCAATAAATGAAAAAAGATGGCTGCCAAAATGGCCACCACAAAATGGCCGCCATCTTGGAATCTTGACATGTTCCCAATCCATACCCAGAGTTCCATACCTGTACCAAATTTCATAACTGTAAGTGAAATATTAAGGTCACAATGGGCAGTTCAAGAATGAAGAAAGATGGCTGCCAAAATGGCCACCACAAAATGGCCACCATCTTGGATTTCTCTACATGTTCCCAATCCATACCAAGAGTTCCATACATAGGCGTACGGCGCGCGCGATTTTTGGGGGGGCGAGCGACATTTGCCCAAATTTCACAATCTAAATTTATAAACTTTTCAAGTGAAATTGCCTGGAAATCATTAAGTTTCAGTAGTTTTTATTTAATCATCTGCCTGAATTTTTTAGCCTTTTTGCCCGAATCTTACTGTTTTCCAAACTTTTGGGGGGGCGATCGCCCCCCTGCCCCCCCTCCGATACGCCTATGGTTCCATACCAAGAGTTCCATACCTGTACGTGAAATATTAAGGTCACAATGGGCATTGGGCAGTCAAGTATGAAGAAAGATGGCTGCCAAAATGGCTGCCAAAATGGCCGCCAAAATGGCAGCCATCTTGGATTTCTCGACATGTCCCCAATCCATGCCCATAGTACCATACCTGTACCAAATTTCATTATTCTAAGTTGAAAACTAAGGTCACAAATGGACTTTTACACACATGTTGACAAGAAATGTTGACATGGACACATGGACATGGTTTACATGAGTCCCTTTTCACTACCCACCCCCCTCTAATAACCGACGTTAGGTCGGTTAAAAATCTAAAAGCCTTTTTTAACAGGATTAGGCTGTCCGCAACACTTTAATTTCTAAAAAGTGCAGGCTGAAGAGCCAATGGGAGTCAAGATATCGTCCTAGACCATTGATATTGGTATGCAAATTGTAGGTATTTTTTAGAGCTTTCGAACCATGGCCGGTATGAACCGCGGATTGGCGAAAATGGTCGAAAAAATTGAAACTTTGAACCAAAATTGAAGTATGTAAGAATTGTCCTATCACAATTTTGAGAACAGATTTGGATTCCCCAGCTCAAAACGCACCTTTTAGGCACTAGTGCTTTTTAAATTTGCATAAAAATTAAACATTGACACATCCTACTGTAGTAAGGTTCAAAATTTACTAGTCCTTCAGCAAATCTACTGGCCCGCAGAATGCAAACTATTATTCACATTTTGTTTCCAGTTCTTTTGCAACAAAAAAATCACCTGATTGTCACATAAATTGAAATGAAGATGCTGTTAATATGAATGCAATTTAGAGGATTTTTGGTTTTATTACAAGATAATGAAATTTCCAATGCTTGTCAGCTATTTCAAAAGGTTTAAACTCAGTTGAGCTGTCATGAGCAGCATCCATACTACTCAATGAAGTGCTGAGGCTGAACAGCCTGAGCTGTATTTTCAGACCTCATGTATATACTAGGCTGGACTGATAAACTATCCATTTCAATTGAACAACCATTTATAAATTTATCTATTATTTGATTTCAAACAATGCGCAATAAAAATGTTCCAATTGAATAAAGAATAATTTGATCAAATCAACATCCAAAGAAATCCACAGCATCAACGAGGTGGCAGGTGCTCCACTAGCTATAATGCTGGACTTCATTAATTAGTACTGAGGCCTGGGCCCACCATTGGCTTTCACTATAACTCTTGTTGTCCTGCACATGATTCTGGGAAACATTTACATTTACATTAACTTGGGAGAGTTCTTTCATTTCATGCTATCAATACCAGTTTCCCAAAACTAGTGTGGCTTAATGTTCCCTAATAACCTCTCAACACAAAGCAGACCTCATGAAATTTGTATATTTTTAGGTAAATTCCCTCCATTCACAAGATTGTGGAATCCTACCCTCCCCCCCCCCATCCAAAATGGTAGAGTCCATGTGGTTACAAGTTGGTGTCACATGACCTACACCCAGTTCCCTCATTGGTCAGCCTACTACTACTACTAGGTAAACAGCAAACATGGCAAACATTTGAAGAGGCAAACATTTAGATGTTCCACAGAAATAACTATGAAACTGATGAAATAACAACATACACAGATGTCATTGCTATGTCAGAACTTAATTTGTATCACATATAAATGGTCACATGAAAAATTTACACAGTTTGTTGGTCATTTGCCAAGCTTCAGGCCAATCTCATAATTAGTCAAAAGCAGACAACCCACTTTCAATCCCCTTTTCCCTTATCACTTCCCATCCCCTTTGCCGCCTCTAAAAACCGACGATAGGTCGGTTAAAAATTGTTTGGGGGAGTCCAGGCCTCCTCACTCACCCCTTCCCTCAGGAAAATTTTGGTGTATGACACTTTGTGTTCTACTCCGGTGATCACTTGACTCAAAGAATACTCTCCTCTACTGCTCCACTAAAGGCTTTTCCGACCCCACCCCCCCCCCCCCCCCCCCCTTTCAGGCAGTTACCTGAATCTTTTGCTTATTTACACCAATTTAACTGCTTTTTATGATATTTTAATCAATTTTAGTTAAAACCTTGTGGAATGAAATTTCATTTCTTACCTGACCGATAGAGATGCACCTTTCCGTTATTTCGCTAGAATAGATATGGCAGGTTTTCCCGGTTGCCTAGTTTTCCGTTGAAGTGAAAAAGTCAATTTTGACACCTTGCAGTAACAATTAATTAGCTCATTTTGCTATATAATCACTTAGATAAGCTCTGAAAGCTACGTAGGAAGGAACAAATTTGACCTAGAGAGGTTTTTGCACAAAAAGGGGCTTTCCCGGTACTCCGGTTTTTCCGGGACCGGTGAAAATGAAGCTGGCTACCCGTCAGTTACCCGAATCTATTGCTTAATATCACCCAATGAACGTTGAATTATTGCTTCTGTTTCGTTCCGGAAAGAAAACCGGTACATTTAAATAATTTTTTTTGCATGACCGGAATTGGTGAGACGCTCCGTTATTTTTCAACCCCCAGACCGGTAAAAGTACTCATTTTTCAGTTTTTTGCTAGTTTTGCAGCTATTCCACATATTTCGGTTCCGAAAAAGACATTCACATCCGAGTCTTTAGCAATCGGACGTATTTTCACCAAAACGCAATGTCCCTGTACTTCATTCATCCGGGAAAACGGAAAAGAAATTTCTGACAAAAGCTGGCTACCCGGCAGTTACCTGAATCTTTTGCTTATTTACACCAATTTAACTGCTTTTACGACATTTTAATCAATTTTAGTTAAAACCTTGTGGAATGAAATTTCATTTCTTACCTGACCGGTACAGATGCACCTTTCCGTTATTTAGCTAGAATAGATATGGCAGGAGTCACCAGTAGAATGTGTTTTTTGATAATTGCTCGAAAAATAAATTTTTTGGATTTCCGAAAAAAATATGTTTTAAAAGGCCACCGGGTAAATAATCAGTTGTAGCAAAACCGGTTTTCCCGGTTGCCTAGTTTTCTGTTGAAGTGAAAAAGTCAATTTTGACACCTTGCAGTAACCATTAATTAGCTCATTTTGCTATATAATCACTTAGATAAGCTCTGAAAGCTACGTAGGAAGGAACAAATTTGACCTAGAGAGGTTTTTGCACAAAAAGGGGCTTTCCCGGTCTCCGGTTTTTCCGGGACCGGTGAAAATGAAGCTGGCTACCCGTCAGTTACCCGAATCTATTGCTTAATTTCACCCAATAAACGTAGAATTATTGCTTCTGTTTCGTTCCGGAAAGAAAACCGGTACATTTAAATAATTTTTTTTGCATGACCGGAATTGGTGAGACGCTCCGTTATTTTTCAACCCCCAGACCGGTAAAAGTACTCATTTTTCAGTTTTTTGCTAGTTTTGCAGCTATTCCACATATTTCGGTTCCGAAAAAGACATTCACATCCGAGTCTCTGGCAATTGGACGTATTTTCACCAAAACGCAATGTCCCGGTACTACATTCATCCGGGAAAACGGAAAAGAAATTTCTGACAAAAGCTGGCTACCCGGCAGTTACCTGAATCTTTTGCTTATTTACACCAATTTAACTGCTTTTTGCCTGAAGGGGGAATCCCCTTCAGGCTTTAGAGTTAAATTGAGAAATTCGCCATTTTTGGTGACAGGCACACAGCATCAGTCAGTGAACACAGGGGCATGTGTTGCATGTTGGAGTGCAGGTTTATCAAGTAAGGTGGCCGCTACATGAGGATCAGGCTGCACAATACCGTGTAATTACACAATAATGATTTTCCTAGATGTTGTTTTTTGGTTAAAAGTTGCTTTCTGATTGGTCAGCACAACAAGTGACGTCAGGGAATTCCCAATTTCTATGGGCTCAGCTGAGTTCTGCTGCTCCGTGGATGCAAGCAGTGTATAGAGCTACTGACAGGCAGGCCAAAACATGCCGACTTTGAAGCTGTGAGGCTCAATTACTATCGCATGTACAACCTTGATATTTGGAGGACATTTTAGTCAACACCTGAATATTATCACAAGCTTTTTAGATTTCGATTACGGCTTCTGTAGACACCGCGAGCGGCACTTTTCTGATGCGAAAAATCGGATTTTTCACTCGGAAAAACCTCTGTCGAGATGGGAAGAGTTTAGATCTATACCAACTTCAAACGCTCGGCGCAGCTTTATTAATGCATGGATCGTTATAAAACGTGGGATTTAGGTAATTTGCACCCTAAATTTTCCAATGAACCATGATACAGCTCTGTATTTTGATTAGAAGTGCCGAAAAACGTCATTTTAATGTTTAGGTACTCCAGCGCTACACTTTTCTAAGTTGACAAAAGTTGTACCATAGATCAAATTGAAGGTAATGTTCTTAACTAAAAGGTTCTGAAAGTTATTTAGAGCTAACAATAATAATAAACCTGCGCACTGCACTTATCTGATGGAAAGTCAGTCAAAATCTGCCATGAGTTTTTGACACCAGAGGGGGTACATGGTTGTTTTCTGTTGTCATGATGATTTATGCAGGTAAATCAGCTAGTAAATCATCTAACTAGTATAAACCAATTCTAATACTTAATTTAGTTCTGCTTAGCCTAAAGAAATTTGCTTGGATGGCTTGGTTGGTCCAGAAATACCAAAAATATTGAAATACTGGTGGCGCCCTGGTGGCAGGAAAAGAAAACATCATAGATTTGTAAAATCTTGACTTCTGTCCAGCTCTTAGGCTTATAAGTATGTTTAATAATTAATAAAGGAAAACAAATACAGAAAGAAATGATATGGTGCAGTAGAGTTAAAAATAAATATTTTTCCTAAAAATATAAATTTAATTACTAAGCTTAGGCTGTAATGAAAAAGAAAAATTCAATAAAAAAATTATAAAAAATTTCAAGTGAAACTAAATAAATTCAACTAAAAACAATTGTTTTATTCCTTTTTTTTTCCTGAGCTGAATTGCCATCAGTGGTGGCAAAATGAAGTTTAGGGGTGTCATTCAGGTGTCCACATAGAAGGTATAGGCCCATAGATTGCCGCAGGTTTTAATGAGGACTGGACAGATTGTGTATCCACTGTTATTAGCAGCTGCAGGCCAGACAGTTGCAGACACGCTATAAATCAGCTGACTCTGCTGCTCTGCTTGACCTTGGAGTAACTTGGGAGTAACTAGTCCAGGAGAAGAAACATCATTACTGAGATATGACACCAGTAATTTTTATGACTTAGGCCACACATAATTTATTCTTAGCTTCGCGGACCCGCCGACACAATAGATTTGCTGCCGATTGAAAAAAAAAATTGAAAAAAAAAAAAAATTTTTTTTTTTGACATTATAAAAAAAGTTTTTTTTACCTTTTTTTTTTTTGTCCTACCGACCGACCCTAGGAAAAGTGCCTTGAGAGGATCCGAGAAGCTAAAGATCAATTATGTGTGGCCTTAATAGCTGAAAATGGTTTTTCATATTTAGCCCAGGACCCCTGGAGAGCAGCTTCTCTTTGATGACTTAATTATCACTTAAAAAGATTCAATTTTGTTGCTTGGAAGTATACTAGTGTCCTTATCATATAAACAGAAAGTTTGATTTTACATAGAATTGGCATTTACAATTAGATTTACAAGATAATCTCGAGTCAATGATGGTAAACCCGTCCACACCTTTTTTGTAAAAAGTGTGTGAAATAAAGATATATATATATATATATACAGGAGGGTAATTCAATCCACCCCTTGATACAGGCATATATATAAAGATATCAGTTATAGTTGTGTGAGTTTTAAAAACAAGATAAATTTTTAGATTGTCTGTTTTCTTTGAAAATGAAGAGCTATTGTCATCACTCGATCGCCATCGGCACAGGCCGTGATAGTGGAACTCTACAATTTACAGCTCTCTGACGTCTCCATGCACATTAAAACTTTTTCCGGGAACACGCCGCCATTTTGTACCATTGCTGAGTCCATGGAGCTGGCATTCCAAGCTCTAGAGGACTTTTAATCCATTGAAAGTACTACAGATTTGCATCGCCGAGTCTTAAAGTTGCCCTGAATGATAAAATCCCAGGCAAAATGTGGGTGATTTTCTATGAATTACTACATAAACTTTTTATCTTTTATATTCTTAACTATTTTTTTAAAAATATTTCTTTGTTTACTTGAATTACTTTGTAATTTCCTTTACTTTTTGCCCTGGGTGATTCACCCAGGGTACTTTTTTTGAAAAACCAGTCTGAGAGGTTTTCTGAGAAGTGTTGTGCTGGCATGAATAGGGGTGTGGGTACAGCCAATATGGCCACTTCATGTTCTAATGATGTTATAGTAAAATGCGTTTCAGGTTAAGGTTGAGTTGGGTTGATTTTTTTTTTTTTTTTTTTTTAATTGAAAAAAAAAAAATTTTTGTATAATTTTTTTTTTTTTTACGGTTTGATGATAGATTGTTTGAGTCTTGAGGGACTGTTTTCAAGCTGGCTTTGCATTATAATATCGCCCACATGACAATCGTCCATGCGTTTCAAGGAAGGCCAATAATGCATTTAGCATTTGCTTTTTGCAGTGCATCTATTCTCAAAGCAGTCTAACAATGCTAATTGCAATTCTGCAAGTTCTTAAGCCTATTTTCATCCTCAGTTTACCAAATTGCCATTGACTGAGGAACAGCACTTGAAGGCAATCTGACAGGTCTCAAAACTGATTGCACTTCGCAGTGCAGTGCTACTTTGATGTTATATTCATGGATCTTATGCTTAGGCCTATTACTCATTCCCAACAGAACCCAGTGTTTTAATCCTCGGATTCTTGTTCATGATAGCGTTTCCCTCCTCCAGCACATCCATTATAGATGACGTCACAATATCCATTGTTGTAAATATATTGTTATAAGTTAACAAATTCTTACAATGGTGATGACGTCACAAAGCAGAAAGCAATCAAGCCTCTGAATTTTTTCCGTGCGTACCCGAAATAAATCCAGGGGTCATTTAGTGCATTTGTTGTGTCATTTCAACAGGAAAAAATAATCCTACTGTATAGAAATTTTACACACTTAACAAAATGAGCACACTGCACACGATTATGTAAAAATTAGAGAAACTTTTTGTCCAATCCCAACCTATCATTCGGGGTAACTTTAAATGGAACGTTTAGCATGGATTCCCACCATAATTATCCAGTCCTGTCAGTCTAATTAAACTGTGTTATATAAATGGACCTCGAAACACATGGCCCATTGACAATGTACTGTCGGGTGTTTCCAGAAATAGTTTTTTGTGCACGGGAACATTGGAGAGCTGAGAAAAAGTGAGTTCCACTATCACAGCCTGTTGGCGCCATTGTCCAAGTTAAGGTTTGTGTGACTGTCCATTTGTGACCTTAATATTTCACTTAAAGTTATGAAATTTGGTATAGGCATCGGCCTGTGGGTATGGATCAGGAAAATGTGAAGAAATCCAAGATGGCTGCCAAAATAACCACCACAAAATGGCCGCCATTCTTGATCTGCCCACTGTGACCTTAACATTTCCCTTAAAGTTATGAAATTTGATGCATATATTGGCCTGTGGGTATGGATTTGGAACATGCCAAGAAATCTGGGGGAGGGGGGAGGGTTGGTCTAATGGTAGCGTGCTGGACTGCCAATTGCTGGGTCCAGGGTTCGAATCCAGCTCTTGCCAGGTCATCTGGGCCTGTGTTGGATGGCTGTTTCAATCGTCCTTAGCCTCATTGCCGTGTCCTCCTGTCCTATGTAGCCTACCAAGTGCATAAAGCCCCACTCATCCATCCATCCATCCATCCAAGAAAATCAAGACAGCAGCCATTTTGGTAGCCATCTGTCTTCATTCTTGAACTGCCATTGTGACCTTAATATTTTGCTTAGATTTATGAAATTTGGTGCAGCCTGTTGGCATGGATTGGGAACATGTCAATAAATCCAAGATGGTGGCCATTTTGTGGTGGACATTTTGGCAACTATCTTTCTTCATTCTTGAACTGCCCACTGTGACCTCAATATTTCCCTTGAAGTTATCAAATTTGGTACAGGTATTATTGGCCTTTGGGTATGTATCAGGTCCATGTCGAAAAATACAAGATGGCTGCCAAAATCTCCTGTGTTGTGCTTTTTGTTATACCGGTATAAAACTGTGTCCGTTCTTGTTGTACACATGTATGCCTTTCTTGGCTTTAGCTATAGTGTGATCTGTGTCATTAGTTTAGTTTTCACAATCATCTAGGTGGCAACAACTAAACCCCTATAACCCTCATGAATCTTACCTGACATAAATTCAACTTGACACAAGCCGCCCTTCAGGCATTGAATCCATGGATTCTTGTTATGACATTTTAATCAATTTTTGTTAAAACCTTGTGGAATGAAATTTCATATCTTACCTGACCGGTACAGATGCACCTTTCCGTTATTTCGCTAGAATAGATATGGCAGGGGTCACCAGTAGAATGTGTTTTTTGATAATTGCTCAAAAAATAAATTTTTTGGATTTCCGAAAAAAAAATGTTTTAAAAGGTCACTGGGTAAATAATCAGTTGTAGCAAAACCGGTTTTCCCGGTTGCCTAGTTTTCCGTTGAAGTGAAAAAGTCAATTTTGACACCTTGCAGTAACAATTAATTAGCTCGTTTTGCTATAAAATCACTTAGATAAGCTCTGAAAGCTACGTAGGATGGAACAAATTTGACCTAGAGAGGCTTTTGCACAAAAAGGGGCTTTCCCGGTACTCCGGTTTTTCCGGGACCGGTGAAAACGAAGCTGGCTACCCGTCAGTTACCCGAATCTATTGCTTAATTTTACCCAATAAACGTTGAATTATTGCTTCTGTTTCGTTCCGGAAAGAAAACCGGTACATTTAAATAATTTTTTTTGCATGACCGGAATTGGTGAGACGCTCCGTTATTTTTCAACCCCCAGACCGGTAAAAGTACTCATTTTTCAGTTTTTTGCTAGTTTTGCGGCTATTCCACATATTTCGGTTCCGAAAAAGACATTCACATCCGAGTCTTTAGCAATCGGACTTATTTTCACCAAAACGCAATGTCCCGGTACTTCATTCATCCGGGAAAACGGAAAAGAAATTTCTGACAAAAGCTGGCTACCCGGCAGTTACCTGAATCTTTTGCTTATTTACACCAATTTAACTGCTTTTACGACATTTTAATCAATTTTAGTTAAAACCTTGTGGAATGAAATTTCATTTCTTACCTGACCGGTACAGATGCACCTTTCCGTTATTTAGCTAGAATAGATATGGCAGGAGTCACCAGTAGAATGTGTTTTTTGATAATTGCTCGAAAAATAAATTTTTTGGATTTCCGAAAAAAATATGTTTTAAAAGGCCACCGGGTAAATAATCAGTTGTAGCAAAACCGGTTTTCCCGGTTGCCTAGTTTTCCGTTGAAGTGAAAAAGTCAATTTTGACACCTTGCAGTAACCATTAATTAGCTCATTTTGCTATATAATCACTTAGATAAGCTCTGAAAGCTACGTAGGAAGGAACAAATTTGACCTAGAGAGGTTTTTGCACAAAAAGGGGCTTTCCCGGTCTCCGGTTTTTCCGGGACCGGTGAAAATGAAGCTGGCTACCCGTCAGTTACCCGAATCTATTGCTTAATTTCACCCAATAAACGTAGAATTATTGCTTCTGTTTCGTTCCGGAAAGAAAACCGGTACATTTAAATAATTTTTTTTGCATGACCGGAATTGGTGAGACGCTCCGTTATTTTTCAACCCCCAGACCGGTAAAAGTACTCATTTTTCAGTTTTTTGCTAGTTTTGCAGCTATTCCACATATTTCGGTTCCGAAAAAGACATTCACATCCGAGTCTCTGGCAATTGGACGTATTTTCACCAAAACGCAATGTCCCGGTACTACATTCATCCGGGAAAACGGAAAAGAAATTTCTGACAAAAGCTGGCTACCCGGCAGTTACCTGAATCTTTTGCTTATTTACACCAATTTAACTGCTTTTTATGACATTTTAATCAATTTTTGTTAAAACCTTGTGGAATGAAATTTCATATCTTACCTGACCGGTACAGATGCACCTTTCCGTTATTTTGCTAGAATAGATATGGCAGGGGTCACCAGTAGAATGTGTTTTTTGATAATTGCTCAAAAAATAAATTTTTGGATTTCCGAAAAAAATATGTTTTAAAAGGTCACTGGGTAAATAATCAGTTGTAGCAAAACCGGTTTTCCCGGTTGCCTAGTTTTCCGTTGAAGTGAAAAAGTCAATTTTGACACCTTGCAGTAACAATTAATTAGCTCGTTTTGCTATAAAATCACTTAGATAAGCTCTGAAAGCTACGTAGGATGGAACAAATTTGACCTAGAGAGGTTTTTGCACAAAAAGGGGCTTTCCCGGTACTCCGGTTTTTCCGGGACCGGTGAAAATGAAGCTGGCTACCCGTCAGTTACTCGAATCTATTGCTTAATTTCACTCAATAAACGTAGAATTATTGCTTCTGTTTCATTCCGGAAAGAAAACCGGTACATTTAAATAATTTTTTTTGCATGACCGGAATTGGTGAGACGCTCCGTTATTTTACAACCCCCAGACCGGTAAAAGTACTCATTTTTCAGTTTTTTGCTAGTTTTGCAGCTATTCCACATATTTCGGTTCCGAGAAAGACATTCACATCCGAGTCTCTGGCAATTGGACGTATTTTCACCAAAACGCAATGTCCCGGTACTACATTCATCCGGGAAAACAGAAAAGAACTTTCTGACAAAAGCTGGCTACCCGGCAGTTACCTGAATCTTTTGCTTATTTACACCAATTTAACTGCTTTTTATGACATTTTAATCAATTTTTGTTAAAACCTTGTGGAATGAAATTTCATTTCTTACCTGACCGGTACAGATGCACCTTTCCGTTATTTCGCTAGAATAGATATGGCAGGGGTCACCAGTAGAATGTGTTTTTTGATAATTGCTCGAAAAATAAATTTTTTGGATTTCCGAAAAAAATATGTTTTAAAAGGCCACCGTGTAAATAATCAGTTGTAGCAAAACCGGTTTTCCCGGTTGCCTAGTTTTCCGGTGAAGTGAAAAAGTCAATTTTGACACCTTGCAGTAACAATTAATTAGCTCGTTTTGCTATAAAATCACTTAGATAAGCTTTGAAAGCTACGTAGGATAGAACAAATTTGACCTAGAGAGGTTTTTGCACAAAAAGGGGCTTTCCCGGTACTCCGGTTTTTCCGGGACCGGTGAAAATGAAGCTGGCTACCCGTCAGTTACCCGAATCTATTGCTTAATTTCACTCAATAAACGTAGAATTATTGCTTCTGTTTCGTTCCGGAGAGAAAACCGGTACATTAAAATAATTTTTTTGCATGACCGGAATTGGTGAGACGCTCCGTTATTTTTCAACCCCCAGACCGGTAAAAGTACTCATTTTTCAGTTTTTTGCTAGTTTTGCAGCTATTCCACATATTTCGGTTCCGAAAAAGACATTCACATCCCAGTCTTTAGCAATCGGACATATTTTCACCAAAACGCAATGTCCCGGTACTACATTCATCCGGGAAAACGGAAAAAAAATTTCTGACAAAAGCTGGCTACCCGGCAGTTACCTGAATCTTTTGCTTATTTACACCAATTTAACTGCTTTTTATGACATTTTAATCAATTTTAGTTAAAACCTTGTGGAATGAAATTTCATTTCTTACCTGACCGGTACAGATGCACCTTTCCGTTATTTCGCTAGAACAGATATGGCAGGAGTCACCAGTAGAATGTGTTTTTTGATAATTGCTCGAAAAATAAATTTTTTGGATTTCCGAAAAAAATATGTTTTAAAAGGCCACCGGGTAAATAATCAGGTGTAGCAAAACCGGTTTTCCCGGTTGCCTAGTTTTCCGGTGAGGTGAAAAAGTCAATTTTGACACCTTGCAGTAACCATTAATTAGCTCATTTTGCTATAAAATCACCTAGATAAGCTCTGAAAGCCACGTAGGAAGGAACAATATTGACCTAGAGAGGTTTTTGCACAAAAAGGGGCTTTCCCGGTACTCCGGTTTTTCTGGGACCGGTGAATATGAAGCTGGCTACCCGTCAGTTACCCGAATCTATTGCTTAATTTCACCCAATAAACGTAGAATTATTGCTTCTGTTTCGTTCCGGAAAGAAAACCGGTACATTTAAATAATTTTTTTGCATGACCGGAATTGGTGAGACGCTCCGTTATTTTTCAACCCCCAGACCGGTAAAAGTACTCATTTTTCAGTTTTTTGCTAGTTTTGCAGCTATTCCACATATTTCGGTTCCGAAAAAGACATTCACATCCGAGTCTTTAGCAATCGGACGTATTTTCACCAAAACGCAATGTCCTGGTACTTCATTCATCCGGGAAAACGGAAAAGAAATTTCTGACAAAAGCTGGCTACCCGGCAGTTACCTGAATCTTTTGCTTATTTACACCAATTTAACTGCTTTTTATGACATTTTAATCAATTTTAGTTAAGACCTTGTGGAATGAAATTTCATTTCTTACCTGACCGGTACAGATGCACCTTTCCGTTATTTCGCTAGAATAGATATGGCAGGAGTCACCAGTAGAATGTGTTTTTTGATAATTGCTCGAAAAATAAATTTTTTGGATTTCCGAAAAAAATATGTTTTAAAAGGCCACCGGGTAAATAATCAGTTGTAGCAAAACCTGTTTTCCCGGTTGCCTAGTTTTCCGTTGAAGTGAAAAAGTCAATTTTGACACCTTGCAGTAACCATTAATTAGCTCATTTTGCCATAAAATCACTTAGATAAGCTCTGAAAGCTACGTAGGAAGGAACAAATTTGACCTAGAGAGGTTTTTGCACAAAAAGGGGCTTTCCCGGTACTCCGGTTTTTCCGGGACCGGTGAAAATGAAGCTGGCTACCCGTCAGTTACCCGAATCTATTGCTTAATTTCACCCAATAAACGTAGAATTATTGCTTCTGTTTCGTTCCGGAAAGAAAACCGGTACATTTAAATAATTTTTTTTGCATGACCAGAATTGGTGAGACGCTTCGTTATTTTTCAACCCCCAGACCGGTAAAAGTACTCATTTTTCAGTTTTTTGCTAGTTTTGCAGCTATTCCACATATTTCGGTTCCGAAAAAGACATTCACATCCGAGTCTCTGGCAATTGGACGTATTTTCACCAAAACGCAATGTCCCGGTACTGCATTCATCCGGGAAAACGGAAAAGAAATTTCTGACAAAAGCTGGCTACCCGGCAGTTACCTGAATCTTTTGCTTATTTACACCAATTTAACTGCTTTTTAAGACATTTTAATCAATTTTAGTTAAAACCTTGTGGAATGAAATTTCATTTCTTACCTGACCGGTACAGATGCACCTTTCCGTTATTTCGCTAGAATAGATATGGCAGGAGTCACCAGTAGAATGTGTTTTTTTATAATTGCTCGAAAAATAAATTTTTTGGATTTCCGAAAAAAATATGTTTTAAAAGGCCACCAGGTAAATAATCAGTTGTAGCAAAACCGGTTTTCCCGGTTGCCTAGTTTTCCGGTGAAGTGATAAAGTCAATTTTGACACCTTGCAGTAACCATTAATTAGCTCGTTTTGCCATAAAATCACTTAGATAAGCTCTGAAAGCTACGTAGGAAGGAACAAATTTGACCTAGAGAGGTTTTTGCACAAAAAGGGGCTTTCCCGTACTCCGGTTTTTCCGGGACCGGTGAAAATGAAGCTGGCTACCCGTCAGTTACCCGAATCTATTGCTTAATTTCATCCAATAAACGTAGAATTATTGCTTCTGTTTCATTCCGGAAAGAAAACCGGTACATTTAAATAATTTTTTTTGCATGACCGGAATTGGTGAGACGCTCCGTTATTTTTCAACCCCCAGACCGGTAAAAGTACTCATTTTTCAGTTTTTTGCTAGTTTTGCAGCTATTCCACATATTTCGGTTCCGAAAAAGACATTCACATCCGAGTCTTTGGCAATCGGACGTATTTTCACCAAAACGCAATGTCCCGGTACTACATTCATCCGGGAAAACGGGAAAGAAATTTCTGACAAAAGCTGGCTACCCGGCAGTTACCTGAATCTTTTGCTTATTTACACCAATTTAACTGCTTTTTATGACATTTTAATCAATTTTAGTTAAAACCTTGTGGAATGAAATTTCATTTCTTACCTGACCGGTACAGATGCACCTTTCAGTTATTTCGCTAGGATAGATATTTCAGGAGTCACCAGTAGAATGTGTTTTTTGATAATTGCTCGAAAAATAAATTTTTTGGATTTCCGAAAAAAATATGTTTTAAAAGGCCACCGTGTAAATAATCAGTTGTAGCAAAACCGGTTTTCCCGGTTGCCTAGTTTTCCGTTGAAGTGAAAAAGTCAATTTTGACACCTTGCAGTAACAATTAATTAGCTCGTTTTGCTATAAAATCACTTAGATAAGCTCTGAAAGCTACGTAGGAAGGAACAAATTTGACCTAGAGAGGTTTTTGCACAAAAAGGGGCTTTCCCGGTATTCCGGTGGACAGAGATTTATGGGGGGGGGGGATACATGCTCCCCAATGCCACCACAGGATGTCACATATTTTAATTTTTTTATTGTAGTAATGCCTATTGATTTCCCTTTCTTTAATATTTTTCATTGCTTGAGCATATTCAGGTAGCTGACAGGTAGCTGCCAGGTAGCCAGGTCAGGTGGTTAACTTCACCACATTTCAGGTAGCTGCCGGGTAACTGCCAGGTTGCCAGTTCGGGTAGCCAATTTTACAAAAATTTCGGGTAGCTATCGGGTAGCTGTCGGGTAGCCAGGCTCGGGTAGCAATTTAAACCTATCTAGGCGATGGAGGTACCCGGCAGTTCTGACTGTGGGGTGGATGTGGACAACAGGGCATCCCAATGCAGAGGCCTGGTCATGGACTTGCCACATACCCATGTATACATGTGGCTGGTTGCAGGATTTTCACTGCCTCTCTTGATAAACCTCCTTGAAGACGCCTGGAAATTTACCTTTCGACACCCACAGAGCTCCATAGTTCACTGCGTAAGAATTTCAGTGAATGCATTGCTCTTATCTTGACAGTTGTGCTTTCAGTCAATGTATTGTACACTCCAACATTAGCCACAGGGGTCCAGGGCTACTCCAACATCCATTGGCTTTAACAGGCGAGTCATCTTAGGAGGGAAGCAAAAAAGTAAATATGGCAAATTTTCACCAATTTCTTCACCATGGCAATCAAAAATTATATCATGGAAAAAAATCCATTGCAATTGCCGTTCTTCATCAAAATAAGCATGTGCGAAGTTTGATTACAGTCTTTGTCATATTTATGTGGAATATCAAGTTCTTTTCTATGCTGTTCAAGTGTGATGTCAGATATGACTCTATTCCGTGGCATTGCAATATATGTAAAAATAAGTAACTACAAACTGTTATGTCATTTTAAACTGGGTCAGATTCCCCAGCTTCTGGCCAATGTCAATCCACCGAAACTGAGCATCACGGTTTTAACATTTCATTTTTGATTTGTTGGCTTCATAATGAGTACTTCCTGAAGTTGATTATATGTTGCATGTTTCTTCTGCTATACGAGTTCTCGGTGCACGGCAGAACGTCTGTGCATTTCTGCAATGAACACTGGCCCCATGCACCCTGCAGAATTCAGATTGTCATATCAAATCATGCAGGATGACATCAGGCTGAAGGAGTGACGGT
Source organism: Platynereis dumerilii (assembly GCA_026936325.1). Taxonomy (NCBI): domain Eukaryota; kingdom Metazoa; phylum Annelida; class Polychaeta; order Phyllodocida; family Nereididae; genus Platynereis; species Platynereis dumerilii. The sequence goes on along the minus strand of JAPTHN010000001.1, from coordinate 181,645,103 downwards.
GCAGCTCCTAAATTCCTTCGCGTTGAGGGAAGGTTGGGCTAGTGGTGGCATGCTGGACTGCCAGTCGCTGGATCCAAGGTTCGAAACCAGCCCATGCCGGGTCACCTAAGCCTTTTTTGGATGGCTGTTTCAAATCATCCTTCGCCTTATTGCCGTGTCCTCCTCCTGTCCTAATTAGCCTACCCAATGCAGAAATACAGGACGAAAAGCCTCAATCATCCATCCATCCATCCTTCAAGTTGAGCTGGAATAAACAGCTGCAGTATTGAGACCATGTCCATGCTGTTCCACTAGAAGATGGAGTTCAAATCGTCAGATTTGTTTGCAATGAAATCTTTCGGAAGTGTTTGGAACTGATCTTGTGCCAGGCAGTTTACATTAGCAATGGTTTCAGGATTATGCCTTGTCGGATTCAACAGCGAGTACTGGGAGAGGGAGCTGTCAGGCTCGTGTTTTCAAAAACATACTACAAGGTTTTGGCGATATCTCAGAAACTTGCATTGCAAGCACTGTGGAGGCATCACTTCTTTCAGAATTTCTTTCACTCCATGTCGACCGGCGAACCTGCCATATAGTCTCCTAAATTCTTCAAGAAGTTCTTTGCTGTATGAAGTCCACCAAGCCTCATCAATAACTTATTCTGATAATCTTCAACTGACCACATCATTTCCATGAGTTTCGAGAATAATGCTTGTCAACTATGATGACAGTGTAATGGTACCGGTGAGTGTGGCTGAATGAAATGGGAAGATGATAATAATGGTTGTAATACAACTGCATTCAGATTATCAAACTCATGAGCTGGTGAAAGTGCTATTCGTGGATCTTGCTGGGCTCCAGCTGGGGTTTCTTTAGTGATACTGTGACAAAACAGGGCACTTATTATGATCAAGAGCTAAATTCGGAAAAGAGGCTGAGGAATTTCAGAGTAGGTTTTGTCATCCACCTGATATAAGTCAATTTGATGCTGATTTCAAATTTTGGGAAGCCACTTTCTATCCCGAATATTTTAAAAAGCGCCCAAAATGGCTGGATAACAATTGGCCAACAAGATTGCTTTAGCAGGCCATATAACTTTCCTGCTGCTTTTATTGTGAAGCTGGCCTGCAATAAACCTCCACAGATTGTCGGGGGGGGGGGGATGTTGTGGCACCATAATTATACAGTGTACATGACATTGTCTGACCATGGAGCTATTATTAATAGCTCCATGGTCTGACATCACTGTTGACGATGATCATTCACTGAAATGTGCCCAGTTATAATTCAATTTTAAGGATAAGATAAGCATAAGGATAATGTTTCAAGAAAATGATGCACTGTCCTTGGCTTCCGAAAATGTTTGAATTTCCTTCTCAGATTCGCAATAGGCTATTGTACTTCATTTTAATTGCCCTTCGAACAGTTTAGCTAATTTTATCGAAGGCCTCCATCTTTAGGAATTATCTGTAAGCATTGTCGTCTTCTACCGAGTACAATAGTCTCCTATTTGTATCTAAACCGTAGTATAGCATAATTATATCCTTTGGAGAAGTATCCCATGATCATTACAAAAAAAAAGTGTGAAGAAAAAGTTGATGGGTTATGGACAAATGACGAAGACACAAATTTGATTATAAATTCTTGAATTTTAATAATCTATCTTTCTACTAATACAAGATCAATACACTAAATTGTAAATATTTAGTATAAGTAGCACCAACAATTTAATACAAAGATTGAGAAATAGAAATATGTCAGACGAGGGCAAAGTCAATGGGAGAGTTGAGAAGATCGTCTGCCAGGTCCGCTTGGGCAACTGCCTGGGCGATGATGTCACTGTCCATGGTGAGGTTGGGGTCGCTGGCAGCAGTGTCATCCGCAAACGAACTATCCATTGAGTTGTTGTCTATGGCAGCTATGATCTCCTCGGCGTCAAACTTGGGAAGGCCATCGCCAAAGATCTGATTCAGGTCAACATCAGAAATGAGAGATGCTGGAGATGGGAATGACGTCATTTCGTCTGCGTACAGTGCCGTTTCTTCTGCAACGTAGGACGTAGGCAAGGACGTTGGTTTTGCTTTGAAGTTAGTGTCATCTTCGCTGTCCTCTGAAGAGCTGGATTCAGCTGGCATGCATGCCATGAGGTGGGCGAAGTTGGTTGAATTCAGGCTGGCTTCGTCGGGAGAAAGGAAATCCTTAAACCAAGGAGATGGTGTGACTTTCTTTGGCACAGCAGTCGACACTACTCCCAGAACATCAGCCAGGTGGCGTATGTAGTCAGTTGCTTCTCTCATGATGCGCTCCTTGGCAACTCTCTTCTTGGCGTTCTTCAGCTGAGGCAGACGAGATTTGAGGGCATCAAAAGCATCATTGAACCTCTGCATGCGCCTCCTCTCTCTGGCGTTTCTCTTGTTCACTGAGTCAGTAGTTCTCAGTGCATGGGGGACATAGCGCCTTCTCTTGCGTCCTTGGTTCTGGTTGCTGTCCTGGGAATGGCTTTCCTCGTAGAAGGACTGCTCGTAATCTTGGAAGAACATTTTGATAGTTTTTCTGTGGAGTGTTGCTGTGGAGTATAAGAAGCAAGAAGTGACTGCCAGTGGTTGGAATCTTTTGCCTTATATATGAGAGGGTCACATTTGCCTTATTGCAATGAATAGCTGATCAGGAACGTGTGATCATCAACAGACAAGTAATTTAATCAAGCTAATGGCGATTGATGTATTGTCCCTTTGTGTCTTGAAACATTTGAGAAACAAATTACTCGGGCACAAGTCAGTGACTAGTTGATTACAGGAGGGAGGCTGGTATCTGTTGGGGGTGCAGACAGGGCCCGTGCCGAGGCAGGGAAAGGGACCTAGGTTTGTCTGTGGTCCATGGGGGTGTCTGCCTGCTGAATGGACTCCCTGCAGGAGGGCTTCACTTCCTCTGATCAGAACGGACCCAGATCTGCAGGTAGTCAGTGGACGAGAGATCTCTGGTGTGGGGCTGGCGCGTGGCATGGTCTAGGTGTATTTCTGACTAATTTATCTCTTCATTTGTCATATCTATTGATTGTGCATGCGAACATCTGATAAAGATGGATGGAATTTACTTAAATTTCGCCATGAAGGCCTATTTGTCACGTTAAGTATTTGTGGTATACATTAATTTTAGAGAGAAAAAACCCGGGTGCATGTAACATTTGATAAGCTCCATTTGATCAAGTATATAGAGTATAAGTCAGAGTATGATACAGGCCTATAATATATATTTATTGGACTTGGTCAAGCTGACCAGCTTATGTATTGCGTTGTATGTTTCAATTGATTATTATCTTCGTAAAGTAAAATCATTTAAACAAATATAACTGTGCACTTGAACATAAAGACATAACATAATTTCATGGCTTTGTGTCCTCAAAAAGTTAAAGTCTAAATTCCAGAGCTGTATAGTTCATGTTATCTATCTATCTATCATAAATGGATTAGATGAAAGTGGGCATCTTCCAATGGTGTGGTGTAGGCAGTGACCTTGGACTATATGTTAGTGTGATTTTAGTGCAAAATTTTCTGAATCATGAATATTATATGTACATCCTTCAATTTTAATGCTAACAGGTCATTTCAACTAGAAAACTTCACCCTCAGCCCCTTAATTGGAGTGAATTTTGTTGTCAATTGGAGTGAATTTTGGTGATTTTTTTAAAGACTAACTTTGCTCGAAGTCCTTTGCTCTACCATACGGTTTTGTACTATTGATCAGCTTGAAGACAATGTATGAGGTGTTTATTGATGTGATAACAGTGATATATGATATGATGATATGGGAAAGAGGTCTATCCCACATTTTCGAAGTCTTCTTTATAAATTTATTATGTATAGTAATAAGGCCTATCTCAGAATTTTGAAGTCTCTTGATATATTTTATGATGTAAACAATGTATCTAGGTGAGCAATGGGCTTTGTGCAGCTGTGGAGCAATCGATCCATTCCTCATGGCCTGTCAGGTGCTCCCTCTCCCTCTACTCCCTCCCTCCTTCCTGACAAACCTTGGCAGATCGCGAGGCTTGATCGCTGGCACATCTTCATTGAGCTGTTTATGGTTTCAAGCTTCAGCCTATGGCCTTGAGTTCAAATATGACCAATGGCAGGCTCTCTGTCTTTCCATAAATACACCGAAGCAGATCTATGTAGGCCTATGCATAAATAGATAGGCAGGTAGATGGAAAATAACAAGCATATATATAGACAGATAGACATATGGATAGACATATAATATTATATATAGACATATAGATATACATATAGATAGACATATAGATAGACAGATAGATAGACAGAAAGACAGACATAAACATAGACAGAAAGATAGATAGACAGATAGATAGATCTATAAACAGACAGCTAGACAGACATTTGGTCAGACATAATATAGATAGATAGATCGATAGATTAATTAGTTGATAATACTTGATTGATTGATATTAGACAGATAGATGGATAGATAGATAGATAGATAGATAGATAGATAGATAGATAGATAGATAGATAGATAGATAGAAACAGATGGATGGCCTGATTGCTAGCTTTGCTTTGCACTGGCTTCGTTGAATCAATGATTGGCCAGGTGTGTTAATTGAATTGTTCGGATTTAACTGATGGTTGCACAATTTCATCGATTCTGGTGACGTGGACAGAGGTCTAAATGTAAGCTTGTGGGTCATGCTGAGTCGTGAATCGAAATTGCTGAATGCAAGAAGTTTTAGTTATGAGAAGGCACAGCTGTGCACCTTTATAAAGCTATCCATTATTAAAATATACATGTTTAAATTAAAGTTTGTTTAAAATGTCTTGTTAGATACTTTATGACAGTACCTTTTAGGTTAATAAGAAAATGCCTTTGATAAGGGCATTCACTTCGTCTGACTTGCGTCAAGTAATGAATTGTGAGGCCTTTAGACCAGGAAATAGCTGCACCAGGAAACTACGTCGTATACAATTGAGTTAAATTGGGATATGGAAATGTTTAAAAGCAGTTCAATAAGTCTTGATCATGAGTGGAAGATGCAAGTTGAGCTTGTGTTGCAAGTGTGAGATGATTTCTCCTGGAGCTGGGATAGGACTATTTTGGGAGCTAGCAGCTCTGCTTTGCAATTAACTATGCTATTGATCCTCTGCGAGAAAAAGTGAAGCAAGGACGTTGGAGGAAGAGCTGTTTGTAAACAAGGGGGCTGGGCAGGGAGTATCGGCAGAAGAGGCAGGGCGCGGACAGGGCACTGGGAGGGGGCACTTGGGAGGCACGTGGCGCCGCTTCTGCTGCTTCTGCTGTGACTGTGGTCCTTCCATCACGTTGGCTGGCCGTCCAGATTTAGCCGGATTGCTGCAAACGGATTAACCATCCACTTTTAGATCATCAAGGACCGCGTCCATTGCAACAACACGTGACGTCAGAGCGCATTGTTGCAGCCCAAGTGACGTCGTCAGGTGTGCCGGGACCGCCCACAGAGCTCCCATGCATGGCAAGTGGCCTCCCCCCCCCCCATCCCAAACCTCCAGCTGGACAACAACACATCGTTCGCTTGCTCCATGTGGTCAACAGCTGACGGCGCTCAATGGCCAAACAATGGCTGTGAAAAACTGCTCAACACTGGACAACATGAGGATTACAGTGTCTGACATTGTCACGGAGATCCTGAGGTGTTTTGAAAGACAATCTGACACTTTTTGTCTTTCCGCATGGAGAACCCTTCCTCTATGGATACGCTACAAAGTGGTCAAGAAACTGTCGTGGTTCTTCAAAGTTAGGAGGAAGGCCAGTGTCATACAAATGGATTGGAATACCAAGCAACAGACCTCTGCAGCCGCCAAGCCAAAAACGAACAGAAACAGCAAAGTTCCTTTCCAGAATGTGACTAACCTACGAGGCAGACGCAACGATGCTTGCCCCAACAAGATCGTGACGAGTGTCTCCCAGGTGCCCACGGTGCTCGTCGAGGGGGCTAAGGTCAGTGATTACGTAACGCCGACGGAAGCCAGCAGCCCACTAAGGGACTGCTTCCGGGTGCCTGATAGCATGACCCCCAAATCGCTGGTGTTGCTGCGGCAGGGGTCTCACCAGTCACCCTGTGCAGGGCAAGCGTCTGCGTCATCACGAAGGAGACGTTCCAGTCTACAGTCGCCAGGGTTTGTGGATGTCCGGAGGTACGAGATAATTGCCCTTTTGGGGGCAGGGGGCTTCGGCAGGGTCTACAAGGCCACGTATAAAGGGAAATTGTACGCAGTTAAGAAAATGCACTCCTGCACCAAGAACCACAAAGCAACCTTAGAAAGCCACCAAGCAGAGATTGTGGCCATGAAACTACGACATCCCCATGTAGTTCGAACTTTGGCCACCAGTGGGTTCGATCACCCAGGTGGCGCTGTCATTGTCATGGAGTACGTTGGGGACCGGAACTTGCAACAGGTCATCTTCGACCAGGTCAATGACCTTCCGCTTGCAAGGTGCATTAAGTTTGCCATTCATATCTCCGATGCCCTGGACTATGTGCATCGTAACAACATTATTCACTTGGATCTTAAACCTGCAAACATCATCGTCTCCACTGAGGACCTTTGCAAACTGGCTGACTTCGGTTGCTGTCGGTTGGTTGACTCTAATACCCTGAGTGACTCAAATCACAGATCTCACCTGACGGGCACGTTCGCCTACAGGGCCCCCGAACTGTTGAGAGGGGAGTCCCCGACGCGAAAGGCCGACGTCTACTCCCTAGGGATTACCATGTGGCAGATGCTGAGCAAAGAGCTGCCCTACTCGGGGGACCCCCATGCCATCATTTTCGCCGTCGTGGCTTACAACCTCAGACCCACCATCCCACCTACTTCCGGTGACCTGCAGACCTCGTACAACCAGCTTTACAAGAACTGCTGGGCAGCCAAGCCCGTCAACAGGCCCTCTGCCTTTGAAGTGTGTGATTCGTTGAGGAAGATACGCGCACGTTTGTGTGATTCTGTTTGACGGATGCTTTGCACTTTTGAACCTTTACTCACAAGTGGGAACTATTGTGCGATCTATATGAGGACCCTAATTAATGGCCACGAAGTGTTCTGCATGGGAATATGAGCTGGCCGGATAAATGCCTGGATAGTCCAGTTGAGCCAGAGCTCTCACGAGGCATTAGCTGGCCTGGGCATCGATTCTTCTGCGATGCTAATTTGCTTTTCGGTCATGGCCTTGTCGTCGTAAAAAGCTGGAGGAGAGTCAGAAGACCTTGACCGAATTGCGCTCCTCCCAAGGACTCGGAATAACCAAGAATTGTGATTCTCCACGGGTTTGTTTGGACTGGGGAAATATAGCCCGTTGCCATGGAAACAATTTATGAAAACTATTGCTACTCGCAGAATATATTTTATGATGTCTTTACATGCATGTTACTATATCATAAGCACTTGAATATTCATAACGGTGAAATTACCTCATATCAGTATTTTTAACGTTGAAATTATATTGGATTTTGCTAATTAAACTTTTGCACTTGCCGAGATTTGTATAATTTGTTTTCTATGTTATACAAGTTCGCTTTGAATGACCTGACATGCCTGTGTGCGGCTTTGATAATGTGCATTTTGGCAGTTTTCAAAATGGCTATCTCAGCATTTGTAAATCCTGTCATTACGTAAAACGGCATGCATGTATATCCACTTGGTCCAGGGTTCGAATCCAGTTCTTGCCGGGTCACCTGGGTCTATGTTGGACAGCTGTTTCAATCATCCTTCGCCTCATTACCAAGCCCCCCCCCCCTGTCCTAATTAGCATACAAATGCATAAGTAAAGGTCGTAAAGCCCCAATGATCCATCCAGTGGTATCATGCCCTTGCATACATTTATAATGGTGAAACATGTCTTTGCTTCCAAAATTGTATCTTCACAGCTAGGCCTATGGGCCAGTTTTGGTGTAGTATTTAACATGCCATAATCGAAGGTTTTGTTTATGGGATATATACAGCATTATGCACTAGCTTGCACAAACATTTCAGTTTGGACTATAGGCAACAAAATCGATACATATATATGTGGTCAGAAATCAGGAGATACAGCTGCACAGAATCATATACAAGTTTTACATTATATATTACAGATTTGTATTCACGTAGATATCATGGCCTTGAAAATCGATAACTGCGAGGATCATGACTTTCTCAAGTGTCCTATTGGATGTTTTAACAGTGGAAAGAAAATAACAAGCTCATTGCACACTGAAATCGTTTTATTCAATGACGTTAACCATTTGAATGCTTGCATCACCCCCTCCCCCAACAGCAATGTTTTGAAAACTAAAAAGGAAACTCAAGTATTGAAAAGAAATTGTTTCGAAGCTTGCACTTGGCCAAAAGAAGAAGGAAGCAACAGCAAAGTTGTTAACTGGATTTGTATTATGTGTAGTTCAGTTAAGATGTTGTGAAAGGTTGTATACGAAGATGACGCTAGTCCAGAAATAGCTAAAGATACATTGTTACTGGTTGGAGTGCTATACTTTCTTCAAGGTTATATGAAGAGTAAAAGGGGTATCCAACCTGGATAGACTCATGCTGGGAGTGTGGAAAAGTTGCTTGCAATTTTTCATTTGTGGGCAATAAGCAGTTTTGCTGAACAGGGCCCTTACAGGGGTATACGGTCCGTGAATTAAAGGTAGGCCTATAATGATAGGATTATCAATCACTTTTGGAGTATACATATAGTCGTCATTGATTGAAAGTTATGTCAAGAGTAATCTGGTTAATTCTTATGTTGGACGGCTGATGCAATTTCGTAATATATCCATCACAAATATGAGAAAGTTATTTTGGAACTCATACAGCTATTTGGCCCTCAAATATGGCGATCAGCAGCATAATGAGAAAGCCAAATCCAAATCCACTGTTTGCTGCAATGAACATGTAGGTCTTGTTGTACACTCTGAAGAATTCCACCAGTTGTGGGACCTGGAAGAAAAGAGGAAAAAAACACGTAATATTAATAGAATAAAGCAGGTGGAATATCTATATGAACACTGCACGGAATCCGCAGCCATGTATGGCGTGTTAAATATGTATAGTAGGTCTACTCCCTGCACCTCGTCAGATGATTTATTTGATCAGGATATATGTCGAGTTCTCAGGACCTATACTCCTCTAAATAGCCCACACTGGTGCTGATGGGGCGTAAAACACGAACTTACTCACTCTCAGGATCTGCTTCCAGTCATTCATGAATTCACTAAAATAAACTCAATATAGGTCTATACAAACAATCTTTTAATTTACAACTCTTAAGCTGCAGGGCCCAATCATGAAATGGCACAGGAGAGATGAAGTGAGAGATCCCTTCATGTTGACGGCAATCAATACACTTTGTGTGCATAAACTATAATATGCAAGCCATTCTATTTTTATCCGACCTCTGTTTGACTTATTCGCGAATTCCTTACTGACTGACGCACACAACATTCAAACATACACCTTGCAGTCAGTCAGATAAAACCACAGTGCCGTGTTTGCTTGCTGTTGCTCCTGTTGCTATTTTGGGGGCCACACCAAAAACAGCTGCTTGCTGGAGTTATTTCTGTCCGCTGTTAAGGGGCTTGTTAGGCCAGTCTGCCCAAAGGTCAAAGACAGTGTGACAAGGCCGAGACAAGGCTTTCACAAAAGTCTCCAAGTGAACAATTGCAAACATTACACTTTACATACACTCTGTTAGGTCTACATATATTCCCATGACCAAGGAAGCCATAAATAAACTAGTCAGGGCAAAATGCAGTGTTGCAATATTCGCTGATTATGATATTCAGGACGTCTGTAGCTATACTTGATTGAGTCTACCATGTCATGTCACGGACTGACGTTAAGTAAGATTTGATATTTGTGATGCAAAGTTTGATCTCAACAAAATCTGTGACATGTTATAAAAAAAGATAATTTCAACATAAGTGTTAGTTTTCTGTGTCAAGGCATAACTTTTGCAAGTTTTTAAATTAATAAATTCAGAAACACTGACAGAAAAGTTAGGTTTTAAATGTGTTCAATCCTTATAGGTTTTAAATGTGTTCAGTCCATATAGATCTGTGGCAGAAAACTGATTAAACTTTCCTCACATCTGATAGGCTGGCTTAGCTTTTACTTGAAATTCTTCTTAAACTATCACTATTTGCCCATGTATACATGTACAGAGAGTTTATGCATTTAATTGGTGTATGTCTGAGCTGCTGCTGAAAGGATTGACTGTCCGATTTCATGACCTGGCATCCTTGGTCACCACCCTTTGAGTGGGCCTTATCAGCATTGACAGTTGTTCAGAGCCTTGACGTGACTGAACAGTTAAATATGCTTTTCCTAAAGCATTGGCAAAGTCCAAACCATTGATCAGTCTCCTCCATAGGCTTTGACCATACCAAAGTCATCGACAAAGGATTTGAATTAATATCCATATTTTATTGAAAAATCTGGTACACAGTAAATGTTGTTATTGCCCATATCACTCATGTTGGTGCTCATATCCACTCTTGTGTCCAATAGGCTCATCTGGCATGAATATTAGTACTTTTGGCAAACTATAGGCCTTTGCGCATTATTATTCCATTTGCCATTTTTATTCCTCTGGGCATTATCATTCCTTTGGGCATGACTTTCCCAAAGTGATGGTTTCCTTTTGAAATACCTGGGAGTCCTTTGGGCAAAAGATATTTTCTTTGGGCACATACCAAAACCTCTCATTATCACTCACTCCAATTGTTGTAGATTTTGGCAAAGACCCATCCTTTGGCCAGTAGTTATTAGCATGGGTCGAGATTTAGCCAAATGCTAATTTGTGCCCATACTAATAGCATCGCTATTGCTAACATCCGATATCTGCCAAAAGACTGTGAAGGGTTTTGGCATGGTATATTTATTATGACCAAACCATTCATAGTCCTTTGTGAATATTCATGACTGTATATATATATCCTTTGGGAGTGCACACAGGTCAAAGGTGTGGGATCTGAAGTTTTTTTTACCTCTTCACGACTTTTATCTAGGCCTATTGGATTCTTCTGTTGAGATCTTAAGCATCTCAGCTGCCTGTTAAATTATTAGGCTATACAAAAAAATCAGCCTTTTTTCATAAACCTGCTAAGTTACAATGAAAGTGACATAAAAAAAGATTAAATAACTGGTTAGAAGATACTCACGATATCAGCCAAAGAGATGTAGATGAACATTCCAGCTGCCAGGGCCAGGATCCAGGTGTCGGCATCAAGGGCATTGGCCACTGGTATGGCGATGTAGAGCCCAACGAAGGCACACAGGGCAGCTCCCAAGTTGACGGCCAAGGCTCTCATGGGAGACCATCCGGCAGCGAGGACCGCCGCTATGTCACCTGTGGAATTGTCAGAGGGAAAGTGATTTCTTTGGTGCATCTATTGGTCCCTTTTGTCTTCGCATGTTTTATATTGTCAAATAACCAATCACTTTGATCACCGCATACAGTGCCCAATAACTAATTTTCTTGATCACCATATAGAGTGATCTCCTTTTCACTTCAACTAACCTCATTGGTCACCACATAGAGTGTCCAATAACTAATTCTCTTGATCACCATATAGAGTGATCTCCTTCTCACTTCAACTAACCTCATTGGTCACCACATAGAGTGTCCAATAAGTAACTCTCTTGATCACCATATAGAGTGATCTCCTTCTCACTTCAACTAACCTCATTGGTCGCCACATAGAGTGTCCAATAACTAATTCTCTTGATCACCACATAGAGTGATCTCCTTCTCACTTCAACTACCTCATTGGTCACCACATAGAGTGTCCAATAACTAACTCTTTTGATCACCACATGGAGTGATCTTCTTCTCACTTCAACTAACCTCATTGGTCACCACATAGTGTCCAATAAGTAACTCCCTTGATCACCACATAGAGTGATCTTCTTCTCACTTCAACTAACCTCATTGGTCACCACATGGAGTGTCCAATAACTAATTCTCTTGATCACCACATAGAGTGATCTTCTTCTCACTTCAACTAACCTCATTGGTCACCACATAGAGTGTCCAATAACTAATTCTCTTGATCACCACATAGAGTGATCTCCTTTTCACCTTAACTAACCTCATTGGTCACCACATAGAGTGTCCAATAAGTAACTCTCTGGATCACCACATAGAGTGATCACCTTCTCACCTTAACTAACCTCATTGGTCACCACATAGAGTGTCCAATAACTAATTCTCTTTATCACCGCATACAGTGATCTTCTTTTCACCTTAACTAACTTCATTGGTAACCACATAGAGTGTCCAATAAGTAACTCTCTGGATCACCACATAGAGTGATCTCCTTCTCACCTTAACTAACCTCTTTGGTCACCACATAGAGTGTCCAATAACAAATTCTCTTGATCACCATATAGAGTGATCTCCTTCTCACCTTAACTAACTTCATTGGTCGCCACATAGAGTGTCCAATAAGTAACTCTCTGGATCACCACATAGAGTGATTTCCTTCTCACTTCAACTAACCTCATTGGTCACCACATAGAGTGTCCAATAAGTAACTCTCTTGATCACCACATAGAGTGATCTCCTTCTCACCTTAACTAACCTCATTGGTCACCACATAGAGTGTCCAATAACTAATTCTCTTTATCACCGCATACAGTGATCTTCTTTTCACCTTAACTAACTTCATTGGTAACCACATAGAGTGTCCAATAAGTAACTCTCTGGATCACCACATAGAGTGATCTCCTTCTCACCTTAACTAACCTCTTTGGTCACCACATAGAGTGTCCAATAACAAATTCTCTTGATCACCATATAGAGTGATCTCCTTCTCACCTTAACTAACTTCATTGGTCGCCACATAGAGTGTCCAATAAGTAACTCTCTGGATCACCACATAGAGTGATTTCCTTCTCACTTCAACTAACCTCATTGGTCACCACATAGAGTGTCCAATAAGTAACTCTCTTGATCACCACATAGAGTGATTTCCTTCTCACTTCAACTAACTCCATTGGTAACCACATAGAGTGTCCAATAAATAGTTCTCTTGATCACCACATAGAGTGATCTTCTTTCTCATCTTGATTAACCTCATTGGTTAATTCGCCTCAACTAACCTTGTTGGTCACCACATAGTGTCCAATAAATAATTCTCTTGATCACCACATAGAGTGATCTCCTCTTACTTCAACTAACTTCATTGGTCACCACATAGTGTCCTATAACTGAATCTCTTTGATCAACCCATATAGTGATCATCTTGCTCACCTGAAAGAAATTAAGCTCATTGGTCACCCATAGAGCAATCAATAACAGATTCTCCTTGATCACAACATAGCTTCATATCTCTGCCAGCCCTAATCTCCGTCATTGGTCACCACTCAGAGTGTCCAAAAACCAAGTATCCTCAATCACCACATACACGTAGTGTGATTTCACGGATGACCACATTGTGCTAACATAACCGCATTGTGTACTACATTCTCATTTACTTGCTGAATAATGTTAGAACCTGGAAAGCTATATTCTGATGTCTTGCGCACTCGTTTAGATGGCCTCAATCGTAGAGCTTTAAACAAGCCAGCCTCCAGTCCCAATCTCCAACATAGGACAAACAACTCCGACTCAAAAAACCACCAGAGCAGACTTGATCCGATGAATCACTTAGATAAACCTGAAGAACAAAGTAACCATAGAAAACAAGCAACCAGGCATACTGCAAACAACATTCTAAAAGCTTGTGTATGGAATGCACAAAGTCTGAGACAAAAGACTGAACTGGTGAAGAATTTCAGTGATGAATTTGATCTTGACTTGTTTCTCTTCACAGAAACATTAGTCCAGGAGCTTATGGGGATAATTGTGCATATTTGTCTACAAGCATGAAATTTGGCACAAATGTTGCTGAGGGTATATAGATTCAAATTTTTGAGGGCGCCAGAGCGGGCGCTCGTCTTGGTTGCCATAGCAACAAATTCAAAATGGCCGCCGCTCGATATCTAATTTTGATTATAACTCAATAACAAAAGGTCATAGGATTGCAAATAATAGCTCTAAATATATGTTTTTGATGCCAGGGATTCTAATTCTGCCATAATTTTTCATGTAAAACACATACTTTGGTCTATAGAGCCAAAATTGCCTGTATATTGGGGTTATAGAGCTCATTTTATCGAAATTCACCACAAATCTTCAGCTTAAACTATTGCAAATTGTTCCTAGTAGCAATTCATCAAGTTTTGACAAAAAATATAAACACCAGCTTTATGTAATAGAAATACATCAACATATCATCTGTACGATGATACCAAAGTAACCAAACAAATGTTGCAGAAATGGGTATCGTCAATGCAGCTGCCTTATGCACATCTACAGGTTCTTTGCGCATGCAGTCCTCTCCAAGAAATCTTTCAAATCCATAGCCCTACATGTTGCATGCAGATAATTTATATGGTATACCAAAAGAAACGTGTTGCTGTTTCAAGTATTGGCCAGTATTACATCTATTATGTACTTACCCTTTCCTGTTTTCCATCCCCTTCCATTGAAATCTTGGATTTCCTAAAGATACAATGGCGATTGATTTGAAGAAAGACTTGTTTGCAGTTACAACCTTTATCTGTGCTCAAGCATAAATGATTCTTGGGTATATATCTGAGGCAGTCTGAGATCAGACTGCCTCGTCCCAAAAGCACCACATCATAACTCAAACTTGGAATGCTCCTAACAGATGGAAGTCCAATGGGCAGAAGAAAAAGAAAACTATTGTACAAGCGTAGAGAGCAGTCTGATACGTAGCAAGCAGTCTGATACGTAGCAAGCAGTCTGATACATTTCAGCATGAATTGCAGTCCTATGAGGGGGGAGGGAAAAATAGAAAGCCAAATGAATAAGTGAATTAATGTGACTTTGTCAAGTTGACTGTCGGAAACTGATGTGTTCTGTTTCAAAGGGTGAGATTGGGGACTATTTTCATCAGTGTAATAATTGAATGGTTGAAAGACAAACAGACTATGTTCATTGCATCTTAATGCTTAATTGTAAACAGGTGTGACAAATTAATGACCCTTTCCTTTATTTTCCTTTATTTTAATTTTTATTCTTAAATTCTTAAATGCTTTTTACATGTCATTAAGTTTGTCATTTGTATGGTGTATCACTCTCTGATTTAATGGTTCATTGACAATTGCATAGTATTCTTCCTCTGATACATTGGTCTATTTGCTTACCCAAAACAGACCGAAGGTGGAGGTTTGTTATTCAGAGGAAGGGACTGACAGGTACAGTCTGTATTCAAGGGATACTACCAAGAGATTTTCGTTTCTACTTTTGAACAGACTCATGTTTCATTGACTTTAGCCAACCTACATCCCGCAAATCTTGAAATTATTTGCATGCAATGTCAAGACAACATTCACTTGTGGAGGATTAGTTTTCAAAAGGACCAAGATATCAGTAATTCTCCTACATGTGAGGTGACCAAGAATGCTGCTATTCCAATACCAAAGGAAAAGGAAATTCTCACACTGTAGATAAGCATGGAAGAAGGACAATACTAGACAGATATGGTAAGTGCAGCCCTCTAACCCCCATTCTGGGCTCACGAGGGTTGATTGATGAGATGCGAGAGAGAGAGTGGGAGTCCTCAACATGTTACACATTTAATCCACCAATGCCATTCCTCTGGCAAAGCTCAGTAAGACACTAGTTTGATATGTACCAGTTTTAGTACAAAATTTACTAACTCAAATTTAAGTCAGGCCAAGTTCAAATGCAAATCCAACAGCATTTACCACCATTCGACTGTTTAACATTTCACACAATGGCTGCATGTAGATAAAAAGGAGCAACCTCAATGTTCACTATTGAGCTGGAACATGCAATTTTAGTTATCCTTGGCAAGACATTGGTGGTCCATTTCACGTGACTGGAATAATTTAGAAAGGACAATCATCAATTTATTGAAAAAAACACTTAATGCCTTTCACAAATCAGTCCTGAGGTTGTTTGGATGCTGTTCACTGTAGTTAGGACAACTTCCCTTATGACAGCTTTAAGATGTTTGTTTGTCAATGTACTGGTAGGACTCTCCAAACCTACATTTTAGATGAACAAACACAGGCATGGTGGGAATCGAAGCCAATATTTCAGACAATAAACAGAAGGAGATACACATTTTCCTGATGAATATAGAAGTCAAAAGTTTTTCTTTTATTCAGATCTTGGTAACACACTGCTAATTTCAAGATTGTCTTGTCAAAAAAATTTTCTTGGATCTTTCAACTCCCACCAGTTATCACTTTTAGGCACAAAAGCCCTTTTCCCTTAACTAAGTTATCTTCTACAATCTACATGTAGCAGGTATTAAAACAGCTATCCTACCATACCAGTGTGTGAACTTCGGACGGTGAAACAGTGGTAGGCCTACAACAGTCTCTGTGTTAAAAGACTGCTTCTTCTGCATGAGTCAGGCAGTCTCTCGTGTACTTGAATTCTCTTGGAACTTGCAGAAGCATATGTGACATCCCAGCAAATTAAACTTGTGCCGAGCTCGGCCAAGCTAAATGTTTAGTCACTTAGTATTGTACTTCATGCTTCATTTGGATGAGACATGATTTTCCTTTGGTATTGCCTGTTGGTCAGATTAGGAGAATTGCCCTCCAGTTACTAATACCATGGTCTTTCCAGGGTTCCCACTCAACCTGGAAAACCTTGAAAACCTGGAATTTGGGTTGTGCTTTTCCCGGCCTGGAAAAACCTGGCAAATGTGATATTTCCACCAAAAACCTGGAAAAAGTCTGGAATTTGGGGTTCTCTTGCAAAAATTGAAACTGTCCAACAAATTTTGGACTTCGACGGCTGTCCAGGGCGTAAAATCAGTTTGAAAAAATTGCAGGTTTTGACCTTGAAAATTGGTTTTGGCAACCTTGAAAAACCTGGAAAAAACCTTGAATTTGAACTGGGCAAAAGAGTGGGAACCCTGTCTTTCTGAAGAATGATCCATCACAATTCTGTATTGTTTTGACATACCATATTAACAATTTAATGAGTTCCCTGTGATCGAAAGGTTTAGAGTGCTTTATAGTGCATGCTTAGGTTCGAACTCCAACCCTTGAAGTCAATTTATTCCAAGCCCATAAGATATTAGATGGAGTGTTCTATTCTGGGGCTACTCAATGACCCTGGACACCAATGGTTTTACAGCAAGACTCCTAGTCTTCTCATCACTCACCATGCATACAGCAATCACCAAAAGTAAAGGTGCTATGGCAGGGAACCTTGAGCAAAGTTCTCTTGTCCCCTACCCACGGGTACTGCACTGTGGCTGCCCTGAGCAGTGCCATTGTTGGAAGGCTCTCAGCAAAGTCCATGTGCCACATGTGGATCATAATAAGAAACCCTGACTGACAGCAGTCTACTGTAGATGCAGGCGAACTAGCAAGGCTGCAGACTGAAGATATTCACATCGAATTGGGTATGGAATTGGCATCTGGGGCACTAGTGCAGTTGCTTTTTAGGTCCGCGCTCAGCAGAATTCCGCAGAACTGTGCTGGGCTGCCTCAAAAATTCATGTATGCATACACGGACATGAAATACAATGCCTCTACTGAAATGTTTTAGCCCACTCCCTCCCGTCGCAATATAACAGGCTGCTGTAGCATGCAGGAAACCAAGTCAAATCAATTTCAAGACTTAGAGATGTGACTGAAGTTAATCAAACAAGACAATCTTTCCAATGTCACTGCACATATGAAACAAATATCTTGGTAGTGTGATAGTATCCCTCAGATATATACCCAAGCAACATCTATATGTATTGCTGAGCACAAATAAAGGTTGTATTACCGTTGTGACTGAAAAAAAGTCGTTGTTCGAATCAACCGCCATTGTATCTGAAAACAATTCAGGATTTCAAAGTATGGGGATGACAAGCATAAGTGGATAAGTACATCATAGATTTCATAAGGGCCAACACACAAATACAGCAACAGGTTTCTTTTGGTATACTACACAGCTTTTTGGCTAGCATCATGTAGTGCTGTGATATTTGAAAGATTTAGTGGCGGGAACTGCGTGCGCAAAAGAAAAGGAGTGCATAGAAGCAGCTGCATTAACAATACCCTTGTCTGCAACATTCATTTGGCTACTTTGGTATCTATGTATATTATTATATATATATAATTGATAATTTGGTTCTTGTTAGAGCGAACTTTTATCAGTAAATTGAAAATATGTTGGAAGTTTCGATAAGCTAGGCTCTATAACCCCAATATACAGGTAATTTTGGCTCTGTAGACCGAAATATGTGTTTGACATTAAAAATAATGGCAGAATCAGGATCCCTGGCATCAAAAACATATATTTAGAGCTATTATTTGCAAACCTATGACCTTTTGTTACTGAGTTATAATCAAAATTAGATATCGAGCGGCGGCCATTTTGAATTTGTTGCTATGGCAACCAAGACGAGCGCCCGCTCCGGCGCCCTCAAAAATTTGAATCTATATACCCTCAGCAACATTTGTGCCAAATTTCATGCTTGTAGACAAACCTGCACAATCCACCCCTTATTTCCCCATAAGCTCCTTGACTACATGGCTAAAAGCAGATGATATTGTGGAAATAGGCAACTTAGAAAGGAATGGGGAATACTTATATATTGGCACACCCCGTGAAGGCAGACCTGGGGGTGGTGTTGGTTGTATTTCAAGGTCAGGCTTGAAAGCAACAAAAATTAATACTGTGAAAACCAAAACGTTTGAGCACATGGAAATTCAAATAAAATTGAATGGCAAAACAATCACAATTCTTCTCGTGTACCGACCTGAACCCTCAAA
Source organism: Platynereis dumerilii (assembly GCA_026936325.1). Classification (NCBI taxonomy): domain Eukaryota; kingdom Metazoa; phylum Annelida; class Polychaeta; order Phyllodocida; family Nereididae; genus Platynereis; species Platynereis dumerilii. Next base: position 181,626,279 of record JAPTHN010000001.1, on the reverse strand, counting down.
CAAGAACAAATACAAGTTATCAGAGTTTTTCAAAGAATTTACACAATTCTTAGCACAATATCAAACATATCACAATGAAGTTGTGATAACTGGAGATTTTAATTTCCACATGAACAAACCTGACGATTCAAGAGTCATGCAGTTCAATAGCATCTTAGATATGTATGATCTTGAACAGCATGTGGCTTCATCTACACACAAAGAAGGGAACGTACTAGACCTTGTCATAACTCGTAAGAATTCAACTATGAGAAACTGTGAGGTCAGTGACCTGCTCTCTGACCATAACTGTGTCCTTTTCGATATGGCAATCAGCAAAGGAAAAAGTGCTCAAAAGACAATAGCTTTCAGAAAAATGCGCGACATTGATATGACTGATTTTAAGAAAGACATTAACAAATGCTTATCACAAAAAGTTGAACAGGAAAACTCATCTGAACGCTTGTCAAAACTGGTCTCGATATACAATTCATCAAAAGAGGTTCTTGACAAACATGCACCAGTGGTTACAAAGCAGGTGACACTACGCAAACCTACCCCGTTTACAAATGCCAACATAAAAAATCTAAAAACAGCTAAAAGAAAAGCAGAACGAACCTGGAGGCAAACAAGTCTTGAAAAGGACTGGGAAGATTTCCAGTTGAAACGAAATGCTTTAAATGACTTGCTCAATCAGCTAAAATCTGATGATTTAAGAGCTAAGATTGAGAGCACTAAGGGAAATTCTAAGGCTATGTTCAAGGTACTTAATTCCAGCCTCAACAGAAAACAAGAATTACCTCTGCCCAATCATACAAGCAGCAAAGACATGGCAAATGACTTCAATACATTCTTTGATGACAAAATTAAGAAAATAAGGTCGCAAATGGACTCTGGTAACAATAACACTGCAACTATTGATAACTTTACAGGCTTCAAATTATTTCAGTTCATATTCCTATCAAAATCAACAATTAAAAAGTTGATCAAAAGCATGCCTGTCAAACACTGCCAACTGGACCCAATTCCAACATGGTTACTGCTTGAGTGCATAGATGAATTTCTGCCATTGGTAACTGATATTGTTAACACATCTCTAACTCTCGGGGAAATGCCCCTTGAATTGAAACATGCAGTTGTGAAGCCTTTATTAAAGAAAGGAGGACTTGACCTTATTAAGAAAAACTACCAACCTGTATCAAACCTTTCTTTCCTTGGCAAAATAATTGAAAGTGCAGTTATTAAACAATACATGAACCACCTTGTTGACAACAAGCTTAATGATGAAAAACAGTCGGCATATAAGCAATTTCATAGCACAGAAACTCCCTTAACAAAAGTCCACAATGACATCATGTTGAACATGAGCAAAGGTGAAATAACAATGCTTGTACTGTTAGATCTGTCTGCTGCTTTTGACACAATTGATCACAATATTCTACTGACCAGACTGGAAAATAGATATGGGGTGTGCAACTCAGCTCTCAAGTGGTTTAAGTCATACTTTTCAGAGAGATCACAATCTGTCGTGATAAATGACCAAACATCAGACAGGCTTCCACTCGAATTTGGTGTCCCTCAAGGCTCAAAACTTGGTCCTATATTATTCAATTCATACATAGCTCCAGTAAGCGAAGTCGCTTCTCAAAATCAAACTGAGGATCAGAAATATGCTGATGATGAGCAACTAATTTTATCATTTAAGCCAACTTTCACTGGTCAAGAAAATGCAATTAAGAAAATGGAGAAATGTATTATAGAAATACGAAAATTTCTCCATGAAAATAAACTGTGTAACAATGGCGAAAAAACCAAACTCCTCTTGATTGGCACACAACAGCAGCTAAATAAGCTCCAAGTTTCATCAATTAGTATTGAAAACGTCTCAATAAAAACAGCAGAGCATGTTAGGAATCTGGGTGTTACAATGGACAAAATTATGACAATGGAGAAGCAACTTAACAAAATGTGCCGAAATGCCTACTTTAATCTGCGAAACATTTCTAAACTCCGAAAGTCCATGAATAAAGATGTAGTCAAAACTGCTATAAATGCTCTAGTCACACCTCACTTAGACTATGGAAATGGCCTTTTGTTTGGCATATCTCAGCATTTAGTGAACAAGCTTCAGGTGGCCCAAAACTCAGCAGTTCGTCTCATAGAGAGGTTGAAACAACAAGACAGCGTAGGATCGCATAGAAAGCAGCTTCACTGGTTGCCTATTCCTGCTAGAATACAATTTAAGCTGATGACTACAACCTGGAAGGCATTGAACAACCAAGCACCACTGTACATTCAGACACTTGTCAAACTCAAGCCCAATCAGGACCATAACCTGAGGAGCAACAATAAATTCTTGCTAGTAGAACCAGCTACAAACAGCCAGAACAAATTTGAGGATAGAGCTTTCTCTTTCGCAGCACCAAAACTCTAGAATAAGTTGCCAGAAAGCGTTCGAGCAACAAAGACTCTGGAGGGTTTCAAGAAAAACCTAAAAACTCACTTGTTTAAAATGTTCTACAAATAAGCCCATCTGCCACAAGCGCTTCTGAGCAGTTTACTGGAAGAGGCGCTATATAAATAACTATTATTATTATTATTATTATTATTATTATATTGAACTGTGCCGGAATTATCATGAGTTATATGGTTACGTAATGCCTCATCTTCTAATTTTCCCTGCGCCTTCCTTAGGGTCTTTTTAAAGTTGTGGACCTCTCCATTTGAGAGACATCAGACTCTTCCAAAATGTAGATGTTCCAATGGCATCTAATTACATTAATTAAATTGTGAATTATATTTATCACCTCGGAGAGACGTTAATTTCATCATTGAAAGATGGTCAGAGTTATCAGGGTGCGCTCGCAGTGGTCTACAGAGGACGCTTTTAAGAACTTATTGGTCTTGAGTGCCCCCCCCTTAAACTTTTCATGGGCAAGGATTACAAGCAACTTGGAAGCTACATTTTAATTCACGTACCAAACTCATGGGGGAGCTCATGGCAGAAGACGGCGATGGTTGTGGAGAGACCAGCACGCCACCCAGCGACAAAGGCTGCTCCAATGGCCATTCCATCTGCGAAGTTGTGGAGGCCATCGCCCACCAGGATCATCCAGGGCACCGCAGGGGATGCTGAAAACATGTGTGTGGTCATCTTTTAGTTACTTATGACATTTCAGTTATTAAAACATATATGGTCGCATGTTAGAAGGTCGTCCAATTTGCGTTACATGGCCATTTTGGACCCAAAAATAATTTTCTTCAAAAATGTCTGAAATAGAATTGCGACAACCAATTAAAACCAAAATCAACCACGATTATGCAATAATTATGTCTGTATATAGGCCTATGAATGGCATTAGCAATTTTTTTCGCTGCATAAATCAATGTAAAATCAAGATTTCAAATGTGTTTTTCTTGAAAACTACGCCATTCTACTAAAGCTGCTCACAGCGCTCCTGAAGAAACGTTGGGATTTAAAAAATGAACCCGAAACGGGACCTATACCAGCTAAAACTACATAATCATATGAACATTTTTTAAAGACAAAAACGAAAAAAATCTGTTTGAAAATTTTGATTTTAAAAAATATAGTTTATCCCACCACTAGAATACATGTCGTCGGGTGGATGGCATAAGGAGCCAAGTTACTTTGGGTCAAAAAATGACTTTTGTATATTTTAAAGTCTTAGACATACAGATTATGAGACAATAAAAATTTTGTTTGTGTGGTCATGTTTTCATGCATCTTATTGGTTGTGAATATTGACAATTCAACAAAAAAGCCAAAATGATGTTCAGATGAACAAAGAAACAGTTTTTGCTTCCCCAGCTCACAACACAGAGATGCAAAAGACTTTGGCTCCGTATGTTAGAAGAGCTCAGATCAGTGCTGATGCCTTTTACGGTCATGTTATAAAGATCCATTGTAACATGGCTCTGTCTGTGATACATAAGGCATATGTTTATTGCTTTGCTTGTGGTCACAGAACAATCCAAAGTAATGAGGCGCTTTGTAGAATTGTTACTCAGACTGCATTTTTAAAACTTAAAGTGATCTGTAGCATTTTGGATCACTGTGTGACACAACAAGGAGGCATGTTATCCTGTATTTTAGTGTTAAAAGGAGCCAAAGTGCAGAATTCACTTTTGAGATTTTAATTCTTGATGATGTGGAGTTCCGACACATTTGTCAATAAAATTTAAGGATTTCCGCAATTCAGACTTGCCCTCATATTATGGGTTGCTATGGCGAAACCTCATGGTATCTCATTGATGTACCTAAAGTATTCTAGGCCAACACCTTCATCAAAAAGTTTACAGATAAAACACCTTCATGTATTTTTAGAAATAAATTTACATTTCAAAGTAACTATCTGCATTCATTATAATATTTTGTGTATTTTAATATTTCAATATAGCCTATCGATGGTGAAAGTGCAAAACCTCGTATGTCAAAATTTTGCTATTTTTAGATTTTTGGTGGAATGACTATTTTAATATCCAATACACGTTGTCAGTTGATTACCTTACCAGTTTGCTATTTTTGGAAGCTGTAACACACTGGTAACAGAATAATTTCACCAAACCTTGTAGGTCGATATGTTTCAAAAAGTGAAAGTGCAAGACCTTGTAACTCAAATCAGAACTTTGAAGCACATATTGTGGGATATTTCAACTTTTTTTGAAAAACAATTACTGTGTTACTTTTTTATGACTCCCAGCAAGTTTCCTGATTAAAAAAATTTTACCTCCCTATATTTGTGTTGGTGATGCAGGATATTGAAAAAGAGAGTGCACGAAAATGTGAAAAAAATGTCATTTTCCTCATTCTTGCCATTGTAGCCACTCAATAAAATTTGTTATTGCAATCTGTCATAGGCAAATTATAATTTTCACTGTATATACATAGATTGAAAGTATATTCAATGCTGCAAGTTGCTTTAAAGTGTGATAAATGATCGAGTTACAAGGTTTTGCACGGGTAGAAAGTGAAAGTGCAAAACCTCGTAAGTCGGCATTTTCAATCATATCTGATGGTAACATCAATGCAAGGGGTAAACGACCTCTGACAAAAAATTTGCTACAACAGGGTGTCACTTTCTATGTATCTAGTTGGCCATAACTCACTTATTAATAAACATTACCTTAAAAAAAGACACTTGACAGTTTTTTTCAATTTCTGAAAAACAGCTTTTTTTGACTTACGAGGTTTTGCACTTTCACCATCGCTATATAATATATAATTTTTGTTTAACGGTTGGCCTGTTTCAAATATAATCTTGCAATATAAAGGGCAACTTTTATGGTTTTGTTCCCTCTCACGAGGCATCTGGTTGACCCACCATTACCAAATTCGCACAGTGATCTGACATTGTTATTCTTAGGGACCAAGGGTACTTTTTTCCAAAAAAAAAACAAAACAGATTTCGCAATTTTTTTTTTCCAAAAATGTTTTCAAATTAATTTTGTGCAATTTCTTTTTTTACACTTGTAGGCATATTTCCCAAAATTTTTCTGTCCTAATTTCTATCCTTATTTTTTTTTCATTTTTCAAACAAAAGACTATATTCCCAACATTTTTCAGGCCAAATTCTTTTCCCTAAATAGGCCTACTTTTTTCCAAAATTTTGCCACAGTTCCCTAATTGCATGCTCAAGCACAGATATCCATAGACCTATTAATATGCCCATGTAACAGTGCATTTGCTCAATGGGCTTTTCTAGTTTTGTGTAAAGTTCTTAAATAGTTTTTTTTAATTTCCAATTTATTTAATTTTTGATATTGTACAGCGGCTGTAGTTCTTCGTCCTTGTCTGCTTGGGGATATCTCAATATTTGACTCACATAATAAAATATTTTTTTAATTGTACAAAAATATCATTTTGAAATAATGGTGATTGTTAAAATAAAACAAAATATATTAAAATAAAACTCTACTTGACAGGCCATTTCATCTATTCTTTATATTCAATTATTGAAAGGGTTATGCAATGAGAAAGGCCGAAAATGACTGCATACATAGTGAAAGCAATGCCCTTCTATTTAAGGGGTGACCATTTAATAATTGGGGGGGGGGGGGTAAGGCTTTAAGTTTACCTGAATGGGAAATTTATTACAAGAAATATCCCCGCCATAAATTAATTGGATATTAAATGGTCACCCCATTAAAGGTCAGAGTTAGAGACTTTTTTTTAAAGTGAAAATGACCTTCTTACCTCCCTATGTTTGGCAAAGGCCCTTCTATTAAAACCCAATGATTTTTTTTTTCATCTTTGAAGCAAGTTATTGGACTGATGATATTTCTTTAAAGGCTTATTTTTTAATTTCTAAGCTAAGATTTACATGTGTTGTTGTGAGCTTAAAATTGTGCTCTTGAGCTTTCTGATTTTTTTTAGACTTTTTTCTCCATACTCCAATCCTGGTGAACTTTTTTTATAGATTTTTTAATTTTTACTTATTCTGGGGCCCGGCCTGGGTCAGGTCAAAGGTCAAAGAAGGGTTGGGGGGGGGGGGTTGAATTTTGACCTGACCCAGGACTTACGCCCTATGGTACTCTTATATTAATATTTGTAATACAAAAAAAAAATTTGTTTTGAAGTAATACTAACAGGGCAATAACTATTTTACATTGAAATAATAACAAAAAAATAAGAAGGTAATTTTTTTAATCATCGAAAAAAAAACAAAAAAAACTGCATATCATATCCCAGCCACTGAAGGTACTGGTACTTACAACATGCAACAGTGGCTTCAGTTCCTACGGAGCTGGTGGGGCAGATGCCCCACCACTTTTTTGCCAAAAACCAGGGAAAAATATTCAGAGCTTCCGTAACTCAGCCGCGCCCATGCAAAAAATTAAAAAAGTTGTCAATGCCCCACCACTTTATTTTGAAAATGACACCACTGATTACAATGTCTTACATGGGGCATTGGGCAACTTTTTTGAAGCCCTTGAAGTATCCATTTAGCAGGGTTAATATGAAGACTCTTGGGTTAAAATAACCAGGGAAATGATGGAAAGGCTATCAGGGGGGGGGCACCATTTAATCTCAAGGGGGGCTTGGAGTTTTTTTTAAATAAATAATTTCTTGCTCAATTTTGATGAAATTAATAAATTCTTTTTGGGCAGTCCTGAAATAAATAATTGCTGCCAGGGTGTTTCTTAAGAAGGTGATGCTTTTTTGAAATGAATATTTTGTGGATTTCTCATGCTTGTAATAAATAGCCACTGCTGCCGCAATCTTGAAAAAAAAAACCTGCCGAGGAAAATCCAAGCCCCCCCCCCCTGATTATTAAATGGTCGCCCCCTTAGATGACCTATCAATATTCACTCTTGCAGTCGCAGGCTCAATAGATAAAAATATAATATCCAAATTCTTGTCATTATGACTAAATATTTAATCAACAAGAAGTGAACTGTCTTTTCTGAGGCATTGGGAGAGGAGATTAATTACTTTGGCTCGTTTTAATTCTGAAAAAGGGAGTTTGTATGATGAATCTGTGTCAGACAATGATCCATGGTATGATGCCTCCTTATTAGACAACAAAAAGTACCATAAAACTTCAATGTTTATGTTCTGATAAAGTGATCCAAAGTCATTTAGGTCTGTGTAACTTCAATGTTTATGTTCTGATAAAGTGATCCAAAGTCATTTAGGTCTGTGTAACAGAAAATAAATCATCACATATTCTATTGTTCTCTAATGGCATAAGGATCCAAAGTACTATACAGCTAACTGTTTGAAACGGGTCCTCTAATTCTCAGTGATCCAAGTTGCTTTGGCTCCTTTTGTTATTCGCAATCACAGATCTCTACAAAATTGTTTGGGGTTATAATACAATTTCTATGTTAATAAAAAGTGTTAATTTAAGTAAAAGCACACACAATAGTGCCCACTACATTTGTGAACCAATTGGTGTTTTGTTTTTGAAAATCCATGCGGTATATTCCACACAAACTTTACTTTTCACCAAATTTGCTCTCCTGAAAAGTCAGAAAATCGGTCTGGCTGCTTATGCCATCCAATAGACGATGTGTAATGTCACTTCTCTGTGTGCATGTGACTATGTGATATGAGACAACACGTTACCGTAATATGGGGTGAATCGGGACAGAATTGGCCGTTTTTTTGTGATAGCATGGACAAAAATCAACCCAGGAATCGAAATATGGTGTCAAATTGTGTCCAATCACAAGGTCTAACAACCCCTAGGAGCTTGAAATGATATCTCAAATTGCCAATGCTCAGGGTCCAAAAAACCACTGTCCCAATTCACCCCACAGTTTGGGGTGAATCGGGACACTCTACTATTTCCACAATCAACACTTCCCTGCTTCTTTAAGTGATCGTTTCTTATAACTAAATATTAGAAAACATCTTCAATATGCAAAATATTTATTTTGAGGAAAATCTGAGATCAATTCCATTGATAATATGCAGATTTAATAAAATATGAGAAATGACAAAAAACTATCAAAAACTGATGTTATCTGTTAATTTTGCTAGTGATTAATAATTCTGGACTAAATCAATAATAAATGATGCCAAAATCAATAACATTTATCAAAAAGTCACGCCAGTACACTCAAATGAAAATTGGTAGAGTATAGTTTTTATCACTCCCGAAAATGTGCCATTGACCTGGATCTGAACCCATGACCAAACATACACAATCCCATATCTAGCTTACTCTCCTAGTTTCCTGGAACTATTTAAAATTTTAAAAAAGTTTACTGTGAATTTCACGGCTCCGGTATTTTTAATTTTTATGATAGAAGGAAAGTTTTTACCAACTTGCGACAATCAATTTCTGCAGGGCCAAGTTAAAAGTACTGCAGTTCCTCACTGCATGCAGTCAGAAGGATGAAATTCTACCACAATATGCGCTAGTCTGTATATTATATATGTGCCAAAAATCAAAACCCTGAGACAAGTAGAAGGTGTGGTTATTGGGGAATTAAAACTCTATCCTGTTCTGTCCCGATTCACCCCAGTGTCCCTATTCACCCCATATTACGGTACACGTTTCACTTTTGTGATAAATAAAGTATTTATTATTTATTATATTACACAATTAACAAGTTTGAAAATGTGATGAAACCTGTTGGCTAAGCACTGTATTGGATTACAAACAAGTTTTGATGCTGAATTAACAATTTTTGCTTACTTATGTCAAAAAAGTGTGACAAATTGTTTAACACACGCTGTAAAAATTAAAAAATGCTAGAAGTGACCCAAATTCGAGAATGTGTTTGATTGCTAAGAACTTAAGATTATCCTTAACAATGATATGGGAAACATCTTGTGACTATTGAATTGAATAGTCTCAAATGTATTTTCATAGGCTAGGAAAGAGTGGCAAGCAATCAACTGTCATACCTCGCAATGCATTGTGATCTCTCTTGCACAAAATTCACATGCTAAACTCATTTAGAGAATTGTATCCCTTTCCTTCTCCCTTAAAAAAGTGGGTGTCATGAATGAATTGTCTATTGAGCTCTTGAGGCTCTTTTTGAATTTGATTGACCAGTCGAAACATAGGCCTATGTGTAGTTTAACACTGTGAAAGACTAAATTTGGAGTGAAACGTGAGGGAAAATTAATTATTTTTTCCAATCGCTGATCTTGAGTATCCCTTATTATGCTGTTCAGTATGTTGCACAGAAGCTATGGAGCCTTACTACAGCTGTTTTATTGCATTCCAGTACGTCATACACACACGCTTTGATAACTCCCTTAATTCTGTCAAATCAAAGAAATTCTTATATCAAATAAATTTGTTCATGCTGTAGAATATTTCAAAAACCACCCGAGTACTCATTTGGAATAGACACGTACAAGGTATACCTGGAAAAGTGTAGCAAACATCTTGCTCAATTTTCCACACAGGTTGTTGATAACTACTGCGTGCAATGCCTACTTTGACAGGCTGTCCAACAGCTGATGATTTGAAGAAATTCAGCCAAACTTTTGAATTGTACTTAATTTGTACCATATATATGCTTATGTAAGTCTTAGTGTATATTATGCATGAGGGAAACGGTTGCAAATCTATGAAGAAGTTTGCATGTGGTTTGCTTGTCGTGACCTGATATCAGGCTACAGCAGCCTGCTTTAGTTGCGAGCGTTAGCGAGCAGGCTACAACATTTCACTGGTGGTGTTCTATTTCACGTCAGCGCACACATGCATTTTTGAGATTTCTGGCTCAATCCTGCTGAGTTCTGCTGAGCGCGGACCTGACAGGCAGCAGCACGGACTTTAGGGGCAGCACTCCCAGTGACCTATATTCCAATTCGATACCCAATTCGACATGAATTTTGTCAGTCTGCAGCCTCGCTCACTCGCCTGCTTCAAAAGCAGACTGTTGTCAGTCAGACCTAATATGTCACCATAAATATTAACATGTATCGTTCTGTGCTGCCACCTAGCTCTTCATTTGAATTCTTGTATGTAGATATTGTACCATAAACTAAACAGGCTGATTAGGAATCAGCGCTGACTTATGATTGATGTTTCTTATGAGTGTCAGCTTACTAGTAACATTTATGCTTTAACCTTTCGAAAGCTTTACAAAGCTTCACATATTCAAACTAAGGATAATGGTTCAGATTTCAGTAACTAAACACTGAAAATCTGTAGAAATTTGTTACTTTTAGGATTTTTGCATTCTTACAGTTTGTGAGAAAAAATTTTGTCACATTTATTTCAATAAAGTCAGTAAATATTTTAAATTCATCATTAAAGCTTATTTGAAATGTGTTACTGAGCTTAGCTAACAGGTTTCATCACATTTTCAAGCTTATTAAATATGTTATATGCCTCTAGTGGTGGGATAAACTATATTTTTTTAAAATTTTTTCTCAAAAAATTCCCAACAGATTTCTTTCGTTTTTGTCTTAAAATGTTTGTATGATTGTCTTGTTTCAGGTGGTGTAGGTCCCATTTCAGGCTCATTTTATTAACCCCAATATTTCTTCAGGAGCGCTGTGTTCATTGAACTGAAATTCCTTGATCCTGCTCTGCTTCAGGCTACAGCAGCCTGCTTTAGTTGCGAGCATGAGTGAGCAGGCTACAACATTTCACTGGTGGTGTTCTATTTCACGTCCGCGCATACATGCATTTTTGAGATTTCTGGCTCAGTCCTGCTGAGTTCTGCTGAGCGCGGACCTGACAGGCAGCAGCGCGGATTTAGGGGCAGCACTCCCAGTGACCTATATTCCAATTCAATACCAATTCGACATGAATCTCGTCAGTCTGCAGCCTTGCTCACTCGCCTGCTTCAAAAGCAGACTGTTGTCAGTCAGGCTCTGCTTGACTGATTGGCTTAGCCAGACCAGGACTTAATTTAGACCTGGCTCTTCTCTTAGTACCATGTTGGTGAAACCGGGCCCATGTGTATAATGGAAGAAGTTCATCTCGAAGTCTCAAGTAAAAGATTTCAAAACATTACCAATATACCCAAGAGCTAATTCAAATATCTCACTTCAACAATAATTATTATCAAAAATTTGTGTGACATGTTACATATATGTCTCTGGTGTCAATTTTTGTTTTTGGTTTGTTCGCGATGTGAATTTTTGTCAAACCTATTATGCCTCTAAATCGCACACAAAGGCCTTGTCTGTGCGGTTCGGATGTGCATGTAAAACTATAATTCACAAAAACCCACTCATGATGAGGGAAAACTTACTTTTGATGGTGCCGTTGTCATCGCCCAATGCATCATCAGGAAGGTGAGAATGCCCATGGCCGCCCTTCTTCTTCTTCTGTGGGGCTGTTCCGTTGGGTGTATTCCCGTTGGGTGTGTCCCCATAGGGTGCCACCCCGTTTGGCTTTACTCCGTTCTGCAGGTTGATGTCTACTATGCTCCCATTGTAGGCTTGGTTTTCTATGCCTCCGATCTCCCCTTTGAAGGAGTAGCTTTCTATGCCACCAACTGGATTCTGTAAAGAGATAGAAGTTCCTCTTCAAATTTTGAACACAAATTCAGGATACTTTTCTTACGCATGATGTCGATGTATACTTCTGCAACCCACTGTACACATCACAGCTATCGCGTGTTTCCCACAAGTTGATTTTTGGCTCTGATGCCAGGAAAATAGCTCTTCTCCTAACTTCTAGTGTTAGTAATTCTGGGAAAATAGGGTAATTCTCCCTTATATAGTAAATAGAAGGTAAATATACCGTGGGATGAAGTGCTAGAGTAAGCATAAATTCAATTTAATAGCTAAATCATTTGACATTGAAAATGTTATAGAGTTCTTATTCTGTCTTGTTTTCCTCATAGCTCACTATTGGCATATATTTAACAAATTACATATTTATATATTGGCATAATATTATTCCTATGTTGCCTAATGTTGTTTTATATCCCTTGCAAAAAATACACCCTTCTGAAAATGTGTCCAATTTGAATGTTTTCCCCTATTTTCAAAACTCCACAGCTCAAACCAGTTTTGAAGCTAGCCAATTGAAATTTTGGGAATATTCGTTTCTCCTAGCGTTCAAAATGTGTAAAATGTTTTGTCCGAATCAGGGATGGTGAGGTACAGAACATTGGTTTATTTGATGTGGAATGACCCCCAATATGTCATGGAACTACCAAGAGAAGAATATAGTCATTTTGGAACCACAGACAAAAAGCTCTTCCATGTTTCAAACCTGCTTCAAACTGCCCAATCATGAAAGGTTGCACATACAGTCTCAGCCATTTCTGATTAAAGACAAGGAAACCCTGACAAAACTGGAACATGTGCATTCTGAGCTTCTTAATTTCTCAGTGAGCTTCTGGCCTTCTACAGCACTTTGAAGAGGAAATACAAGATGCTGCGGATGTTATATATGCAGGTTACGATTGAAAACATTGTCAAATGTTGTTAGAAAGGTTAAATCTGTTCTCTGCATAATGGTGGCATGGAAGCCTCAGAAGCTACCATTGTTGATTTGAATTATGGGTCTGTGAACAACCTTGATGACATAATTGTACAGGTGCGCTGTACCAGAATCAGTCCAGAAACAACCCCAACCCAATGGAATCTGGCACCTGTGGTGAAAGTAGGAAATGTTTGCAGGTCTCTTAAGAACATTAAAAAGGTAGTCCCACAAGGCTCAATTGTAGGGCCAACTGTATTCAACATCTCTGTTAATGACATGTTAAATACTTTGTCAAAAATCTAAATTAGTTAATTATGTTGACGACAGTACCCTAACTTTCATGCGTAGGGATATCAGTGTCTTGAAAAAGAAACTAGAGGATGAAAGTAATGTATTAATTCTATGGTTCAATGACAATGAAATGAGGACAGACACTGACAAATTTCAAAGTATTGCTATAGGCAAAAAGTCAGTGAACATGTCAGCTTTGACATTGGAGGAACAATTTTAAAGTGTGAGGACACCATGAGGTTACTGGGTGTAGCACTAGAATGGCTAAATCCTTGCTAAATTTTGATGCTCATATCAAAAACGAAGTCAAAAAGCTTCCAGAAATCGATGTTCTTCGGTGTATTGTAATTTGTAAGACACCTTACTCCGGAAAGAAGGAAGGTGATACATCATGCCTTTATTCTCTCAGATTTGTATTCATGTATTTTGATTCATATTAGAATACACGTCTTGAAAAATGTGGTACTCGTGCATTAGAGGTTAGCCGTTACAGATAAATTGCTATACAAACTTTTAAAATATTGAGTAAAGAAGGACCATGTCACCTTCAAGACTTTGCTAAAGAAAGGTCTGGCAGATGTGTACTTAGGTAACAGAACAGAATTTTGGAAAAGCCAAGAACTAAAACTGTACATTATGGATCTATTGAAGTTTTTCAGGATAAGGGAACTTAGCTGGCTACTAAGAACTTATGTCCATTAAGGCTTAGTGGAGGCCACTAAGAGGGGGTAATCGAACAGTTTTATGCGAAATTTTTTTAATGATCTTATTGAATATGTATGCAAACATATGTTTCGCGTGAGCAAACCTGCAGTGTATTATGTAATGCATAACAAGAGATCATAACAAAAGCATTTAAGGGGACATTCGTAGTAGCCACCTTAGTTTCCTTTTCCTGAAAAGCTTCATTAGCTTCAGATTCATTGTTGTGGACTTGTGGAAGTCCCTACCTGATCATGCAATGTGCGGAGATGTCACTAAATAACTGAGATACATCGACATTCCATTTTATGCTGTGGATTACTGCTTGGCCTATAGGCCTAATGAAGACAACCAAGTGCTGATATAAATTTCTCAAAGTGCAAATCTTCAAGAGTTCGATATTGTAATTTATCAGTTTATTGATCACAGTGCCAGATGTTGTTTTCCCCCAACCGTTCTAACAATACTTCCAGTGACTGATAAAAATCACCACCACAAGTTCTGGATATGCTGAGTAATACAATCGTTTCCACCACACTTGGACGCTGGGAAACCGCATCACCTGTCAGTGTCAGGCGTTGATGCCCATATATCCCTATTATGCCTAATTGGGCGAGGGTCTTGGGACTTTAGGCAAATTATAGGGCATTTGGGCAAATTATAGGGCCTTAAGGCATTGTGACTCCTTGGGACATGTCCTTCCAAAAGTGACTGCTTCTTTTCAAATATCCACGATTCCTTGTGGAAAAATATGGGTCCTTTTGGTGCATACCTAAATCAACCATTCTCATTCACTTTCAACTATTATGGATTTTGACAAAGACCCAATCCATTGAATACATGCCAAAAGCATTTACAATAACTCACTTATATTACTGTGGATTTGGACAAAGATGCAACCATTTAGATAATAATGAGCTGACCAATGAGAATCCAGCCTAATGTCCACCGTAAGGAGCACTGTAGTGAATAGTTTTTCCAATGAGAATCCAGTCTTATATCCTGTCCAATGAGAACACAGCATAATAGCCTGGCCAATGAGAATCTAGCCTTATGATATGCGCAGAGCCATGGTTGGCCAGTTGATGTTAAGCTGGATTTTTCCTCGGCAAATGAATATTAGGCTGCAGTCACATTAGATAAACTGAGAATCTATTGACATTCCAGTTAGGCAAAGTCAAAAAGACTAAGCCTAAATCAATCATAGCATTTTTAGTGGATATTTGTGGATATTTGTGAGGGACTATAATTACAGCCTTGGACAATGGGCATACACACATATTTAAATATGAATCTCATCATTTAGATGATTGACAATGGAAAATGTCTCTTTAGACCCCAATAATTATTAGACCCCCGATAATTAAATTGATTTGGTGTTCTTACTGCTTTCTGAAGTTCTACTGCGTTGTCCTCTTCGTCAGAATCGCCTGTAACCAGGGCCTCCATTCCGAGTTGGAGCATGAAGAAAAGCCAGATGGCCCCCATCATGACCAACATCTTCAAGGTGTAGTCCTCCACCACCACTCCGTCATGACTGTGATCGTGTGCATCTCCATCATGCGAATGCAAGTTCAAGGCCTACAATTACATTCAAAGTGTATTTTGAAACATCTGACTTTCATTGTGAAATTTAATGCTAACAGAACAAATCATTGGGACTTGTTCACTGTCCACAACGTTATGTGTCGTTAGAGGATGGATATACACTTAAAAAATTAATATTTGTCTGAGACCTTTTTTTTTCTATTGCCTGGCCTGATTGTGTATTTTTTCAAAGATAAAAAGAGTGGTAGTTGCTGCAAGTCCCCTTCGCGGGTACTTCTCTCCTTTTAGTTTGCTTCTTGATCACTGCTGTTATGAGTGAGACTGTTGTTGATATATAAGTCAACATTTTAATGACCAAGAAATACATATTCATGCTTATTAATTGCTTACTATGGGAATGAGATGGAGGATGGCGTCTCCACACATAGTTCCAACGGAGAGACCAAGCATGGTCACCAGGATGTACTTGTATGCCGCGGTCCTCTGCCATTTCACTATCACCAAACCAATCAGGGCACACAAGCTCTCAGCCAACACTGCCAGGGTGCCATAGCCATACACTGCAAGCAAAATATCCAGTTGGCATTACAACCGGAATGAATATCGCTGTTTCTTTTTTGCCTATTGAAAATTTGTTGAGTTTTCATGTCAAAGGATCAGATGTTTTGGATGCTAGTGTTAACTTTACTGCTTAGTGCTATAGTTTATAGGCCTAATATTATGTCTATTGGCCTGTTGAACAAGCATCCAATAATAAGCTTTGTGTCTTACTCTGCGCTGTGGTGAGTTTGTCAGAATTGTCTGGCTCGGCTTCATCGTCAACGTGTTGGCACCCCACGGCAGCTTGTTGCATAAGAGCAGAACTGATCTCTTTCAGTTGGCCGCTGTTCATCCCCATTTCTATGTCAATGTCAAAAGCTGCCAACAAAACTTCGGTCGAAAAGCACTGCAACGGAAAGCATATTGTAATTCAACTGGACATTTAAAAAAAAAGAGATCATGCATGACTTGTGAAATGTATGACAAAGAGAGATCATGTATGAATTGTGAAACGTATGACAAAAAAGAGATAATGCATGACTTGTGAAATGTATGACAAAAAAGAATTCATGCATGACTTCTGAAATGTATGACAAAGAGAGACCATGCATGACTTGTGCAATATATGACAAAGAGAGATCATGCATGACTTGTGAAATGTATGACAGAAAAGAGATCATGCATGACTTGTGAAATGTGTGACGAAAAAAAAATCAGGCATAACTTGTGAAATGCATGACAAAGAAAGATCATGCATAACTTGTGACATGTATTACAAAAAAGAGGTAGTGCAGGACATGTGAAATGTATGACAAAAAAGAGATCATGCATGACTTGTGAAATGTATGACAAAAATTAGATCATGCATGACTTGTGAAATGTATGACAAAAATTAGGTCATGTATGACTTGTGAAATGTATGACAAAGAGATCATGCATGACTTGTGAAATGTATGACAAAGAGATCATGCATGACTTGTGAAATGTATGATAATTGACAAAGAGAGCTCATGTATGACTTGTGAAATTCATCAGAAAAAGGCATGCATGACTTGTGAAATGTATGACAAAGAAGAGATCATGCATGACTTATGAAAAGTATGAAAAAGAGAGATCATGCATGACTTGTGAAATGTATGACAAAGAGACATCATGCATGACTTGTGAAATATATGACACACAGTGTCCTTGAATGAAGTTTAGGGGAAAAAAATGTAAAAAGAATCTGTTAACGCGGCATTGTAGTATGTGGTCTCAGCTTCGATTTGATGTTAAGATAAAAAAAATCTGTTGGGAAAATTTTGAGAAAATTGAAATTTAAAATTTTTGGTTTTTCACACCCTTGTTGCATGCAAAATATCCATTATAGAATTTTGAAAACAATCTATTGGAATGACTTGAATGTAGAAATGCTTTCTTTGACCACCCTGTGCTTATATTAACAGTTGAACGAATTCAGAATCATGATTAAGTGGATTTCAAAGGAATATGTTCAGAAGATGTTACAAACTTGCTACACTACATCCTCACTTCAGCAAAGCCTTCAGTGATTAAGTCAGACACACCTCCAAGGCTGACCAATGAACAAGAATTCAAACATGTTATGCAAATGAGGACGATTATGTCTATTCACATATTTCCGTCAGTCGTACAGATACGATTCCAACTGCAATAGATAGATCTCTCTGAGACCTTTAAAATGATGGGTGTTAGGTCTCTGAGGACCCAATAGTCTCCACGCAAATCGCCGGTAAAGATTTGAAGTGGAGAGAAATACTGCACGCTGATTGGCTGAGACGCTGTGACGTAAATCTTATGATAATATTGGACGATGGAGGCATTCGTCTAGGGTAGATTCTCTGGGTGTACATCCTGCATTCTCAGAGCACATTTTTAAAACATCTAATCCTGCTAAACCTGCATAGGTTTACTAATTCAGGGCATAAGTTAAGTAGCCAAACACTGCAGCAATATAGTCAATAATAAGACATATTTAGATATTTTGTAGCATTTTTATACCCATATTCCGAGACATATGTCGCAACACTTTCAGAGTGTATCTCTCCATATTAATATCAAAAACTCTCATCCCAATCTGAACAAATATGATTTTCTCAATTTTCCATTCCTTAAATATGATATTTTTGTTCAGGAACTTTATTTCGGAAGGTATGTTATAGATTTTCTTCAATTGTCCATAACTCTCAAATTAGTACTTTCTCTGTAGTTTTTACATCTCTAATGTAATGAATTGGCTAGAAAATATGTATAAGATGCGTTTTTGAGTGTTGCCATTCTGACCATGAAAGAAAAATGAGTAATTTTGCTAATAATTATTTGTTTATGAACTTCTGGTGTGAAGGTAACTTGTTTAACATGCTGATAACTCTTCATTTTGTATGGGAAGTTCACAGATAACCAATATTAACCATATGACTATAGAGAACAATCTGTTGACCCATAGTTTAATAATACGCTGATTGCACAAAGGCATGATACTACTAAACAACTGAATCTTGGAAGTCTGCAACTACTAAATTCGGAGAAATAATCTTAATTGGCAAAAACAGGTAAACAAAGCACTTAAAATCCTTCAGAAGACTACAAATTGCTTTTTTTTCATTATGGATAAAGACAATGTTATAAAACTTGGAATTGGCCGACTTATATGTTCATTAGCCCACTCGCATAGTTTTTGTATTGATTTTAGAAAATAATTTTATCAAAATATATAATTTCCTTAAATATCAAATACAACTTATATGCAAAGCTGTGGTGAAGATACAAATTTGTCAGATCCCAGCAGTAGGTATTAATACAGGTGTCTGCTGTTTTTTGTCTGATAACTTTACAAATCTCTTTTGAAAAACATCAACTGGTGAAATGCTAAAAATCGCACTTTACATCACTAAGTTAACAGGGCATTTTCTGACACGCTGGTGGTTCATTTGCCGATTTTCCTTAGTTCAAGAATTAATAAAGCCAAAAACGGTGATGTTTATATATGATTTAAAAACATTATAATATTTGGCATGTTTGCAACACCCCTAAATATTGGAAATGATGTGAAAATCAAAAATAAAAGGCTTTTCTTTAATTTTTTTTACCTGATTGAGTAACTTAGAGCTTTTTGCGGATTAGCGGTCCAAACAGTGTCAACATTTTTCAAGTGGACTGCCAATCCGCAAAGAACAATAATGTAGGCCTATAGCTAAATAAATTATGATGGTTCAGTATCACTGAACTGCCATTTGATATATCTATAACAGATGTTTTGGATGCAACAAGGGTTTGAAAAACCAAAAATTTTAAATTTCAATTTTCTCAAAATTTTCCCAACATATTTTTTTGATCTTTATATCAAATCGAAGCTGAGACCACATACTACAATGCTGCGTCAACAGATTCTTCATATATTTTTTTAAACCCTAAACTTCGTTCAAGGACACTGTGGACAAAGAGAGATCAATGATCATGTGTGATTTGTGAAATGTAGGACAAATGGAGATCATGCGTGAATTATGAAATGTATGTCAACGAGAGATCATGCATGACTTGTGAAATGTATGACAAAACAAAGATCATGCATGACTTGCAAAATGTATGACAAAGAGAAATCGTGCATGTATTATGAAATGTATGAAAAAGAGAGATCATGCATGACTTGTGAAATGTATGACAAAAAAAAGATCATGCATGACTTGTGAAATGTATGACAAAGAGAGCTCATGCATGAATTGTGAAATTTATAACAAAAAAAAGATCATGCATGACTTGTGAAATGTATGACAAAGAGAGGTCATGCATGACTTGTGAAATGTATTACAAAGAGAGATCAAAGAAGTGTTCCAAAAAATACTCAATATTGTATGGTGAATCATTGGTGATGTCCAAAACATTGTCGGTTTCTTTCGTTCTAGCAATTTTTTATTTTTTTGCAAAAACGTTTGGAAGTTATGTGAATGGAAGTGCAATTGGTGGTGATAATGGCATAAATAATAAGGAGTAATGATAATAGTTACATTGTAGCTGGCATTGATGGGCACATTAGATGGCCCATGGTCATGCTCATGCTCGTGGTTGTGCTCATCTTCTGTCGCTCGAACTGAGTCTCCACCCCAACTCCAGAAATTCATGATGAGTCCGTAAGTTCTCTCATTATGGGGCACGGCATGGTCGTCATGGTCGTCATGTTCGTGGTCCCCTGCGTGTTCAGCAACAGCAAGGTCGTGCATCAAGGAGTCCAGGCCGTCCTCGTAGATCAGACAGGTCGAATGGTTGGCGTAGGCCCTGAACAAACTCATCATGAAGTCCTCCTCGTCCACGTCCCAGTGAGAGTGGTGCAGGCATCCTCCTGCAAAATCCAACGAATGCTTGCGTAGAAAATGGTTTACAGGTGACATTATAGGTGTGTTTGTTACAGCTCATCTGAAATGATCTGGCTTCATCTTTACTGATCTGGTGATGGTAAAGGATTCATAGGTTAGTGATCCAGATTAGGGAAGCTGCGGGATCCAGCAGTGAAAATTTGTGAAACCATGGAGTCAGATCAGGATCATCCAAATCGGTGTGAAACAAACACCAATCCTGGTCTGGATTCATGGATCCACAAATTTTTCAGCACTTATCCTTTATCTGGATTCAGAAACAAAGTCTCTTTGTCCGGTTCCTAATGTATTTTGTTACACATCCGTATTTGTTTTCCCCACATTCTGTCACTTTGTTGGCTTTTTCTGGATTGATTTGACCTGAAAACTTTCAGGACGTTCAAGACACCTATCATCATACCCTTAATTCATGGATGCTTTACGCTACTCCTCCCAAACTACTCAAGGCCAACAACTCAAAATTTGCAAGCAACATTATTTCACGTCTTACAACAACCATAAGTGGGTGTGGTTCCTCAAACTATTCATTTTATAGGCCTACCAGTGCACTTATTAGTACGGTGGCCTGTTAGGGCCACTTGTTTTCTAACTTTTTTTGCGTTATTTCGCAAAAAGTTTTGGTTATTTCGCAAAAAGTTTTGGTTATTTCGCAAAATTTTTGCATTATTTCGCAAAACTTTTGCATTATTTCGCAAAAGCTTTGGTTATTGCGCAAAAAGTTTTGGTTATTTCGCAAAACTTTTGCATTATTTCGCAAAACTTTTGCATTATTTCGCAAAAAGTTTTGGTTATTTCACAAAAGTTTTGGTTATTTCACAAAAGTTTTGGTTATTTCACAAAAATTTTTGGTTATTTCGCAAAAAGTTTTGGTTATTTCACAAAACTTTTGCATTATTTCGCAAAACTTTTGCATTATTTCGCAAAAAGTTTTGGTTATTTCACAAAAGTTTTGGTTTTTTCGCAAAAAGTTTTGGTTATTTCACAAAAAGTTTTGGTTATTTCATTTTCCATCTATTACTGTTACAGCAGTTTCATTATAATTTAGGCAAAAAAAAGAGAGGACCATTTCACTCTTATAAATGTTTGTGCCTTGTGAGTCATATTCTATCTATCTATCTATCTATCTATCTATCTGAAGACAAAGCCAAAGGGGTCCCCTGACATTTAAAAAACTTTTAATTGAATCAATGCTATGAAACGTTTAAAAAATAAAGTAACGTTTCCAAATATTATTAATTTAAAATGTAGGATTACTTGCTTGGGAAGTTGTAAAGTGAAAAAGGCATAACGTGCATGTGTTACAGTAGACGGAAAAAAGAGTGCTTAAAGAAAAGCATTGGAATGTCTCTTGTGAGGTCACAGCTGTATCTCTGCCATGTTATTCCTTATGACTCAGAAGCAGTTTATAGGTGTGAATGCGTGAGTCTGCTGAGCCCTATAAGACATCTATTAATTACGATTTGCTCTCTGCGGGATCGGGAGTACCTTACAGGAAGACACTGAATTCATAATTGCATTTGCCAACATGCAATAATCAACTTTGAGAGATATTACCTATGTTAGGAAAAGCTACCAGGTCCCATGCTAAAAGTATGAATATGACACATCATCTTATGCCTCACAAGGCACAAACATGAGAGTGAAATGGTCCTCTCTTTTTTTGGCCTAAATTATAATGAAACTGCTGTAACAGTAATAGATGGGTCTACTTGGCTTCAAAAGACAAAAAATGCTAGGGAAACGTTTTGTGAAATAATGCAAAAGTTTTGTGAAATAACCAAAACTTTTTGTGAAATAACCAAAACTTTTTGCGAAATAACCGAAATTTTTTGCGAAATAACCAAAACTTTTGTGAAATAACCAAAACTTTTTGCGAAATAATGCAAAAGTTTTGCGAAATAATGCAAAAGTTTTGCGAAATAACCAAAACTTTTTGTGAAATAACCAAAACTTTTGCGAAATAATGCAAAAATTTTGCAAAATAACCAAAACTTTTTGCGAAATAACCAAAACTTTTGCGAAATAACCAAAACTTTTTGTGAAATAACCAAAACTTTTGCGAATAATGCAAAAAATTTGCGAAATAACCAAAACTTTTTGCGAAATAACCAAAACTTTTGCGAAATAACCAAAACTTTTTGCGAAATAACGCAAAAAAAGTTAGAAAACAAGTGGCCCTAACAGGCCACCGTATATTAGTCATTTTTTGCATGACCATCAATCTTCAGCAATGTAGTGGTAGTTGTTCTGTTTTCCCTGGACTCCGTTATCACGGGTACTATGCTAGTAATTTAAAATTGGTCAAATTTCGTGATTAAGTCATACTAACCTCCGACAAAGTGCATCACCAGTGAAGCGGACATGACGGGAACTTCGGCTTCTGTGATAACGCCGTTGCCAGGGTTGTGAAGGGGCAGGCCGCGGAAGACAGACTCTGCTGTGAAACTCTGATAGAAAGGAAACTTTGACATCACTAAGAATGATGATATCTTTAAATTTTCCCTCAAATTATATGAGAAAATTATAAATAAACTATAAAACCTATTTCGCAACAACCAATATTATTTATGACCATGAAAACGTTTAACCTAAGTTGACAATTTTTGTGTAGACCTATAATATTAGTGCTTTAAAAATTTGCATTTGGTTAGAGAGTGGGATATGTAAACTTGAGATTTTTTATGACAAGCGTTTGACTGGGTGGGTTGCGAATATTGTGCATGGACTGCAATACTCACATCTGGGCAATTATCTTCAGGCTTATAGGTGTGGTTGAGAACGTGAGAGTACTGGTCCAAGGAGGTCCAGCTGAAGTCGTGGCTGTGTCCGTGTTCATCTTGAGCCTTGACTCCCTCTTTGCCCGAAGCCGCGTGGCCGTGAGGCTCATGGCAACCTGTGCAATCTGTGAGGAAGTGCTCGAAAGTGCCGTAAGTTAAGGTGGTGTCGTTGTAAATCCTTGGGCAGTATCCGTTCATGTCTCTCATTGTCTCGATCAGCATGACGCTCGCTTTGTTGAAGTGCTCCTCGTCGAAGTCTGCTGAGTCCTCCATGTCGAGCAATTCCCTCATTTTCGCCACTGGAAAGCACTGAGGAAAGAAGAAAAGATGAAATAATTCAGAGATTCTTCTGGATATAAAATGATATCACTGTATTTTTATCCGTAAAATCATTAAACTTTATTTTTCCAGTGGAAAACCAACTTGGAAAGACATGGTCAGTCGGTCACTTGCATTGCGTCTTTGGTCATCGCTGTGAGAACCTCTAAAAGTGCTAGGTGAAACAAGATACATGGTCACACAACCGTTGGCATGAGAATCTGATGTTAATCACATTTTAATTTATGTCAAGTTTAGACTTCCTGAGGCTCAAGACAGGGGATTATAGTCAGTAATCAGCGTAAAACAATACAATAAGATTAAAATCTAGTCACCACTTTCTTGACAGAGCCTCATATTTAAAACACTGTCGAGGCAGAAGATATTAGAGCAGAGCCATGGAATTGCCAAAGCTATATATTTTTTCGGAATTTTATAATTCATTGATCCACAAGGGACTGTCTTTTTAATATACTTTCCTCGCAAGGACAGATTAGACGCATTGCACTGTAGACAACAAAATGTCAGGAAAGAAATTAAAATTCTCCTAAAACCATGTCAACACAAAAAACATTTTCCAACTCACCTGGCAACTTTGAAGCCATTTAATTCATTATTTATCAAAGCAGTTAGAATATGTACTTTTGTATAGATATTGTGAACAATGACTAGGCTACATAGATCATGTAGTTTGGTGTTATGTTGCTGACAACAAATAGATTTATAGTAATTTGGCTTTTCTCTTTTTTAAAAACATGTGCCTTTCACAAGACACTGTAATGATCAAACTGCACAAAAACAGTGCCACCTCACCTACCCAAGAAGACAGCAACTTCTTCATGCCACCATTTTGTGCTCAACAATTATGATGGAAGTAACTCTACAAGATGTGTGTCAAGTACGACATTTTTGAATGAATACGTTTTAAGGATATATTTGTCTATTGGCAAATACATGTTGCAAGATTGCAAGGTAGTAAATTGGGACGTTATTCAGATTTGCACCGCTCATTGATTTTATAGATGTACAGGCAATAAATAAGTGAAAGAGATTTTGTGCTGATGCATGAAAGAACTTGATTTGCAAAGAGTGTTTTTTTTTCATAAGCATTATCAAATTTACGTGATCACTGATTCTGCAAAAAAAAAGACGATTGCCAGAGCAACCTGCACAATAGGCACATAGCCTGCACTTACATTACAGTGACCCAAAGTGGTGCAGTCGAACCTTTGAAAGAGCTCTGCTGCCAGGTCTTCCATCTGTTCTCCAGTGAGGGTTTCTTGATTTGGGACTAACAGGTGGTTCTTTGCCAATTGGAAGGGATCATGAAAGTCATCGTGACACAAATCTTGCCCAATGGTCACCTGGGAAGACAGGGCCAAGGCCACCAAGCACACAACAGCTGAAAATGAGGAAAATAAAAGAAATTTCGTGGTAAATATCAAGCAGTTGAAACATAAAATCATTGCAAAAGGGTAGCCTGGGCATTGTGCAAGAATGGAGTCGGTCAATCGCAAGATTTTTTGGACAACAGAGGAATCTATGCTTTTCAATGCAACATCTTTTGAGGTTTCACTGCATTTTTGGTTCAAAACAGATATTTATTAAATGCTAAATAAGTGATGTGTGACTACTTGCAATTGAGGGCAGTGACCGCAGGAGCCATAGAAAGTAAGTCAGCAGTCTCCTTTAACAGCAGGATTTTCCTTAAATATGAAGACGCTGACACCCATGCAGAACTGCTATAATAATTACTAGAATACCCGTTGGAAATGGATTTGTGACATGTGAAGAGTTTAGTGTATGCATTTAATATGTAAACGGCATGCATGGCCATGCAATGCGCGCACTTTTGCAGGACTCATTTTGTTACCATAACTGTAATTTGTATTTCATATTCAATTTATGAAAGGCAGTAATTTAACTGTTGAAAAGGATAATGAAGCATTCCATAAAAATAAGAAGTACAGAGATACTGAAGAAAATTGAATTTTTAAGGCACTTGTGAAGATGAAGTTGTTATGTTTTGTTACACATGAAAGTAAATGATGTATAAAAAGGTGGACCAACTTGTGACATAATTCCCTGCTGTGGACTGTTGATGTTGAGACTATTACTGCACAGATTTTTGAGTCCGCTCTTGGGCTCAATTCGCTGCGCGAATATGAGACCGTGGCTTGAGTTGTATGTTTTAAGGGGAGAAGAATTTTCAATGTTAATTGGTGGGACAGACTAATTAGGTGTGTGTCTATGTATCTATCCATCTATCTATCTATCTATCTATCTAGCTATCTATCTATCTATCTATCTATCTATCTATCTATCTATCTATCTATCTATCTATCTATATGTGTGTGTCTATCTATGACACAGTGGCAATTATGTATGACATAGTGGCAATTATTTATGACTCAGTGGCAATTACGCGAGTATTCGGTAGAAGAACATTATTTTGACACTTACATTGTAACATCAAGGCAGGGCAAATGACTGTTAGAGGTGTAAGAAAATTATGAAGTCGTGTGCATTGGGATGTGATTGTGGTGTAACTGGTGTTATAGGTGAGGGCCCACTGAAGATGAATGGGTTAGGTAGATTAGGTGCTGTATGTAATTTCACATGGACAATAGGATTTTCGCATGTTAATATGTATATGCACTATCCACTGTATCCAGAGCAAAGGCCGCGAAAATGCTTGCTGTCAAAACATGCAGGACAGCTAGGGCTGTTGTTTTAGTGGCTGTGCCTCCCTCCGAAATGCAATGGCTCAGTCAGAAGAGCAGGGGGCGTGGGTGCAAGTAAAGAGAGTGTCAAGTTAAAATGGCGTTGCAGAGGTGCATGAACGAATTTCGTGAAAAGGGCTGCACACGAAGTCGATTTGGAAGAAATAAGGTAGGACTTCTGAACATTTTATGAGCCACACTCAAAGGCAATGTCAGTACGAAGCTTCATGCAAAATGCAGTGAGCATGGCTAGAGAAGGGGTGGAGGAGTAGAGGTGACATCAAAGTGGAAGTGATCAAAGTGGAAGTGATAGACTTTTAAGAGTAGGATTGAACTATATGCCTACCGTACATCATAAGGATGAAGATCACTTCATGTTTCAGGTAAGTTATGGGTACGTGGTTTGTTAGGAGGGATGATAGGATGGATGATCAGGGCTTTACATCCTGTTTTTATGCACATGGTGGGTTAATTAGGACAGGGGGAGGACATGGCAATGAAGCGAAGGATGTTTGAAACAGCCATCCACATATTTGTCAGGAGGGGCTTTTAAAACTTGTAAACAAATTAGTCTAAATAGAGGTCCTTCCTACCCTGTCATATGGAAATACGGCATGATCTGAGTGCAATATGAAAATTTATTTGCTTGGCATCCTTGTTCAATATGAATTTGCGAGTGTAAATGAATTTTCATATTGCAAAATAATAAATGCTGTATTTGTTTTATTAAATAACCACTGGACCTATACTTCCAATATAATAATGTTCTATTCCATTGGCGTAGGGCCCAAAAAAAACCAGCGAAACCAGTCCCAAAAATATTCAATTCACAATATATTTGCCCAAAAGTGCATGATAAATTGATTTTCCAAAACAACTAACATAGCGTTTTTTGTAGAATAAATCTACCAAAGAAAAATGAAAACAGGAGTTTACAATTTGCTTATGTAATTTGGGGAAGGAAATAAAAAACGATTTTGAAAAAGAAATGTTACAGATGATTTCATAATTGTAGATATTACTGACACAGAAAGTGATTTTTCTGGGACATGATATTTCATTGGGAAAAGTGATGTCATAAGTTTTTTGGTGTCACTTTTCGCAATTAAATATGTGTCCAAAAAAAAATTCACATTCTGTGTCAGTGACTACAATTGTGAAATCTAAGAAAATAATTTGAGAAAAAAAAATGTTGGAAAAAATAATAAATTAGTTTGCGGGCCAAACCTATAAGTTGTTTTTTTTTTCAAATTTGTTTTCCCCATTTCTGATTTCTTTTGCCAACAATTTTCTTTCCTGCAAACTAATTTATTTATTTTTCCAACATTTTTTTTTCTCAAATTATTTTTCATAGATTTCATAATTGTAGACGCTGACACAGAATGTGAATTTTTTTCTAGGACACATTCAATAGCGAAAAGTGACCCCAAGAAACCATGCAATATGACGTTATGGGACTGATTTTGGTCAATCAGCATCGCTATAGCACAGTGATTGTAATAATGATAATTATAGACACCAGTAGGTACCACCCACACATTACAAGCTCTCACACTTGCTAAATATACCCATGCCAAAATTATGTTCTTTAGAATAAGTCAAACTAATCTGATCATCCTGGTTCACGTTTCAGTAATTTATGCTCCGATGTAAATTGGAAAAGTTACGATAAGAATTTGAGAATTTATTGTGATGTAATAGTAATACATGAAATTTGTTTGAACAATTACACATCTAAACATGCAAACGATACAAACAAAACAAAAAAAAATAACTAAGTACATGAAAAAGTTCTATATTTACTTATTTTTTTGATAACTGTGTGGGACCTTCCCCCGTTGAAGGGTTGATCAGTGCATAACATTTTGTGAGCGCAATGATTCCAAATAATGGCAAAATTATGCATATTTCAAATTCAACTGTAATCGAGTGCGATATTGTAGATACGCTTTCAAAACTAAGCTTCGTTTAGACTATAACATGTGTTACTTTTGGTCTCCCTCAGATTTTGTGAGTGTGTAGTTGTAATGGCGGAATAATCTAAATTTTAAAAGTATTGAAGGTGGTGTGGGACAGTTTTATACATAACTAGCATATACCCGTGATAAGAGGCAGTCAGAGAGGAATGTGATGACACACATCGCATATGACATTGGATCGAAGATGGTTTTAAGATATGAAATAATGTGCAAGGTGGTGGATAGAAGTCCTGTGTATGTCCCGTTATGCTAGTCTGTCTGCCTATCTATCTGTAATGTACATTGTATGTGTCTATCTATCTATCTATCTATCTATCTATCTATCTATCTATCTATCTATCTATCTATCTATCTATCTATCTATCTATCTATCTATCTATCTATCTAGCTATCGATGTTGTGCTTACCTACTTATCTATGTATGACCTACATGCTATCTTCCTTCTTTCCTTTCCCCCCTTGTCGTTGCTCCCCTCAATCCTTCTTCCAATCCTTCATTCCCCAATGGCATAAATGTTGATTTAGTAAATAAGGTTATTGTGAAGCAAGAGGTTTGTTGCAAATTAACATTATGTTAAGGCTGCAAGTTCAATTACATTGGTTCAGTTGTTTGGCTTGTTCTAGAAAACGAAATGAATGTAAATGTATCAAGTTCTCAAATTGGGACTTTATAGGAAAGGAAAGCTTTGTGAGAGACCTGTATAAACACTTGATTACACTTTAGCATTTATAACACCTGAGACTTGATACTTTAATACCAATCATGCTTCAAGAAGAACTTTGGTTAATTGTGACACTAATTGAATAACAATTATGGCTTTGGTGACATCGTATTGTGGCCCTGAAATCAGCCACAGCCCTGTGAGCAAGAAGGGTAGAGGGTGCATTGACATTGTAAATATTATTAATTTACGCAGTCAGGAGTTGTTTGAATATGTCAACGTGATCTCTCGATCTAATACTTATGTATGTTGAATTTCAACAAAATTGGAACTTACATGTATATCACATATAAAATGACAAAAAAAAAGATGAATAGTCTGGTGCTTCCTTAATTCACTCCTTCCTTACTTCCTTCTGTACAATGTTTTAAGGTTTCAATATATATATAAAGTTTTATTTGACAATCTGCATATCAAAAAGATACATGTGTCATAAGAAAATGCAAAACAATGAAATCGACAGTTACTCTACATCTACAGAAAATTAATATTGTATTAATTTTTAAGTACATTCATTATTCACGGGAAAATGTACATTGTAGTGGCCTATGAATATCCGTTTTAGCTCTCTAAAAGTAAATATTCGGAAGTTTTGATACATTTGAAGCGATACAAACACAGTTGGGACTAATTAGGACATTGTGGCAAAATATTGTGACTGTGAGGTGAGCCATAGCTGAGATTACCCGTGACAAAGGAATAGGGCTGAGGTGAATTTTATATATGTATCTAGATTGAAGTGCCCTCTCAAGGGATTCGGAACCAATGTGATTATTGCACATGTAGGCTATTACTTTTGACGGGCTTAAAATCTAGCCATTTTTCAGTGTGTCAAAGATGATACTGGTGAAATTACAGGAACCTGAGGATGCAAGTATTCCTACTAAGTTATTTAAAGCCCTTTGTCATGGTATATGATCAACACATAATTTAGCTTTCTGTCCAACTCAACTTTACCTCAAGTGAATTTGAATGTTTATCTCTTTGGCTAATTTCATTGACACGTTCAGGAAGAATCGAAATTTGATAACGTTTAGAGGCTGGCCACATTTAATACTGAACTAAATTATATTTTGTCTTGGATGATAATCCACACCAAAATGCCTTAATTTGTTTGTTTGTTTGGTTGTTTGTGTTTTACGCCTCTGCAGCACCTTAGTGGGCTATATCGAGGCAGGCGATCGCCGTATGATGATGAGAGGAAAAGACTGTGAGTCTGGCACATACCCTATTAATTCAGGGATGCCCAGGGTCTTTCAGTTGCCCCAGCATAGAATACTGGATACAACCCGCCTCCATTTAATGTCCCATGGGCTCGGACTAAAGTGAGTTCCCGGGGTGAGATTTGAACCCACGCCCTCAAAGCCAGTTGACAAGCGCACTTACCAATTAGGCCAGGGGGGAACTAAATGCCTTAATTTAAAATATATTGGTCATATATTTGTCATTAGTTAAAAAATCGAATGAAAATTTCGTCCTGACCAAGAATTTTAAACTCGTAATAGGCCTATATATATGTCATCCTTATTTTGTCATCATTTGAAATCGGGACATGTAGCGAGCGAGTTGAGCAACTAAATTTTTATGTTACAGTAAAGAGGGAGGACATCCCCGAGACAAGCATTTATCGCTGGTGAGATACCCCCGCTATAAAAAAATCAAAAGATCATGTCATCATCTCTGAGATATCCATTAAAGAAATTAAATATAAAATAAACAATAGCATACAGAAAATCAAAGTAAGCATAGCCAGTACAATTCGTTCATATTGGGTGAATAACCAAATATATATTATGACGAATATGATGAGAACAACAGTATGAGGACACAAAGATAAGAGCGATATTTCAGAAAAGGTAATTGCAAATTTGGTTGAACGTGTAAGTCCAAAGAATCTGAGCATATTTCATAAAATTTTTATAAATAAAAAATATTTATTTTCCTTCATTCATCAATTTGGTGAACAATTCATCTTGTCATATAATTTATTCTAGTGTTTTTTTTTTGGCTTCTGCGTCTCTCATTAGAAATATCTTCAAAGCGAAATAAGCATTTTGCGGTTAAATGTAAGTTGCAAGTTTAGTAAATGTTCAGACAACACGCATGGATAGAGCATTCATAAAATCAATATTTTGTGAAGTATATATTTGAATCCATTGATATTACATGAAATATGTTTCCACTGGACACCAGATGAAATGAAATGGTGAGATCTATTATTCTCCAAAATTTAGGCTTTGGCAGACTAATCAACCTTATATAATATATATTATACAAATACGGCATGATATGAGTGCAATATGAAAACTTATTTGCACGAGGAAATTCATATTGAACGAGCACGCAGCCCGAGTTCAATATGAATTTACGAGTGCAAATAAATTTTCATATTGCACCATGATAAGTGCCGTATTTGTTTTATTACATGATCACTATGCTCTCGATAAAATGTTCAATTCAATTTTTTTTTTTTAGTATTAGGCCTACATGTATATAAAAAAAAAATTTGGAGAAAAAAATTTGGAATATATTTTTTTAAAATAAAAACTCATATTACACTCCAACCATGCAATATGAAAAAAATATGAAAAAAAAAATTTAAAAAAAAAATGTTTGGAAAAAATCTCATATTGCACTCAAACCATGCAATATGAGTTTTTATGATATGTCGTCATGTGACTAATTTTGGCCAATCAGCATCACTCTAGCATAGTGGTCATGTAATAATTTTTTTTTTGAAGATAATTTTTAATTAATAAGTTCATCACACCCTGTGAGTCTGGACAAAGTACTACATACTTTCTACATCTGTAAATTGTCTGGAAAACGTACTAAATACTTTCTACGTCGGTAATTTTTTATATTTAAATTATTTAAGTTTTTCCATGAAAAAATACCCTTAGAATGCCTTGCTGTGAGCCATAACTGTGGAAAGCTATTTTTCAATTTCAAAATGCAGTTTTCTGTTTTCATCTTTCTATTCAATGGGTTGATCCGGCACTGTAAAATTTGAATTTTGAGTCAGCTTAAATGATTGAGTTAGATGGTTGCACAATTCCTTTGGGCTGACATAGTGTGTTGTTTTAATTACAATGGAAAGATTTTCAAATTGCGCAGGGAGTCAATGTGCCCAACATCGTGCAGGCGATTCTGACGAGGTAATTTGAATCTGACCCTGAATTTTGCAGGATTTTGTCTGAGAGAGCAAAGGGTGATACTGTATGTCTGAAAGTACCCTTCCAAGAAATATAAGTAGAATCCTTTCAGAAAAGTCAAATTCCGCTGCATTATTTGGATTGATCTATAAGGTATATTTCAGTGAGTGGAAGTGTCCAAAATTTTTTTTTTTTTACAAATCCATTGCATAATTTTTTGAGATGAAAATGTCTGATATTTAGGGTATTTTGATTTGTATGCCTGTTACCTAATGTGCTTGAAACCTAGATATCTCTCTATGCAAACACAATCGTACAGAGTTTATGTGAAATAATTTCAAACAACACCCACTTCTTCTGGGCAGAGTAAATCCAGATATTCCACACACAAAAAAAAAAGAAAAAACATAGCAAACTTTGTACCTAATAATACACACAAAATTGAAATATGAAAATTAATTAGTAAATGAAGAATTGTAGATACCTTTGGCGAGCATCATTCCTCTGTAAAGGCCGATGAGATACTGATCGTTGATCTTTAAGGGGAGCGGAGACGTTGACCGGCTATCAGGAGATAAGGACCTCAAAGACAAAACCTAAATCAATACCTGTCTGCAATTCACTGCCACTGAAATGACATATGCTTCATTGTTCTTCTATTATTGATCACATAGGCCATTTATGACTATTAAGCTTTATTGGATGAAATGATAGCACTTCCATTTAATTTTGGAAATACATGTAACTCTTACTTAGATCTAGGCCTATACTTGTTGTTGTATGACATTTGCAATTTAGGCTTCGGTAAACTGGGATAGTTGTCTTCCTGTTGAAACTAATCGTTTCTTGTGTGTGAAGTATAATATCGTTCTTCGACACTTTTTGTTTTGAGACCAAATGTTTGAATTGAATGATGCTACATTACAGCAACGTTATGACAACATTCCAATGCTGCGGTAAACTACTTAGAATAATATGGTTGTCATGACGTTGTCACAACATTGTGGAGAAACGTCAAGATATGACATCAGAAAGCAACAATGTCCAAATCAGAAGCTGGTGTTTCAGTATATATTGTGGTAAACATACTAGACAATTTATTTGACTGTTTGCAGCAAAATTTTGCCCGGTAGGCCTCTACGATAAATTTTGTACTGGCTGGCTTATGATCATTTTTTCTCTATTTGAAAAATTAGTTTTTTGGTTTTGGGGAAGGATATGTTCTAAATAAACCTTTAATGATGGTGTTAAAATTTTACATATTCATACTTTTCATTAAAAGCACTGGCATTCGTTCGCTTTTCGTTTCGTTAATCAATTGGCTTACTATAAATGTGAAGGACAGTGTATGTGAGTCCTAAAGAAATTGTAAATAACTACTTTTATAACTCTACTGAAAAATAGCACACCTGAGACAGTACATCATACTCTTAACATGTGATTCTTGACTTCACATCGCAATTAAAGTCAGATAACATGCAAACTTACATAAAAATATGATAAGAAACCGCTCAATAATACATAACATAGAAAATGACAAAGAATGCGAAGAAACTTTGGCCTTGTTCTACTTTGAGATAGGGGAGAGTGGGCCGCATGGGTCATGTACAATTTTTGATGCTCAAAAGACAATGGACCTCTACGGGAGCTAACCAGTATCTTGATCTCAAACTGGGGCACATTTCATTTTATTGAATTTCTGAATGTTCAGTTAATCACATATGCATTTAGCCATCACCAAAAAGGTACTGGTTTTGTCTGTTAATTCATTTGATCAATTTATTTTCAATACGGGATCCAAATAATCCCTCAGCCCTAAAAAGCATGCTTCCATACCAACAGCAAGAGCCATAACCCCCAAATTGTGCTTTGATATTAGCCTCATTCCAGAACAATGATAGTATGCTTCAAAGTTCAGTGGTACAACCAGGTTCTCTCTCCCCTATAGAAATTGGTGGTTGTGTCATTATCTCGTGAAATTTGCAATCTGGATAATTTGCTAGTACAAGGAAATTAAGATTATTATATATATATATTGATTTTCCATCAGAGTATTTTTTACTTAGACATGTAGGTCTATATCTGTCACGAGCTCTTGAAGTGTCATAAAATCATTCAAGCAATATTGCTTATTTCATGGTGTCCCCAGGTGGCCAACTCATGTATACATGTATATTGATATTTCTGTTATTTTGAGTACAAAATTAATAAACCATTTTTATAAATGTATGTTATATCTTCACATTGTCCCTGATGTCCGACTGCTCCAAATTGTGAAACAATGGGGGATGTGAATCACGCGTGTTTCACATTTATCGTTATCTGGCACTATAAAATGGGAAGCTTATCTGAATGATCTAGAACTCTGTTGAAGTGTCTCTCTTCGGAAGATATTTGACAACCAATCTTAGATTATTTTGCCTTCCTCACAATCGAGCACACAGATAGGCAATTACTCAAGTCCAAAAATGAACTTCATTAGTAACGTTGTCGTTGAGGATAAATTATCTTATTAGATGTTATCTCCTGAAAAACTTGTGCACTAACTGCAATGTTCCTTGTGTAGAATGTGCATGTAAACTTGAACTGAACTTTTCAAGGTCAAGGATCAGATCATCAAGATGTGCCTACAGAAATGTGAAGCTTTACATTCATTTGTATAGGAGTAGAGATTTTTGCAAGATTTCCAGATCTTGAAGGATGGTAACGATTGGAGCAAAGATGGCAAATAATGCCTATAGATTATGCCCAGGGCTTTGCATTCCGAGTGTGGTGTTGTCCAGAGGTTTTCAGGCGCAGCCGGGTCAAAGTTTGGTTTCAGTTGGAGTCATAGCACATTATAAAACAATGTGAGCTGTATCGATTTTTGAAGTCCAATCACACAAGACTCCGTGAGCTAATATTTATTTATTTATAACATAATTAACATAATGGGAGTGTTGTTGATTTTTACTGATCACATGAAACCGTGTCCAATTTATAACAAAAAGAAGAGTCTGGAGTCAGAGTTGCAATTCAGGAAACCTGGAGAGTAAGAGTTGTTTTTCAGGAAGGCAAATTAGTTTGTTTCAGTTCCAAACTTTGACCTTGTTCTGATTTGTGATCTATAGGGGAGGGTGGGCCACATTGGTCAAGTACAATATTTTGAGATTCAAAAGACAATGGACCTCTCTGGAGGAGCTGACTGGTATCTTGAGTCTCAAACTGGGGCACATTTTATTTTATTGAATTTTTGAGCAGTTAATCATGTATGCATTTAGCCATCACCAAAAAGGTACCGGTTTTGTCTGTTAATTCAGTTAAAACTGGATCCAAATAATCACTAAGCTCTGACATGCATGCTTCCATACCAACAGCAAGAGCCCCTGCAGCCTCCAAATTGTGCTTTGATATTCGCGCAGCAGTGCAGTGATGGTCTCAACATCAATGGTTGACAGCAGGGAATTAGGTCAAGTAGGTCCAGCTTCTTATCAATGATTTAGTTTCGAATTTAACAAGACACGACATATTCACCTTCAAAAGTGTCTTAAAAATTCAGTTTTCTCCTGTAGTATTCCCTGTACCAATAATTTATATGGAATAGTTAATTATTAGCCTTGACAAGCTACATTAGATTATTTACTTGTGATAAAGATAATTTCAAAACTGACAACAGGAAAACTTATCAAAATGAAAGTTGCATAATCATTATAAACTGATGATTATGTAACAGTGAGCAATTAATCTTGTACATGCCAATCAATGGCAATCATGCTATTGTTTTCTTATTACTGTTATGTAATATCAACTATCTAACATAGAATTTTGAATTTGATAGCTTTCAGTGTTGTCTGCCTTTTTGCTATTTAGCGGATATCTACCTATCTACCTATCTACCTATCTATCTATCTATCTAATAGCATCAATCTATCTATCTACCTATCTATCTATCAATCATATTTTTGATTTATTTTATCTTCCTACAGTCTACATTTGTCTCTGTCTTTCTATATATCTGTCTTTTTTGAAACTCTTACAAAACTGCCTTCTATAAATTTGAATATGAAATAAATATGAAAGTTATGGTAACACTACTAATACTTTTTTAAGTGATGCGCGAATTTCATGGCTGTGCCATTTGCTTATTATACAAATATTGACTGATATCGACGGCAGTCAAATATATTTCCCTCGAGGGTGTGTAAATGAAAACTATTTCACGAGGCCAGAAAAAAAACTTTTTGGAAAAAAAAATTTCAGATTTTTCATTTTTTTTGCTAATGCCCTCGAGTTCAGTCAATATACTAAAATAATTCATGACTGACATATGACCAGCTCTCAGCCAATGACAGCTCTGCTTTCATGGTGGAGGTATAATAATATACAATTATGGACTTTGGTTGAGGTCAATGTAATTATGGACTTCGGTTGAGGTCAATATCAGGTTTTCAGACCTGACCGGTGATATTCACCGAGGCCGATCACAGTATAATGTTACGTAAATTGAAACATTATGGTATTAGAGGAAAATCTCTATCACTTATCAGGAGCTACTTATGTTGCCGATAGGTTCATTACGGGTTAAAGGAAACCAAAGTCGTACGTTCGTTCCATTATTTATTTCACGAAGAAAGTTCACAGGAGAACCAACCCAATTCAGTTCCATACCATATGGAAACCATACGAAAAACACCTGAAACATTGTACAAATAGTTAACAAGCGGTTCATCACTACTTTTCCTAAATGTACTAAGTTCATAAAGAATAATCACATAATAACATTTAATAAACTGATTCTATTAATCAACATACCCTGTTTGGATGTTTAAGTTGAAGTATTGAACCAGCATAGAACCCGGATAAAGGGACAAGTTCCTTATCCATTCCAGAATACCTAAATAGATACCCAGAGTTACAATTGTGCCTAATTATTCTAAATGTGGCATATATTCCACAGAAATAAATGTGAAGAGTTGCATAATATACATAGGAAATACAGTATTAAATATACTAAGTGTGTCTATTAATTAATTCCAAATGGAAGCATTAATTAACAAAATGAGTAATTAAAGTAAACTTACATTTTAACCTGGAGTGTGTTGCATGTTAAACAGCACTGGGGACTCAAGAGAGCTCCAACCCCTTTGGCTGACTGATGTTCAATGATACCAGAAGATTTTGAAACTGAGTTGTTA
Source organism: Platynereis dumerilii (assembly GCA_026936325.1). Classification (NCBI taxonomy): domain Eukaryota; kingdom Metazoa; phylum Annelida; class Polychaeta; order Phyllodocida; family Nereididae; genus Platynereis; species Platynereis dumerilii. The sequence goes on along the minus strand of JAPTHN010000001.1, from coordinate 181,589,105 downwards.
GCAAAATGACCACAAGGTGGCAGTTATTGCAATTTGTGAAAAGCAATGCCTCACTGTGGCCTAAACTGTGGGAAAGCTATTTTTATGCCATCTGGTGGATGGACAGATTGTCAATCCTTTCCTAATTCACATAATTAGATTCTAACAGAATTCTATAGAAACTACGTAACTTTACGGCAACACACTCCCCCTTGTTAATAAATGACGTCCTCGTCATTACCTCAGAACACAAATTAATACAAAAATTTATAATAAAACATTTTCAATCAATAGAACAATAAACATACAAAATAAAAGTTAATTAAAAGAAAACCAACTGATAGAACCGTAATTCTTATCAAAACTCAAAATTCAAAATTAAACCACCTCATATATTCAATAACCACACATTTCAAATACAATTAATTTGGCATCACATGACTCAATAGCATTTTGATCAGCAACATTTGCTGATTGCAAGTTAAAGAAAGATCAGGTCCAGCAGTGTCATTAGTTTGCTGAAAATTTGTTACATAATCTCCTGAGGTCATCCAGGCAGGAGCCTTTCTTTCTCTTTGAGACCTTCTTGGAGCATTTACAGGATCTCTATTTAAAGGAGAATCAACTTCTGCAGAGGCATCAGTATCCTGTCCTATACCACTAGCTTGGGCTTGGGGTTGTGGCCCTGGGCCAGCTACCTGAGGAACTTGAACATGAGGAATTTGAACCGGCTCTTGCCGAACACCCTCCCCCTGACGACCATTGCCTACTAGCTCCCTTACATTGGTATTGATGCAAGGAGGCAAATACTCATTATCAGACTCATCATCTGACTCTAGGTCAGATTCTAACTCAAGAATTGCTTCCTGGTCCTTCTTACTCAAGACAAAAGGATGCAGTAAGTTGCGGTGCAACCTTCGAACCTTGCCAACTCCAATTTCTGGTTGGACTTCAAACACAGGGATACTCTTGTCAGGTTGACTTAGAACAACATGAACATCTTTTTCCCATTTATCCACCAATTTATGTGTACCTTCAAACCTCACTTTCCTTACCAACACTCGATCACCAACTCGGACGGTAGCTGCTCTTGCCTCTTTGTCATAGAAACGCTTACCTTGAGTTTGATGTCTCGTAATATGGTCGGAAGCCAGTTTGTATGCATGCTCCAGCCGTTCTTGCATTTTCTGCACATATTCGGTGTAACTTCGCTGATCTTCATCAGACTCAATGCCAAATTCAACATCAATGGGAAGTCTTGGTTCTCTTCCAAACATTAAATAGAATGGCGAATACCCAGTTGCATCATTGACTGTGCAATTGTACGCATGAACCATAGGGCCAATGTATTCACGCCATCTGGACTTCTTGTCTTCAGGCAGGGTGGACAGTAGATTAATGAGTGACTGATTAAAACGTTCTACCTGCCCATTGCCCATAGGGTGATAAGGGGTTGTATGAGTTTTATGGACACCCAACATCTTGCAGAGTTCCTTGATCACACGGCTTTCGAACGCGGGACCTTGATCGCTGTGCAGCTTCTCCGGTACCCCATAATCATTGATCATTAAATCAAATAAATGACGAGCTGTTGTAGTTGCTGTCTGATTTCTAGTTGGAATGGCTTTGGCGTAGCGCGTGTAATGATCTGTCACTACCAGCACATTCTCATATCCACCAACTGACCTTTCCAGAGACAGATAATCAATGCACATAATTTGCATAGGTTGCGAAGATTCAATGTTGACTAATGGAGCAACCTGCTTTGTTGAAGCTTTTCTCCTGTAACACACTTCACAATTCTTCAGCCACAACGAAATTTGATTCTGCATTCTTGGGAAGAAAAGTCTGCCGCTGAATAGTTCATAGACACGGTCCCTACCCAGGTGACCCATTTCATCATGAAGCTTATGGAAAGCTTTTTCTTTCCACTTTTCAGGCAAAACCAACTGCTTGACGTCACCCTTGTCGGTACATTTCTTCCTGTACAGCACTCCCTCTTCAAGCATAAGGCCCTTAGTCTTCAGCAGGATCCTGGTGTCTCCGCACTGCTGTTTTCTAGGAACCTGTTTACCCAGAAGCTTGTCGATTGCTGCACTGACCACTGGATCTTCTTGCTGTGCAGTCTTCCACTCTGCCTTCGTCATCACAGCGGTCACATTTCCAAGATCATCCGGAACATTGGTACTACACAAAGAAGCAACATCAGGACTACTTGAACCTTGAAGAAGAGCTCTTACCGTATCTGCTTGAATAGCTTCACCAGACCTTTCATGGCAACGAGACAAACTATCTGCATCTGCATTCTTGGCACCAGGCCTATACACAATATCAAAATTATAGTTGGCCAATTCTGCGACCCACCTATGCCCTGTGGCATCTAACTTCAAACTAGAGGTCAAATACGTTAAAGGATTATTATCCGTCACGATCCGCACACTTGAGTGATACAGATAGTCCTTGAACTTTTCTGTCACTGCCCATTTCAGTGCACAAAACTCTAGTTTGTGAGCTGGATAATTCACCTCTGATGGTCTAAGACCACGACTACCAAAAGCGATGGGACGTAACTTCCCCTGCTGGTCAGCTTGATACAATATGGCACCGAGTCCATTTAGGCTAGCATCTACATGGAGCTCGAAAGGTTTACTGAAATCTGCGAATGCCAGAACCGGAGCTGTAGTAATTGCAGCTTTCAACGTTTCAAAACAATTTTGGTGTACAGCTGTCCAACAAAATTCAGGAAGATCAACACGTCGCTTACCTTTCTTTTTGAAGCATTCTCCTCTGAGCAACGCATGCAGCGGAGCAGAGATCGAAGAGAAATTCTCGATAAATCTTCGATAATATCCAGAAAATCCTAAGAATCGTCTCAGTTCTTGCTGATTACTGGGGACCTCCCAATCTACTACTGCCGACACTTTTTCTGGGTCTACATGCAATCCCTCTGCAGAGACTACATGGCCAAGAAATTTAGCTTCAGTACAAAAGAAAGAACACTTACTTGGATTCACCTTGAGTCCGAAGTCACGCAACCGTTCTAGAATGTGACGCACATGTTCCAAATGCTCCTCAAATGACTTACTGAACACAATAATGTCGTCCAAATATAATAGACACATTTCTAAATAATCATTACCCATGCATCTTTCAATCATACGCTGAAAACTACTTCCGGAATTAGAGAGACCGAATGGCATTCTTTCGAACTCGAAAAAGCCGAGAGGGCCTACAGTAAAGGCAGTGAGATGTTTATGCCTTGGATCCATCTCAATTTGCCAGTACCCACTCTTTAAATCTAGGGTGCTGAACCAACAGGCACCAGAAAGTCTGTCAAACAAATCCTCAGCCCTGGGAAGACCATAAGAATCACGGAGCGTTGACGCATTAAGCTTGCGAAAATCAATACAAAATCGAAGAGCGCCCGACTTCTTCCTGACTAGTACTACTGGAGAAGCGTATGGGCTCTGGCTGGGTCTAATTACTCCACAGTCCAGCATCATAGAAATGTGATCTCTTACCTCTTGCAGCATAGAAGGCGGAATCCTCCTGTAACGTTCCTTGAAGGGCTTTTGATCTGTTAGATTAATCTCATGGTAAATGCCCTTAGCCTTACCAATGTCAAAATCGTGAAGAGAAAAGGTATTTTTGTGCTCGCATAACAATTCTTTCACTTTCTGAAGCTGAACATCATCACAACTTTGATGCATTTGTTTTAGATCAAATAACTCAAAGAATTGTTTTTGCGAGTCCAAACATTCACTACTCACCTGAGTCATTATCTGCACTGCCTCAGCATGGCATACCTCTGTGCCCGGCGGAATCACAACAGACTTATCAGACATGTTATTAATGGTAACAGTAATTGGATCTGTCTGATCTCCAGAAACAAGAATTGGAGTAACCACCACCCCACCAGGAAGTGCTAAGTCATCATCACTAACCAACCATTTTTCACCTTTCTGAGGCCTAATGCTCCAGACATGAAAGTCGGCCATTCCCCTTGGTGGCACTTCAATAGCGGACTGACACTTAACCACTGTATCCACTGGTGACTGCATTCCTGACATTTCTAAGCACAGGAATGTACAATGCCAACCAACAGGAAGTTGCTGTCGCCACTCCTCACCTTGTTCCTTACATACATCATAACAATATCTGAGAACGTTTGTTCCAAGTAACATTGGGACCTCAACATTGACAGCTGAGTCCTTAACAACAAGAAACAATGCAGTAAGTGTTTTATCACCCACTGTACATGGTAAAACAATGTCCAAAGTAACAACACCAAGATACGGCAAAGTATGACCACTCCCCACAATAATTTCTAGGGATTCAATACCTTGTAATTGTACCTTATCAGACACTTGATCATTCTAAGACTTACTAATAGTTGAAACCTGAGAACCAGTGTCCAACAGAGTTTTCACTGCGAAATCTCCTAATTCCCGGACACATATTTCAACAATCGTGGATTCTCCGACAAGAGAATCACGATTAACAACAGGGCAGGATTCTTTTGGATCCACCATGCGCCCACTCACAGGGACCCTACCTAGTTTTCCTGACAACTGTATTTTAAGTGTCCCATCTTGCCACACTTATGACAAGGTCCTAGTTTCCTTGGAGGAGGTTTGTTTACCTTGGCACTAAGATCAGTTAACAGTTTTGACATTTCAGTGATTTTTCCCTCCAAATCCTTTAAACTAGAAGATTTTGCTTCCACTGCCTCATTTAACCTTGCTTTCACATTGGCAGGTTTCTCTAAGTTTCTGGCCGCAGCCAACAATGCATCAAAACCTTCATTGTTATCATATCGATGTCTAATGGCGTTTTTAATGCCACTGTCTCTTAACCCATCCCAAAATTTGGAGCGAAGTTGGTTAGTCTTCTGTACTTGGGTGAAAGTTGTGCTATCAGCCAATAATCCTTCCAGCCTACACCCCCAAGCAGTAACACTTTCATTGGGCTCTTGGACAGCTGAATGAAATTGTGCGAGGATACTTTGCTCATCAGCAACATTGCCAAACATGGTATCAAATTTGCTGACAATTTCACTTGGGGTTGCTTTCTCCCCCATGTTACACAAAATTTTGGCTGCTGTTCCCCTAACAGACTTATGAATTGCCCTTTGAATAACATTATCAGGATACTGATTACTCATAAGATAGCTGACTTCAAATTTCCATAATTGATACGGGACCTCTGGACCTTTTTCAATACCAGAAAACAAGGGCAATTTTGGCACCTTGGCATCATCAAACTTAGACAGTACTGCACCTTGGTCATTTTGACCACCTTGACCACCATTCTGACCTGCACCACCTCCTCCACCACCACCCCCTTCTCCAGGTGGAGGATTTAACAAACGAAGGGCTTCCGCCTTTTGTGCGGCATCTAGCCCATTAATAAAGTCCTCTACTGATGCTATTGTGATACCAAATTGGAATTCTTAAGTAGTTAAGCTATCTTAATGTAAGAACAATTCTTATCCAAAACAGGGCACAACCAAACAAATTGTAACACAAACAAAACATTTAACTTAACACAGAACATCAAACAGTGAATTCTTAAAAGTTCATGAAGTTGTAATTTAGAATTCACAAAGTTCATTAATGTTGTGAATATAAAAAAAATTCACAAAGTTCACAATGAATTTCTAAAAATTCACAAAGTTCACGAAGACTTAAGTTTTAATCTAGTTGAACTTGAAGTTGCACTTAAGTCATAAGTCAGATTAGCAAACTGTAAGGCTTAATCAATCCAATAAGTCCTTGTAAGTTTTCACACTTAGCATGCTGAATGCTTAATCCACTTAGTGTTGAGCTGTAGGTGTTAAGTCTGTAAGTCACTTGTCTTAACTTTAAGAAAATTTTCTTAAAATTGTCTTACTTGAAGCAAATGTCTTAAAAATAGTCTTAACAATAATCTCCAAACGAGTCATACACTATAACTTGCCTCGATTTTCTTGAAGATGAAGTGATGATCTCGATTTTCTTGAAGATGAAGTGATGATCACGAAAGTTGAAGTCGAACTGCGCCATTTGTTGCCGATAGGTTCATTACGGGTTAAAGGAAACCAAAGTCGTACGTTCGTTCCATTATTTATTTCACGAAGAAAGTTCACAGGAGAGCCAACCCAATTCAGTTCCATACCATATGGAAACCATACGAAAAACACCTGAAACATTGTACAAATAGTTAACAAGCGGTTCATCACTACTTTTCCTAAATGTACTAAGTTCATAAAGAATAATCACATAATAACATTTAATAAACTGATTCTATTAATCAACATACCCTGTTTGGATGTTTAAGTTGAAGTATTGAACCAGCATAGAACCCGGATAAAGGGACAAGTTCCTTATCCATTCCAGAATACCTAAATAGATACCCAGAGTTACAATTGTGCCTAATTATTCTAAATGTGGCATATATTCCACAGAAATAAATGCGAAGAGTTGCATAATATACATAGGAAATACAGTATTAAATATACTAAGTGTGTCTATTAATTAATTCCAAATGGAAGCATTAATTAACAAAATGAGTAATTAAAGTAAACTTACATTTTAACCTGGAGTGTGTTGCATGTTAAACAGCACTGGGGACTCAAGAGAGCTCCAACCCCTTTGGCTGACTGATGTTCAATGATACCAGAAGATTTTGAAACTGAGTTGTTAGCAAAATGACCACAAGGTGGCAGTTATTGCAATTTGTGAAAAGCAATGCCTCACTGTGGCCTAAACTGTGGGAAAGCTATTTTTATGCCATCTGGTGGATGGACAGATTGTCAATCCTTTCCTAATTCACATAATTAGATTCTAACAGAATTCTATAGAAACTACGTAACTTTACGGCAACACTTATCTAACAGGCGACAACTTGTAGTATATAATGATAAGAAATCAAACCTATTACCTATAACTTCTGGTGTTCCTCAGGGATCGATTTTAGGACCTTTGCTTTTTATCATATATGTCAATGATATCCATTTATTTTCTAATATCTTAAAATTTATAACGTATGCTGACTACACAACACAAAAACTCAAATCAACATAATGAGATTAACATAAATAATGAACTTAACAAAATAAATACATGGTTAAAGTTTTAACTATCGCTAAATATTAATGAAACTTAATTCATGATTTTTAAACAAAGAAATAAACAATTCCGTATCCCACAATTAAAGATTGATAATACTCCTATTGAAAATGTAGATGGGACAAAATGTGAAAACCCTGAAATTTCTGGAGCGAAAATTTTGAAAAGTTTTCGCTCCAGAAATGCCTTTTTAAGTTGGCATTGTGTTGATCAAGGGTCAGATCAACAAGTGGGTTCCACCAACCCGTCAGCGAATTAGCCGAAAAAATTATATGTTGTTTTATGTCTCAAAGGATGAACTTCCTGAAAATTTCAGCTTAATCAGTCTATTTTTCATGATTTGACAGAGGATTGAAAATTGCTGATTTTACCAGTTTTTCAGACATCGGTTTGACGACAATTACACTTTTTGCTCAATAAATATGTTAATAATTCACCTAGAACATTGAAATTCGGGATCTACACTAACTGGACAATGGCAAATGTCTGTTGGTTCACACCCAGTGCTTTGTTAAAACAGCAATACAGCTATGGCCTTGTTAAATTACCCCCTCGTAAATCAATGTTCAGTACAATAAAATTCATATCTCCAGGGGTATACCAGGTATAAATATGAAACTCCTAGGATATATTCTACATATGTATGGTCAAATAATACTTGAAAATTGGGGATGCGTTCAGCCTCATTTTTTTAATAGAACTTTTTGAAAAATATTCTATTTCTTTTGCTAAGTCAAAAGCAAAACTAGCTAAATCTCAAGGGGTATAGGTAGCATACCCCTCAAATTTTCTAATTATCTTTCATGTCTGTGGGGCATAATATAGGGAAGAATTCAGGAACATGTACAGCTTACTTTGGGTTCTTTGGAATTTTGAATATGGCTAAAATTTTCAGGAAGTTCATCCTTTGAGACCGTAAACGGTCTATTATTTTTTCAGCCAATTCGCAGATGGGTTGGTGGAAAATTTCTGGAAAATCTGATGATTTGAGACGGAATGACCCTCAAGCAATCAGCTATCACTGCACTCTGATGTCCAGGGGTTCCAATGCTCTGCTGATCTGTACTGAGGTGATAAATATAGTGGACATTATTAGTGGTAATATATTTTTTTGATCATCATTAACATCACGCATGTGAACTTTAAGTCTTGACCACTTGGAGCTGAACAATCTTTCACTAATGAAAAGGAAAGTGGCTTGCACATTTTGGTCAAACTTTCAAGTCTCTAGCACCGATACTTTCTGAGATACAGCATTTTGGCAATTAAAATAGCAAATGTGAGTGTAATTAACGTCACACTTATAACTTGAAATCTACACCACTTACAGCTATAAAATGTACTAGAAAACCCGTTGCAAGTGGGTATTTGAGCCACTTAGACTGGGTTGTGTGCCTGTGGAAATAGCAGTATGAGGGCATGCTGATGATAATCATAAAGGATGGCAGTAGTATAATAAAGAGTGGTTGCATTTGAGAAATAAATTGTGTAGAAATGGACAGTAGATGTTGATCATGCAAATTTGTTTTGGAGAAGAATTTGTATTCATGAACATGCTGTGGTGGCAGCACCTGCGTGTGTTGTCTGGAATGGCTGCCCTATGTTGCCACCTGGGGAGCTTGCCTATGACCCATTGATGCACATTGGTGAAATATTGGTGCAGAAGGTGTTAAATGAAGGTGGATTTCAAAGCAAGTAGGAATTGTTGAAGTACAGTGACTATTGCAAAACAAAGTAAATGTCAGTGATGTGACACATGCAAAGTTCGATTGGTGTGCAGAGAATTGTGACAGAGTTATGCTTGGGACATGGAGCCAAGAGAGTTAGCACTTTTATATTTAGATTACAAACATATAGGAAAGTGGTTATTCTGCACACATTTTAAAAGCTTTATTTCAAGTCTCTATGATACTGAGATACAGTATTCCCTGTAAAATTTTTAAAAAAATTAGCAAAATTCTTTTTCATCAATAATTTTGATTCCTGGTGACAAATATTATCCCTACTACTCCCTCCAACACCCTATGTCTTCGCTGAACAATATTTAAGAAGCCACACAATGGTAAAATGTCATTGGCACATCATATTTTGTCATAGGGTGTAGGGAAAACTTAATACTCTACATTCCAGATATAAGGAATACACAAAAATATCAAGTAATTATTTTGTTTAAACATTAATCCATGATATGAATTCAATAAAATTCAGCTCCAGTGACCTCCAACAAAATTTCAGTGAAGTAAAGGAAAAGGTCATTTTCACTGTGACGTTAATGACAGTGTGACATTAATGTCAATTTGGCTGAAAACATTGATAGGGGCCAATGCATAAGTGGCACTCTGATGATATGTGCATGCAACAGATTCAGGGACACAAAAGGAATGTTTCACAGATGCTTTTGTCTTGATATATAAAGTCAACGTATTACAGGAAGGCGTTTGTTTATGACAAATTCAGATAGGACAACTGTTGTCTTATCTGAATTTGTCTGAATTTGTCTGGCAGACATACTGAATGTTTTGCTTTACACGACTAATGCAGAGCTGCAGACGTTATAGTTACCTTCTAGGGTTCTTAAGCAACATCTGACACAAGGTTATTTCTTGGAATGTGTGTCCTTTGCATTTTTATTATAAAAACTATTCTGATGTGACGTTAATGACACAATATTGGATACATTGACTCAACACCCTCCTGCTCCCATACAGAAGATTATTCCAGACATTGGAGATTAGATTTTAGAAGAGTAATGGTCAAGTTTCAATGTCAGAATAAGTTAAACAGCAACAAAATCACATACTAATTTTTGTAAGGTGATCTTTCAGAGAAAATGCAGGTGGAGACAAGCCATTTTAATGGGGGTTGGCCCCTTCAATGCCATTGTTAGTGGGAATAAAAGTTATCTGCCACATATTCTGTGTGTTATAATTTTTACTAATACCCTAGTCAATGACATATGACAACAAAAAGTGCTGCATCTATCACCCTGTCAACATGATTTAATGTTAAACACCGGAGACAAGAATTTCAGCTTTAGCAAATTTTGACCCAGGTAATTTAATCTTTTTGGAATAATTTTAGATACAAACTTAAATTTGAACGATCATATTAACTCTATTGCAAAGAAAATGACTAAGACTGTTAGTATCATGAACAAATTAAAATATTACTTACCTCAAATTGTATTGGAAACTATTTACTCTACTCTCATAGGATCTTATATCAATTATGCTTCACTTTGTTGTGGATGGGTTAATAAAACTAACAGATTTTTCAAACTGCAAAAAAAAGCTGTGACAATAATATCTAGCAATAAATACAATGCTCACACAAACCAAATTTTAAAAAAATTAAAAATTCTTAAATTAGAAGGTACAGTAACGAGAAAACTATATAAATTTTATTATCTATATATATAATTATGAAAAACATGCTACCGACTTATTTCACAACAAACATGCGAATTACACTTAAACAAGATATTCACAGACATAACACAAGAAATAATAAATTCATAACTCCAAGCACGGGCACTTGAATCCTCAGATTGGTGACGTCACCTCAGCAGTGATCGTGATGCTACCAGCAGTGTGTTATGCACGCGGCTCTACTGCTCTGGTGACGTCATATTTAAGGTGGCTCGATACTCGTGAACTTTCCAAGATAGGATTTCTTAAAAACAGTTTAGAATGATCCAAAATATAGTTTTTAGCAAGGATATGTAAATAAAAGTGGTCGCTACCAGCCTTTTAAAAAAAATTTGGGGTTATGTACCAGATAGTCAGTCCACGCAAACCTGAAAAACTAAATTTTTTTCTTATTTTTCCTACTGTGAAGTTTGTTCTACCATTCAGTGGTCATGCATCCCATATTATGCAATGAAGCATGAAATTAAAGAAGACACTTTCATGGAAAAGGTGATTACATTCAAAGAAAACTTTTTTTATAAACCATGGCGCAAAAAAAAATTGACGAGATAGGATATTTCATTTCTTTGTCATTTATTTCCAAAAATAGTTGGGAACAACCTGATGATATAGACAGGCCTTCCTACTGCACATCAAATTGATATAAACATTTATTTATATCACAAAGTCATTTTTGAGAAATTAGACCTGCTTGCCGAATATCGCCTGTAAAAAGTCGTACCGTAATATGGGGTGAATAGGGACACTGGGGTGAATTGGGACAGAACAGGGAAGCATTCTATTTCTTTAACAAACACCAACTTGTCTTTAAGCAAGGAAATTGATTTTTGGCAAATTTATAGTAGACATACCAGAGAATATTCCCGTGTAATTTTATAATTCTAACTGCAGGAAGTAGGGAGCTGCAGTACCTTAAACTTAGTACTGCGGAAAGTGAATTCTCAGCTGCTGTCAAAACTTTGCATGCACTGTAAAAAGTATAAATACTAGAGCCACCGATTTTACAGGAATCTTTTATAACCTCGTTTTGTCCAGTTGGGGGACCCGAATGGTAGACTAGATATGAGATAATGTATGTTTGGTCATGGGTTCTGAACCAGGCCAATGGCAACGTTTCGGAATCTACAAAAATAACCCTACTGATTTTCATTGGAATGTACTAGCATGACTTTTTGATGAATATTATTGAACTTAGTATTATTAATTGTGGATTTAGTCCAGAATTATCAATCACTAGTAAAATTTGCAAAAAACTACATTTTTTGACAGTTTTCTGTTATTTATTAAATTTTTAAAATTAACATATTATCAATGAAATTATTTTAGATTTTCCTGAAAATACATTTTCGGTATGTTAAACATTGTTTTCTAATATTTACTCACAAGTGGCAATCACTTTAAAAAAGCTAGGAAGTATTCCTTCTGAAAATAAGGGAGTGTCCCGGTTCACCCCAAATATGGGGTGAATTGGGACAGTGGTTTTATGGGCCTAGGCCATCGGAAATTTAAGATATCATTTCATGCTCTTGGGCATATTTAGACCTTGTGCTCGGAAATGATTTGACACCATATTTTGATTTCTAGGTTGAGTTGTTGCCATTCTATAACAGAAAAACGGCCAAAACTGTCCCGATTCACCCCATATTACGGTACTTCAAGTATTCAGAATCAAGACTCATAAATGACATTTTTGGGGATTTTCAGTTTTTTTTGCAAAATCAGAGATATTTGAATATGCTATATCTTGAGAACTATCAGAGATAGAGACATGGGAATGGTGTCAAATTGTCCGCAATACCCAAGTTTATATTCAAGTTTCATACACATATGGGGTCTATATCTAATAGTTTCTGAGTTATTTGCCAAAAACCTGATTTTTATGGCGGCCATATTGGATTTATGCTAATTTGGGGGTGTTCCAACATTTGGATTTTCCATGACTTTTAGTATGCCTTTTCTTGACATATTTAGGGACCAAATTCCACTGGAACCATTTTTGTTGCAATTTGTTCTAGGTCATTTCACATATTGACTAGACTGTATGTGCAGGTGACGTAATTTCGTGGGTAGCGGGCCACCTTAATAAATTCAAGCGCTCGTGACTGCAAGACTAAATCATAAATTTGCGGAATTTAATGTAAGATACCAATTACCTCTTACTGAATAAAAATGAAATATATGCTTTTTAGGCAAAATCAATACACATATTTTTTTCGGGTTCTCCTTTTATATCAAACAATATTTTACAAGTCTATACCAAGAAAATTGTACCATTCATAACTGTTATATTTGTGCAAGTGATAATTAAATATTAATTTTTAACTAGCTATCTCTCATTAATGATGAATCTAAAAATCTGAATTCTGGCCTTTTTCCCCCATCTAACCTCATCTCCTATCATAATATTTATGTAGGTTTTTTATTTTATTTTTTTTTTGTTTTCCCATCAATATATATATATTTAAATTTCAACTACAATATATTCTTATAAATTGATGTTCCTTTAAAAAAGGAGGCAGTGACAACAGCCTTGTAAATTCGACTTGTCACTACCTCCTTGACCACAACTGATGTAACTGTATGTAAATTGTATTCTTGTATTCCGAGTTAATTGTTTGTAAAATTTTGGTCTAATAAAACGTCTGAATCAGATAATCTGAAATCTGAATCTGAATCTGTGCAAGCGCACTGTCCGGTGTTGGCCACTAAGGATAGAGGTCTCGAGACCCGAGACCTGCGGGGACTCTTTCAGGTTTTGAACACAACCATTTAGTTTATAGGGCAACAATGACATTACTGTTACTTTGCAAATCCGTTTAAAAAAAGTTTTTCACTTTGAATGCTGCAATAGAAAAACAGCAGAAGATGCCAGCTGGCAACACACACAACAAAGATTGCCCACACTCTAAAAAATGTCGGGACAATATTGGTTTTTTAGATTCAAAATGGTTTTTTGAAAAACCAAATTTCAATGCAAAACCAACATGGATTTTTTTTACGTGGTTTGCGTGATAAAACGTATCTATACGCCTGCTTACCTGACACATGCGCAGTATACTCCAAGCAATGTGAGATTCACAGAAGAGCCAGCTGGAGAGAGATCAACAACCGTCGTTTTTCGGCCTGAAATGTCTACAAGTCTACAAGGTACTATCGCGGTACAAATATATTGAAAAATTGAATTCTTTTGAGCACTGTCTGGATCTGATACAATTTCATTTGAACATGGAGTGGTTGAAATTTACACAAGATTTTTCTAAAATACTACATGCACTTTTTTGTTTAGATGGTTCTTATAACTGTGTATCATTTCAAATTTCCAATATTTCATTTTCCATATTCCCTTGTTGTTTACCTGGTTGATCGGAGAAACTTTTACCACACCTTTCAACCTTACTTCGTAGTAGATATATTAAATTTCTTTTCATTTTTTAAAAATTGATATTAGATATTTCACGATTTTTCCATCACACCTTAGAAAAAAAGATACGTCAATATCTCTTTTGTTTGTCATACTAAGGCCTTCAATATCTCAATAACTAATTACTACACTGAAATCAAGTGATTCCATTGCAAATAGTCTATTATCTCAGCTTGGCGAAATGGAATTATTTATATGATGAAGTTGTTCATATAGGTATGTTGTTCGCTGAAGGTTTGCTACTGTGTAGCCTTTGTTTTATTTTTCATTAGATTATGTTTACTTACACCTGTCGGTCTCTATCTGCACTGGAACTGTCGTAGAATCATTCAAACGGACTCGGACTTTTATTAAAATTTAAAATAACGTGCAAGCCTTCTTCTTCTTCTTCTCACGTTGTGCTGGTATACCCCGGATAGCTGGGTAGCTCAACCTCATTTTTGAGGTGGCTGTACTTATACTATGTCAATCGACTGGGTTGGTGATCATTGTACACTGTATGATGTATGAGATGCTAAGGCTGGGAGTCTGGCAGATACTCTACGTGTATTCATTCAGAGATGTCCAGGGTCTTTCAGTTGCCCCAACATAGAAAGTTGGATATAACCCACCTCCATTTTAGGTCCCATGGGCTCGGACCATCTGTTCCTGTTAGTTTTATAGTTTTTCTTTTTGTGTTTTTCCGATGTGTTTTTCCTTACATAAAACATGTGTGTCTCTCAGTCTTTCTATATATATATCTATTCTGTTTCTTTTTTGCTGTTTTAATTATTTTTATTTTTATACTACGGACCAACTCTTCAGTTTCTTCAACTCATAAGAAGGGACTGGCACAAGTGTTTTTTCCTTTCAGAGATTTTCTGTCAGTGTTCCTCAAAGCTGTAAATCTACAATAATTATTGTGGTGCCATAATATATATAAACAATATATAATGTTTCGAAATAAAGATTTTGACATTTTAGCAAAGTCATTTCCTGGAAATAATATATGTGTATGCTGCAGATCTGTTTTATTACTTTTTGATGAAACATGGAGGATTGGAGGTCACTATCTGTGAGATTGTGAATTTTTAGCAGCGCAAAAAAAAAGAAATAAATTAAAACTAGGCCATATATTGATTATTGAACATAATTTCGGGTATTGATTATTTATCATTATCTTAGAATATTAAGGTTCCGTTGCATCCATATAAATAAGAATAACAATTGGTTTTAAAAGTCAGCTTGATTTTTTGTACGAAAGGCAAAAAGGCCAACAGTGTAATTAACTTGCAGGTCAGGCTTTGGTAAAATTTTTCCCTCATGCGGTCAGGTCAATTTTGCTATAATATTATTGTCCCTTTTAGGCAATGTGCCAATACTTAATTGAAATACAGCAGATTGTGTAATTGCATCAAATGTCATCAATGTTCCTCTTTCCCTTTGGTAAAATATACACAACGAATCAGGTGTCCAAAAGAGTCAGCATGCTCACTTTGCATTTGTACCGGTACAGCCTGTTCCTGGAGCAATGAAAGAAAACTCAGAAGATGCCAACAATATAACATATTTATTGTCCGTACAAATATATAAAGCCACAGTGTTTACATGACATCCAATATCAAACAGGTCAGGACATCCTTTACAGGTATGAACACTATTCAACAGTGACTAAAAATATACATTTGTCATATCATGGGAATGTAAATACAATATAGGATACTTGTACTATCAAGAGATCAGCATCGGCATTGTATATGAATACTTGTCTAGAAGATGAATTCACAGCTCAAGAGTTGAATAGGGCACAGCACAATATAGCACCTGACGGGAGATTGCTAATATAAAAATATTCTGTTGTACAACATCAAAAATGTCTCTACTTGTATCTGAAATGTCAATCTATAAAACTACATTCGAGAGAATCATTTACGTCACCAGGGGTGTATACTGTATAGTCTCCTTGAATCAAGGAATCAGAACAATCCTGGTGCCCCTACATTCTTAAAGACAACATCCATTAGATCACTCCTTTTACTACTTCACATTGCAACCAACAAATACTCAATTTGTTCATGTAGGCCATGTGCAACTATGTGCCAGTTTTGAAACCAGAATAAATAATAAATTAACATTTGAATCACACTACTTAAAAACATCGATTGAAAGATTGGGCTAATTACATTGGGCATCACAGTTAAAAAATCAATTTCACAAAAATTTTGATTTATGTTCAGTCAATCCTTTTGAAAACCCTATGATTTGGGAACCTGTAAGCAACAGGAAAATGTACTGTTGGAAAATCCTTAACAACTGAATCTATATGATAGATATCTAATGAGATCAGCACATCAAACAGTACGTACTTTCTTAATATTTCTAACCTAGTCTTAATTAATGCAGGGAGACATATGCTGTTTATATACCTCGTTGTCAATATAGTTTCCAGTGAAACAAACGAAAAATAAAGAACAAAATCACCAAACATAAGCACTAAGTGAGGCAGACATATTGACATGAAATCTCACCAAACCAAGGACGAGGACGTGACCAGTGCGAGACAACAACCTAATCTCTTCGAGTGCGAAGTTTCAATATTTACAAAATGTTCACAATATAATACTTCCATTAAACCCATCAAATCACAATACTATTCAATTGACTGTTATATCTTTCTACACTTGTTGAGTCAACGTTGACTACTCACTAAGATAAACACTGGAATGTGGATGGGTGAAGGCTTTGAAACATTTGTATATATTTATAAGTTTCAGTGCACATTGCACAGAGGTCTTGGTGAAGGCACGTGAGAGAGAGAGATGGTAGAGATGAGGCACTAGCAGGGTGGCACCACTCACGATACTGGTCATATTTATAACTCATATTGCAATGGTCAAGAGACTTATTAGTGCAATATAAAGGAATGCTGACATCTGACAGACATTGCAGTTCATAGATTTAACAATAGGTCTGTCTCAAAAATAATAGAACCCCTGGTGTCCCTGGTGTGACAGAGAGACGGTAAAAATTAAAACCAAAATTCAGGAGTTGTTATATATGTTTTTATAAAGTATAGACCTTATATTTTCTCAAAATGATACTGCAAATCCTATACATTGTTTGATGTTGTAGGGAAATTTAGAACTCAAAGATTAGTATTTAGCTACAGGTGTATGAAACACATGCATTATCGTAACACTCCTGACAGAACTTGGGAAGCTGCTAAACTGGGCATTATAGACCACCGCTTCTTTCAAAACTTCATCACCCATGTGTGTCTTCACAAAGTGAAATACTTAGAAGCAACAAATATATGTATACATTATACAAGGTAAAACATAAAATGGCATATTTTCCCAAGGGGTCTATTATTTTTCAGCAGGCCAATAGCAGAAGAAACGTGAAATGTTAGAAATTCACCAAACACCTATGTAAGTGATATACGTCATCAACGATTCATCACGATAAAAAGTGTGTCAACACCTAAACGAATGGAAGTCTTGCAGAGATTAAAAATCATAAGATAAGCCCCTTACAAATATTTTCTATCAGAATGAATTCTAAAATTGTTCAAGTTTCTTAGCAATAAATTGTTTTCAGAAGAACCAGCTTCTTAAACTTCTTTTAAAATGTAAAGAATTCAAGTCAACAATTTGTGATTATAGGAGATTCAGCTTTTGATGGTCTCCAAATTCATGATCGTGGCCACTGATCACTTCAATCAGTGTTAGGCTATATATTTCACTGAACCTGTTGAGAGTTTCTTCTGGTATCTTAGGGTACATTCGATTCGCTCTACTCTAACTACTCCGGAAGTGACTTATCTACTCCAGGAAGTGACTGTTCTACTCCGGGAGTAAACTGCTCCAAACTGGGTCCAAATCGAATGAAAAGGAGTACTTAGGAACGTCATTATTTTGGGGTTCCCTTCCTGTGAGGATTCCCTGGCTAATGACAATTAAAGACGTCAGGTAGCATTTTCAATTGATTGCCGTAATTGAGTCAATTGTATTGCAGCAATCCATATCAAAAGAAAGCTATCAGCTACCAAATCAAAGCCTCTGAAGTGCCATTTATTTATGTAAACAATCATACGTCATGGGATATCCAGATTTCTTGGAGTACTTCCGATCTACTCCAAACTGCTCTGATCTACTCCCGGAAATGCAAAACGAATGATCTGGAGTGAACTACTCTACTCCAAGAGCACTTTGGAGCAGCGAAACGAATGTACCCTTAGACATTAACATGATAGTGCACCACAGACGCCTTGTCAATGAATAGATTAATGTAAGTTGAATAAGTGATGATTAATCAGTGCTTACAGAATGAAGGTATAAACTTGTTCAAGTTTTCATGAAGACATCCGGTGAATGCTGCAGGAAAAGGGGTGACCTCAGGTCACGTGACAGCAGCATTGTGACGTCACAGGTTGTGGCAAGAGTGGGAACAACAGGAAATGTCAAGAGATAGCCCAAGACAATTAGGCCTAGATGTGATGTACAGGTTGAGTTGGTTAGACAATTGCTTGTGAGCAGAAAAACATCCAGCAATGACGGAAAGACTGAAGGAGCTAATTAGTATTACAGAGAGGTCACCCTGTGATTCATTTTCATAACGACATAAGTTTACAGATTGTCAAGGTGTCAGTATTCTGGAACACCAGTGTGCCACACATCCCATTGTGCAAAGACATCCACGAACTAATGCCACCTGGCGTTTCGTGTGTGTACATTCCATTCCAAAGATAACAAAATGATGTGACGTCTATCCAGGGAATAAGCATTTATAACAATAAGTATTGTAAGATAATTGGATAACAGGTGGTGAATATATTCAAAAGTCAGTCAGCATAATCAAGTAATAGCTTTTGATTGTCTTATGTATGAAAGACCCATATTGCAGGCCTATTTCTTGAGAATCAATCTTCGTTGTGAAGATTGGAGAATAAATTATATTACGGGCTCTTGGCAAACCCGAAGAATCCTTGATCAACTTTCACAGAACAAGACAATAAACCCAGTCACATGTCTAAATTGATGTGTCTGATACTTCAAATACATTTATCTATCTGTATAGGCCTATTGGTCCCGGTCAGCCAGCCGTTGGTGAGAGCTGTTCTTCTATAAAAATCCAGAGATATATAATAGACGTGTTCATTTTTTTAATAGACACATATCCTTATGCACGGTCATCTATGACCTTGGTTCTAGCAACATTACCAAACATATATAATTATATATACATCCATCTACAATAGGTCCGAGTGCAATATTCAGCATATATAAATTTCATATATATCCAATATGAGCTGAGAGCGATCCTTCTTCAGAAGTAGAGTACAAAAGGTAATCCATGAAAGAGCAGAAATGAGTCGTATAATGGGTATAGTATTGCAAAGGCGCTATTGCTCAGAAGATACAGAATGCTTTTATCTGTAGAAGTTGAGGGATTCAGCCGAGCCCACATCAGCCGCCGACCTTTGGTGCAACCGATACCAGCCGACCGTGTGCTTGCTCAGCTCCAGGTTATCCAGCTGAATGATCGTCTCGCCGAGAAATTTGTTCTTCCCAAAACTCCCTCCCTTTTCCTTGACTTGCATCTGATAATTACAGAATGAAGAATCTGGCTTGATTATCTGACATATATATTTACTAACACGGTGAAACAGCGAGAGTCCTTTTTTGTATCGAAAATAGATCTGGTTTACTTAGAGCCCAGTTTACATGATCATTTTAAAATGTTAAAAAGTAATTTTTCTATTGAACACGAAACTCCTAACATCAAAAAACTTTGTTCTTTAGGCTCTTGTGGTAAGAACAACTATAAAACGCCTCAGTCCAAATGAATCTGACAATCTACAGATTATTTCATCTAATTTTGGCACAAAAGTAAGCCAAGAAAGTGACAAACCTTGAGGAACCTGCCGCTGATGTTGACAGCCGAAAACTTGAGGCGTTGTCGGTAGAGAGGCACAGTGCTGCCGCGTAGAGTTCTTGTCTTGCGGCGCTGCAGACACTTGTTATTTTCCATCAGAGCGGCTTTCACGTAAGTGTCTGAAACATCAGAAGAGCATTACTTCAAAGCAGAGGGAGAAGGGCTAGAGGAGGGCAGAAAAGGCGGCAGGAGGTAGGCATCAGCTGCACTTCTAACAGAGGGCCTCATTTTCTCGCACGTGCAATAGACGCCACCTAGGGAGCAGGATTACTACCGCCAGACGGTGATAGCAGACGACAAAAACATTGGAAGGAAATGGCAACTGAGCCACCCCAGGGAGTATTACCATCAAAGAAGCAGGATCAGTAATAACAGTCCTTGTGCAATTAACAGGAGTGGGAGCCCGGCAGGTTTTCATATAGGCCTGTGTAATGTGTGTAGACTGTAGAGGCCTGTAGATCTGTCTATCTCTCGACGTTCTATAGCATCTCGAACAAACATTTATTTTAACTGACCAAGAATTGCCTCTACTACTGCTCTACATGATGATTATGAGAAACTTCTTTAAAATAAAAAATGAAAAACTCTGTGCCTCTCGCTTATTGCACGTGGCACCAGACCTTCTTTCTCGTTCTGAATGTCAAAAGTGTCATGTATGACCTGCATACAAGCAAGTGCCACAGAATCTCACAAAAGAAAGAAAATGCCTTAAAGCAATGGCCGCAATTACCACACAGTGGCACACACAGTGGCACACACAGTGGCACACATAGGCATTTGCAGCTCTGAAGGCTTGGTTTCTTGCAACCTCAATCCCACAAAAAAGCCCTCACTTGAGCCGGAAATATTACCCCCAGTCATTCCCTTTGCAAAAAGTCACTTGTAGGCCTAAGGAAGAAAGGTGACACCACATTTCAAAGAAGGTATTAAGCAAAAAAGTGGGTCACCCTCGCGAAACAGGCTGCACCATTTATACTGAAGTATATTGAGATTCAGACATTTTTTATTTCCCCATATAACTTGTGAAACCTTGGAATGGAAATCAAGGCCTTTTGTAGTTATTCCTCGGTTAATCAGGATTCAATGAGAAAGATACTCGATGAGAGAGGAAGGTTCACCAAATTGCACATAAAAATGTTTAGGCCTACTCTTTGCAATCACTGCTTATTTAACATCTCATATGGAATATTGTCCACAAAGGTCGTGTAGCTGCTGTCGAATAACATGTTATTATTATTTTTGTTGCATGTAATTGGGAGTATAATGACAATACAACCCGGATTATAACAAGGCCTGCACGTTTATCAGTACTCGTACGAGTAACTAGTAACTGTTGATCATCAACATTCATTCTAGATGCAACTCTGTAACACATAATTGCCTTGTTTGCATTATATTTGATAGCTTGGCGGTCAAGGTATACGTCATGTGGGCTTAATAAAAGCTCTAATAGACCTAATTAGCAATAATTAGCAAATATGTTTTCCCAGTAATTTTGACTAAGACTGCCATACACCTGGAAACCAATGAACAAAATACTTTCATTTAACTGCAATTAGGCCTTAATGCAGCAATATATTGAATGGCTAATGTCAAGTAATGATTTCTGGTTCAGTAATTAATTTCAGTTATATAAAGCCCTCACCAGGAGGCTGGTTGGCTGCATTCAAGGACAGTTCTCTGGCACAGATGACGTCAATCTCCAACTGGCCCTTGGTCACCACGAAACCCAGGCAGATGTCACCATGTACCGAGTTCTCTGAAATTTTATAATATAATTTGCATTGCAAAACTTTTTTTCGTTCTCATCACAAAGTACGATACGACATGATACGATACGATATGATACATATTTATTGCCATAAATGAAATTTGTTTCGGAAACAATGAAGAAATGGACAGTTATAAACAAATGTAGATTCATCATGACATGGTATAACATTGTAATAATATAATATACACTACATGTCTAAAAATTAAAGGTAAATTACAGATAGTGCAATAAGGAATCAATATATATTGGAACAAGTTCGGGTTTTATCCGTTGATAGTCAAATATCATTTCTTGAGTCTTGCTAACATTGAGTTCTAGGTAATTGTCTTTACACCAATCCATAACATATGAAACAGCAAGTTTTTATTCATATTTGGTAGGCCCCTATTGCTTTTGATCAGAAAAATTGTTTAGATAATTTCACAAGTTCGGATTGCATTCATATTTCTTATTTGCGTGAGATCATGTAGGCCGACACGTAGCCATATAAAAACCATATAAAAAGAAATATCTAACATCACATATTTTCTAATATCAGTGGATTCTAAATTAGATCTTGTGTATCAGATATACAGACCAAGGGATTTAACTTCTGATGACTCACCTAGGCTGGGTCGGGGAGCCACTTGGCCAGGCCCAAGGCTGCTGGTGTCAGGCAAGGAGCTTCTACGTCGGTCCATCTTAGTGAAGAAACGCCTGCAAATAGAAAAGGTAGGCATTATAGATTTTTTACCCTTTTCTCATAATGTGTGAGAAACTTCTACTAGTTTATGAATGCCAAATAGATATAGGGCTTTAGATAGAATTGGATTATATGCCGTTGACCCAGTCTGGTGAAAATGAGAACGGCATGCTGCTGCCACCTGGCATTAAAGTTGATTTTGTATGCTACAGCATTGCTGTCCTAAGAAATAGTTCCAATTTCATTGCACATTCACAAAATTTCTATTCAACATTGATGTATACCAGAGTCAGACTTGGCAATCACATTCTCTAAGGAAGTAGACAAGGCCATTAGCACACTCAGAAAGAGCCCAGGTTGCTTTCAGACAAAATTGTGTCAGTTCCTCAGACTGAAATGATGTGGATTGCTCGTAGGAGCTCGCGGAATAGCACACTTGTCACTAGGTGGCAACACATGACAGCATATGTTCTGATCTGCCAAGGCTGGAAAAAGAAGTGGCAATGTAACAGCGGTCCACTTGTCGACAATTATAGACCTGCAGGCATGTCACAAATGAACACAAGCATGCGTGTTGTGACTGTCGAAGTTCATTTTCTTGATGAAATTGATTGACAATAAACTTTGTCAATATTCACTCTGCATTAGGAAGAACAATTTAATGGATTGTCTGTCTGCAAATGCATAAAAAAAAACCAGTTTGAAAGATGCAACAGATCATTTCGTGTGTTTGCCAAGTTGTTTTGGAAAGAGATAGAGATTGAAACATGACTATTAGAAAGATGAGAAAGGTGGCAATTGCAGCTTTTGTTGCTGCTGCAACGTGACTCTGGCTGGGCGCGGCCGATCTCCGCTTCTAGATTCTCAGAAAGACAATGGCTAGACAACTGCAAGACTCAGAAGCTGACAGAGCTAATTCTTTCCAAATTAGCTGGTTGTAAAAGTCTGATTATCACTCTTTGCAAGAACCTCTTGGGAAGGTGTGAGAACAGGTAGAACTAATGCAAATACCAAGTAAAGTGTTTCCCAAAAGTTATAATGATATAGGTCCTGTGCTACACTGAATGGTTTGGAAAGTTATTACTTACATATAGGGACATCTATAAGATTCCTCTAAATTGCTCTCAAATGTCCTGGTTTGGTTTCTGATGTAGTTTTCAGAAATAAAGTGCCTTGAGAGGATTGGACACGTGGGAAATAATGTCCATTGGGGAGACAATGCCACTTAAGAAGGTCATTTTTCTGTATTGTATCGGCCTATGCAAATTATTTGAGCGTGGAATAAATAAATATATAATATATATAATGCCGATTTACCTGACCTCAAAGGGTTTTAAACCGTGTGTTGACTTTCACTTTTAACTTGCTTTGGATCACAAAGTGAATCGGGAAAATCTGTCAACAGATATAGGCGAGTCCGACAGGAACACCAACCGCTGACTGTGGAACCCAGAGGAGAGTGGTTCTTAGAAAATATCTTAAACTTTTGACTTATGCATTTGGCCCCTTTCCTTTAAAGCCACAGAATATGTTATAGCAGAACTCCAAAATCGTCTTTATTTGGGAAAGTGTGGCAGAAATGCCTCATGTCACCATCGAATAGGTGGTTGGAGAATAAATGTGCGATGGCAAAGGTATTGTCAGCATGGTGTATAAAAGATGGCAAAGTATATATTTTACAACCGAGAGAACCTTTTGGAACCCTACGTTGATAAAATATAAACTATTAAACTTGAGAGGCCTATTGTTCCATGTGCATACAATGTAGGGGGAACGGGGGCACATTGGGACGCTTTTAACGTCTACTAATTTTGCTCAATGCTGAAAGCACTGAAGAACTCAGAAGTTTGCATGAATATCACCAATACTATTGAGCTTAAATGCAAGGCATAATAAACTAGACTGCACCTACCCTTTTGCAGCCAGAGACTCTAAAAAATGACTGTCCCAATGTGCCCCGGCTAAAACAGCCGGGGCACATTGGGACATCAATTAAAAAATCATTTTAACACTCCACGTGCAATAGATATCACATATAAGCAGTGCATAAGATAATATACAGTGCATTAACACTTTGTAGTGCTAACAGTTCATAACTTTAAACAGTTTCAAACATTTAACATAAACTGTCCTGGGTGCGGACATCTATGTAAGTAACACACAGTGCTTTGCGACAAATTTGTTCACAGAGCATGGTAATCCACTATGCCTCTATTCCCTGTGGGCTGAATACTTGTTGTGTGCTGTCCCAGGTCTTTCAGTTGCCTTGGTCACTTAAATTCTGCCATATTAAGGGCGTCCTAATGTGCCCCAAATTCACTGTCCCAATGAGCCCCGATATGACTTTTACACCAAAATGCTAATTTCTCGGACACCAGTGAGTGTGTTTATCACAATAGCAATTCATAACTGTTTGTTACGATATATAAAATTCATACAAGCACTGAGAAAGCCTCATTGTTCATGGTTTGTCCACAGAATGGTTCGAATTGAACCCTTCCATATTTACTTCAGTGGTAGGAAAACAAACTTTTGCTCGCCATACTTCTGCATGTGGCTGTAATTTGTCTATAAAATCTTGGAAACATCAGGATGTGAAATTACAAGATATGATGGCACCACCATATCCTATACCTTGCCAGGATCCAAGAAAACCCCACCGTCCCACAGTGCCCCGTGTCCCAATGTGCCCCTGTTCCCCCTATATTTTTCTTAAATTGATTTTGTTGTTTCAGTTACACTGACCACTCTTGTTCTTTTTACCTTCAGCGAACGAAGTTCGAAGAAGGTATTGTAATCACTTGGGTAAAAATGCTGTCCGTCCGCCGGGCGGGCGGGCGGGCGGGCGGTCGGGCGGCGGGCGGAGAGATCGTTTCCGGCCCGGCACTCGGCCTCTATTGAATGTATAGGGATGAAATTTGGTACACATCTAGCCTGTATGGTCTAGTTGTGCCTTTTGATGGTCTGATGAATAGGTCTTAAATACTTTTTGAAATAATTAACAAAATATAAAAATTTTTTTTTTCGTTTCCGGGCCAAGGCTCGGTCACTATTGCATGTGCATGGATGAAATTTGGTTTAGTTGTGCCTTTTGATGGTCTCATTGACAGATATTCTATACTTTCTGAAAAAATTAGAAAAGATATAAAAACATATTTTTTTGTTTTTTGGGCTAAGACTCGCTCACTATTGCATGTACATGCATAAACTTTGGTACACATATGGTCAATATGGTCTAGTTGTGCCTTTTGAAAGGTCTGATGGAAAATATTATATACTTTTTCAAATATTGAAAAAAACATAAAAATTATTATTTTTGTTTCTGGCCCAACATCCGGTCACTATTCCACATACATGGATGAAGTTTGGTACACATATGGCTTGTATGGTGTAGTTGTGCCTTTTCATGGTCTGAAAGAATCTGATGGCTATTCTATAGTTTTTGTAATATTGAGAAAAAATATTTAAAAGAATTTTTTTTATATCGGAGCCAAAACTTCCCCACTATTGCATAAACAGTAATGCATTTTTCTAAACAAATCACCTATGCAATTAATTTAGCAGTGCTTTTTGATGCGTATAACACTTTATGAATCATTGGAAAAATAGAGATAATGGAAGGCCACTACTCGACCGCTATTGCATACCTATAAGCAATTTCGTAAACGCACCAATTTTATGATATTATTGTAATCTTTTAAAGGTGTTATTCGCTGAAGGTTTGCTGCTGCGCAGCCTATGTTTATGATACACAAAACCATTGAGTTATAATAAATGGATATTTTAAATCAAAGACAATCATGACAGTCATGAACAGACTATGGTGATGTTGTTTGTATGGCTTCAGTGTATGGTGGGATCTCATCACATTTCAACTAATCCAAGCAGAAATGGTTTATATCACACCAACACCACACAGTTTAATGGTTATCAACCGGTTCATTTTAGATTGTAACCTGATCAACGATTTCTTGCTGGCCGCCTTTTCAGATCTGTCTTTTACTCGTTGAGGAAAAAGCAATTGAGATTGAAATCACAGGTTCCTGCCTCACTTCCGGGGCCATTTCCTGTGGCCAGCAGGACGGAGTAAGGTTTCCACAAATAATAAAAGGGAGGAAATTGATATGACAGAAGAAAGTAATAGCAAATTGATATGATGATAACACCATAATAGCAGAATGCACAACACTCTTGAAAACCATTAGATGATTGCTTCCTGGCGGATACAAAATAAGCACTTGGTTGGGCATGCAAACATATAATGTGAATCGTCTCATTGTATTTCAACACATTGTGTAATCTGTCTCACAAGATACCTTCACAATGGAGATGTGTTGTTTTTAATCCTTACATTTCTTCAATTAGAAGCCTTAGTGGATTAAACTCCCACATTGCAAATGGGTGGATCCCTTATGGAGAAGAAATACGTCAGATTTATGATACAAATGGGTTATGAAATCAAGTTCTCAGAAAGACTAGAATGAACACGCCTGTCTAGTAGTCTACTGCACAGACTATAGACCTGTGAACAATATACAATGTATATAGGCCTAGGATAGGCGAGTGTAGGATATATTTCAGAAGTGCAACTGGAAATGTCAACCACATTTTGCAGAAGCGAGTATTTCCGCTAGCCATATGATATACTCCTGTATTACAAATTTTACTGGAGCCTGCACTGGCCTGAATGATGTTTCTTGAGAATATTATAAACATTGATATGTTTACCACACTTCCAATCACCTTTAATTGTTTCCTCTAAAAAAGATAAGATAAAACTTTATTTCACGTCGGAGATGACAATAAAAACAAGATGCATAAGCTACAAAGCTTTTAACCGACAAGTAAAATAAATTGACAGTTGTTGGGTGTTGTTTGTGGCAGCTGGGTGCTGAGTGTTTAAGGTGCCAGCCTACTCCGCTGAAGGTCTTTGCCTGCATGGGTTCAAACCCCAGGTGGGAAACCCGAAATTTTCAGTGTCTGTGCAATTAAAAGATCCCTCCCATGGGGCAAAATGTGTAAAATGTTGAGGACTCCTGCTCTCTCTCCCATCTCATCAATCAACCCTCATGAGCGCCCAGAACTGGGCTTCGAGGGCTGCACTTACTGGTCATATTTATCTGTCTGTCTTTCTAAAAAATATGATTAGGAATTTGAGCCTATGATCCATTATTTTTCTCCAGCCATTATCGTGTCTAAATGTTCTTCTGAAGTTGTTGATATCAGTTACCAATGTATGATAGATTGAGATTTTTTTTAAAATTCATGTTTATTTGAATCTGTCAAGCATGCTGACACCAGGCTGTCATATAGGCTGACTTCTGCAAAATGTGGTTGACATTTCCAGTTGCATTTCTGAAAGTTTTGTAGTAGAATTAAAGGTGCATGTTAATTATAATGAGATTCATAGGAATAAAGACTTCAAATGTATATTTAATCCATTCCCTGTTACAATCTCAGGTAACTTCTTTTAGAGTTTTATCATTATCATCATACCCTTAATTCATGGATGCTTTACGCTACTCCTCCTAAACTACTCAATAGTCCAGTAATTCTAGCTCAAAAACTGCCCCGGGTTCAAAAAAATTGCTTTATTTAGTTTTACAGTGGATTTGGGTTGGTTAGTATGTCAGTTATCCAGAAAAAAAAGTTTACCGCTTTTTGCCCACTGCTAAGGGTCGTAAACTGGGCAAATCCAAAATGGCCACCGTTACGCACTATTTAAGACAAAAAATGCTCATATCTTGCAAACTAATTGAGATAGAGAAGTAATTTTAGTGTCTATACCTATGTTTTTGACATCAAGGAATCCATTAAAGACATCAAAACATGTCTAGGTCTGATATTAATAGGCGATAGCCTATATGGTCACCATCATGCACTACAAAGCGTTTACAAATGTTTAATTGCTAATATGCGGCAATCTTATAAAGATAGAAGTGTCAACTTTATGTATGCACCTTTGATTTTTATACCAAGGAATTCAGTAACCACATTTTTATTTGGTGTACACACAATATATTAAGTTTTACGCAATGATCAAGCTGCAAAACTCAGTCAAAAATATGAAAAGCAGCTGTTATGAGGCTCTGGAAGGGTTTCCCTGTCCTTTTGGAATTTTGAGTTCACTGTCCCCCAGCTCTCGGTGCAGTTTTATGACCCCCCATGTCCTTTTGCTATTTAACTTTTGAATTCTCTCTTCCCTATAATACCCCATCTAGAATCTCTATTTCATGAGAAATTTGTCAAGCTATAATTGATCCCATACTTTATTATTTATAACTTATGAATAAATGCGTATCATAAAATCTTTTGATAATGTTATCATAATAACTATTGTAAGTTTATGGAAATGCACCTAAATAGCAAATTGCCATATATTTAAATAATGGAATGTTTGGTATTAGAGCTCTTTGTAGATTGGTGGTCCATCGGCAAATGTATTTTTATCACAGTAGCAAGTTGAATGTTCATTCTTAAACTGTGTGAACCACAGATCCGTAAAGATCTTTAATACAATGAATCACACAGTGAGATACTCATATAAAAGGATTGCAATTGGTAGGATAACCATTATGGCACTCGTAAATATTTCTATTGCAATCAAATCTGTAAGCCAGTTATTCCAATGCCCTTGAGGGCCGACGCCCTACGGATACAAGAATATTGTTGAACCAAGAGCAGGAAGATTAACACATTTGTATATAATTCTCCTCATAATCTTTTTGCTAATAATTACTTCATCAGTAATTCAACTTTAGGGCAGTCACTCTGAATTTTGACAGGTTGGCGAATTACTCTGCTTTGTTGCATCAAGGTCTTTTCCGTGCCATGCCTGGGCATTAAGAAAATATAACACTCCATAACTATGATACTCTGGCAACTGTAACATTTTATTTGAGCATAAGAATTTAGATAAGTACGGAGTGACGACCTTAAAACAATTATACTACTTAGCATGTCGACCTTCCAGGTTAACTTTGGCGAATACAAAAAAGCACAAGCTAGGAAAGGATGATCAGTGCTCATCACTAATAGTGGCTTGGAGTGACCAGTAGCTTCACCTGTGTTGGACTGTTCGAGAAGGAAATTCAAAACGGCAATGACAGGGGGGAATGATGACAGTTAGGATATAATAACAAATAATTGGAGCAGTTACGGGATCAGAACAGGAACCAGTAGTAGCAGTTGGATAAAGCAACCATGCAAGGCCAAACTGGTCTAGGCAACTTGGATGCATGACAGGAGCAAGATTGAAGGATGTGCAATGCAGGAAAGATGGATGGATGGATGGATGATTGGGACTTCACCTCCTGTATTTATTCACACCTTCACCTCCTGTATTTCTGCACTTGGTAGGCTATTTATGTTAGGAGGAGGACACTCAATGAGGCGATGGATGATAAAACAGCTGTCGAACATAACGTAGGTGACCCGACAAGAGCTGGATTCGAACCCTGGACCCAGCTATTGGCAGCCCAGCACACTGTCGCTAGACAAACCCTCCCTCTTGCAGGATGGATGGAAGATGAAGTGTGGGAGACATCCATTCAAGGAATATGCACTGCAAGAGGATTAGGCCTAAGCTCCTGTTTAACATATCAAGCCCAGTGTTAGCCCACCTTCAAATCCTGGAGAATATATTTGAAGATCCCAGGGCCGTAGACTGGACAGAATCCTAGGGGGGCCAGCGACTGTTCCGAAGGCATCTGCACCCCGGAAAACCTCGGAAAATTTGAAATTTTACATGTAATGACCCTATTTTGGTCAAATTCTAGTGGGGGCAGCTACCCCCCCCCCTGCCCCCCTGCAGGCTACGGCCCTGGATCCAAGTTACCATTCACTGCGGTCAACCAGGGAACCTTAAACATGTCTTACCATAGTTCACAATTGAACTGATGACAGACATAACAGCTGACGATTGGCCAGTTTACTAGCTAGCTGAAAGAGCACAGGTTCTAGATGAAGAAAAATAAAGGCAGTATGATTGCAAGGAGCATGTCTGATCAACATTGTTCACTTTGTAGAGGAACAAAGGGAGACAAGTTAAAACAGGCATTCTAGCTACAATGACACTTTAGGAGATTAAGAAATGAAGCTTCCAAACTCAAAATAACAGATGTGAAACCAGGCATATTTAAGAGATTGCAGCAGGTAAAGGTGGAGCTGACAGTATTGCGAGTCGTTATCTTTGATGAGGCACATGAATGGCAGAAAAAGAGAGAACCTGCATCTGAATAGAGAAACGGATCTGGTCCGAAAGTAAAATTGGTGTACAGATGCTTTACAGAAAATTCTGCCTTGGTATATGTTTGGGAATAAGGCAACAACAAACATTGGAGCAGGAGTAGAATGAGTTTACAACTGGTAACGACAGAAGTATAAGAATGGAGTCACTAACCAGTCAAGATGATGGAACTGATTGTGACACACCATCCATATAGATAATCTTTATTGTCAAGCACAAGCATTTTCATTATAAATGTCTTCTGTTGGGCAAACGAAATAGGCCTACTGCATGTTTACAAGTTGATGTTTTAAAGTGAGTGCTCATATTTCATTATTTCACCAAATCTTACAAGTGCATGCCTCAAAGAGCTGTCACAACTTGTTATTGTAAGAATAGATGACATTGCTTGCCTAAGATCAGGCTAAAACAGAATGTTAGCATAAATAAGCTTGTGTTGCTTTGCATATGCATAGATTGGTGGCAAGGCTTGAAGTGATGCTGCAGTGAAATCCAGATCATTGCCCTCCCCTCACAATCTAAGGATCTGGTCAAGGCAAAGGTGCATGTTGAAATTTTCTTTTATATGGACAATCTAGTAGTTGTCATCATGTTAAGATTTTTTGCACACATGCCTCTCAGTAACAGCTCCAGACATCATCACCATAAGACATTACACAACTATCTTGTCTGTGACACGAAAAACTCAAATGTTTGCGAGACGAGCATTTGATCTATATCTAAAGGAATAACTTACTTTCAGTTTTGAGTAAAAACAAAGAATTATACTAGCTTTGCCAATAAACTCTTAGACTAAGTATACCCATCATGAAATTATTGAATTTTTTTTTGTATGACAAAGAAAAATAGGCAATATTTCAGGCACGCTTTCTAAAATCATACTGTAATCTCAAGTAGTTAGCAAGATTGTAAATATGGGAAGCCACGTGGGATTTAGTCGTTTTGCAAAGGGCTCGGATATCATCTGACAATTGCTAGGCTTAAAATTCGCACTTACTCTTTAATTTATTTAAAGAAGCAGAATAAAATATGGTATGACAAATTCTGAACTGATGAAATAACTGGTCGAAATTTCCTTCTTCTTTTTTTCGACTGCCGAAAATTGATAAACAGTTAAATCTACTCATTTGGCCTGCTTGACAATTGTGTAAACAAAATATTATTGCATGGAAAGTACATTTGATATTATTATTGAAATCTCTGGTATCAAAAACATAGGTGTAAATACAAAGATGACACTTCTGTCAGTGTCTATCTGAATAAAGTCGCCACATATTGGCAATCGGTCGTTTGTATGATGTATGACGGTGGCCATGTCGCATATCACCTATTAATATCAGACCTAGATATGTTTTGATGTCTTTAATGGATTCCTTGATGTCAAAAACATAGGTATAGACACTAAAATTACTTCTCTATCTCAATTAGTTTGCAAGATATGAGCATTTTTTGTCTTGAAAAGTGCGTAACGGCGGCCATTTTGGATTTGTCCAGTTTACGACCCTTAGCAGTGGGCAAAAAGTGGTAAACTTTTTTTTCTGGATAATTGACATACTAACCAACCCAAATCCACTGCAAAACTAAATAAAGCAATTTTTTTGAACTCCTGACTCAATATGACTGGACTACAATGCCCACAACTAAAACTTTTCAAGCAACAATATTTCACCTCTTACAACAACCATAAGTGGGTCTGGTTCCTCAAACTGTTCATATTATACCACTGCACCTATTAATCATCTATGCACGAATATCAATACCTATCAATCGTCTCCAATATAGTAGTAGTTTACGAGGGGTTTTCCAAAAGTTCTGTCCAACTAGTCATAACTTTTGCTAGATTTGATATAGAAACGTGATATTTGGGTCAAATAATATTGACGTAATTCCCAAATGAGACACTAAAAATCAGATCATATAGATAAAAATAAATGCTTAATATGTTGCCATGGAAACCAGAAGTCCCACAAGTCTGAGGACTTTCAAAAATCTATCAAGGAACAAACGGAAAAGTCTATCAGTTCAAGCCTTCAAGACCCTAAATTTGTCGGGTCAATTGCATCAGAGATGGCTGATAGGGAAAGAAGAAAAAGTAATATTATCATCCACAAGCTACCGGAATCAACAGTGGAAACTCAAGATGGAAAGATTAAGGAGGACCGCAGCAAATGTCTAGATATCCTGAGATTCTTGAATGAAAATTTCGACGAAACGGCAATGAAGAAGATTACAAGGTTGGGAAGTTTGGTAAATGGAAAAAGTCGGCCACTGCTTATTGAGTTATCAAATGTACAACAGAAGGACACCCTAATGAGAGCCACAAGAAAGTTGAAAGATAGCCAGCACGAGGACATCAGTGTAGGACATGATCTCACAAAAACCCAAAGATCAGAATTTGTGCAGCTAGTAAACGAGGCGAAGAACAAATCTACAGATTCCACGACCTATAAAGTGGTAGGCCAACCGGGTTTTTGGCGGGTGAAAGAAAAGCAGACAACTTAGCACATAGCATATCGGCAACTCCTGGAGGGCAGCATAAAGTAGCCCATGCCAGGAGAAACCATATCCGGCAACAAGGTCATCAAATAAATCCTCTTGGAGGGCAGCCTGAAGCAGCCCATGCCAGGAGCAATGCACCCCGGACGGACACGCCTGCTAATGCGAAACCCCATCAAGATGGTCACCCTCAACCCACGC
Source organism: Platynereis dumerilii (assembly GCA_026936325.1). NCBI lineage: Eukaryota > Metazoa > Annelida > Polychaeta > Phyllodocida > Nereididae > Platynereis > Platynereis dumerilii. The sequence goes on along the minus strand of JAPTHN010000001.1, from coordinate 181,555,851 downwards.
AGAGAAAGAAATATGCAGGAAAAGTTCTTGTCATGTGGCTCACAAATGCAGACAGTATTCATCCAAAACTTCAAGAACTGAAAGCAAGGCTTGCAAGCAGCGACCGTAAAGTGGACATACTGATGGTGAATGAAATTCGGGCAAAGAACAGCCGCTTCCAGTTAACCGAAGCAGAACTCCAAATTCCAGAGTTCAATATTTACACTAACCAAGATATCAACGGAAGAGGAATTGGAGTCTACATCCACGAATCAATTGGAGCATCGGAAATAAATCTAGACTCTAATTTCAAGGAATATTTGGCAATATAAATCACCCTATCCCAAGGAAACAACCTTCTGGTATGTACAGTCTACAGAAGTCCGAACTCAAATGATGCAAATAATGATGCACTTATCAGTCTCCTCCAAGCCATCAATGAGCACCCTTCTTCACATAAAGTAATTTGCGGCGACTTCAACCTTCCGAATATTAACTGGTCTTCATGGATAGCATCAGACAGCATCGGATCCAAATTCCTGGACTCCATCACGCCACTTTATTGGACACAACATGTTTCCTCTCCCACTAGACAGCGAGGCTCAAATGAGCCATCCCTATTAGACTTGATATTCACCAACGAAGAAGAAATGGTCGAGTCTGTCATCCATGAAAGTCCACTTGGAAAAAGTGACCATTGTGTCCTGAGCTTCCTCTTCAAGTGCTATGCCCACAGAAATGTCAGTTCACATGTTAAATACTACTTCAATAGAGGTAATTATCCAAAGCTTGCTGAAGACCTCGACTTGGACTGGGATACCCTACTCGGACACAGCACCACCATAGAAGACCAATGGTCAACCTTCGTGGAAAAATACAACAAGGCCCAGGACAACAACATCCCTCACAAGCCCATATCTAGCTACAGCAAACATCGGACCGTACCCATTAGCGAGGAACTGGCGAAAAAGATAAGGCAGAAACATCGGAAATGGCAAAGATATATGGAGACTAGATCAGAAGAGAAGCGCCAAGAATATGTTAAACTCCGCAACCACATCAAAAATGAAATGAGAAAAAGCAAGATGAACTACGAAAGGGACATTGCCAAGACAGTTAAAGATAATCCGAAAAGTTTTTGGCGATACGTCAACAAATGTACGAAGGTTAAATCGTCTATCCCAGATCTAAAGGTAGATGGAAATGTGGCAAGAACAGACTTGGATAAAGCCGTGACTCTTAACAACTTTTTCTCATCAGTGTTCGTAGATGAGCAAGAGGGCAACATGCCAGATTCCGACCAGAGAGGCCAGCAACAACTGACCACGATCGACATAAATGAAACAAAGGTGATGAAGAAGCTAGCTAAACTGCGGATAGACTCATCATCCGGGCCAGACAAGATACACTGCCGAGTGCTCAAGGAAACCAGACACGCCACAGCAAAACCCCTATCCATCTTATTTCGGTCATCAATCAGCCAAGGGAAAATCCCATCAGAATGGAAAAGAGCAGAAGTTTGTGCCATCTACAAGAAAGGACCAAAGAGCAACCCGTCAAATTACCGACCTGTAAGTCTTACAAGCATTGTGTGTAAAGTCATGGAGCGACTCATTAGAGACGACTTGATGCAATTCTTAACATCAAATGCTTTGCTATCAAACAGGCAATACGGCTTTATGCCCGGTAGGTCTACCACACTCCAGCTACTCCAAGTTCTCGATGAATGGACGGACGCTGTCGACCGCGGTCTCCCAATCGAAGCCATATATATGGACTTCCAAAAGGCTTTCGACAGCGTCCCCCACCGCCGACTCCTTCACAAAATCTCGAGATACGGCATTGGTGGACAACTCTTAAAGTGGCTTCAAGATTTTCTGCAGGGGCGTACCCAAAAAGTTCGTGTGAATGATAAATTGTCTCCTGAATCTCAAGTAAAAAGTGGGATCCCCCAAGGATCGGTTCTTGGACCGGTATTGTTCGTCATGTATATCAATGACCTTCCCGACGACATCTCCTCCCAAGTCTACTTATTCGCCGATGACACCAAACTATACAAAATTGGGAAACCACCATCAATTGACGAGACGGATCATCTGCAGCGGGACCTTGATGCTCTCCAGGAGTGGTCAAAAAAGTGGCTGTTGCGATTCCATCCTGCAAAATGCAAGCGACTGTTTATATCAAGACATCTACCCGACTCGAGAATGGTGCCTCTATCATTAGCTTCAGGAGAAGGTCCACAGACCCCACTCACTAGCAGCAACGAAGAAAAGGACTTAGGGATCATTATGGACAGTAAGCTAAACTTCAGTGCCCACATTGACAGTGTCGTAAAAAAAGGAAATCGTAACATGGGCATTATAAGACGCTCCATCCAGTACCTGACCCATGACACTTTCACTCCGCTGTACAAGGCGTTGGTACGATCAACACTCGAATATGGACAAAGTGTGTGGAGCCCATTCCTTATTGGTGATATAAAGAAGCTAGAAAGTGTCCAGCGGCATGCAACGAGACAAATAAACGGCTTCAAGGACTTAAGCTACCCTGAACGGCTAAGAAAACTCAAATTGCCGACCTTGAGATTCCGTCGACTCCGGGGAGACATGGTGGAGATGTTTAAGATAATGAAAGGACTGTATGACCCAGAAGTAACTCCCGATTTCAAAAGGGCACCAAGAACATCAAGGGGACATTCCCTTAAACTATTCCAGGAGAGGTCAAGACTTGAAATTAGGAAAAAGGCCTTCAGGAACCGCACAGTGGAAACATGGAACAGCCTGCCAGAGTCAGTAGTCTCAGCCAACAACTTGAATTGCTTCAAGAACCGTCTGGATGCTTATTGGAAGAGCCACCCCATGAGATATGACCCCCTGCTAAACTAGCCACAAGGCTTGCGAGACGATGGCAGCATGAGTAGCCAACGTCTCCTAGTCCTAGTCTGAAGCATCTCATCCGTTATTCAACCAGGAGGATCACGGAAACCAGGATTACACGAAACGCCACTCCGAAGAGTCAGTCCAGTAGTTGCCGGCGGATCACAATGGATGCCCATGGATTATGGATTATGGATTAAATTTCTTAACGCACATGCTATCTAATGGAGTAAATTTCTTAACTCACATGTTACCTAATGGATTACAATTGTATTATGTTAAAAGTTGGATACCACACAGTATTTTCATTATACCGTCCATTCATCATGTGGATTCCGTCCATCAAATATATACAAGAGCAATGGCAGCATGAGTAGCCACAGCCGTATATATATATCCTATGTATATAGTGTATATAAGTTACTGTTGCACCGAATTTATGACTGTTGAGCATAGACTGTAAAAAGTGTAATTGGGACACTACATTTCATCACTTGCGTATTGCTATACTAAAGCTTATACTGATCTGAACATAGAGGTCGTAGAACCTGCGTTCAGCACATTCCTTAACATTCCTTAACATGAAATGCGGCCCAGATTTTGCAGTAATCACTAAAAACGAATTGAACACCTGCTTATGTTTTCTGTGTTTTGACTTATTGAATTGATATATATTCATAATTTTTTTCATGAAATACAATCAGTTATTTATAAATTCATTAAAAACAATGAAAACTGGCATTATCGTCACATCTCAGTTACTTTACTATCTCCTGTGCAGTTTCCCATTTTGTTTAGGAGATGAGAAATTTTTTGGATATGGATGACACCATATATCCCTGTTATATTTCTTCTATTTAATTCGATAAAAACTTGCAGAGAGAGTAAGAACCTTCTATCATACATACAAGGAAGGCAGTATGAGTGATATAACCAAATAAAGATTGTACAAACTTTTTCTGAATGAAGAAAGCACACATTGGACAACGTAAGAAAAGAAGACTGGACAATGCAAAACAGCCCTTAACATGGAGACTGAAAAATCTTATTCAGTCATGGTTAGAAAGTTTGAGAACATGTATTTACGGGGTCCCAGTCATTAGTTTAGGAAGTTGTGAAATGGCTATGAATGTTTTGAATATATTTTGTTCTATATCTCGTGTAATCCCTGCCGGGTATAAGTCTAAAAACTCTCAGGCCAACTCAGCACTCCTGTCACACCTAAAAACGGCTCCCCCATGAATCCCACTCACCTGAACTGTTCATCTATCCTAATTGTTCCCTCCTATCCTTCTGATACATCCACAAAATCATCTAAATGTTCTCTCATTCATGTTTTCTGCCAAACTTCGCATCAGCCGCTTGGAGTCCCGCCATCAATTCAATCCTCTTCCAAAACTTACAAACATAGGTAGCGCTTTCTGTCTTGCCAGTCTGCCCAAATGTCACACCAGAGGGACTATAAAGTCCATGAGCCACCTAACGGCTGTTCCCTGTACTATGCATCAAACATGAAAGCCAGCTTGCAGATCAATCTGTGGCTGTGACACGGATGAATGCTTTCATTATTGGGCCCGTAATCCATGCCAATTAACACACTTAGTGTCAATCACCAACAGCTTTGTAAATTTTACTCATAACATGTGCCTTTAATGCAAATTCAGTTAAGCCTCAGGCAATTCAAGTAATGACACTTTCCTCTTTCTCACCACAACACAACAGAGGTACATACAGAGATATATGTAAACAGATAAAATTATTACATCAATCACGACATAAACAGGTGAAGGAATACATACACACATACACACATACACACATACACACATACATACATACATACATACATACATACATACATACATACATACATACATACACTGTAAAATTTGAAAACTGAGTTGATGCAATAATTTGAGCTGTTTGAGAATGTTAATAATTTTCAAGCTATGATAGCTCAATCCTATAAGTTGTCAAGGTATGATAGCTTGATGCTGTAAGTTGTCCAAACAAATCATAACATTAAGCTGTGAAAACATGAAAGCTTCAGTTGTTGCAGATGGCTTGACATCTCAGTCATGCCACATATAGCGCCATCTATAACAAGCACTTCTCATAAGACTGCATTTAGTTTTAAATAACTATTTACTTACAAGAAAAAATAACATTTATATTACACTATCCCAGAGAAAAAATGAGTAGCACACCACTTTAGCTGGTTACTTTTTTATTTTTGTCTCTCTTTAATTAATTTGTGGGAGTAATTAGATGCATGCTTTCACACGTCAACCAACATTTCCAAGTCAGAGTGTGTTCAAATATAGGCTTCTAGCACTGTATACCAACTGAGATGAGCCACAGGCCATTGGGATTTATTCACAAGAAATTAATTTTTAAATCTCCTTGTGATGCAATAGTCTTTGTTGAATGCATCTTGGGCCTGTCCATTACGTGCTGAAATGAAGCATACTGGATCAGGTGGATCCCCTTGAGAGATCAAACAATATTTCGGGATTACAGCCCATATTCATAAATAACTCTATAAGACAGGTCACACAAATATAAATGAAAAACAACTAAAAATAAGTCAACACAGCTCAAAATTTTGAGTTGTGTCAGCTTGGATCAATAAGTCAACAAAACTCAATATTTTGAGCTGTAAGTCAACACAGCTCATTGTTTTGAGTTTTCTCAGCTTGAATACCTTAGTCAACATAGCTTAGTATTTTGAGCTATCTCAGCTCGGTACTTTGAGTTATCTCAGCTTAAAACATTAACCTATGTTAGCTCAATCAACTTGTGCAACCATCTCACTCAATCAATTGAGCTGAATCAGCGAGTCCGATTTTACAGTGTACACTGATATACAGATATATAGATAGCCAGATACATAGATCGATTGATAACTTCATACATTGACAGAACGATTGATTGCCAGATAGACGGATAGGCAGATACATAGATACATACATATATACACAGTCCCCCCTTTCTCCTCAATCTCTCTTTCCCTGTTTCCTAATGGGACTACCATTTAATCTTACAGGCCCATTGGATGGCTTGCCCTTTTTTACCAAAAACTCATTTCTTGCTCACTTCGGGTGAAATCAATAAAACATTTTTGGCCACTTTTGAAATAGAGACTTTGTCATGTGCTCATTTCCCAACACGGTGTTGCTGCATTATGAATATTTGGGGACGTCCCGCACTGCAATCATCAATTGCTATCGCCGTTACCTTGAAATAACTACTTTCTTGCTAACTCCGAGCCCCCCTCCCGGGCATTTTTCAATGTCGCCCCTTAATGGGTAATTTCTAGTATTTATATATTTTGACAAGATATATTGAGTAAGTGTCTGTTTACAAGACCATGGTCGCATTTCGTGACTTTTAGTTTCCATAGCAACAAATCAACAATTTCTTTTTACTTCTATGATCTGATATTTTGGGGACCATTTGCAAATTACCTCAATATCAACTAACCCAAATATCATTTTCCTCTAGAAAATCTAGCAAAAGTTGTGACAGGTTGGACAGAACTTATGGAAAATCCATCGTATAGTACAAAAAGTCTGCTGAACACCAACAGCGATCTCAAGATGAGGACGATGTAGCATTGATTTTTAAAGGGACACATAAAGTCAGAGGAAATGTACTCAGTGTCAAGTTCATTAATTTGAGAATTTGTGAAATGTTAGGGATTATTTTTAGTACGTTTCTTGTCCTGTAGTCCTGGTAAAAAAACGAATTCTTGACAAGATATAATGAATCTGCACCTCTAAAAGTGCCCTGGGCCGCATTTCATGACTTCTGGTTTCCAAGGCAACAAATTAATCATTTATTTTTATTTCTATGGTCTGATTTTTTCAGGATCATTTGAAAATTACTTCAATATTATTTGACCCTAATATCGTGTTTCTGTATTAAATATTACAAAAGTTATGGCAAGTTGGACAGAACTTACGGAAAACCCCTCGTATAGTAGTAGTTCTTTGTTTTCCCTAGACTCCAGTGGAAGGAGCTAGGGCCCACTGTCTTGAAAGACTGCAAGGATAGGACTACATGTATACCTACAATTCCTTCTCTATCTGCCATTCTTACTCTCATTAGACCCATTATCACGGGTACTATGCTAGTGCACTGAAAAAAGGGGATTGTCTGAATCAAACAATGATTGTCTAGTATGTGTCCGATCAAAGTGGTTGTCTATAAATCCAGACAATTGAATTGTTTTAAATGTCGAAGAAGGTGTTTATTTCATTCTATTGATGAACCATACAATCAATAGAATGAAATAAACAAATCCTCCACATTTTGAACAATTCAATTGTCTGAATTAGACAACCGCTTTGATCGGACACATACTAGACAATCATTATATGAGATCAAACAATCCTTTTCTTCAAGGTGTAACGTGTCATCGGTAAGATTATGCTTGCCATTTTCAAGTCAACGAATTAGTATAGGTTATTCACCACAGGAGAGGGAATATGTGATTTATTACCCGAGGGCTTTAGCCCGATCGAGTTGTGATAAACACATATTCCTGATCCCATGTTGTAACTGCTTATACCATGATACACCCACTCCAACAGTCAAACATGAGAGGATAACTGGACAACAAAGAATATGGGAATAGGGGAGAGCGGGGCACAGTGAGACACTTTTTTTATTTTCTAGTGTTCAAAAATGTTGACAGTAACGAGTTAAATGAGATCATGTCCACATTATAGATAATGATGTTGGGTATTTTGTCCAGTAGTTTCAGGTTCCTCTACCTTTTACAGGTTTGGAGAAATTTTGAGTTACGTCCATGCTCGTTAAGTGTCTCACTGTGCCCCGTGGGCGGGGCACAGTGAGACAGCAGGCGGGGCACAGTGAGACAGGGCATCTGCTGCCATAACCGCTGAACCTCAGGACCGGCGGAATTGTTCTATCAATTGTTGCTACAGAAACTAATGTACTGTTTTAAAAACAGCTGGCTAGGTGATTTTTTAGGTCCTTTTTTTAGCATATTACAAAACTTCATCGCACAGGACACATGCACGACTTATTTAACCTGCCGCACCTGTTACATTCTAATCAAAATTATTTTCGGATGCTTCCCTTTGGATATAACTCACTAAAATCAGTAGTTTACAGCAGGCATTTTGTTTTTTAATAGTGAATTGTGAGCTATGCATTACATTCAGGTCGTTTCGAGTGCATTTTGTGATGTCTCACTGTGCCCCGCCTCAAACTGTCTCACTGTGCCCCTGGCAGCTCTCTTTATAAATTTTTTGAATCCTGTGGACCTGATGCCTGCGTTGTGGCTCATCATCTCACTAAACAAAGACAAATAATCAAGGTTTGAATCTCTGGCAATTGATTTGAGTTAAACCATTTTTCTTGGGAATTATTACAAAAAGTCGTTTGGCAAAATTATTTACTTTTACTGGCTAAAAACAAAAATATTGAAATTCCACTCTCAATATGCTGTGTAGGCATTCAGGATATAGGACAGTCTCTCACTTTCTTACTTTTTGTACTATACGAAAGAGGGTTGATCTGTAAACAGTACCAGCTAGACGCTACGGGCTTTGTCTCACTGTGCCCGCCGTCTCACTGTGCCCCGCTCTCCCCTACCCTGAAATACTGGCATGAGTGGCATGTGATTGGTTGAGAGAGGTGTCGAATGGTATAATATATATTATGGCTGTTATCAGACAGTTTCATTGGCAGTAATCAGATATGGTACAAAATTTTTAATACTATTCAGATGCACCTGTATGTATAGCGGGGAAGTAATCACTGGCACCAATTAATAAGATCTATAAACTTAGTCTGTTTCTCATTCTACATGCACCTGCATCTGAGATCTGAGAAAAAAGGTTTTATAATAATGTGTCCAATGATATTAATCATATCTTGTCTCTATATTCATTGTATATATGACCGTTTCTTGGAATGTATCAAATTCAAACTGAAGAAGAAAACAATTTGAAAAGAAGAAAGAAAATCATGTCCTGCTTGTCGGTTTCAGGATGATTACTAAAATGTAACATTTGTAACATGAGACACCTTCTGATTAAAAATGTGGAGTCTTAGTTGGGAGGAAATTCAACCCTAGAATTGTTGTTTTTTATCTTCTTAAATGTCTTATATTGCAAGAAACCGGAAGTGAACCATAAATTGAAAGAAGGGTTTAATTCTGCTCTACTTTCCTACAGCCACGCCATTATAAATTGTTTGGTTGGTTAAAACCTTAAGGCATGGTTTCAATACCATTTTACAGTACCATATGTCAGGGATCCCGAATCTCTCTACATATATAGACCATAATTCAATAATATACAGAGATAATCAAGGAAAATATTAACAGTTCAACAAGAATAAGTCCCACTTTAAATAAACTTTAATATCTCAAAGATTCAATCTGCAATTTTTCTGAAAGTTCGCTGAATTAATAGGCCTGTTTATTGACCCTAGATATGAGTAGCGCCTATTTGTAGCTTAAAGGCATTAATGGCATTATTCCCGGCTGAGCCAGCAACCTTCGAGTGAGCCTACCACTACTTTAAAAAATCTGAGGCTTTTCCAATGGATATGCTACCAGCATGAACTTACTTCATCAAGTGACTGGAGAACAAAATTGTTTCTCAGTCATATATAGCAGACAATTGAGGACTTCTTTTGTAACATTTTCACAGTTTATGTTCCTTTGGTGACATTAGAAATAATGTGAGGGGAGTTTGAGCAACTTTTGGAAAAAGGAATTTCGGAAGAGTCAAAACTTCTAATTTTGAAGTGCGGTACACACACTCATCGCTGCTGGTTGAGACAAAAATGTAGCAATTAAGCTACAAATACACAGGCATAATGTCAATATGCAAGCCTACGAATTGGTGAGCTTTAATAGAAATAGGAAAACAGGTCTTTGAGATATTCAAGTTTTCATAAAGGGGGACTTTTTTTTTTAACCGTTTATATGGCCTTGTGGCCGTTTATAGCTGAAGGCCAAGGTGTACTATTAACCTACTATATCCGGTAAATATCAGGTTGTCTGTGGTTCTCTGGCCTAACCTATTCCTGGCATTTGAAACAAGGGGAGACTTGTAGAGATGGCAAAAAGACGATAATGCTGCGACAGGGATTACAGGGGCTTGGGAGCAAAGGAGGCTGACATTTGGGGCATCCTCCTCGTGGCATCCTGGAACAGGAAATATGCTCCTAATTAATTTCCCCGTCCTTCTGTTTCCACTGCAGGGCCAGACACTAAGAACTGCAGCAAATGCCAATCGAAATTTTCCAAGTTTACCATTGCTTCTGAGCATTGCACCTCTCAATTTGACACCACAGAGTTACATATTATACATTGAGTAACATATGTGTCGTAATCAAATATAAGAATGGATAAATTTTATTGACATTATAAGTGAAACCCTAGTCTTCTGTCGGTCAAATTGGGTTACATTTAATTTATGTGTTACTGTTATACAGAGTAAAGAAAATTGGCAGCCATTTGTACCGTTACAGGTTGGAAATTTCATATACTGTACAAAAACAGTGGACTGCTGCGCTGCGAAAATGGCACATTGTGTGTCATGACCAATATGTGTACTTTCAATGTTACTTTGTTTTAAGGAGGCTAATCCAGCATGTTGATGACAAGCAAATGAAAGGATTATGTGCCTGATTTTCACTCTGAAATCAGTTATGACAAATCAAGCGGCTTTCTCTTGATCATGACTAATCAAACAGCCTCTATGTTTCCCATGTTAAATGTAGGGAAGATGAAACTTCATCAGCTGTCATGAGTCACTAAGTGCCATTTTCACAGTGCAACAGACACTCTTTTTGCTTGCCATACCTTATAGGAAAATGAAAATGAGACTATAGTGCAAAAGAGTGTCAATGATTTGCAAGGACTATTTTATACAGGTGGGTTAATCCAATCAAATTAATCCTATAAGAGGAAAGTTTTAGACATAAAGATTCATAGTATTGTCTTAGCAGTTGCAGGTTGCATAGAACACAAGGACACACCACCTCTTGACCAAAGCTGCCAGTCGTTATTTGCCACAAATCAAGAGTATTCAAGATTAAATAGACCGCGGTCTTTCTGGGGATTCGGTAGTCAGTGACATCGTAAGCAAATCCACCTCAAGATTAAAATTTAAATATTAAAGCAAGAACTACGCTAGCCTGTGCTTTGGTTCAATGTCATTTTGATTATGCTGTTTCTTCGTGGTATTTGGGTCTAACTAAAACAAACAAAAAGAGGCTTCAAGTTGCCCAAAACAAACTGGTACGATTTATCTTAGATCTTGGGCCCCGTGCTCATATTGGACAGTCTGAACTAGATGTGGTCAAGTTCCTGAACACCAAGGACAGAGCAACTCAAATGATACTTGGCCACATGTTCAACATATACAACAACATAGCCCCCTCCTATTTAACAGAAAAAATTTCTGTTACATCCCACAGCTACAACACTAGATGGGCTGAGCACAATTTCTTTTTGTACAGACCCCAGGATATGGCTATCAACAATTTCTCCTACCAAGGAGTAAAACTGTGGAACAATTTGCCTCAAACCTTGAAAGCCATTCAATCCAAAGACGCTTTTAAGCGGAAACTGAAGGCTCACCTTAGAACTCAAACTCGGGCTGAAGAGGCTAATGAATTTATTTTTATGTAACTTACTCTACTGTCTTTTTATTTTTCTGTATTATTTATTTATTCATTCACAACTTATTTATTATATTTATTTATATTTATTTGCCATCTCATCACATTAATCATTCTTCAATAACGCCATCATGTTTCTCGTCACCACCCAGGGACTGCACTCGAAATAAGTCAGTAGACTTTAGTGTGTCATCCCGGGATCCCCTTCACTCATCCCTTCATATCATTTTGTGTGAATGTATGTAAGTGTATGACTGTGTGTGATTCCGAATTTAAATCAGTCAATCAAAAAACATGCATGTATTTACTTCATTATAACATTTTTATATGTATGTGACTCCTCTCTAACTTCTATTAAAGTTTCAGACTTACATTTTCGGATTGACCTTTAACACAAATCAACTAACTCAACTTGTGTGCACTTGGCATCCAGTTAAGAAAGAGGAAACCTTCACCATTTCCACATTGGAGTGAACTGTGTGTACTCCAATTAGCACCTTGCTGGAGTGAAATGCAAGTCCTACGTAACTCTGGAAAATTACCTGCCCTTCGTGTCACAGGTTAGAAGTAAGCCTTGTTTTCCTCCAGTGCAAGAAAGTGAATCTCATGAGATATCGAGGATAGAATAAGAAACTCATAGCTAGCAATTCGCATCCAAAATAAGATTTTAAATGAAATTGAAGTTTGACTGAAACTCACACTGCACTGCTGTAAAATAATGCATGCTTACTTGTTTTTGTTTTGCTTTTGTTTTTACAAATAAATAATCTTCACGATGCATTCTAATACGTTACATTTGTTGATCTGCTGTTTTCTGTGTCATTTAATTTGCACTTACATATGATTCATAAATTGTAGACATTGAGACTGAATTTGATTTTTTTTCTAGAACATGTTACTCTATTCGGAAAAGTGATATGAATATGATTTAGCTGATATATGAGCATCATGCAGGGAATTATATGCTTTGCACATTTTTAATCATTTGCTTGAAGGTAGGCAACCACAGCAAGGAGGTGGGAGGGAATTTCCATCCTCAGAATTTAAAATGCTTTTTCTCAAAACTAAGCTAACCCTTTTCTCATTTAAACTTGCAGACATTGATCATACCTTCGGGACATACTTGCATGTTAGTCTATATTTGCCCCAATTACAGACAAAAAACTCGTTTTTTGTTGTTGTTGTTTTTTTTTGTTTGGGCTTTGCCTTATAGGATGCTCATTTGCAGTCAAGTTTTATTCAATTCGAATCACAAACTCCTGTTGAGTCTCTTCTGTTTGTTTGGCTTCCTGTGCAGGGACATTTAGATATATCATATGCAATGAGAGAGCAAGGTCTCTTTGAGAGTTCATTTTGGAAAGTGTGACCTTTTTTAAGATCAGAAGTGTCTTATCTGGCCTGCATAACTAGCTTGTTCGTCTGGGGCTGGTGGTTCCTTTTCGTGTGACTGCAAGCATCCCAATTTCTCGCTTTTTAATCAAAGAGCAAAATATAGCTTGCCTAATCTATCTATGTTGTTACTTGTAAAATAATTCGCATTTTGTAATTATCATGTAAAATGTATGTGTTCTGACAACAAGATAAATAAATATCTATCTATCTAAATAATTAAAGAATTCCTTAATATGACATTTGGTTTTCAGGTGACATTCAATACCTTTTCTTCAAGCACATTCTATCTATTCTATCGAGTTGAGACAATGCTTGTCATGGCTGAAACATCTTACTTTAACTTTAATCTCAGGAACCAGAAAAAAAACATAATACATATATATGTATATATCATTATTATATATATAATATATATATGAGGTATTAAAAGCAGTGTTGTGTTACGTTTGTGTGCATTACAGCCAGGAAATTTGATATGCAAAAAGAGTGGACTGTTGCACTGTGAAAATGGCATTTGGCGTGTCATCATGCTGATGATTTTCCATGATCATACCCAATAATTTCAATGTTAATTTGATTTAAGGAGACTAATCCCGCTTGTTGGTGACAGGCAAACGAAAGGATAATGCATCTGAATTTTACTCTAAAATCAGTTATGACAAATCAAATGGCCTTCTCAAGGCTTCTCTTGACCGTCTCTAATCAAACAGCTTCCATGTTTCCTATGTTGAATGTAGAGATGATGACATGCACTTCATCAGCCATTATGAGTCACGAAGTACTTTTAAAACATTTTCAACAGTCCACTCTTTTTGTATATCAACTTTTCTGGCTGTAATTCAGCCTGCATTTGGTAGCTTCGCGTCTTCCATAATGATGTTTTCACCATCCTTGTCACCTGCTTGCCCATTGAGCTGTGATTGATGTCAGATAATTATGAGAAGTATAGTAATACAATATACCTTTAAACACACTGACAAAACTTCATTCCCTGTGATATTGAGACTTAGTAAAGTCTGTGTGATGTTGCACGAAGTCTTCCAACTCGCAGCAATGAAATTAGTTTTTTTCTTGTTTTTTGTTTGTTTTTTGATTTCATTTCTCCTAACCAGTCGTGCGAACACTCATCTGGCATATTTGATATTTCTTTGAAATCATATACACGTATATGATAAAATAGTTATTTTCGAAATATGAAGTAAAATGACAATAGCAAAAGAGCACTTACCCGGTCGAGTCGTCCATGTCGGAGTCCGAAGTGTTGGAGGTCAAAGGGATGCTGTTGAAAGAACTGCTACTCCTCCCCAGGGTCAGGGGCGTGGACAGGAGGGGGTCATTGCATGGCAGGAGGCTTGCTGGAATCACAGAAGTACACTCATCAGCTGAGACTTTGTCAAATGGGTGACATCATCTCACTGTAACATGGCATGGGTTGACTTTTGCCTTTCAGATGTAAAGTCGAATAAACAGACAACTTTTTTTGCTGGAAAAAAATCAAGATGTACCAGAAAATCCATCTCCTGTCTGTTTTCGCTGAAACTGTAGCTTTAAAAAATTGGTCCGTGCCCTAGTAATCTTTTATGCAAGCAAACTGCAAAGGACATATGGCGTTATCGAAAAGGCAGCATACATCAATTTTATAAATGGAGCCTCATACTGAATATAATGACTGCCTTACAACTACCAAGAACAAACTATTCCTAATAACACAGCACAAGCCCCTACTGTTCTTCCTGAATATATCTTGCTCAACTGTCTCTAAGTTGCACTAAATATAGAACTTGAGTAAATCACAAACTATCTCGAGAAATCAAAGCAACCTGCCAGGGGCAACATGAGAACCGTCTCGTGCAGCAGCTTGCTGGGAAGATTCCATATATCGTATGGAAGCAGCAGCTATTCCAATATATAACCTGGTGAGTACGTGTTTAATTATAGATGGATGAGAGGTCTTACTCCAGTGGCGCTTTCCTCTCACTGTGAGAATATACATACACCAACATTGTATTGTATTGACACATTCTCTTGTTTAATATAGTTTATTTGCATTTCAGACTGCAGTCAATTTGCACACATGTGCCTTCAAGGGGTCTCCCGCCAGAGTAGACATTTCCATTACCCTTTTCAACAGTTTATTTTTGTAATTATGGTAGATAAAAGTAATTTGATTTCTCACTTCTGGCTCAATACTCTATTAGAAGTTCTCGGTTTTTACTTTCATAAGTATACATTGGTGTTTGTCTTTTCTGAAAATGGAAAAGGGCTAGCCCATGCATTCAATAAGTATAAGAAGTGTGTTTTACCTAGTTTGTCGTGGCGGTGGCCAGTGTCATTTAGGGTGTCCAGGAACCCGTAGTCACTGTGGCGCCTCTTGTGGGACTTCCGGTGGCTGCTGCTACTCCGCGTACTCTTACCGTCGTCCGAATCTGGAGTTTGAAGATAAAAGTAGAGGTTTAACAAGCCAGAAAGTATGGACACCACCCAGACAGAACGCATTCTCATATTCACTTCCAATTTGCAATTTTAGGATGCAAAGAGTTCAATATTTTGGGCTACATCCTAGGCCTATATATGTTTTGTTTTCTGAAAATTCACTTTCAGAGAAAATTCTGAGTCATTTTTGCATGCTGGGAAATCTCACCTGTAAAAGATATAATGGGCTTATTTGGTATACAGGAAAAGAATAGGCAATAAGGCATTCAGTAAACTTCACTGTAAAATTTGAAATTTTGAGTCACTTTAAATGATTGAGTAAGACGGTTGCACCATTTGTTTGAGCAGACATGGCTTCTTGTTTTAAGTTATGATAATCTTTCCGTCACCATAACTTAAAACAAACAAGCTACCCGGTATGTTAGCTCAAAGGAATGGGACAACCATCTCAATCATTTACAGGAATTCGTTTTGAAGTAGACTTGTGATACACTAGAATCAATGAAATTGGTTGTACATGACGTATGGTAGAAAGCTACTCATATGTGACCAATGTCCATTCAGTTTTATGTGTGTATTGGAGCTGAGAAGAAAGTAACATTTTTGTCAGTTTGTCCAGTTTCTTTCAGTATATTGCACAGGTATAAACAAAACCAAACTGCGATAATTTGTATATCACAACTTTGGAATAATTTGTGTAATCCCTGTCAATCATGAAGTAAGCATGCATGTTTGATCGGTCAGAAATCATTGGTGGGCAGGGCACTCATACCATTTATGAACAAGGATTGACTTCTAAAGACTGTACTTGAGTATACCAGATCGCATTTTGTAAATGTTCAATCAGCTCTGTATATTCTTGATAGTTTAGACAGACAGACAGATAGATAGATAGATAGATAGATAGATAGATAGATAGATAGATAGATAGATAGATAGATAGATAGATAGATAGATTTATTGATTGATTGATTGATTGATTGATTGATTGATTGATTGATTGATTGATTGATCAATTGATCGATTGAATGATCGATTGAATGATAGATAATTAGATAGATAGCTAGATAGTTAGATAGATACCTAAATAGTTAAATAGTTAGATTGACAGATAAAATAATATATATATCAATCTTTACAATTATGAAAACCTAATTGACAATGCATGTGACAGTACGTTTACCTACTGAAAGGATTTGTGGTAGATCAGAATCAGCATGCTTAAAAATACGCGGTTTGGACTTGTGAGATGTGGGCAAATGGGATCACTTGATAAAAATCATTGGCATCCACAAGACAGGTAAATAATTATGGCAGACAGCTTATTTCCAGTATTTCACTGTTTCAGATTGTTTTTGACATGTTTTATGGTCAGCTCTCTCTCCACTTTTCTGTTAGTAATCTTTCATGGCTGAGCAGATCTTATTTTGTATCTACCACACGTCATCTGTGCACCATACATCACGATCTTAAATATGTTTTTCTTAATAAATCATCTTTGAATTATTTTTTCAGCACCAAAACTTTACAGGATCATTTCCTGATACAATGCCCACCAATTGCTAAGCAAATATGCAAATTTAACTGATTAGTTCGTGGACAATTATCAAAAGCTATCAAAATACAATTTCATCAGCTTTCAATCTCCACAAGTCAACTTCAACGCGAATTCCTGTAAGCTGACTAAAAATTCAAAATGTTCAGTGTTGCGCACAGAGTGAACTGAAAATGGATAATATCTCCATTCTCCAGTTCATCTTATATACAAGAAGATTATATCTTCTGTAACTGATATTCAGGAAAGACGGTTCTATGAATGATAGATATGAGTCACTACTGATTTCAAAATCTTCATTTAAATTTAGTTATTGGGCCAACCCTAGGCTGGGCCTAATTTTTACATTCGCGGATGTCTGTCAGTCTGTTCGTCTATTTGTTTGTCAACAGGATTGAGGAAAAACCGCTAGGTACTTTCCAATTATCACAACAAAGAACTGATTTGATTTTGATGACGCTCCATACACCGGTTTTGGCACAATCAGCAGATATACTTTTATAATTATATTACTTATATCAATCTTATCTGGTTGAGCACTCACCAAACTGTATCTCCTGGCAGGTGTCATACTTGCAATGTATACTGGCCACAAATGGAGCCACTGTCTACACTGCAGGCCAAATCACATCAATGTCTTTTAAGAGAGCTATAACCTTGTTTCTTCTTTATTTTATTTGTTCAGCCGATCAGAATATAAATAAGTTATTGTCACATCACCTCTAATTTAGCTATCTTCATAGGCAATATAGATGCTCTTTAAAAAGGAACAGAAATAAACTGAATAACAAGAATTTTGCTACAGAAGAAATTATTATTATATATGAGGTTATACCATGGGTAGGTGCAGTACATCCCTAGTATACTCCCCGAGACTCCAGTATATTCCCGAGACCCGAAGGGTCGAGGGAATATACTGGAGTCGAGGGGAGTATACTGGGATGTACTGCACCTACCCATGGTATGACCTTTTTATCCCATGTCTAGGCACATTTTCAAAATAATTAAAAACTTTTTCTTATGAATAAGTTCATTATAACTGTTTCTTGTAATCCTCTCTTGCACTGATAATTCTTCCTTCAGTAATACTTTTATTATGGCGAGGGCTTTTAAGATATTACCTTGATATTTTGGTTCAATAACCGTCACAATATGACGAACATGACTGGTAGATATATTAGAGCTGGTATATTTAGATCCTGAGATATAGAATTAAACGGCCATGAAACTTAAAAACTCGTTGACACAAAATCTGTAATGTAACGCTTGAACTAAAAATTCCTGTTTCAGTAATAATTTTTTCATGGCAAGGGTTTTCGAGATATCAACGTGAAATTTTAAATCAGTGACCTTTGAAATATGACAAAAAAGTCTGGTGAAAATTATAGATCTGTTATTATTACATCCTGATATATAGAATAAAACGGCCATGGACCATGAAAATATGTTGACTCAAATATGTGATTTCACGCTGGAACTGAAAATTCTTGTTCCAGTTATAATTTTTTTGTGACCAGAGTTTTTGAGATATCGTCTTCAAATTTTGGATTTGAAATCTATGCTATATGTATAACAGTATATGCTAACTTTTATACACCTGGGTTGATTAGATCCAGAGTAATTAAATAAAACGGCAGTGGAATGCAGAAAAACGTTTCTGAAATCAATTAACAACATAACTGAAACTATACCAATAAATTGAATTTAACATTACTACTTTGTCATGTGTTGCAAAATACTGTCTCAAACAATATAACAAAATAAAAAGGGGTCCTCATCACGACAGAAATTTTTATAAATCAGTATTTGTACAACAAAGTCATTTTGGAAAAACTTAGTGAATTTTCCGAAAATCGCTTTGGAAAATTTTCTATACCAAAGAGAAAGTCAAAACTGCCTTAATCTGATGTATTATTTTCTTCTGGATCTAATGCTTCAAACCGTTTCTCTCTAGCCCTAATAGATCAGTGGCAAATTGCAAAAGAGCGGTCGTTTTTTGTACTCTGAAAATTACAACAAAAGATCATGAAGCAGCAGCAGAGAATGTGACGCTATACAGGCTTTCTGTGGGTGTGTCTAAATGCAGCTCTCTCATTGGCTGTTTTCAGTATATTCCCTGCAAATTAGGGAGTATACTGGTCAGGTGACCATATACTGCTTTTTCTCCCCGATACTGACTTTTTCCCTGCTGTATTGCCCAGGGAAAAACACAGTATCAGGGAGAAAATGTGCCTAGACATGGGATAAGAATAAATTATTATATATGAAGGTCTTTATCATAATATATAACAGAAGGAACAGAAAGTTGAACTGTTCCAACCCTAGACTAGTTTGTAAGACTCAGAGATCAGATGCAAATGATCTTGTGGGAAGCAATTGATGCTGTAAAATGAGCATGGAATTAAAATGAAGAGAGAAAAAGACAGCTGCCTCGGGGTCGGAATAGGCCAAGGTCTCATTACTGTAATGAGGAAAAGACTCGTCTCTCAATCCGACCATTTCCGCCGAGGCGAAGGGATATGCATGTGCATCTAAAATTGAATGGCAGGAAAAGTGATTCTTGGAACACAATTCCACACTCCAGGCTCTTTGTGGCCTCCAAGAAGGTGGACCATTCTTAGCCAGACAAGCAAGGGGGGGGGGGCAGGCTATTCCATGAATGAATCAAAAGTATCAGGCAATTAATACTTCCATGAATATTCGTCTAGTCTGGTTTGATGCTATTAGACTGAGCCGACAATTGTCGTTGGATCATCAGTGCAACTATTCGGCAGAAAAAGTAAAAGTGCAGAATTTTAAACAGGCTTTCAAATAATAATAAAATGGCCATTGGTAGGACAGCCACTCTGGTATATTGTAAATGCATGATATGTAGGCAATCTTGAGAAATGTGTATTTCTAGCACAAGCGAATATTTATTCTCTGCAATAGATGGCCACGACACTGAAGGTTACATGGCTTTCCTGAATGTCTTTGCCTTACATGTCACGTTTTCATTTACTGCCATTGTTTGGCCCTGAAGGCCATGTCCAAGAAACAATTCTCCACATGGAAGTCAGTTGGATCTACGCAGTACCACCATTCTATCAATGCCATGTGATATGGGATCTGGCAAGTGAAAGTTCTTTACTAATGATGTCATGGAATGTAATGTAGATATTACAAGGCAAAGAAATATTTTTAGTTCAGATTTTTTAATTGGGTCTAGTGCACTTGCAGAGAACATCATTGTTTGTTGTTTGTTTGTGTTTTACGCCTCTGCAGCACCTTAGTGGGCTATATCGAGGCAGGCGATCGCCGTATGATGATGAGATGAGAAGACTGTGAGTCTGGCACATACCCTATTAATTCAGGGATGCCCAGGGTCTTTCAGTTGCCCCAGCATAGAACACTGGATACAACCCGCCTCCATTTAATGTCCCATGGGCTCGGACTAAAGTGAGTTCCCGGGGTGAGATTTGAACCCACGCCCTCAAAGCCAGTTGACAAGCGCACTTACCAGTTAGGCCACGGGGGAACTTCAGAGAACATCATTAAACGGACAAATATAGCAACAGTATTGCTATCAAAAACGTTAAGAACATTAACCACATAAAATGACCAGCTGTGATACCCTGGAGTTCAAATGACTCATTAGTGCATCTCTCGATTTCATTTGAAGGCGGACTGCTTCTCAGAACTCCAATGCAGCTCTGGTGACTATGTTAATTTCATCACATACGTAGACAACAAATTCCAGGAAAAGATTTGATGAAACAATCTGGAGATTTCTATTTTTGCAACTACCAGTGAGGTGACAACGTTTCTTTAAATCTCTTATTAGGTCCGCCACACGCTGGGTCTAATGTGGTTCTTTGCGGATATCTGTCCATCTGTCCTTCTGTTTGTCTTTCAAAAGATTGAGGAACAACTGCTGGACACTTGTGGATGGAACTCTGCCAGATTTTCCAGTCACCACAACGAAGAACTGATTTGAGTTTGGTGAAGAACCAATACAAAGGATATGGCATAATCAGCAGATACACTTTCATTTATTACTTATATTAAATTAATCTGATCTAGCTGACTGGCCCATGCCTTATACATGACAGGGCAATCAACAAACTGCATATCTGGCCAGCAGTCACTTGCACTGGCCAGTGGTACTCCCTGCACTGAAGTCGAAAATTTCTTTTCTGGTTTCCTGATGGGTAAATTTATTTTATACTGTCGCTTTTTTTATCACAGCGGGCCTTTGCCCTCTAAAGAGTGCCGCCATCTTGTTTTTTTAATATTTAACACAAGTTAATCTTTTATGCAACTTTAGAGAGACTTTCTTGGTCAAGACCTTCAGAAAACTCCTGCTCTAATCAAAAGGAGGCCAGCAATCGGATTTTACAGTTAAACAAGAATCCATGGATTCAAAAGCTAGTCGATTCGGTATTAGCCTATAGTGATTAACATGGGATAGCGATACGCCTCTATTACATCTGTCTTGCAGATATGGTTGTCATAGTTTTGAATAATGTGAATTTTGCAAAAAAAATGTCAGTGAGGAGTAATTGCCCTGATCTCAAATAGTTATCAAGAAATGTGTCTGGAATGGAATTCCTTATTTCAATATTGTTCAATGAAACTCAACAGATTATGATGCTGCAGTCCATTGTGCATCACTTATCATTGTATCACTAAGCAGACCAGTTGCACTGAGCTGTTTTCATTTACAATTGCACATTTTTTTGATCTGTAGTATTTTTTACATTTTTTTGATTAGTTGTCTGATAAATGTGATGTGCTTGTGTGTGAAATTTCTTAACAACAGCACTGTGGCTGTAACACCAATGAAACAGAGTTCAGGCCTGTTTGTATATAGGCCTACACATAAACAAGCTATTGTTGTGATGTGGTACAGCAGGAAATCAAAATATTGGAACCCAAAAATTACACAGTTATGTCTTGATCAATCAAAAATATAGCACTTATTGCATAAATTTTGCTCTATTGGACCATCATTTTACTTGACAGAAGACAAAATAAATCAAAGAAGACATGTAAGTTATGATGTAAGTGCAATTGAATTGACATTTATTCTATAATCTGATCAACTTGATATCACATTAATTACCACTTTTTAAATTATTTACTCTCATTCACGCTGTGGTGTAATTTACAATATAAAACATAAAATAATTACAATTAATTAAAAGCATAGTGTTATACTTTCAAGAAATTGTACAATTGCAATAACTTAATATTTAATTTTGACACACATCAATGAATAATTGCAATCATTAGACACTACCTGTCAACTCAAGCAAATTGCCATTAATTGATATTACCTTTGACACTGACTGAGCTCCATGAGTAATTGCAATCATTTGTCAAAACCTGCCAACTCAAGCCAATTAAGTTGATATTTTCTATGACACTGCTCAATGAGTGATTGCAATCATTAGACACTAGCTGTCAACTCTGAATGTGTCACTGCTTAGTAAATGGTATATAAAGACCAGCCTTGGTGCATCAGTTCAGGGTACAACAAGACATGCTTCAAGAAGAAAAAAAAAAGAGAATTAAAAAAAAAAAACATGCCAAAGTGGATGAGGAAAAAGAGGATAATTGTCTTCCAGGACATCTTAAGGAAAAAAGGTAAATCTTATGTTATGAATTCTACTTGCTTGGCCTAGTCATCTTTAGCTTGTTGTTTCTATATATTTTTGTAGCTTTGTCTTTTTTTACATGTGGGGCTTTTTCAAATGAATTTAGTGTAAGGAAACGTTTATTGTAGTTTGCCCAATTTCTAAGGAAAATGGCCATGACATAATAGCAATAGTAATCTCCAAAAGTGTGAAATTGGCCTATGTGAGTGGACCAGTGGGGTAATGTGCCATGCCAATTATTACTTCCATTTACTGCTGAGGCATGCAGAACAGCTTGAAATTACTTGATAGTCCCCCCCCCTGCATGCTTTCACTAAGAAATAGGTACTACTCATGGATGTATAGATGATCTATGCAATCCATGTATTAATCTATTTGTTTATGATATCTGTCTAAATACCTCTACATCTGTCTAAACACCTGTCTACATACATATCATTTAATCATGACCAATTGGCAAGTTCAATGAATGAAACACCTTAGGAATTTTTTGATAGTGCCCCCCTCGGCCTCAAATTTGTCAAAAAACTGTCAAAAACGTCACAGTTTCAGACGCAATTTCGGAGCAGAAAGACTCACTTCTCAGCTGTGTTATTCACATCAGCATGTTGCTCGTGTTGAGTAGAGTTCATACATATGTGATAGGTTTCTGAGAGATGCACGAGTGAGCCACAAAATGCATGTTTGCTTGACTTCTTGAATTTTCATTACATCGCAAATGACGGTACTGCGCATGCGCAAATGATCGTCTGCTACTTCCGCCCACTGCCTTCTGCATGATTATCATGCGCATGCATCATCGGGAAAGACTTACAGGATTGTTTTGGGCTCTATCGATCGAAAATATGATTGTGGATTGTTCACTTCGGCCATACCTAGGACGCTGGCTGGTTTCAGATAGTTCCTGACCCCAAGGACGATTGCTGGGGCAAATATACATTACGGTATTTTGAATTTCCGATTTTCGCGGGCTTTTTCTCATTTCTCCTAAGAGCTAGTCGACTCCTCGACTAGCTAAAAACGATTTATGTTGAATATATATATCAGAAGCATACCTGAAAGTCACAACAGACAAAGGTCACATAGCATTATGTTGCTGGAGCAGAATGAAATTTATTCACAAAATCGTGACAATTAAAACAACAGTATTTTTAGCAGTATTTGGTGGTTTTGTCAAATATCTTTCACTTTATCCTCAGTCCAGTGTGAATCCTCAATTCTGATTGGCTGGACAGGGTGTAGGAGATAAACAATGATGTCATAAATGCAAGCATAGGATTGTTATGATGTCATCCACATAGCAACAATAGTCATGATGTCACAATGCCATTGTTTGAGGCATTATGACATCATCTGGGTGGCAGCATCGGTGATGATGTCACAATGCTGTTGCTTTGTTACGGAAAGACATTTCAGACTCAGTTTACAAGATGGTCTATGGGCAGCAATAAAACAAGAAGTCTGAGGATAAAACCGTTACACCCAGCTCGTTTTTTCGAGGGTACAGGAATATACACCACTCAGGCCTCCATACACCACTCACTGGCACTCAGCCTTCGGCTTCGTCGTGTATGGAGTCCTTCGTGGGGTATATTCCCTTACCCTCGAAACGAGCAGGGTGTAACTGATAATACACTATAGCATACAGGCCTACTTGCTTCAAGAAACATACATTGACTCAGAAAGCATAGTACAGGCAAGAAAATAGTTAGTTCAACCTTAAAATGAAACATATATATATTGGGATACTAATGGGAATGTGTTGTGCACCACTTTGGCTAATCTATTTCTAATGTCTTATGAATATAAATTCATGGGAAATCTAAAAACTAGAGCTTCTGGTTAGAGACCTGACTGTCATAAAAACAAGTACTACATTCCATCACCGGAAGAGGAATCTCTTCTTTAATCTCTCGATGGACTTTGCGTATTTTATAAACACTATATGTTTCGTGTTTTTTGTAAACACCAAAATTTGCTGCATAAAAACCTATATTTTTATCCCTGCCTTAGGAGAGAATCACATTATGAAATGTGTCTCACTGAGAAATCACTGTATAATGATCACAAGCCCTGGCAAAACTGATGATGCGAGAAGCATAGACAAAAGCTGGCTTTTCTGGAATATTAGATGCAACAGGATATGGAAAGTTGACAATCTTGAAGTTGAAGTCATATAATTTAGTGTGGAATTGGTTATCCTGGACTGTAATGAGAAGGTCCAAATAAGAAGCTTCCTTATCAGATTGTGTTTCTTTGGTTATTGAGAGCTCTGGTGGGTAACATTTTTTTGAAGGCATCTCCAAAAAACTGTATTGTTTAGACTGATAAGGTCATCAATATAGCGGTAGGTGAAATTGAATAGCTTTGCATGGAATTTGTTTTCTTTTTCCGATGACTCATTCCAGGGTCTTGTGTGGAGATGGAAGATTGGACGTCCTTAAAGGCCTTAACATCACATGTGAGTCCTAAGTCTCACACCTCCTTACACCTGACTTTGGTTTGTTCTCAACATTTTGTAATGCACCAGACAATTTGTTTTCTTTTGTAATTTTATATGTAATATACAATATCTTCTCTAACCGGGAGCAAAGCCGTCCGCGTGCATCTCATAACAAAGGACGGAATATCAGGATGAAGTAAGTAAATAAGTACATACACTGTCATACAGTCAGATTTATCAGTAAAAGGCGGTTGTTTTCAGGCAATGCCTCAACGAGAAGATCTGTTGCTTGAGTTTCCATTATTGTACATCAATGTGATATATTTGCGATATGGCAAAAAAGGACATGCCAAAATGAACAAGAAGAAAAAACATGTAGACCGGGAGAAAGCACCTGTGTCACGTGAGAAAGGCATAAAATGGGGTCTGTCTGGGAGGCAAGTCAGTCCTTACCTTCACTGAATGAACGTCTGTCTGCAAGGCGAGCGCCCACTTTGTTGACGACATCTGACATTCGACGTTTCATTTTGGACTTGAAGCTCTCTTTCTTGCTAAATAGACGGCGATCTGAAAGAATACATGACATTGTTTGCCAAATACTAGACTGAGTTTTTAATAACTGGCTATATAAAACTATAATGACAACTCCTTGTTCTAAATAGTATTGTTATTTTCTTTTGTATAGCTGAAGACAGGTCTTTCATTTCTCCTTATAAACTGAGAAAGAATGGTCTGCAGTTGTGGAAACTGTGATACAATGTAATATAGAAGTAAGTGTGCAGTTTGTGTATTTCTGGGAGGGAAAGTTTCCATTGTCCATGACTGAATGTGTTTGATGTTGGATAAGGGACCGTTCAGAATTTATGACTGGGGGGGTGGGAGTTTTGCCGGAACTTCCCGTCAAAAATGTATACCCCCCCTTGAGTTTCATGCGGATTTTTATTACCCCACTCTTAGGTTTCATGCATATTTTCAGTACCCCCCCCCCTCGACATACAAAGCAATACACACATATATAATGTTATACACGGCCACGCGTACAGATTCGCATCATTTCGCGGACTTTTGTGCGTAAAATAGTCCAAATAAAATGACTTTATGCGTGTTTTAAAACTTTTTTTCTTTGTCAAAATTTCTTACCCCCCCTTGGAAGTGTAGTCAAAAATTAATACCCCCCTTGAAACACGTGTGAAAAGTTAGTACCCCCTCGGCAAAAACTCCCACCCCCCCCAGTCATAAATTCTGAACGGTCCCTAAGATATTGTTTTATTGTCTTTGGCACATATTTTGGACTGTATCAAAACTAAAGCTTATTATTAGAAAAGAAATGGGTCATTTGAATGAAGACAAATGAACTGTGATGCATAAAAGTGTTATCATGAAATACAATAGCAAATTGGAGAGTTGTGGAGTTAAAATCAAGTTTAGGGATAAATTGGTATAGGGTTCATCTGTATATACCAGCTCTATAATTTAGCTCACATATAGGTGTATGTTTTAAGTAAGGTATTTGCTTGGGATAAGCATTGAAATCACAAGTATTAGGCCTGTGAGGATTTTGGGCTCAACTCCTGATCTGCCTCTCAGAGGCATAAATAAATGCATGCAATACAGACACTGATATTTAGGAAATAGAAAGATGAATTATTGAAAATATTAATAAAATGAATAAATGTACACTTAGATTAAGAAAATCTGGATTGTTTGGACAACATTGATAATACACACCTCTGCCTGATCGACTGGACCCTACAAAGTAAGCGAGTGAAAACTATTTCGTCAAGTGTATTCTACTGAATTGGGAGGTGCAGGGAGTCAAAACGAGACTAATAAAGAAATAAATAACATTTTATTATTTTGTGCTTTGCAGTTTTTGTCGATGTTTTTATCCAGATGATTCTCTGAAGAGTACTTGAAAAATTATATTTTTGTGAAACATTAGCTTATAGGCCAAAAGAGAACTTGAATATCTATATAACAGCAATGATAACAGCAATGATGACTGTGAACTTCAACTTGAAACCAGATACGATAAACAGGTGTGGTTGCTGCCAAATGATGTTAAACTTTTTGGACCGCGGCTTCATACAATCTATTAGAAAACCAGTCAAAAGGTTGATAGACAACTAAAAAGGCATATTGTTCGACACATTCGCACTTTGCGACCTGATCCTTCCTCTGATCCTCTTTGCTAAATATTTTCAGCATGGCGACATCTGGAAACTATTGTTTGAAGAAGTTTCTTCTGATTACACAGCAGCTCATTCTGGTGAAAGTAGACTAAAATTAGAGTATACTTTTGAATCTTTCTGATGTTGTGTCATCTGCATGGTCACTTGACAACCTACCCATTTGTACAGTAACTGACGACGGAAGTAATGCGCATACATCCAACTAAAACTGAGGACATTGGTGATGTTTCTTCTTCTAAATATGGAATATGTTTGTTTCAGTGGCAGTGACTTTGAGAATTTTTTACAACCACTAACGTGCAAGGGAAGATATTCAATGCTGTCCATCTAACATTTAATTGTCTCTACATTTTGTTAGGAAATTTTCAATGTAAATGCTATCCAATAG